>OY720450.1:52220848-52475848 GCA_963082715.1 Harpalus rubripes | reverse complement strand
TAATAATAATAATAATAATAATAATAATAATAATAATAATAATAATAATAATAATAATAATAATAATAATAATAATAATAATAATAATAATAATAATAATAATAATAATAATAATAATAATAATAATAATAATAATAATAATAATAATAATAATAATAATAATAATAATAATAATAATAATAATAATAATAATAATAATAATAATAATAATAATAATAATAATAATAATAATAATAATAATAATAATAATAATAATAATAATAATAATAATAATAATAATAATAATAATAATAATAATAATAATAATAATAATAATAATAATAATAATAATAATAATAATAATAATAATAATAATAATAATAATAATAATAATAATAATAATAATAATAATAATAATAATAATAATAATAATAATAATAATAATAATAATAATAATAATAATAATAATAATAATAATAATAATAATAATAATAATAATAATAATAATAATAATAATAATAATAATAATAATAATAATAATAATAATAATAATAATAATAATAATAATAATAATAATAATAATAATAATAATAATAATAATAATAATAATAATAATAATAATAATAATAATAATAATAATAATAATAATAATAATAATAATAATAATAATAATAATAATAATAATAATAATAATAATAATAATAATAATAATAATAATAATAATAATAATAATAATAATAATAATAATAATAATAATAATAATAATAATAATAATAATAATAATAATAATAATAATAATAATAATAATAATAATAATAATAATAATAATAATAATAATAATAATAATAATAATAATAATAATAATAATAATAATAATAATAATAATAATAATAATAATAATAATAATAATAATAATAATAATAATAATAATAATAATAATAATAATAATAATAATAATAATAATAATAATAATAATAATAATAATAATAATAATAATAATAATAATAATAATAATAATAATAATAATAATAATAATAATAATAATAATAATAATAATAATAATAATAATAATAATAATAATAATAATAATAATAATAATAATAATAATAATAATAATAATAATAATAATAATAATAATAATAATAATAATAATAATAATAATAATAATAATAATAATAATAATAATAATAATAATAATAATAATAATAATAATAATAATAATAATAATAATAATAATAATAATAATAATAATAATAATAATAATAATAATAATAATAATAATAATAATAATAATAATAATAATAATAATAATAATAATAATAATAATAATAATAATAAAATAAGTATGTACATTTTTAATTTTATTGATAGGTAACAATACAATTATTTTTTTGTGCAATCGGACGCGAACTAAACATTTCACAGGCGCATTACAGGTCGCGAATTCCAGTTTTGCGGCCGTTATTATGGTAACATTACTGTCACATTTCGACTGTCATTTGAAGGGACAAATGTTTTTACTTTGGAAGTAAATTAATCTGTCGTTTAAGATGTAACACCCGCCCAAACCTATGATATCATCTCAACTATAAAACACCTCTTGATAAGAAAATGGCAAGAAGAGTGGTCACAAGAAAGTAACAACAAGCTAAGGTCCATAAAATCAAGCACAGAACGATGGATACTAAATGAAACAAGAAAAGCCCAAGTAGTCATGAATAGAATAAGAATAGGACACACAAGAATTACCCACCAACACTTATTTCAACGCACAGAAACACCACAGTGCGAAGACTGTAACATACCCATCACGGTCCCACATCTAGTAAATGACTGTCCAAAATACCGAACCGAAAGAGAGAAATTCAAGTTCCCAGCCACACTCGAAGAAGCACTAACCAACAACAACGACGTCGCCAAAAAGTAATAGACTATTTAAAATACACAAACATATGGAATAAAATATAAAAATAATATTATAACAACTATGTAACACACACTGTATTGTATATACAACTTACGCCAATAACCAAAAGGTTGAGGCATATTTCCTTTACAATAAAAAAAATCTGTCGTTTAAAAATCAGCCATAAATATTGTAAAACAATTATTTTAGACTAGTACATTAAGATACAAGTTTCATAAGATATGATTTTAGCGCAATGAAACGTGTATTTTATACTATTTTTCTACTTTAGTCCTTTTGTAAAAACATATTTAAAAATATACTTTATTCCATGTTCAGGAATATATATTAAAGAACCAAAATAGAAAAATAACTTTTTCTTCTTTTCAGTGATTTTTTACAAAACTGTTTTGTCTATCAAATGTTAACCCATCAAAGCCGCCTTTCTATTTCAATAAATTAAACTATTTAAATATAATAAAATTTGAAATTACAATTTTTAACGGTTGCACAAAAAATAGTATGCGCATCTTGTCTGCAAAATCCTTTACCGCCGTCGAGCCCGCGAGATTGTACTGCTTCGTCCGTAAGCGGCCATGGCTACAATTTTTGCCTCGGAACGCTACAGAGTGATTTCACGGCCTTGATATACAAATAACAATTTTAAAACTTATATTTTTGAAGCTCATTCATTGTGTCCTGAACTATTTTCAGCTCATTATTATTTTCACATAATTCATGTGTACTTAATAGAAAGTTCTCATTAGATCCTATGATCCCGTCATTATTTTTTTAATTTTCTATTTCATACATTTCACTTCTTTACTTTTACCATCATTTTTGCTTTCATTTTCATTCAGATTTTGCCTATATATATATATATATATATATATATATATATATATATATATATATATATATATATATATATATATATATATATATATATATCCATTAAATATCAAACACATCTTGAGAAGCATAGGAATAAGATTATGCACAAGAATAAGATTTTGAATAAAACAAACGAATGAGATTAACAGAAATTAAAACTATTTAAACTTATTTATAGTTATAATAATAATTATTAGTACATATAGGTATTCCAACTGCTTTTAACCGTATACATATTTGTGGATTGTGAATAAATTAGTATGACATACGGCATGATAGTAACAATCTTTATGTAATGCTTTTTTTTGTCATTAATTTCACTGAATTTATTTTTTGCAGAACAGTAACTAATTTTAAAATATATAACAAAAAACACAAAATTAGAGCGCGGAGAAAGTCAGACTGTACCTACCTACTCTGAAGGCTGTACTTGTGAAAATTATGATTTCTTAGACTGAAAATTTTCCAAAAAAACTTTAATGTACCTAATGGCAACCTAACGAATAAAACCCAGTTTGACGAAATTCAGTTATATAATGTAACAGATAATTATGTTATCTCACTTCGGGTGGTTCGCGACAAAATGATTATTAGTTTTTATGCTGTATTTGTGAAAAATGTAACTTTTTCGCTTGTAAATTCTCAAAAAATACTTTATTGTAACTGTAGCCTACCGCACAGATCTCTATTTGACAAAACTCAAATGGTTACATTCAACTTATAGGAATGTAACCACTTTTTTTCAGAAAAAATGTCAAAATCACTATAAATATTGCTTTCCTTTGCCATAAATTTGTGGAATTTAGTGTTTTCAATGGTTTTGCAACTATATATGTAAGATTCACTTTTCGAGTGGGCGCCACTGATTTAGAAGCGCTGTCTTAAGGCAAAAACACTTGACAATCTTAAACACAACAACAACCCCCGACCCTTGGATGGTTAGGGCAGTTTCTTGCTGTGTGCTAGCAGTCATATACGGATGTGGGTGAAACTGTGAATAATGTCAACAAAAAAAAAAGACGAGATACTTGCAGTAATTATAGGTGAGTGGTAGAACTCGCTGTCATTCTAATTATTATACAGGTATAGTTTGGTGTGGATCACCAGATGCTTGATTGATATGTTATACACTACTTGTGTATTTGATATGCATGGTATAGATGAAATATACATTTGTTTTATTAGTTTGTGGCCGCAAACGTATGTAGTAGTTTCCTAATTATCCGAAGAGTTGTCTGGGACAACTCTGGGTCCATGGAGCTATATGCTCCGAACTGAGAGGCTGAGACACACAAGAACGTCTGGGACGTTAAGGATAAACCTGGGGTTTATCATGATAGGTCTGGGACCTACACACGTGTGATTGTAAGCTAAACTCTCATAATGCGTCTGGGACCCATTGACCGCTGGGAGGTCGAGTTCTAGGAACTCAACATGTCTGGGACATGCGTACTGAGAGGCTGAGATACATGAGAACGTCTGGGACGTAAAGGATAAACCTGGGGTTTATCATGATAGGTCTGGGACCTACACACGTGTGATCGTAAGCTAAACTCTCATAATGGGTCTGGGACCCATTGACCTCTGGGAGGTCGAATTCTGGGAACTCACATGTCTGGGACATGCGTATGTGGCTACGGTACTGCTAGTGGCTCAGAAATGACTATTCACGAGAGCCCTATTCCAGCAATTCGTCCATGCACTGGGTGTATACTTTTGCGGATAGGGGTACCGGAATCCACGAGGTGTTAGGCCGCATTTAATATGCGGGGCGCCTACCCAAGTCTGGGACTTGGGAGCAACCTTATTCCTGCCCCCCTCCTGTCTATCTTACTAGATGATAATGCACGCCTGTGATAATTGTTGTAAATTGGAATGACAATGTGTATTTTATCCCACTTAGGGGAACGCGTCGTAGAGGGCCAGTCCGTCGCTGACGCGTGTAGAAGAGGACACCGATAACAGGTCAAAAGGGAATGTGAATTGTATATATTAGATTATTGCATTTATTATCGCCCATATATTCTAGTTAAGTAATAAATGAAAAAGATTAACAAAAATTAGTAAAAAAAACTATATCTTTTATATATAACTATCAAAATAAAATTCTTGAGGGGTGGGTGGGTATTCTAGACTTTATCCTAAATTTGGTACCTGTTATTATGATATTTGCTAATATAATTGTTATGATGCATACGCCTAGCACTTGCAAACATGCGGCATTTTCTCCAAAATTTATATTCCCGTAATTTACCCATCTCGTATTGTCTCACTAAACTGAGTTTGTAATATAATGTTTAGTCAGCGTCATTGCTTACTTCAGTAAGTATTTTGTACGGTCCACTGTGCGATGATGTGTAATAAAATTAGTTCACATTCTTTGCGTTCCGAACTATAAAGACGAGAATGTTTTTGTTTATTGATATGTGTATTTACAGAGATTTCAACGCTATATTTAGCACAGCCGCTTACTGGCGCGACCTTTAATCTACCCATAATAAAACCACCTTGTCTGAAGCACGTATAATATACTATAAAAATGTAATTCGACAACGAGAGAATTCTCTTTTAAAGATTTCCTTGATTTGCTTTTATTCGCAAATTTTAGTAATGATGACATATTCGTATCGTTGAGGATATTAATTTTTGTGTTATTTGAAAATTGGTTTCACGATTTCCAGATGTGGTTATTTGAAGTACAAAAGGGATAACGGAATAACAGGTCAATTTCATCATTCCACTGTATATTCCAAAATTATGTATTTATTTGAACACTGTTCCTGAGTGTTTGGAGTCGAGTTTTTTATGTATAGGGTGAATATGAAGTAAGTATATTGTATAACAAACTTCGACAGTTTGTGGGGAGGTCATTTCGAGTGAAAATGGCATTATAAACATAGGTCCTATTTATTTTAGTTGTTAAAATACAATACAGTCAAGTAAAACTAATGCATAAAACTGAATGAGTGCAGTCTATAAAAATTATAAAAGTAACATAAGAATTGCAGGGTATTTTTTTTAAATGAAAGATAATAAATTTTTGTTCATTGTTTACTCTCAAGAATAAAATAATTTAATAATAATAATAATAATAATAATAATAATAATAATAATAATAATAATATTTTACTGTTTATTTCATCTTTTCTTATAGTTATACCATCAATTTATGTAAAACAAAGCGTAATTTATACATAGTTACAAAGATACAATAAAATATTCATACAACGATATACCAAATACATCAATACATCGGATTTATCGGTATATTTAATTTAATTCACATCGAATTTTGATAATCAAATTTTGATACCGTACAGGCATACTACTCATACTTAATTACTGGTTTAATTTAAATTTTTAAGATCCATATATTTACCCACTGTGAAAATTTAAAAAAACGAAATAAGAACCATTATATGTGCATGCAGAAATAAGATCGCGCATGAGCAATATAAAGCTTGAAAGGCTTGAAGAAGCTTGAAAAAGCTTGCACAATTTGATAAAGCTTGAAAATAAAGCCAAGCCTATATTTTTTTAAGCTTGAAATTTTCAAGCCAAGCCAAGCTTTGTTTCCATCAAGCCCAAGCCTAGCCTAACATTAAGAAAGCTTAGCCAAGCCAAGCTTTGTTATTTCAAGCCAAGTAGCTTGCCTTGGTGAATCCCTAGAGATTACAGTCAATCAGTCATATTAAGCAATAAGTACTTATACACAACGCAAAATTTTCAGTTGCAATTAATAAGAACCTTATGAGTTTTAAAGTATTTTTTAATTAGTAATATGATGGCTCGAATACATGTTTGATTACAACCATAAACTACACTTACGTGCATAGAGATCGACCACTTTACAGTTTTGAATTTATTTTCTTTTTTTAGAAATTAGCCGACAGATAAAAATATAACTTATTCATGTTCTCCAACGAAATGTTCTAAAATGAAATGCATGAAACAAATTAATGTAGGTAACTTTAAGTTTAACTTGGAAATTGACAAAAACACTGAAAAATGAATTATGTGCAAATTAATGCAAAGGCAATAACTACAATCTATGAAAACTGTGTTATACTCGTGATATAGCAACAACCACCGCAACCACGTAAATGTGCGCTGATTTTGATATCAGGTTCTGCATTACTGCACTTGATAAAAAATAATAGCATATGTTTTATTTTAATCTGATGTATAGTTTCTAAAATAATAATTAAATTCAAAATTGCGTTTTCTATGCACGAAAGTGTATATTCTACGCTTCTCTATGTCTGCCGTCAACGTCCGTCCGTCTCACATTAACTTCCTTTCACATACTCCGTCAGTCTTGCCAACTGTCTACGTCTTTAACACAATTTATGTTGGTTTTAAAAAGAAAACATAGATTTACTTGGCGCAATAGATGTTGCAATTTATGAAAAAAATGTTATTAGAAATACTAGAAAGAATGTCAATAACGAATTTAATTTCGTAAAATTATTGCATTATTTATGAGAAATATTTGAAGTGACTATTAAAAGTGCTAAAATTACAAAAAAATAAATAATTAACTACAATATTCCATCTGATAATTGGTAGGAATAATTTTTTAATGAAATAGGTACTCGTAATTAACAATGAAATATTGTGTCACAAAAATATCTTTTAACAATTTAAATGTTTAATGCCTTAAATTTGTAGCGAATAAGTGTATATGCTTGTCTTTTATAGTGAAATGGCTTCTACAGACTGTCAATCATTAAACATTTATTGTTGGTATTATGATACTTATAGCTTATAAAACTTGATAAACAAAAAATTCTAACTGAAAAATGAAATTAGGTATCTTGATTATTCATTATTATTAAATTTTCCGCTCGATTTTTCTCAGAATTTTTTTATGCAAACTTATGATTTATTTACATGATCATAAAGAGAAGAAAAATCACTATCGGATTCCGCTACTAAAAATCTATATTGCTATTTAAATTTTTTTATGCATAACTTAAAAACAAATGAAAATTGGATGGTGAATCGCACATATTAATGTGTATTTTATAAATTTATAATCGACGTGTTTTAGCGTTTTTTAAAAAACACGTTCAGTTTGCTGTTTTTTTTAAATATACCATACTTTAATCCCACACTGTATATACAAGGTGTAATCATACTTCGGGAAAAAAATAAAGGACATATACTATACGACGTACTGACCATGAAACAAAAGAATTTTTCAAAAATTCGCAAAATTAAGGGTGGTTTACTCAAAGTGGACATTTTTAGACCACTGAAGTATTCATATTTCAAATATCAATGCATTTTATTTAATTTTAAGACAATTTTCTAATTTACTAAACACATACCTTATGACTCTAAATACAATAATATTGGAAATTAATTGTTAAAGTAAATTTGGCGCGCTTTTCAAAGTTCCCACCAAAGCGAATATAGTTAATAGTCAGTCAATTGGCATTAATAAGAAAAGACCCTAATACAATTTGTAGTTTTTGTAAGAAGTTGTTCAAGATAGAATGTGTGTTTTTGTTACATTTATATAATTAATAATCAAAATTCGATCTTCTATTTATATAATCAAAAAATAATTACAAATATTGTTCAAAAATTGGGCTAAAGTCTAGTTTATCCAGAATTCAATTATTTTATATTAATAGTTGGTAAACCATTAAAAACACTAAATACCGCAAAAATTGGGTGCGGAAAGCCATATTTATGGAGATTTTGGCATTTTTTCTGAAAAAAAATTATGCTAGGTGAACTACATATATTTCCATGTTAAGTAGGTACTTACGCTTTCATACGAATAATACTGTTTCAATTAATGTATATTTGCAAAATTATGTCTTATTTTCCTTCTTTTCCTCTGAGAGCCGAGCGATGTCGAATGTGTGTGCCTGGTGTGCGTTAGATATTGTTTTTGTCAAGATTTTTTTTAAATTTTCTTAAAAAATAAGTGTGAGTTAGGCAATGTTTTTTGCCAGGATTTTTTTTTAATTCTTAAAACATTACTGTGCGTTAGGTATTGTTTTTGTCATGATTTTTTCTTATCATTTTAGGCTAAATTGCATTTTTTCTAAAATATCTATTAATTTTTACTTTTCTACCCCTTTTTTGTGTTTTAATGTAGTATTTCACTGAAAGGTGTATTGTGTCTTATTAACAAGCATTTCCAGTGTTCATTTCATTGCAATATACACAACTTTATTGTAGGTAAAGTTACACTTTATTTTTCTAAAAAAATATAAATATATATAAATACCTGTTTCCGCGCTCCAATTTTGTGATTCCTTATTATATTTTAGCTAAAAAAGATATCACAACAAGAAAATTGCAATTTCTACTATTCTGGATAAACTAGAATCTATCCAAAAATTGCACCATTCATTGCTACACACATTACAGTACGTTGAACAAACGATGTAGTGCAAGTTTGACACGAATTTTGTTGCCTTATTATTTCCGCGGAAGTTTAGATCCGCTGCTTAAGTTCTTCTACGTTTTCCGGCGCATTTTTGTTGTCGTAGATAAGTTACTTAAAATGGCTCCAGAAATTTAAATCCAACGGATTTAGATCAGGGGATCTAGCATGCCAAGCTACAGGACCACCGCGACCATTCCACCTGTCTTGAAAAATTTGCTTTAAGTGTTCTTGCACATTTCGAGCAAAGTGCGGTAACCATCGCGCTGAAACCATGCCCATTGGCGCACATTAAGAGGCACATCATCAAGTAATTGTGAGAGTGTATTTTGCAAAAATAATAAATAATTAACACCAGTCATCCTATTTGATAGAATGTACGGCCCAAGTAACATCCCATTTACAATACCTGCCCAAACATTTATTGAAAAGCGTTGCTAGAAACTACGTGTGGATTGTATTGGTTCCAATAATGAGAATTATGAATATTATGTATTCCCTTACTCGTAAAAGTTACCTCATCAGAAAATATTATATATGAGGAAAAATTAGGACTTTGAGCATGTTTGTTGTAAAAACCAATCGCAAGACGTTACTCGCAAATGATGGTCAGGTTCTGTTAGTCCGTGAACTCGTTGAAAATGAAATGGGTGGTAGTTGTAATCTCTCAAAATTTGCCATACTGAATAATGAGATACTCCTCCTAACTGTCGAGATATTCTCCGGGTTTTAATGGTTGGCTCAGCTCCTGCAGCATCTAAGACAGCATTTTCAATATTAATGCGTTGTCGTTGGTGGCCACCGCCTCTCCCACGAATAGGTCGCAAAGAACTGTGTCTCGAAGGGGCTGGGTGTTCGTCACAAATAAACGGTGATTGGGACACCGCCGTAAAAGAAATCGTTCAGTATACAGAAGTTGTGCCAATAAAGAATTTTGCCCAAATTAACAGCATGTCCACTAACTCACTATCACGGTACAATGCATTCATTTTCACAAAAACAACACTAAACTGTAATTCATTGCACAATAAGAACACTAAACCAGCAAAGATTGATAATTAACAGTAATATGTACGAAAGAATGCCCTACCCCCATCGAATTAAATTATTAATTACATAATAGCAGAGTATTATTACATGTTGTATAAATAATTACCTGCAATAGTATATTTATATAAAATTATTAAGAATATCAACCAGTGGTAGCAAAAATGTTTACTCTAAATACGATGCAATATTTTTTGAAAATTTTTGAGAAATTCATTTTGTTTATGATCAGTACGTCGGGTATTACATGCCCATTAAATTTTTCCCGAAGTATGTTTACACCCTATATTTTAAACATGGAATTGGCGAGAGGTCATGTGTTGGCCACATCAGAATTTTTTAATTTTTGCTAATCCTATCATGACCAGCGCGGCAAGCCTATCTTCCGGTGAAACGCGTTATTCGCATCATCAGTGAAGTTAAGTCAGTTCACATTTAAATTAGGACAGGCTATATCTTACGGCAAAATAATACGTAAACCACATATTCTTTAAATAATTTTAGGCAAATAAAGTTCTAATAAATTTATGCAATCTGTGGTCAACACGTTATTTACTTACCAACAATTCCAATTTTATGTTATACAAATATTTGTTATTATTATTACCTTATGTACCTTTCCTTATACAGATTAATTTTAGAAAAAAATAATACTTGAGTTAAGTACCTCATTAAATTAATATTTAAATATTGAATTGAACGTTAGTTGTTGGCTGAATAGATATTTTCCTCTTAGTAGATATACTTTAAGGGGCAGTATTTCGTTATCATCATTACCAAAATCTGTGTACAAAGTAGATTGATACAGAGAGCAATGAATAATATTCGGGTTCTTCTTTCTATTTATGTGTTTAGCGTGTTTTGAAAGGATAAAAAATAAACTGGCTTGTTTAGTAATAATTTCAAATGGACTGTATAAATTTAAGGGGGAGTATTACTAGACAGTGGAATATGAATTTATGATTTAAAACGTCAACATTTGACAAATTTACTCGAAGGACCAGAGACGTAAAGTGTAATTGCGCGGATGGCCTTTATAAAAATGGTTCGATGCTCTTTCACGATTACTTCGCCCAAAATCAACAACAACCACAGTTTACAATTAGTCCAAGATCCCAGGGCCCCCAGACGTACCTTATTTTCTCAAAGATGAAATGTGTGGAATAGGGTAGTATTCCTATGTACATTGAACGTATGCATACCTGCTAAGTTGGGTAGACGGCCAATTTACAGGTACCAGGTGCGAAAGGTAAGCAAAAATTGGACTTACTTCACTTAAATTCTGAAAGCTGATTTTTATGTATGGCTCATAGAATTTTAGGGGACTAAGTAACATATATAAAAATCAAGCATCAGAAAATAAGTAAAGTTTATGTATTTTTGCGTGAGCTTTAAAGCGTCTGTCGGAAGTTAAGGCCGAGCGGGAGTGTCTGGGAGTGTTGAATATTATTTTGTACTAAAATTCTATAAGCCATACATAAAAATCAGCTTTCAGAATTTAAGTGAAGTAAGTCCAATTTTTGCTTACCTTTCGCACCTGGTACCTGTAAATTGGCCGTCTACCCAACTTAGCAGGTATGCGTGCGTTCAATGTACATAGGAATACTACCCTATTCCACACATTTCATCTTTGAGAAAATAAGTTACGTCTGGGGGCCCTGGGATCTTACTCTAAATGGTATTTAATGAAGGATACAAATACAATATTATCAACTTATATATTTGACGTTTTGTTACAATTTTTTTTGTGTATGTTATCTCAATCTTTTTTATATTTATTTTCGACATCTAACTTGGCGCTGCTACACCCCCCCCCCCTCCGGTTTGGGCTAGCATGTCCCAAACATAGATCATTACGTCCAAATATACAAACTTTGTTGAGGGGACGAGTGCACGAACTGGTTGATGTCCTGATGGTGACTTTTCAGATAAGACCGTCATCTCAGGGAACACTTCTTCAATGACGCCCAAAGGCCATTCATCCCTTGTCTTCAGGTCATCTACGATGAGTACTAAATCTCCTATTTTAGGATTGTCCACAGGTTCATACCATTTCTGACAACAGGCCAAGGTGGGCAAGAATTCTCTAAGCCATCTTTTTCAGGAATGTTCAGCTAGACGGGACGATTGTCTCCAAAGTTTGTTGAGAGTGATATCTTTGTCATCTAACTTCCCTGTGGGCTGGCTTCCATCTGGAGTTCTCAATAAAAAAAGATTTGGTGTTAAGGCCGGTGTATCATTTGGATCCGTTGATACGTGAGTGGGTGTCTATTGACAATTCTTTCAGCCTCTGCGAACTCTGTTTGCAAAACCTCTTCTCGTGGATATTTTTCTTTTAGGATCCATTTTAGTGTTGATTTGACTGATCGAACTAGTCTTTCCCAGCTCCCCCCCCCCCCCATATGGGGAGCATATGGTGGGTTGAAAACCCATTTAATTTCCTTTGGAGCCAATTCTGCTTTTATTTAATCTTGAGTCAGCTCTTCCAGTGCTTTCTTGAGCTGTCGTTCTGTCCCCACGAAATTTGTGCCATTATCCGAAAAAATTGTTTTTGGATGACCTCTTCTAGCAATAAATTTTCTTATAGCCATTATACAGGAATTAGTAGACATAGAATAGGCAATTTCTAAGTGAATAGCGCGAGTAGTTAAACATGTGAATAAACACCCATATCTTTTGTGATGTGATCGTCCAATCGTAACCTCAAAAGGTCCAAAATAGTCTAATCCACACATAGTAATGGTCTTTTACCATAAGCTAGTCTACAGTTCGGTAGTGGAGCCATCATCTGGTCCTTGGACCGAATTTTCATTTTTCTACATTTTCCACAATTAGAAAACACATTTCGAACTTCTTGTCTTAAGGCTCCTTTCAAACAGTCAGATACGATCGAAGGTTTTGGAGGCGAGCAGGGGGAGGAAGTTCTGAAGAGGCTAGTGGGTGAGGCTAAATGTTCCCCACTCTTAAAATTTTACATTTGCTGATGTCATTGAATGTGTTAGCCTTAGTAGACATCGGTAAGAGGGAGGGTGATGTCGCTCAGCGACATATAATTATGTACGTAAATATTGAACAATAAACTTTATGCGACACCGACTCATACATGTTATTATGGTTATTTAAAGAATAATTGAGGTCTCGGAGAAATTTTTATTTATTTTTTGCTTTTTTTAAAATAAATATAAAAAAATAAGTTTACAAAATTATTTTATTATTGAAAACATGAGAACACAAATATAAAATCAAACAATTATGACTGGTTACAGAAACGTTCATCAACGCTTTGTTTAATTAACGGATCATCAAAATGAACAAATGCAACGCGATTTTTGACAGCAATGATTTCAATATTATAAGAGCAAGGAAACTGATTCGAATTTGTTCATTTTGATGGTCCGTTAATAACACAAAGCGTTGATGACGTTTCTGCAACCGGGAATTAGGATAACAAATAATTATAAAAACAATGATGCAATTTCATAATATATGCAATGCAATAAATAAATAAATAAAATAAAATAAAATAAAATAAAATAAAATAAAATAAAATAAAATAAAATAAAATAAAATAAAATAAAATAAAATAAAATAAAATAAAATAAAATAAAATAAAATAAAATAAAATAAAATAAAATAAAATAAAATAAAATAAAATAAAATAAAATAAAATAAAATAAAATAAAATAAAATAAAATAAAATAAAATAAAATAAAATAAAATAAAATAAAATAAAATAAAATAAAATAAAATAAAATAAAATAAAATAAAATAAAATAAAATAAAATAAAATAAAATAAAATAAAATAAAATAAAATAAAATAAAATAAAATAAAATAAAATAAAATAAAATAAAATAAAATAAAATAAAATAAAATAAAATAAAATAAAATAAAATAAAATAAAATAAAATAAAATAAAATAAAATAAAATAAAATAAAATAAAATAAAATAAAATAAAATAAAATAAAATAAAATAAAATAAAATAAAATAAAATAAAATAAAATAAAATAAAATAAAATAAAAAATAAAATAAAATAAATAGATAAATAAATAAAGCGTGATCGCCACATTATCTTCTACACGGATTTCTTACTGGCATATTTCTACTATGCCTTGGGTCTATCAACTCCGGCAATATGCATTTCATGTAAAAGGTCACCAATTTTGACTCCATTTTTGTTTTCCTGAAATGAACGGGACGTTCAATCTAAATAAAAAGAAAGTTAATTCATATATAAAATATAAAAATAATATAAAAATATAAAATGTTACAGAGATAATACAATGTTACACAGATAATACAATGTTACAATTTTGGTTTGTTTTATTTTTCATTGCAATCTAACCATAAAAGCCTCAAATTATTAATCTTTTGTTTGTGCCATATTTCTACTGTAACGTTATTAGGGAAGCAATATTAAGTATACAGCAAAACGGATCACTTATTTTCTTTATGATGGACATATACATAAGTTGTAAGAGCATCATGTATTTAATTACTATACTCTATCCGTTTTAACTATAGAGTGGTGCGAAGATAGCAGCAGTTTTATCTTGTTGTTTGATTGGATAATATCGAGGAATTATCCAATCAAAGAACAAGATCAGACTGCACCTATCTTCCCACCACTCTATAGTTAAAACGGATAGAGTATAATGAGAAAAAATATGCAACTTACCTTCTGAAATTTCAAATCTTGTGGAGTCCAAAGAATGAAATAACAATAATTTTTCTTTGTTACTTTTATATTCTTTTGCGTTGTTGACTTTTTTTATTTTCATAATCTTCATAATGATGTACAAATATTTTTCACAGTTCATACTGTATTAAATTATAACAAACAAAAAGAAACAATCTAACTAGGTTTAAAGAACATTATGTACTATGAAAAATGTAAAAATATTTTCAAGTCCATAAACTTTAAACAGGACATAAATTTGAAAAATCTAACTTGATTGATTAAAAGTTGCTAAGAAAAATTAAAATATGTTCGATGGTATATGCAAGAAAAACAAAAAGATAATTTGTTAAATTTTGACCGGGCACCACTGGAGAAACGGTTCTTAAAATTAGTTAAATAGCCAAAGATACCCGAATTTGTTATCTTTCCCGTCATTAGCTCAGATTATAGAATTGCAAGTAAATACCGTAACTTGAGGTCACCAATGTTCAACTTTTGTAAACCACAACCACTATTTTAGGATTGGCCAATATGTTTAAGATGTAATAATTAATAATTTGTTAAGTATATAAAGTTTCTTATTTGTAATTATTAAAATTGTACTCCGATGATGGGTGTTTAACACTTGAAATGTACATGAGTATTTCGAGAGAAAAAATAAAGTGAAGAAAATGAATTGTGTTTATTTATTTACTGAAATCTAATATTTAATTATAAATATAAAAAATCGAAATAGGAAAAATATTTTATAATTTTTTAAATGTGGTCTAGCAATCTATCTGAATGTCATGCTGCCAGAGGCTTATGGGCGGAGCTTGTTGATTACAAGGGATTGCCGAATGGTGGCACCACATTTCGATGCAACAAATCTGTGATTATAGATGCTTATTGGTTAGCTTTTTTCTAGTTTAATTCTAAACATTAAGTATTTTTTCTAAATACATTTGAAAGATAAAGGTTTATACTTTGTCGCTACGCTAAAAATTTAAAAAAAAATATAAATTAAATCATTTTTTATCATGATGAAAAAGTGCATTTTTTCTAACTTTTTAACACTGAAAATGTTTGTTATAAATAAGTAAATGGATTTAATGGATTCCTCGAGGCTTTTGTAACAAGGAAATCAAGTTTTCAAATTAATAATACCATAAATAAAGTTTGAAAACGCAAACTAGCAAAGGTGTGCGTAGCGCACCAATCTCGTCATTCGAAAGGATTCTTAAGCGTAGTATGTAAAAAAATTTCTTTATGAGGTTTATAACTTGATCAATTCCCTGATACTGACACTTCTCGTCATAATAAGTGATAAGTAAGCAAGTGAATTTGTGTTTCCGGGGGAGTATAATAGGCAATCTTGTGTCGTAAGATCCAATTCCTCAAGGCTTTTGTAACAAGGAAATCAAGTTTTCAAATTAATAATACCATAAATAAAGTTTGAAAACGCAAACTAGCAAAGGTGTGCGTAGCGCACCAATCTCGTCATTCGAAAGGATTCTTAAGCGTAGTATGTAAAAAAATTTCTTTATGAGGTTTATAACTTGATCAATTCCCTGAAACTGACACTTCTCGTCATAATAAGTGATAAGTAAGCAAGTGAATTTGTGTTTCCGGGGGAGTATAATAGGCAATCTTGTGTCGTAAGATCCAATTCCTCAAGGCTTTTGTAACAAGGAAATCAAGTTTTCAAATTAATAATACCATAAATAAAGTTTGAAAACGCAAACTAGCAAAGGTGTGCGTAGCGCACCAATCTCGTCATTCGAAAGGATTCTTAAGCGTAGTATGTAAAAAAATTTCTTTATGAGGTTTATAACTTGATCAATTCCCT
This sequence comes from Harpalus rubripes, assembly GCA_963082715.1. NCBI lineage: Eukaryota > Metazoa > Arthropoda > Insecta > Coleoptera > Carabidae > Harpalus > Harpalus rubripes. Next base: position 52,459,105 of record OY720450.1, on the reverse strand, counting down.
GATACTGACACTTCTCGTCATAATAAGTGATAAGTAAGCAAGTGAATTTGTGTTTCCGGGGGAGTATAATAGGCAATCTTGTGTCGTAAGATCCAATTCCTCAAGGCTTTTGTAACAAGGAAATCAAGTTTTCAAATTAATAATACCATAAATAAAGTTTGAAAACGCAAACTAGCAAAGGTGTGCGTAGCGCACCAATCTCGTCATTCGAAAGGATTCTTAAGCGTAGTATGTAAAAAAATTTCTTTATGAGGTTTATAACTTGATCAATTCCCTGAAACTGACACTTCTCGTCATAATAAGTGATAAGTAAGCAAGTGAATTTGTGTTTCCGGGGGAGTATAATAGGCAATCTTGTGTCGTAAGATCCAATTCCTCAAGGCTTTTGTAACAAGGAAATCAAGTTTTCAAATTAATAATACCATAAATAAAGTTTGAAAACGCAAACTAGCAAAGGTGTGCGTAGCGCACCAATCTCGTCATTCGAAAGGACCCTTAAGCGTAGTATGTAAAAAAATTTCTTTATGAGGTTTATAACTTGATCAATTCCCTGATACTGACACTTCTCGTCATAATAAGTGATAAGTAAGCAAGTGAATTTGTGTTTCCGGGGGAGTATAATAGGCAATCTTGTGTCGTAAGATCCAATTTCTGACTCACTCAGTCTTCCTACCATCCGTAATAGTCCTTTTTCATCAATTGCAGGATTGAGTGTATATACTTTACTCCGTTTTGACACCTTTTAGCTGGATTTAACAAATTTGCAAGTTCTTTCCCGAAACACTCTTCTTGTACATGGGGAAACCACCAGTTTTCTGCTTGATTGATTTCCGCTGGATCTAGTTCCCCACTTCGCTTCATATTCGGTTGTCGTAGATTCCAGATTATTCTATATAACCAAGCAGTTGTCCTAATTAATCGTAAATATTGTGAGTAACGGTTAATATCAATTAGATTAGAAGTTGCACACTGTAAAACATATTGTTTCTTGAATTCCAGTTCTTCTTCTGGAATTTGCGGCTCGTTTCCTGGTAGTTTAGGGTTGGTAACGGCAAAATGTGAAAGCAAGTAGGAATTATTGTTATCTTGAGTCACGTTCAGACTTGTCTTGTAGGCGTAACCCTTCTTTACGTATTCCTCAATCTTCTGGCAGTATTGTTTCCCAAATTCTGATTGTTCATCCATTTTCTTCTCTAGTAGTTGAAGTCTTCGCAGAGCTATAGATTTATTTTCCGGAAATGAAACTTTGGCGCCATGCCAAAGTAATCCAATTTCGAATATATTGTCTTCTACTCGCTTGAGAATTGAATCCATAATTGCCTGACCGCGTTTGTCTTCTTTGGATCTAGGCTTTTCATGAGTTACTTTGACTCCAAGCGATTCTAGTGAGAAATATTGTTTGATGATTGCATGCAGATTGTCATCTTCTTCCTGTTGAGCATGAATGAAAAAATTTGAATCAGTCTTAAATCCCTCGGTTTTTCCAGTCAACACCCAACCCAACTCTGTATGGACGGCCATGGGGGAATTGGGTGGTCCTTTTCTTCATTCAAAAGGCATAGTTAGTTCCTTGTTATCTTGACCAATGAGGATAACTGGTCTTCCTCCTTTATATGTCTGCAGATCAATTCCTTGAAGATGTTTCCATTTTTTCATTGTTCCTGTTCTAACCGACTGATATGGCAACGGTAAGTTCTTGATTGTTCGGACATCTTTCAGTTCAAACTTCTTGTTTCCATCGGCTGTGAGTATTTCCAAATTGACACTGAAATTCTCTAGTTCTGATTCACGTTGAAGATCTTGCACACAAAGATTCTTTCTGTGACCTATAATTCCTAATTGGTCGACGACATCTTTGCGTATAAGCGTTGTAGTAGAACCTCCATCAAGCATGGCAAAGGTATCCAAGGTACCTTTAGGACCTCTGAGCTTCACGGGTAGCATGAGTAGGTTGATTTGACTGTCATTTACGTCTTATCTCTTGGATGCATAAAAACTAATTGCAGGTTGCTGTGGAAAAGTGCTATTGGCTTCTTCTGTCTTCTCTTATCTTAGAATGTAGCAAACCATGATGCACTTTGTTACATTCACCTATTTGACATTTCTTCTTTGAATAACAGTTCTTCAGTACATGTCCATAATTTAAACAAACAATACAAAGTTTCTTCTCTTTGACAAATTTCCAACGATCGTCAACTTTCATCTTCTTCAATACTTCACACTTAGCGAGTTTGTGGTCAGTCTTAAGACATTTCAAACATACTCTAGGGTTGTTTCTGTTTTGCACGCACGGCTTCTCATTATATTGTGCTGCTACGAAAACATCTTTTTTTTGCTTTCTGGCCTTTTTGTTTTCCAATCTTTTTCTTTAGAAATATTGGATTTTATTATATGTATACAACCAACACATCACCCTTGTTAGGATGTTAGAATAATCTTTACTTTTGCATCAAAAGATGTCACTACCGCCCAGCACTAGCGAGCGGGCAGACACGTAATGGCGCTTGGCCAGAAAAGATCCTGTTCTCCTGTACTTGTGGTGTGCTCTCAAATATAACGTGTTTTCTACATAAGTGTCGTTTACTAAGACCTTTATTCCCTCTAGCTCAGGAATAATACATGGTGTCAGGTAAAATATCTTAGTAAAACTAGAAAATGGAACACTTATTTAAGCCACCAGAGCCGCTTGCACTAGAAGGCCACGTGTCTGAAAACTGGAAACGTTTTGAACAGAAATTTGAAGTATTCATGCGTGCAACAGACATGGAGAAACAGCCAGAAGAGAAGAAAATTGCCATATTTCTTAACCTTATTGGCGATGAGGGATTAGAACTACACAATACGTTCACATTTGTAAACGATGAAAACAAAACGCTAGCAGGTATCATAAAAAAATTCAAAGATTATTGTTCCCCACAAAAAAAAACATAATCTTTGAACGCTATAAGTTCAATAGCATTGTCCAAAAGCCAGGTCAAACATTTGATAGTTTTTTAACAGAACTACGCAAAGCTGTGAAGACAACCGAATATGAAAACCCGGACGACATGATCAGAGACAGGATTGTGATGGGAATTTCAGACAAATCGACACAAGAACGTCTCTTGCGAGAACCAAAATTAACCCTAAATAAAGGTGTTGATTTTTGTAGAGCTACTGAAGCCAGTAAATCACAGTCGCAAGCGCTACAAAATGAGCAGCAACAGGTAAATGCTGTTAGAAGGTCAAAAGAAAAAACTGCCAGTCAAACCGAGAAGAAAAACAACTGTAGATTCTGCGGATATCAGCATGTGAAGAATAAATGTCCGGCATATGGGAAAACATGTGCCAAATGTCAAGGCCGCAACCACTTTGCAGCAGTGTGCCTAAGAAGCAAATTAAGTGATCAAAGTGCTAACAAAGGAGGTGGTAGTGTACAGAAATCTAAAAAAGTGCATGTAGTTAATGAGACTAAAGAGCAAGAACAAAGCGACGATAGTTTGAGTGAAGAAGATTCCAACAACGTTTATATAGACAGTGTTAAGAACATAAGCTCAGTGAATCGAAATGGATCAAGTCAGAAGATGTGGATGCAGAGGATAGTTGTCCAAGGGCAGCCTATTGACTTCAAATTGGACACTGGAGCAGAGGTCAATGTATTACCCATAACATTTGTCAAACATTTAAAGCTAGTAGATAAAATCAACAAAACCCACGTAACTTTATTGTCTTATGGAAATGATAACTTTAAAATTAAGCCACTAGGGCAAATTTCACTCTCTTGTAATGTCAATAAATGTACCGTGAATTTAACATTTATTGTTGTAGATACCAATGGAGATACTGAAGACCAAATACCTTTACTTGGTTTACAGGGTTGCACAAAGTTAAAGCTAATATCTCGAATTGCTAATGTGTCAAATATTAAATATGAAACTGTAGAAGATATGACAAAATTTCATGGTAATATATTCAATGGACTAGGTGAGTTCCCCAGAGAACATCATATTTCATTAAAACAAGACGCGAAACCGCACATTCAACCACTGAGACGTGTACCGCAAACACTGCATGACAGATTAAACTTAAAATTAATAGAATTAGAAAAGTCGGGCATTATTTGTAAAGTCGATAAACCGACTGAATGGGTGAATCCGCTGGTTATAGTTGAAAAAAAGAATGGCGATTTACGTCTTTGTTTGGACCCGAAATTTTTAAATCTTGCAATAAAACGCGAACATTTCTTAATACCAACTAGTGAAGAAATTTCTGCCAAACTTAGTAATAAAGAAATTTTTTCAGTTCTTGATATGAAAGACGGCTATTTTCAAGTTAAATTAGACCAAGCTAGTGCAGATTATTGCACATTCGGGACGCCATTCGGTAGATTTCAATTTAAAAGAATGCCTTTTGGAATATGTTCAGCCCCTGAAGTATTCCAAAAGATGAACTACGAAATATTTGGAGACATTGATGGCGTTGGTCTATATTTTGATGATTTGATCATAACAGGAAAAGATGAAGCCGAGCATGACAAAAATTTACAAATTGTTTTGCAGCGAGCTGAAAAATACAACGTTAAATTTAACCGTGATAAAATTCAATTTAAATCCAAAAATGTAAAATTTATGGGCCAGATTTACTCTAAAAATGGCATCGAGCTCAATAAAGCATACGTTAAAGCAATCACGGACCTACCCACCCCTAAAAGTAAAGCGGAATTACTGAGAATTTTAGGGATGGCCAAATATCTAGGTAAATTTGTGCCAAACATGTCAAAAATTGTCGCTCCGTTAAATGAACTAACTAGACAAAACGTTACTTGGGATTGGTCGAACATTCATGATGACGCGCTAAATAAATTAAAACACTTACTGACGACTGCACCGATATTGACGTATTTTAATTCGGCCAAATTAGTCGAAATAGAAACAGACGCGTCGAAAGACGGATTAGGTGCGTGCCTTCTACAAGATGGACATCCGGTCGCATTTGCGTCCAGAACTTTAAATGCATCAGAACGCAAATATGCGCAAATAGAGAAAGAAATGTTGGCAATCGTGTTTGCAATTCAAAAATTTCATTTCTTTATCTATGGGTTAAAAGACGTCGTTATAAACACCGATCACAAACCACTCGAGTCCATATTTAAAAAAGCATTAGCCTCAGTAACACCGCGTCTACAAAGAATGCGTCTACGGTTGCTAAACTATGATCTGAAAGTAAATTATAAACCCGGAAAATATCTTTACATAGCCGACGCATTATCGCGAGCATTTTTATCGGACACAGGCTTACCAAGTAACAGTGAATTTGACCGCGCTATTCATTCGCTTATTGTAAACATTCCCATGTCAGATAGCCGAAAAGAAGAATTTCGCCGTGAAACATTGTCTGATGCGGAATTAATTCTTGTTAAAAAATTTTGCGAAACAGATTGGCCAGAAAATAAGCGCGATATCCCAACTGCGATAAAACATTACTTTAAAATTAAAGAGAATTTAAATATTGTAAATGACTTAATATTTTGCGGAAATAAAATTATTGTTCCCGGGGCTCTACGCCATGATATGCTTAAACTATTGCATGAAGGCCATATAGGCATTGAAAAGTGCAAAATGCGAGCGCGACAAGTATTTTATTGGCCGCGAATGAACTGTGATATTGAGACTTACATTAAAAAATGTAAAATTTGTGAACGAACGGCCAGAAAACAACAAAAAGAGACGCTCGTACCATTTCCACTACCTAAACGTCCGTGGGAAAGATTGGGCATTGATATTTTCACATACGGAGGTACTAGTTATCTAGCTGTATTTGATTCATACTCAAATTGGCTTGAGTTATCCCCTATTGGTGATAAATCTATTAAATCAGTCATTAGTGTATTAAAAAAATTTTTTTTCTACACACGGTAGCCCTGATGTTATAGTTAGTGATAACATACCTTTCAATAGTTTTGAATTTGAAAATTTTGCAAGAGAGTGGAATTTTAATATAATTACCAGAAGTCCAAACTACCCTCGATCAAATGGGTTAGGTGAAAAAGCTGTAGGTATAGGAAAAAATATAGTCAAGAGATCGTTGGAAGAAGGTAGTGATATTCATAGTGCCTTGTTGCAATATAGAAACTCTCCTCTAAAATATATGAACTATTCTCCTGCCGAACTCTTGATGAATAGACGCTGTAAAACCAAAGTGCCCATTGCCGTAGATTTGTTATTGCCAAAACTGTGTAATAATGTGACTGAGAAACTAACAGATAGACAGAATGTGTATAAAAAGCAATATAATAGAAGTGCAAAAGATCTTGTCGATCTAGATGTTAACACGAATGTAACATGCTATAATAACATTCACAAGAAATGGGAACCAGGTAAAGTTATAGACATACATTCAACTCCTAGATCGTACTTAATTAAAGATCTCAATGGTGAGACAATCCGTCGTAACAGAATTGACTTGAGAAAGTCGCTAAATGCTTATGTACCCAGTGTTCCTATTTCTTGCGAAATAAATGACAATATTGCGCCTCAAGTGACTGAAGCTACACAATCAGATGTTACCCCTTCCCTCTCTAATGATAAAATTGTTACACCTAAGAAAAGTCCAATAAAAACTAGATCTGGCCGTATTGTTAAAAAACCAGATAAGTTGAACTTGTAAGGGGGAGATGTGTTATATGTATACAACCAACACATCACCCTTGTTAGGATGTTAGAATAATCTTTACTTTTGCATCAAAAGATGTCACTACCGCCCAGCACTAGCGAGCGGGCAGACACGTAATGGCGCTTGGCCAGAAAAGATCCTGTTCTCTTGTACTTGTGGTGTGCTCTCAAATATAACGTGTTTTCTACATAAGTGTCGTTTACTAAGACCTTTATTCCCTCTAGCTCAGGAATAATACACATACGGTCCCGGGCATATTCTCTTTCTTTTCTAGCCACTTGCAAAACCAAAAAATATTATTTATGCCACCTTTAGCTTTCTTCTACTCCAACCACTGCATATGCAATACTGGAGATAGTTTCTCTTCTAATCTGCGTATCAGTATAAGATTCTCTAAATGTTGTGGCTTCTTTAAAGCTGTTATGGTGGCAGTTAAATTGATTACCGTATCCCCAAATTCAGTTAGAGCATGACATTGATACTTCCTTACAGACGAAAGATTTTCTACTTCATGTATCAGTGCGTCAAAGATATGTTCTGGTTGGCCAAAATTCTTTTCCAATCTATCCATAATAGTAGATAAATTATCAGGAGACAATAATAATGACTTCACAGACTTCAGAGCATCTCTTTTTAAACATTTTCTAAGTCGAGATATATTTTCTAGGGGATTAAATTTGCAAGTGGAAGTGGTATCTTCATATGTAGCTTTAAAGTAAATCCATTCTTCCGGTTTTCCACTGAAGTCAGGCAGCTCTTTAGCTACAGTTGCTCTTGTTATATATTTTGTTTCTTCTTGAGGTGAATTTGATGGCCGAGGTTGTTGGTTAACCTTTGAAACTAATTTTGTCACTGCTTAAATGAGCTGGGTGATGTCTGACTGTGGCGCAGTCACAATAGTCTCTGCAACTGCCGCTGAAACTGGTAGTGATGAGGTACATTGTTGTATTGATTGTAACGCTGATTCTTCCTTTTTATGATTTCGTAAGTTCGCAACATTCAATTTTTCTTGATATTGAATGTCATCATCAGCAGTCTGCTTGTCCACTTCAAACTGGTCTTCGATATCATCTATTATCTGCGATGTCCATTCTTCGGTCCTTTTCAGCCGCTCTTCCTCAACTTCTGCTTCACCATCTTCTGATACATCAGGTTTGTCGCTTTCCAGGTCTATTTTATTCTTTTCTTGGTTGGCACGAGAACGTATGAGTTTCATTTTTCGCTTTATCTGCTCAATCTTCCTCTGCCTCTTCTCACTTTGGTGCTTGTACAATTCTTCACTTTCTTTTGACTCTTCTGTCAGTTTCTTTATCTTCTTCTTCATTACAGGAGCTGTTTCTTTGTCTTCATTGATCGTTATTTCTTCTTTTGACGCTTCACGACGAAGTCTTCTCAATTTAAATTCTTCATCATTTTTTTCTTCCATTATAACATCTAATTCTTCTTGCAGGTCATTTAGTATTTCTTGTGCATTTAGTTATATTTCATTTTTCTCTAATGCAACATTATTTTGTGACTTGACACTTTGTCGGGAGTTCAATGAACAAACGCTGATAGATGGTGACTTGACACTTTGTCGGAACTTCAATGAACGAAAACTGATTGATGATTTCTTCCTTCCCACAGAGACTTGAGCAGATTCACCCATTCCTGGATCTGATGCATGCATTTTGACAGATGTGAATCGTCGTATTCTTCTTTCACCAATTTGTGTTTTACTTGTTCCTGATGTTTGATTTCTGGAGCTTTGTAATTCAACTTGGTAGTTATTAGTTTTGCCGGTCAATAGTTTCTTTTTCAATCTCTCGCCCTTTCTGATTTTTTCAGTCTCCATATCTAAAACTTAATCAAATTTTCAAATTAAATTTGATTCAAATTGGAAGGAAAAAATGGAAGCCAACAGACCGTATTTGGTGTCTTATCTTTTCCGTGGCAGACACAATCCACACTCGTACAAGTGTTCTTAGGCCGAACACAAGCCGATGTCTTCACACTACCAAATTGGTCACTGATGAGCAGGAAATTCTACGAGCTTGGCTGATCCGGCTCGAAGGACCATGTAATTGCGCAGATGGCCTTTATAAAAATGGTTCGATGCTCTTTTACGATTACTTCGCCCAAAATCAACAACAACCACAGTTTACAATGGTATTTAATGAAGGTTACAAATACAATATTATCAACTTATATATTTGATGTTTTGTTACAATTTTTTTGGTGTATGTTGTCTCGATCTTTTTTATATTTATTTTCGACATCTAACTTGGCGCTGCTACATAAAGAACTAGTGATACGAGCGAGACTGGTATACAAACAATTACATTTAAATGAAACCAATTCTAGTACCTTATTGTCCCAGCGACGAAGTTGACCGGAATGGAGCTCCTCAGCTACGCAGATGGAATCCACGTCGTCATCGGACAGCTGCTGGAGAAGCAGGAACACGACAGCTCATAGCCGTCTTCGAAGGGCCTCTACTAGTGGAGACGTTCACAGCAGGTCACTTTGCCTACTGTCCCTTGAAGATCCAAACCTGGGGAAGCCAACTCCACCAAGGAGGGCTGACTCGACGACCAATACTTGTCGCTCTTGATAGAATTACCTCGAAGAACTTGCACTAACGCAACGCTTACGAAAGGTAGCGTATAACCAGGTTCACCTCGCTGCACACTAGCAAGAGCTATAATGCTAAGCTCTTCATGATAATATGAGATAAAAATGACGGGCCGACCTCTCTGCTACCACGTCTTGCAAAAATATAGATTTAGTTACATTGTATAAATAAAATAAACTTGTAGTGGGGCTCACGAGGTTTATTAGAAGGCAACCAACTCGTTACCTCTAGTTGTGTTTACAAAATAGTTTAGACTTGAATGAATATATGAAAATGCGACTAATCGCGATGAAAGGAGTTACACAACTGCTGTATTTTTTTATACATAACAACATATATCAAAAATGTGACAATAAAAATGGCGGTCTAGATTTAGCTTCATTCAAAGCAACCTTTGTATACCTGTCTTTGTAAAAACGCGCAAACATCTTCCCGCCCCGACAGAATGGAACTTTAAAGTAAAGTTCAAAGTCAATATCAGCTCTGTAACAGGTTACTGCTGTCACACTGACAGACGTTATGAATGTTGTCAAACTGGTTGTCAAGTTGACAGTTGTTCTCATGTTGACATAAAGCTGTCATAACGACAAAGAAGTTGTTTGGCAAATAAATATAGGCGATTTCGGGCGACAACCGTTCACTTGCGGTATGTTGCGTTCAGGTACGTTCACACATTCGGGCGCAAGGAACAACATACCCGGTATGCTTGGATCAGTGCTCACAGCTGAACGGGTTTGAAAGTCGGGTCAGCTCTCTGTTCACTATTTCTATGTCTTTTTATCATGTCTTTTTTTGAAATGTCAAAAGTCAAAACAGTCGGAGTCGTGGTCTTATATCAAACAGGGTGACATTATTTTCGTTGACTCTTTTTTGGACAAATATAGAAAAAACTACCTTTCTCCGTTAATGCATTTTAATTGTCAGACACTATTTTTGACAGTTTTAAATGTCGCAGAATATACATAACCACCAAGCTCGGTGTCAACAAGTGAACCAACGATTTTTGGCGCCACCATTAACCATATCATACCGTAACTAACCGTAAGTAATCCGAAGTAGTGAACGGGTATGTCACCCGAAATCGCCTTATGATAATAATATAAATAATAGAAAAGAAACTAAATGAGTAATCATTGACTTAGTAAGGGAAAGAGTTTTGTTACCGGCCGTTTATATGAACCGAATATTGTTTTGACTAATGCCACTCTTGCAATGTCATCCTTACAGTAGTAAACCTGTTCAATGATTCCTAAAGGCCATTGCACTGGCATTGAATTTAGCTCATTTACAATGACTATTTGGCCAATCTTTATAGAATTATTAGCTTAACACTATTTTTGGAGTATTTGCAACGTATTTAAATATTCTAACTTACACTTGCTCCAATAGGAGCTAATTAAACTATCCAGAATTTTTTCCGATTTAATAAATTTGGTTTAACTGATAAATCGTATACTGGTAATTGTTGAATTGGAGTTGACATTAGGAAATGTGAAGGTGTAAGAATTTCTAAGTTCGGTTTAGCACTTAACGCGCATACAGGTCTTGAATTTAAAATAGCTTCTATTTGAGTTAACAATGTAGCTAATTCTTCGAAAGTTATTAGCTGTGAACCAATGACTCTATATAAATGTTTCTTACAACTTCTTATGTTCCCCTCCCACAAGCCTCTGAGGTGAGGCGAGGGGGGAGGTATTGTTTTCCACTCGATTCTTTGATTGCTAAGTTCTCTTGTTAAAGAATCGCGAAATGATTTTGTCTGTAAAAATTCATATAATTCATTTAGCCTGTTTTTTGCTCCTATGAAGGTGGTTGCATTGTCGGAATACAAGCAACTGACTGGACCTCGCCGTGCAACAAATCGTTTAAACGCATTAATACACGAGTTCACTGTCAGATCTGCCACTAGCTCCAAATGTATTACCTTTACGGCTAGATATATGAAAAGACAAATATACGCCTTTTGAGAATGCTGACCTTTACGTCTTGAAAGAATGAATTTGATAGGACCAGCAAAGTCTACACCGGTATGAAGGAACGACTTTGACTCACAAACGCGGCTTGCAGGCAAATCTGCCATCTTTGGCGGTACATTGACAGGATTGACCTTGAAGCAGTTATTACATTGACGAATTTGTTTTCTTATAATATTTCGCGCCGCGAGAATTCAAAATTTTTGTCTTATGATGGACATGAGCATCAAATTTCAACGTTGAATTTGACAATCTACCTCCAATTCTGACTATTCCGTCTTTGTCTATAAACGGGGATAATCTTGCAATATGTCTGTTTTTTATTGATTGATTGCCCTTTAGATTTTCTATTTCCGATTGGAAGTGAATACATTGCAATGCCTTTATTATCAATTTTTCCGCCAGGTTCATATCTAATTCTGATGTTTGCTATTTGAGTGGTAGCCTTTTTGTGAATTTCAATATAAAGGTAATGATTCTGAGTAGTTTATTCCAGTTGGATACCCTTAAAGACATTTCATAGAGAATGGGTTTCTCTATTGTTAATGAATTAAATGATTTGGCGTTAAATTCTGGTATTTGTTCTAAAGGTAACTGATCTAAAGTTTTAAGTGGCCAATCGTTTATCGGATCTCTAATCCAGGTTGGTCCTTTCCACCAAAGTTGTTGGTTTATCATTTGGGATGGCAATAATCCCCTTGTAATACAATCGCTTGGATTCTCCTTTCCAGCAACATGGTAAAAACATTTGGATTGAGATTTTCATGGATTTGTGCAATTCTATTGCTTACAAAAACATACCATCTATACGGGGAAGATTTTATCTAGGCAAGAATGATCATAGAATCAGTGAATGCAAAAATGTTTTTGACTGGATAACGTGGGTGAATTGTGTCATACACATTACGAACAAGCTTGGAAAGAAGTACAGCGGCACATAGCTCTAGCCTTGCTAAAGTAGTTGTTTTGATTGGTGCAATTTTAGATTTTGCACATAACAGTTGCGTATTAATTTCTTGTTTATAGTTAATAATTTGTAAATAAATAACGCAGCCGTATGCTTGCTGACTAGCGTCACAAAATGCAACTAAATATATGTTACAATTTTCAAAGATTCCGATAATAATTAAATGACAGAGGATAGGAAACTCTTTTTTTACTAATGTGTGATGGAGGAGTTTCATCCCATCCTATCCCAGAATTCCACAATTCCTTTATTAACAACTTCGCATATAATATGACAGGGGACACTAACCCCAAAACGTCAAACAGTCTTGCAACTGTTGAAAGAATGATGCGTTTTGTGCATTTTGACGGCTCGTCTTTTGAGGTTATGAAGGTAAAAATGTCAGAATTTGGATTCCAGGTTATTCCTAGTATTTTTAGCTGTTCATTTAGTGACAAATCTATACTGGATTTATGCGAATTTAGAAGATTTTCATTAAGTGACATACAATTGCTTGTCCATTTAATTAAGTCGAACCCACCAGCTGCGAACAAATTTATTGATTGCTGGATTAAAGAAGATGCTTTATTGTAGGTTAGAATTGACGTTACTAAATCGTCCATATACCATTCATTCTCTGCGCATTTTGCTGCTTCTGGATAATTATGACATTCGTCGTTGGTCAGCTGGCGTACCGTTCGCATAGCCAAAAACGGACTTGATTTTACACCAAACGCTACCGTTGTAAATTAAAATGTACGGATTAACTCTGATCCGTTAAAACGATAAAGAATTTTCTGAAATTTGCGATGCAGTTTTATCATTCCAACCTGCAAATACATTTGTTTAATGTCAGCTGTCATCGCATAAGGGAATAATCTAAATTTTATTAGTAGGTGAAAGAGATTGGTTTGTAAATTGGGACTGGCATAAAGTATGTCATTTAGTGATAATCCTGAAGTTGTTTTAGCACTAGCGTCTAATACAACCCGGACCTTTGTGGTCAATTTATCTTCGCGTATAACCGCGTGATGTGGGATATAATAACCTTCCCTATCATCATCTATTACTTCTTCAAGGTAACCTTTATGTAAGTATTCTATTATGTCATTATACTGACTTCTTAATTTATTTGACAGTTTAAATTTCTTCTCCAAACCGGTCAACCGGCATTCGGCTATATTGTGAGATTGGCCTAGAAGATTTTGATCCCTTTCAAAAGGTAAGTTTACGCTATATCTTCCCTTTGTATTTCTCTCCACTGTTTGTGCATAAATTCTCTCACATTCGACATTGTCTTCACTGTCAAAAACTTTATTTGGAACTCCTTCTAGCTCCCAAAATTTATGCATACTTGAGTCTATTTCCTCATTTATAGGTAAAGCAAAGAAGCAAAAGGATTCCGACTGATAAGATTGTTTATTTTTTGACAATCCGTCAATTTTTTCCATTAAAATATAACCTTACGGTCTGATAGCAATATAAAGGGGAATAATTCAGCCCCCAAGATTAAATCAATCTTGCTTGGCAGATTCCAAGTGGGATCAGCTAAAATTAACTCTTTAAAAGTTAGTATATTGACAGGTGTCGATTTTAAATGATGGCAATTTATCTGTAATATTGTCAACAACTAACACTCTTGTATTATACGCATCTGATGACATTCTTGATTTTATTTTGAGATTTACATAGCCGTGGACTGGACGGGTTGTTAGGCCAATTCCCTTTATATTGGAATTTATTAAAGGCAGGCTACGGAAACCCATATGTAAAATGTCGATACCATGTAGTAGCGTATGGATAGTACTTTTCGTCCAAGCGCTAGATGGTGCTAGGTGCAATATGGCTGACGCGATAAAATTAAGAAATTACATATTTCGAATTGATCTATAGAAAGCCGCGGAATTTCAATTTTTATGACAAGTGTTTTAGTCATTTATGTCAAATTTATATCTGACTTAAAATCACTTTAAAGTAAAGAAAGCGATTAAGTTAACATTAAACGATTTCTCATACGACTATTGCTAATTTCTGTTCAGTTACGTAAAGCTAAAGTTATGTAAAAATGTTTGTTGTATTTTAATAAAAATAATATACAAGAATTTAAATATTTCTTTTAGATATTTTACGGCTGTTCACTACACTACTAACATTCATGCCTGAGAGGGATTCAAACCCGGAACCTTTGTTTTGCGATTACGTTGCTCCTACGCTATTTTGCTCGGCTGTCGACATTATTCTTCACTCTTTATTATTCTGATCTAAAAACATTTCAAAAATGTATGCAATGTGTTCCAGATAATTACCAATCATTGCAATCATTATGTAACAAAAATTTGATGAAATCAGAAAATAAACTTTTTTCCGTTAATTGTGGTCATATTTTACTTAAACGATTTTCTACTTAAAAAATTTAGTGTATTCCAAAGTATTGCAGGTCGCTGGACCTCCTTGATATTGCCTATATACACACCAGGTTGCCTACTTCTCAATTAGTTTTTCTTCCAAGCGCCAGACGGCGATACGTGCAACATTGTCTCAATTGTTCTAGTGGTCGTCGGCTATCTATAGGGCGCGAGCTGACACGTGACTCGAGCGACCTTGAAATGCTTGGAATCGGCTGATTTGTGTGCGCATGTTACTTTGACGACAACAATGTCACTTTGACAAGACCAATGTTTTGATTTATTTTGATTTTGAACTGCTAAAAAGTTATTATTTTTAATTTAATGTATAGTGCTATTTGAAAATTGTAAAATCCTAATTTTTTATCATTTCAAAATCAAAATAAGTCAAAACATTGATCTTGTCAAAGTGACATTGGTGTTGTCAAAGTGACATGCGCACACAAATCAGTTGATTCCAAACACTTCAAATTTGCTCGAGTCACGTGTCTGCTCGCGCCCTATATAGGGTATATATGATCCGTGATTAAAGGCATGATTGTCAAATTAAGAAGCTTACAGCAATCAATAGTTACTATATTATTTTGAGAGCCATTATCGATTAAACATTTTATAGTTTTATAAACATTATTTGTATTTTTAACTTTAATTTGAGCTGTAGAAAGCAAAATATGATTATTGAATGTATCAATGTTTGACATATGACAGTGAGAGCTGTCTGACTCGATATTTTCATTACTATTTTATTTGTCACAAATAGATATATGACAATGAGAATTTTCCTTTTCCTTCTCTTTAACATTTGGAGGAATTGGAATGTATTTCTCAAAATGCCGAAGCATATGATGTTTTTCACCACATACGCCGCAAGTCCTTTTAGAAAAACATTGCCCGATAGAATGAGACAAGGATAAGCAGTTAAAACATCCTTGTTTTGATTTTATGAACTGGTCGGTCTCGTACTGATAAGTCTTTAAATTTTGGATATAGAAAGAGTCCATGAATTTTGCCTTTACAAAGAATGCAAGGAATGGATTTTACATTGTTTGATGACGTTTTATTGACATGTTTATTATTGAATTTCTTTGAATCATCCGTTATCAGATATGAACGTGTCGTGTTTTTCATAGTTTTGACGGAATGAGAGGAGCCAGTAACCCCAGTACGCTCAAAAACTTTAGATTTGAAACGTATAAATTCTAAAAAGCTCTGACACGTAGGAAATTCTTGTCCCCGAACAGAAGATTCATACTGTTGAACTATTTCAGGATCTACGCTTTTAAGAGCACAGTTGAAGAAACAAAAATCAGATATATCGGGAATTTCTAACTGTTTTAAAGCAGCGAGAGATGCAGCGAGCCTATTTGCAAATGACGCTAGTTGTGCGGGATTGTTTGAAACCGATTTAGCATCAAAAATATTGTTTAAATAACGCGTTGCTAATCCTGATAGTGTGTTACTAAATTTTCCCAGATAGTCTGGTAGTTTTCTTGAGTAGAAAGTATACCTGTATTGACGTTTTTAACTAATAAAAACCTTATTAGGTATCAATCTAGTTTCATTACAATTTTATTAGTTAAAAATAATAATAATACTTCAAAGCAAACAATTAAGCATGGAGAAATACCTAAGACCTACAAGATTTGAAACAGATCCTGATACCGCGTCTGCTGCGAAAGTATGGACCCATTGGTTGACTACGTTTAATAATTTCCTTGAAATAACCGAGTTAAAAAGCGACAAAGATAAACTGAAGGTATTTATTAATTATTTATCGCATAATGTATATGACATGATTAATGACTGTTCTACATTTCAATCTGCTATTGATACTCTGAACTCTATATATATTAAAAAGAAAAATGAAATTTTTGCTCGGCACCTACTAGCTATCAGGAAACAACAACAGGGGGAAACTATAGATCAATTTATTCAAAATCTAAAAATGCTCAGCAAAGATTGCGAATTTAAACCGGTAACTGCTTCCGAATATCGAGATGAATATATACGAGACGCATTTATCAATGGTCTAGCTTCTTCACACATTCGACAGCGATTACTAGAAAATAAGACACTAGACTTAACTGAGGCAGTCAAGCAAGCTCAGGCATTAGAAATGGCTCAGATTCATTCAGAACGGTATACACATGTAAATTATGTAAATGCAGTTCAAGATTCTCAAACAGTCGAATTAAATTCTCAAGACAAAAGTGAAATAAATGTAATCTCTGCAGCATCAAATAAGCCTAAAGGAAACTGTTATTTCTGTGGGGGTGACAGACATCTTCGCATTAAATGTCCCGCACGAGAAGCTATTTGCAATAAATGCCAAAAGAAAGGACATTATGCGAGAGTTTGTCGATCAACAATATCCACAAACAAATTTAGTTCAACAATTGCCTCGGTTGTAGCTTCTAGTAATAATGCCGGTTTACATGTACTACAAAAGGCTATAGTCAGAGCTGAAGTAAACGGAATTCAATCTAACTGCTTGGTAGATACTGGAAGTTCTATAAGTTTCATTAATTTTGATTACATTGTACGAAATAAAATTAGACTTTATAAAGAAACTGGCCAAGTTTCAATGGCTACAACCTCTTTAACATCTAAAGTAGAAGGATACGTTGTTGTAAACTTAACGCTTTTGGGATACAAATATCCAAGTTTTAAATTAACTGTACTTCGGGAATTATGCACGGATATTCTAATCGGTCATGATCTTATGAAGAAGCATACTAATGTGGAATTGAATTTCGGTGGGCAGAAACCACCTCTTTTAATATGTTCATCCTGTGCTAGAGTGGAACCTCCGAGATTATTTAGCAATTTAACTGCAGACTGCAAACCAATAACTACCAGATCGAGACGTTATTCAGACAATGATACCGACTTTATAAAAAAGGAAATAAGTAAACTTCTTAATGAAGGGATTATTGAAGAGAGCTCTTCTCCTTGGCGAGCTCAGGTTCTAGTTGTTGCAAACGAATTTCATAAAAAACGATTAGTTATCGACTACTCACAGACAATAAATAGATTTACTCTTTTAGATGCTTACCCTCTTCCGAATATTAATGATTTGGTAAATAAAGTAGCTTTATACAGTATATTCAGTACTATTGATCTAAAAAACGCCTATCATCAAATACCAATACATAACGATGAAAAACAGTACACCGCATTTGAAGCTCTGGGTCAATTGTTTCAATTTAACAGAATTCCATTCGGTGTAACCAATGGAGTTGCGTGTTTTCAGCGCGTAATAGATAAAATTATAATAAGTGAAAATGTATCTGGAGTTTACGCCTATTTGGACGATATTACTGTTTGTGGACGAAATCAACAGGAACATGACTATAATTTAGATAGATTTTTAACAGTACTGAAAAATTATGGTTTAATAATAAATAAAGAAAAATGCCAATTTTCAAAGACATCTATCAAACTACTCGGCCACTTAGTATCTCACAAAATTATACGACCAGATCCAGACCGACTAAAGCCTTTACTTGATTTACCTGTACCACACGACTCTTCTTCTTTGAAACGAGCACTAGGATTATTCGCTCACTATTCTAAATGGATACCTCGGTTTTCAGACAAAATCCGTTCTCTAATAGACAGTAATTCATATCCTTTATCTAAAAAGGCTGTTGAAGATTTTGAAAACTTGAAAAATAATATTTCTAATTCACTTGTTACAACTATTGATAACAACATTCCTTTAAAAGTAGAAACTGATGCTTCAGATGTAGCTGTAGCTGCAATATTAAGTCAAGCTGGACGACCAGTTGCATTCTTCTCACGGACTTTGTCTAACTCCGAGAAACTACATTCGTCAATTGAAAAAGAAGCAGCAGCGATAGTAGAAGCTTTAAAAAAATGGAAATCATTTCTTATTGGAAAAACATTCCAACTTATTACAGACCAGCAAGCCCTTTCATTCATATTTAATAAAAAACATGCCAGTAAAATTAAAAACGACAAAATCATGAGATGGCGATTGGAACTAGCTCCTTTTCAATATGACATAATTTATCGTCCTGGTAAAGAGAATGTTACAGCAGATGCACTCTCAAGATTCTGCTGTGCTTCATCCGATACTAATAAACTATTTAATCTGCATCAGACACTCTGTCATCCTGGAGTAAGAAGGATGTATCATTGGATTCGTAGTAAGAACCTGACTTATACTATCGATGATGTCAAGAAAATGACTTCCGCTTGTCCTGTATGCGCTGAAGTAAAACCGAGATTTTATAAACTGCAAGGACGCCTTATAAAGGCTACTTCTCCATTTGAAAGACTAAATGTGGACTTTAAGGGACCCCTTCCTAGTAAATCTAGGAATCGTTATCTTCTCACAATAGTAGATGAGTATTCTCGCTTTCCTTTTGCTTACCCTTGTTCGGATTTAAGTTCAGCAACCGTTATAAAATGTTTTACTCAGTTATTTTCCATATTTGGAGCTCCAGCTTTTATTCATACTGACAGAGGTTCATCTTTTCTTTCTCAAGAAGTTGCAACTTACCTCCATTCTAACGCAGTCGCTACTAGTAGAACTACGCCATATAATCCCCAAGGAAATGGCCAAATCGAAAGATTAAATGGAATAATATGGAAAACCATCAATCTATCTTTGAAGACTCATAATCTGCGACCCGCAGATTGGGAGGACGTTCTAGCAGAATCACTTCATTCTATCAGATCATTGTTATGTACTGCTACTAATTGTACACCACATGAAAGATTTTTCAGGCACAGCAGGAAAACAGCGAATGGGGATACACTACCATCTTGGCTTAATAATCCCGGTCCAGTACTTTTGAAGCGAAATGTTCGTGCAAATAAGTATGAAGATCTTGTTGAAGAAGCCGAGCTTTTAGAAGCAAATCCGCAATATGCCTTAATACGACGCAAAGACGGTACAGAGTCTACAGTATCGCTAAGGCATTTAGCACCGAGGGGGGAGAAAGATCTATTATTATCGGAAAGCAAGCTAAAGCCATTGTTTGAAGAGAAAATCAATCCAGATGGAAGTAGAAACACAAATGAAGATTCTGCAGAAGCAAACGAAACTCACAGTGAAGATCCTTCACCGACACCAAACGATTCACGAATTAGTGAACTTTCTTCACCGACACCGAACGATTCACAAATTGAGTTGCCTACGACTACTAACGACGAAATGCAGAACGTTGAAACAGAACACTTACGTCTTCGAAGAGAAAGAAAACCTCCCAGCTATTTAAATGATTATATTCTATAAATTAATGCATTATTATTCTTCCTTGTTTATTATTTTAATTTTATGTTTACTCCCTTGGCTTTTTATAAAGACAGGGAGAATGTAGTGATGTAGTAGCTTTCTAGATTCTAGATTTCCCGTTTTGACATATGTAATGTTTTCATATGTTATGTTGTTATATATATCAATAAAATATGTATTGACGTTTTTAACTAATAAAAACCTTATTAGGTATCAATCTAGTTTCATTACAATACCCCCTGTCGAATTTAATGCATTCCCTTTAAATTTCCCAATCAGATATTGGATTCTTTGAGAATCAGTCAGTTGCTTATTTTCGTGTACATTTACCTTGAATGATTGGTAAAAAATAGGCCAATTTTTAATTTTGCCGTCAAAAGTTGGGATATCGATAGAAGGGAGTTTAATATGAACAGATTTGCTACTATTACTGGTATTTATAGTTTCACTAATAGTATTAGTTTTAGATATGACATTACAACGAGTTCGTTTGATTAATGAATGACATGAATTCACTGTCATCAATGTGTCATAATTCGGTTCAAACTCCTCATCTAACTCAAAACCGGTCCCATTAGATTGAGTTATAGCGGTTTCGAAGCTTTCCCGAAGCAAATCAATGTTTTCAGTTTCATTTATAAACTGTGGATGACAAGAAATATCGGTAGCACATTTATTTGCCAAATCCGATAAATATGAAAATTTAGCTTCAAGGCTTTTTGTTAAGGCCTGAGCTGATTTTAACTTCGCCATTAACTGCTTCTCGACTCATGTTTCAGAGTTTTCAAGAATTAAACGACAGAAAAAAGAAAAAAAGGAGTTTTATTTTCGGACGTTCCGAAGAGCACCCCTTTAAGGAAGGATCCGGCTCGAAGGACCAATCTGTTTAGTAGTAACTTCAAATGGACTGTATAAATTTAAGGGGGAGTATTACTAGACAGTGGAATATGAATTTATGATTTAAAACGTCAACATTTGACAAATTTACTCGAAGGACCAGAGAGGTAAAGAACTAGTGATACGAGCGAGACTGGTATACAAACAATTGCATTTAAATGAAACCAATTCTAGTACCTTATTGTCCCAGCAACGAAGGTGACCGGAATGGAGCTCCTCAGCCAAGCAGATGGAATTCGCGTCGTCATCAGACAGCGGCTGGAGGAGCAGGAACACGACAGCTGATAGCCGTCTTCGAAGGGCCTCTACTAGTGGAGACGTTCACAGCAGGTCACTTTGCCTGCTGTCCCTTGAAGATCCAAACTTGGGCAAGCCAACTCCATCAGAGGGGGGCTAACTTGACGACTAATACTTGTCGCTCTTGATAGAATTACCTCGAAGCACTTGCACTAACACAACACTTACGAAAGGTAGCGTATAACCAGGTTCACCTCGCTGCACCCTAGGAAGAGCTATAATGCTAAGCTCTTCATGATAGTATAAGATAAAAATGATAGGCAGACCTCTCTGCTACCACGTGAAGTTTATTAGAAGGCAACCAACTCGTTACCTCTAGTTGTGTTTACAAAATAGTTTAGACATGAATGAATATATGACTAATCGCGATGAAAGGATTTACACAACTGTTGTATTCAGCCTTTCTAAAAACGCGCAAATATGGCTCAAATATGTAACGGTTGTGACTGTTACTATAAATTTTAATAAAACGATGGGAATGTTAAATTGTAAATCAAATTGTAAATATATATCAACAAACTTATTGACATTTTATTTCATTCTTGAAAATAACAAAATTCAGCTGATTAACAATGGTGGCGGACTACTTGATATACATATATCATATTACAGTTTATTTCATCTGCGACATTACCCCCCATCTAGAGAATCGATATAACATTAACGCTTATATTTATTACAACCATTTATAATTGTCATAAAACAAGTCTTTTATTTATTATATATAATAGTTGTTCCTCTTCTGTTCCACAGTTCTGACACTCAGGTGGTACGGAAGATGTTGAAAATTTTATTTTTGTTATGGTAGTATATATGCTGGTTTTAGTCTGTTTATAGAAATCATTTACGGTTTTCCATTAATTTTTATCGTGAAATAGTTGTTACATTTATTAATTATCTCAAATGGGCCGTCGTAATTCTGTTGGAGGGGTGATTTAATTGTGTCGTGTCGTATGAATGCATATTCTGTTTTGAACAGATCAGGGTGTACGTTGTACGTATGTGTTGTGATTGTTGTTTTGTTGTTGGAGCTGTAATTTTTTTCATATTCAATTTTAGTTTGATTAGGTAAGTTGAAATATCTAATTTATCTTTTTTTGTTTCGTACGATTTATTTTTAAATTCTCCTGGTATTGTTATATTTGTTCCATACTTCATTTCTGCTACAATACCATTGAGTGGTTCTGTGTACGCTGTTCGTATTCCTAATAGTATCATTGGAGTGTTGTCGAACCATGAACCAATCATTGGCATTTTAGTAGAATTTTAATGCGCATTTTAGTTGTCTATGGAAGCGTTTATCATGTTATTGGCTTCTGGGTGATAAGCTGTTGTGTTAATGTGTTTGAACCCAGTAGTAATATTAGGTGATTGAAAAATGATGTTTTGAACTGTGGTGCTCTATCTGTTGTAATTACGGATGGTACTTCAAATCTTGATACTCAGCCGGTTATAAATGTCCGTTCGGTTTAAGGAACAGCGCTCAAACCTTCCAACGTTTTATTGACGAACTTACTAGAGGCCTAAATTTTTGTTTCACTTATATCGACGACTTACGCATCAGCAAACAATACTCTAAAAGAATATTACAAAAACTTACAAATCATTTCAGATTAGAGAAGTTTGGCATATTACTTAACATAGACAAATGTCAATTTCTCGCTCATAATATCTCATCTTCAGGAATCAAAACAACAGAACAAAAAATAAACTATAAAAAATTTCCCTCAACCTAAAACTCAAAAACAATTAAGAGAATATTTAGACCTAGTAAATTTTTATCACCGCTTTATCAAAAACTGTGCAACGACTTTACATCCCATCAACAAAAGATATAATCTGGGCAACGGAAGCAACAAAAACATGCACTCATATTAAACATACATTGATAAAATTGACTATGTGTTTCCCAAAACACGATGCAAAAGTTAACATCATGGTCGACGCCTCAAACTCTGGAGTAGGCACCGTCCTTCAACAATTTACCAGAAATCAGTGGGAACCAATATCTTTTTGTCTACTACCTTAACATACACATAAAAAAGATACAGTACCTTCGGAAGAGAACTCCTCGCTATCTTCTTAGCAATAAAAAAATCTGATGTGACCAACACATAACCTCCCGCCGAGTAATTTTAGGATTTAGAACACCTCAACTATGTATACTTTGTTCCATCTAATCAATTCAGTAGATGACGCAGGCGTTCTCATCAGCGTCAGTTTTAAATAGCCGAAATTAAAAATGACGGTATTCAACTGTTGTCATCTGACATTTTATTAAAATATTGAAAAGGTATCATAATGTGATTGAAACTTTATATATTATAGTCTGTAGGTATAAAATATAAAGTAC
This sequence comes from Harpalus rubripes, assembly GCA_963082715.1. Lineage (NCBI taxonomy): Eukaryota > Metazoa > Arthropoda > Insecta > Coleoptera > Carabidae > Harpalus > Harpalus rubripes. The sequence goes on along the minus strand of OY720450.1, from coordinate 52,435,703 downwards.
TAGTAAAATTGTTCTAAAAATGGCATTTCAATATGATGTCATTTAGTTGATTTATATCAGCCAGGTAGTGCAGCTGATTGATCAAATCGATGGAGCTGACATCTATAGTCAAAATTATGGACTCTTGAGCAAGAATTTTACTATACTGTATTTCAGATAAGAATAGACTTGGTGGCGCTGAGGAGCCAACCTGTTTTACACTTATAAAACTTATGAATTAGTTTTGTTTCGTATATGACATACTTGACAGCTCGGAACGTCAAAATTTGATCATTTTTAATTCTTTAGAAAGTAAACAGTTACTTAAAGTTATTCAATAGAATAAAGTCAAAATGAAATAAATAATTTACCCAGGACCGGTCGGTGCGGGGCGCCGTATCAAGACGTACAGCAAATAATAGCACATTTTTATAAAACGCTCTTATTCGTAAAGACAAAATTAGTACACAACTTACAAATTTACGCGATAGAAGTGAACAATATATTTTTTAATTTGTTTGCATTAGAGCTGTAGTTGCAAGTAAAATAATAATCGTACCAATCGGTTCGTTATTTTTCTATTTCTAGCATTGTTATATTGAAATAATAACTGAAAATGTTGATTACAACAAAGAATATATTGATTATAACTCAAAAATATTGATTACAAGAACAGATGTCACACAGAATCCAATATTTAAATACCTACTAGCATTTTGCAAGTCTTAGTTAAATAATTCAATTTTTATTTTCTACCGATATTGAATTTGTCTTATTTACTTATAAAAAGTAAAAGAAATGTCCTGCCAAACGGATCATTTTCTCTCATTGTTGTATTGCAAACTATAACTATAAAATTGTTGATTACAACATACAATTTTCATTATAACCTATTGATTACAAGAATAAATCTAAGAAAATAATAACTGTGAAAATGTTGATAACAACAAAGAATATATTGATTATAACTCAAAAATATTGATTACAAGAACGGATCTCACACAGAATCCCATATTTAATACCTACTAGCATTTTGCAAGTCTTAGTACAATAATTCAATTTTTATTTTCTACCGATATTGAATTTGTCTTATTTACTTATAAAAAGTAAAAGAAATATCCTGCCAAACGGATAATTTTCTCTCATTGTTGTATTGCAAACTATAACTATAAAATTGTTGATTACAACATACAATTTTTATTATAACCTATTGATTACAAGAATAAATCTAAGAAAATAATATCTGTGAAAATGTTGAATACAACAAAGAATATATTGATTATAACTCAAAAATATTGATTACAAGAACGGATCTCACACAGAATCCAATATTTAAATACCTACTAGAATTTTGCAAGTCTTAGTCAAATAATTCAATTTTTATTTTCTACCGATATTGAATTTGTCTTATTTACTTATAAAAAGTAAAAGAAATATCCTGCCAAACGGATAATTTTCTCTCATTGTTGTATTGCAAACTATAACTATAAAATTGTTGATTACAACATACAATTTTTATTATAACCTATTGATTACAAGAATAAATCTAAGAAAATAATAACTGTGAAAATGCTGATTACAACAAAGAATATATTGATTATAACTCAAAAATATTGATTACAAGACCGGATCTCACACAGAATCCAATATTTAAATACCTACTAGCATTTTGCAAGTCTTAGTTAAATAATTCAATTTTTATTTTCTACCGATATTGAATTTGTCTTATTTACTTATAAAAAGTAAAAGAAATATCCTGCCAAACGAATAATTTTCTCTCATTGTTGTATTGCAATCTATAACTATAAAATTGTTGATTACAACATACAATTTTTATTATAACCTATTGATTACAAGAATAAATCTAAGAAAATAATAACTGTGAAAATGTTGATTACAACAAAGAATATATTGATTATAACTCAAAAATATTGATTACAAGAACGGATCTCACACAGAATCCAATATTTAAATACCTACTAGCATTTTGCAAGTCTTAGTTAAATAATTCAATTTTTATTTTCTACCGATATTGAATTTGTCTTATTTACTTATAAAAAGTAAAAGAAATATCCTGCCAAACGGATAATTTTCTCTCATTGATGTATTGCAAACTATAACTATAAAATTGTTGATTACAACATACAATTTTTATTATAACCTATTGATTACAAGAATAAATCTAAGAAAATAATAACTGTGAAAATGTTGATTACAACAAAGAATATATTGATTATAACTCAAAAATATTGATTACAAGAACGGATCTCACACAGAATCCAATATTTAAATACCTACTAGCATTTTGCAAGTCTTAGTTAAATAATTCAATTTTTATTTTCTACCGATATTGAATTTGTCTTATTTACTTATAAAAAGTAAAAGAAATATCCTGCCAAACGGATAATTTTCTCTCATTGTTGTATTGCAAACTATAACTATAAAATTGTTGATTACAACATACAATTTTTATTATAACCTATTGATTACAAGAATAAATCTAAGAAAATAATAACTGTGAAAATGTTGATTACAACAAAGAATATATTGATTATAACTCAAAAATATTGATTACAAGAACGGATCTCACACAGAATCCAATATTTAAATACCTACTAGAATTTTGCAAGTCTTAGATAAATAATTAAATTTTTATTTTCTACCGATACTGAATTTGCCTTATTTACTTATAAAAAGTAAAAGAAATATCCTGCCAAACGGATAATTTTCTCTCATTGTTGTATTGCAAACTATAACTATAAAATTGTTGATTACAACATACAATTTTTATTATAACCTATTGATTACAAGAATAAATCTAAGAAAATAATAACTGTGAAAATGTTGATTACAACAAAGAATATATTGATTATAACTCAAAAATATTGATTACAAGAACGGATCTCACACAGAATCCAATATTTAAATACCTACTAGCATTTTGCAAGTCTTAGTTAAATAATTCAATTTTTATTTTCTACCGATATTGAATTTGTCTTATTTACTTATAAAAAGTAAAAGAAATATCCTGCCAAACGGATAATTTTCTCTCATTGTTGTATTGCATACTATAACTATAAAATTGTTGATTACAACATACAATTTTTATTATAACCTATTGATTACAAGAATAAATCTAAGAAAATAACTGTGAAAATGTTGATTACAACAAAGAATATATTGATTATAACTCAAAAATATTGATTACAAGAACGGATCTCACACAGAATCCAATATTTAAATACCTACTAGCATTTTGCAAGTCTTAGTTGAATAATTCAATTTTTATTTTCTGCCGATATTGAATTTGTCTTATTTACTTATAAAAAGTAAAAGAAATATCCTGCCAAACGGATAATTTTCTCTCATTGTTGTATTGCAAACTATAACTATAAAATTGTTGATTACAACATACAATTTTTATTATAACCTATTGATTAGAAGAATAAATCTAAGAAAATAATAACTGTGAAAATGTTGATTACAACAAAGAATATAGTGATTATAACTCAAAAATATTGATTACAAGAACGGATCTCACACAGAATCCAATATTTAAATACCTACTAGCATTTTGCAAGTCTTAGTTAAATAATTCAATTTTTATTTTCTACCGATATTGAATTTGTCTTATTTACTTATAAAAAGTAAAAGAAATATCCTGCCAAACGGATAATTTTCTCTCTTTGTTGTATTGCAAACTATAACTATAAAATTGTTGATTACAACATACAATTTTTATTATAACCTATTGATTACAAGAATAAATCTAAGAAAATAATAACTGTGAAAATGTTGATTACAACAAAGAATATATTGATTATAACTCAAAAATATTGATTACAAGATCGGATCTCACACAGAATCCAATATTTAAATACCTACTAGCATTTTGCAAGTCTTAGTTAAATAATTCAATTTTTATTTTCTACCGATATTGAATTTGTCTTATTTACTTATAAAAAGTAAAAGAAATATCCTGCCAAACGGATCATTTTCTCTCATTGTTGTATATTTAATACCTACTAGCATTTTGCAAGTCTTAGTACAATAATTCAATTTTTATTTTCTACCGATATTGAATTTGTCTTATTTACTTATAAAAAGTAAAAGAAATATCCTGCCAAACGGATAATTTTCTCTCATTGTTGTATTGCAAACTATAACTATAAAATTGTTGATTACAACATACAATTTTTATTATAACCTATTGATTACAAGAATAAATCTAAGAAAATAATATCTGTGAAAATGTTGAATACAACAAAGAATATATTGATTATAACTCAAAAATATTGATTACAAGAACGGATCTCACACAGAATCCAATATTTAAATACCTACTAGAATTTTGCAAGTCTTAGTCAAATAATTCAATTTTTATTTTCTACCGATATTGAATTTGTCTTATTTACTTATAAAAAGTAAAAGAAATATCCTGCCAAACGGATAATTTTCTCTCATTGTTGTATTGCAAACTATAACTATAAAATTGTTGATTACAACATACAATTTTTATTATAACCTATTGATTACAAGAATAAATCTAAGAAAATAATAACTGTGAAAATGCTGATTACAACAAAGAATATATTGATTATAACTCAAAAATACTGATTACAAGAACGGATCTCACACAGAATCCAATATTTAAATACCTACTAGCATTTTGCAAGTCTTAGTTAAATAAATCAATTTTTATTTTCTACCGATATTGAATTTGTCTTATTTACTTATAAAAAGTAAAAGAAATGTCCTGCCAAACGGATCATTTTCTCTCATTGTTGTATTGCAAACTATAACTATAAAATTGTTGATTACAACATACAATTTTTATTATAACCTATTGATTACAAGAATAAATCTAAGAAAATAATAACTGTGAAAATGTTGATTAGAACAAAGAATATATTGATTATAACTCAAAAATATTGATTACAAGAACGGATCTCACACAGAATCCAATATTTAAATACCTACTAGCATTTTGCAAGTCTTAGTTAAATAATTCAATTTTTATTTTCTACCGATATTGAATTTGTCTTATTTACTTATAAAAAGTAAAAGAAATATCCTGCCAAACGAATAATTTTCTCTCATTGTTGTATTGCAATCTATAACTATAAAATTGTTGATTACAACATACAATTTTTATTATAACCTATTGATTACAAGAATAAATCTAAGAAAATAATAACTGTGAAAATGTTGATTACAACAAAGAATATATTGATTATAACTCAAAAATATTGATTACAAGAACGGATCTCACACAGAATCCAATATTTAAATACCTACTAGCATTTTGCAAGTCTTAGTTAAATAATTCAATTTTTATTTTCTACCGATATTGAATTTGTCTTATTTACTTATAAAAAGTAAAAGAAATATCCTGCCAAACGGATAATTTTCTTTCATTGTTGTATTGCAAACTATAACTATAAAATTGTTGATTACAACATACAATTTTTATTATAACCTATTGATTACAAGAATAAATCTAAGAAAATAATAACTGTGAAAATGTTGATTACAACAAAGAATATATTGATTATAACTCAAAAATATTGATTACAAGAACGGATCTCACACAGAATCCAATATTTAAATACCTACTAGCATTTTGCAAGTCTTAGTTAAATAATTCAATTTTTATTTTCTGCCGATATTGAATTTGTCTTATTTACTTATAAAAAGTAAAAGAAATATCCTGCCAAACGGATAATTTTCTCTCATTGTTGTATTGCAAACTATAACTATAAAATTGTTGATTACAACATACAACTTTTATTATAACCTATTGATTACAAGAAAGAATCTAAGAAAATAATAACTGTGAAAATGTTGATTACAACAAAGAATATATTGATTATAACTCAAAAATATTGATTACAAGATCGGATCTCACACAGAATCCAATATTTAAATACCTACTAGAATTTTGCAAGTCTTAGTCAAATAATTCAATTTTTATTTTCTACCGATATTGAATTTGTCTTATTTACTTATAAAAAGTAAAAGAAATATCCTGCCAAACGGATAATTTTCTCTCATTGTTGTATTGCAAACTATAACTATAAAATTGTTGATTACAACATACAATTTTTATTATAACCTATTGATTACAAGAATAAATCTAAGAAAATAATAACTGTGAAAATGCTGATTACAACAAAGAATATATTGATTATAACTCAAAAATATTGATTACAAGAACGGATCTCACACAGAATCCAATATTTAAATACCTACTAGCATTTTGCAAGTCTTAGTTAAATAATTCAATTTTTATTTTCTACCGATATTGAATTTGTCTTATTTACTTATAAAAAGTAAAAGAAATGTTCTGCCAAACGGATCATTTTCTCTCATTGTTGTATTGCAAACTATAACTATAAAATTGTTGATTACAACATACAATTTTTATTATAACCTATTGATTACAAGAATAAATCTAAGAAAATAATAACTGTGAAAATGTTGATTACAACAAAGAATATATTGATTATAACTCAAAAATATTGATTACAAGAACGGATCTCACACAGAATCCAATATTTAAATACCTACTAGCATTTTGCAAGTCTTAGTTAAATAATTCAATTTTTATTTTCTACCGATATTGAATTTGTCTTATTTACTTATAAAAAGTAAAAGAAATATCCTGCCAAACGGATAATTTTCTCTCATTGTTGTATTGCAAACTATAACTATAAAATTGTTGATTACAACATACAATTTTTATTATAACCTATTGATTACAAGAATAAATCTAAGAAAATAATAACTGTGAAAATGTTGATTACAACAAAGAATATATTGATTATAACTCAAAAATATTGATTACAAGAACGGATCTCACACAGAATCCAATATTTAAATACCTACTAGCATTTTGCAAGTCTTAGTTAAATAATTCAATTTTTATTTTCTGCCGATATTGAATTTGTCTTATTTACTTATAAAAAGTAAAAGAAATATCCTGCCAAACGGATAATTTTCTCTCATTGTTGTATTGCTAACTATAACTATAAAATTGTTGATTACAACATACAATTTTTATTATAACCTATTGATTACAAGAATGAATCTAAGAAAATAATAACTGTGAAAATGTTGATTACAACAAAGAATATATTGATTATAACTCAAAAATATTGATTACAAGAACGGATCTCACACAGAATCCAATATTTAAATACCTACTAGAATTTTGCAAGTCTTAGTTAAATAATTCAATTTTTATTTTCTACCGATATTGAATTTGTCTTATTTACTTATAAAAAGTAAAAGAAATATCCTGCCAAACGGATAATTTTCTCTCATTGTTGTATTGCAAACTATAACTATAAAATTGTTGATTACAACATACAATTTTTATTATATCCTATTGATTACAAGAATAAATCTAAGAAAATAATAACTGTGAAAATGTTGATTACAACAAAGAATATATTGATTATAACTCAAAAATATTGATTACAAGATCGGATCTCACACAGAATCCAATATTTAAATACCTACTAGCATTTTGCAAGTCTTAGTTAAATAATTCAATTTTTATTTTCTACCGATATTGAATTTGTCTTATTTACTTATAAAAAGTAAAAGAAATGTTCTGCCAAACGGATCATTTTCTCTCATTGTTGTATATTTAATACCTACTAGCATTTTGCAAGTCTTAGTACAATAATTCAATTTTTATTTTCTACCGATATTGAATTTGTCTTATTTACTTATAAAAAGTAAAAGAAATATCCTGCCAAACGGATAATTTTCTCTCATTGTTGTATTGCAAACTATAACTATAAAATTGTTGATTACAACATACAATTTTTATTATAACCTATTGATTACAAGAATAAATCTAAGAAAATAATATCTGTGAAAATGTTGAATACAACAAAGAATATATTGATTATAACTCAAAAATATTGATTACAAGAACGGATCTCACACAGAATCCAATATTTAAATACCTACTAGAATTTTGCAAGTCTTAGTTAAATAATTCAATTTTTATTTTCTACCGATATTGAATTTGTCTTATTTACTTATAAAAAGTAAAAGAAATATCCTGCCAAACGGATAATTTTCTCTCATTGTTGTATTGCAAACTACAACTATAAAATTGTTGATTACAACATACAATTTTTATTATAACCTATTGATTACAAGAATAAATCTAAGAAAATAATAACTGTGAAAATGCTGATTACAACAAAGAATATATTGATTATAACTCAAAAATATTGATTACAAGAACGGATCTCACACAGAATCCAATATTTAAATACCTACTAGCATTTTGCAAGTCTTAGTTAAATAATTCAATTTTTATTTTCTACCGATATTGAATTTGTCTTATTTACTTATAAAAAGTAAAAGAAATATCCTGCCAAACGAATAATTTTCTCTCATTGTTGTATTGCAATCTATAACTATAAAATTGTTGATTACAACATACAATTTTTATTATAACCTATTGATTACAAGAATAAATCTAAGAAAATAATAACTGTGAAAATGTTGATTACAACAAAGAATATATTGATTATAACTCAAAAATATTGATTACAAGAACGGATCTCACACAGAATCCAATATTTAAATACCTACTAGCATTTTGCAAGTCTTAGTTAAATAATTCAATTTTTATTTTCTGCCGATATTGAATTTGTCTTATTTACTTATAAAAAGTAAAAGAAATATCCTGCCAAACGGATAATTTTCTCTCATTGTTGTATTGCAAACTATAACTATAAAATTGTTGATTACAACATACAATTTTTATTATAACCTATTGATTACAAGAATGAATCTAAGAAAATAATAACTGTGAAAATGTTGATTACAACAAAGAATATATTGATTATAACTCAAAAATATTGATTACAAGATCGGATCTCACACAGAATCCAATATTTAAATACCTACTAGCATTTTGCAAGTCTTAGTTAAATTATTCAATTTTTATTTTCTACCGATATTGAATTTGTCTTATTTACTTATAAAAAGTAAAAGAAATATCCTGCCAAACGGATAATTTTCTCTCATTGTTGTATTGCAAACTATAACTATAAAATTGTTGATTACAACATACAATTTTTATTATAACCTATTGATTACAAGAATAAATCTAAGAAAATAATATCTGTGAAAATGTTGAATACAACAAAGAATATATTGATTATAACTCAAAAATATTGATTACAAGAACGGATCTCACACAGAATCCAATATTTAAATACCTACTAGAATTTTGCAAGTCTTAGTCAAATAATTCAATTTTTATTTTCTACCGATATTGAATTTGTCTTATTTACTTATAAAAAGTAAAAGAAATATCCTGCCAAACGGATAATTTTCTCTCATTGTTGTATTGCAAACTATAACTATAAAATTGTTGATTACAACATACAATTTTTATTATAACCTATTGATTACAAGAATAAATCTAAGAAAATAATAACTGTGAAAATGTTGATTACAACAAAGAATATATTGATTATAACTCAAAAATATTGATTACAAGATCGGATCTCACACAGAATCCAATATTTAAATACCTACTAGCATTTTGCAAGTCTTAGTTAAATAATTCAATTTTTATTTTCTACCGATATTGAATTTGTCTTATTTACTTATAAAAAGTAAAAGAAATATCCTGCCAAACGGATAATTTTCTCTCATTGTTGTATTGCAAACTATAACTATAAAATTGTTGATTACAACATACAATTTTTATTATAACCTATTGATTACAAGAATAAATCTAAGAAAATAATATCTGTGAAAATGTTGATTACAACAAAGAATATATTGATTATAACTCAAAAATATTGATTACAAGAACGGATCTCACACAGAATCCAATATTTAAATACCTACTAGAATTTTGCAAGTCTTAGTCAAATAATTCAATTTTTATTTTCTACCGATATTGAATTTGTCTTATTTACTTATAAAAAGTAAAAGAAATATCCTGCCAAACGGATAATTTTCTCTCATTGTTGTATTGCAAACTATAACTATAAAATTGTTGATTACAACATACAATTTTTATTATAACCTATTGATTACAAGAATAAATCTAAGAAAATAATAACTGTGAAAATGCTGATTACAACAAAGAATATATTGATTATAACTCAAAAATATTGATTACAAGAACGGATCTCACACAGAATCCAATATTTAAATACCTACTAGCATTTTGCAAGTCTTAGTTAAATAATTCAATTTTTATTTTCTACCGATATTGAATTAGTCTTATTTACTTATAAAAAGTAAAAGAAATATCCTGCCAAACGGATAATTTTCTTTCATTGTTGTATTGCAAACTATAACTATAAAATTGTTGATTACAACATACAATTTTTATTATAACCTATTGATTACAAGAATAAATCTAAGAAAATAATAACTGTGAAAATGTTGATTACAACAAAGAATATATTGATTATAACTCAAAAATATTGATTACAAGAACGGATCTCACACAGAATCCAATATTTAAATACCTACTAGCATTTTGCAAGTCTTAGTTAAATAATTCAATTTTTATTTTCTGCCGATATTGAATTTGTCTTATTTACTTATAAAAAGTAAAAGAAATATCCTGCCAAACGGATAATTTTCTCTCATTGTTGTATTGCAAACTATAACTATAAAATTGTTGATTACAACATACAATTTTTATTATAACCTATTGATTACAAGAATGAATCTAAGAAAATAATAACTGTGAAAATGTTGATTACAACAAAGAATATATTGATTATAACTCAAAAATATTGATTACAAGATCGGATCTCACACAGAATCCAATATTTAAATACCTACTAGCATTTTGCAAGTCTTAGTTAAATTATTCAATTTTTATTTTCTACCGATATTGAATTTGTCTTATTTACTTATAAAAAGTAAAAGAAATATCCTGCCAAACGGATAATTTTCTCTCATTGTTGTATTGCAAACTATAACTATAAAATTGTTGATTACAACATACAATTTTTATTATAACCTATTGATTACAAGAATAAATCTAAGAAAATAATATCTGTGAAAATGTTGAATACAACAAAGAATATATTGATTATAACTCAAAAATATTGATTACAAGAACGGATCTCACACAGAATCCAATATTTAAATACCTACTAGAATTTTGCAAGTCTTAGTCAAATAATTCAATTTTTATTTTCTACCGATATTGAATTTGTCTTATTTACTTATAAAAAGTAAAAGAAATATCCTGCCAAACGGATAATTTTCTCTCATTGTTGTATTGCAAACTATAACTATAAAATTGTTGATTACAACATACAATTTTTATTATAACCTATTGATTACAAGAATAAATCTAAGAAAATAATAACTGTGAAAATGTTGATTACAACAAAGAATATATTGATTATAACTCAAAAATATTGATTACAAGATCGGATCTCACACAGAATCCAATATTTAAATACCTACTAGCATTTTGCAAGTCTTAGTTAAATAATTCAATTTTTATTTTCTACCGATATTGAATTTGTCTTATTTACTTATAAAAAGTAAAAGAAATGTTCTGCCAAACGGATCATTTTCTCTCATTGTTGTATATTTAATACCTACTAGCATTTTGCAAGTCTTAGTACAATAATTCAATTTTTATTTTCTACCGATATTGAATTTGTCTTATTTACTTATAAAAAGTAAAAGAAATATCCTGCCAAACGGATAATTTTCTCTCATTGTTGTATTGCAAACTATAACTATAAAATTGTTGATTACAACATACAATTTTTATTATAACCTATTGATTACAAGAATAAATCTAAGAAAATAATAACTGTGAAAATGCTGATTACAACAAAGAATATATTGATTATAACTCAAAAATATTGATTACAAGAACGGATCTAACACAGAATCCAATATTTAAATACCTACTAGCATTTTGCAAGTCTTAGTTAAATAATTCAATTTTTATTTTCTACCGATATTGAATTTGTCTTATTTACTTATAAAAAGTAAAAGAAATGTCCTGCCAAACGGATCATTTTCTCTCATTGTTGTATTGCAATCTATAACTATAAAATTGTTGATTACAACATACAATTTTTATTATAACCTATTGATTACAAGAATAAATCTAAGAAAATAATAACTGTGAAAATGTTGATTACAACAAAGAATATATTGATTATAACTCAAAAATATTGATTACAAGAACGGATCTCACACAGAATCCAATATTTAAATACCTACTAGCATTTTGCAAGTCTTAGTTAAATAATTCAATTTTTATTTTCTACCGATATTGAATTAGTCTTATTTACTTATAAAAAGTAAAAGAAATATCCTGCCAAACGGATAATTTTCTTTCATTGTTGTATTGCAAACTATAACTATAAAATTGTTGATTACAACATACAATTTTTATTATAACCTATTGATTACAAGAATAAATCTAAGAAAATAATAACTGTGAAAATGTTGATTACAACAAAGAATATATTGATTATAACTCAAAAATATTGATTACAAGAACGGATCTCACACAGAATCCAATATTTAAATACCTACTAGCATTTTGCAAGTCTTAGTTAAATAATTCAATTTTTATTTTCTGCCGATATTGAATTTGTCTTATTTACTTATAAAAAGTAAAAGAAATATCCTGCCAAACGGATAATTTTCTCTCATTGTTGTATTGCAAACTATAACTATAAAATTGTTGATTACAACATACAATTTTTATTATAACCTATTGATTACAAGAATGAATCTAAGAAAATAATAACTGTGAAAATGTTGATTACAACAAAGAATATATTGATTATAACTCAAAAATATTGATTATAAGATCGGATCTCACACAGAATCCAATATTTAAATACCTACTAGCATTTTGCAAGTCTTAGTTAAATTATTCAATTTTTATTTTCTACCGATATTGAATTTGTCTTATTTACTTATAAAAAGTAAAAGAAATATCCTGCCAAACGGATAATTTTCTCTCATTGTTGTATTGCAAACTATAACTATAAAATTGTTGATTACAACATACAATTTTTATTATAACCTATTGATTACAAGAATAAATCTAAGAAAATAATATCTGTGAAAATGTTGAATACAACAAAGAATATATTGATTATAACTCAAAAATATTGATTACAAGAACGGATCTCACACAGAATCCAATATTTAAATACCTACTAGAATTTTGCAAGTCTTAGTCAAATAATTCAATTTTTATTTTCTACCGATATTGAATTTGTCTTATTTACTTATAAAAAGTAAAAGAAATATCCTGCCAAACGGATAATTTTCTCTCATTGTTGTATTGCAAACTATAACTATAAAATTGTTGATTACAACATACAATTTTTATTATAACCTATTGATTACAAGAATAAATCTAAGGAAATAATAACTGTGAAAATGCTGATTACAACAAAGAATATATTGATTATAACTCAAAAATATTGATTACAAGAACGGATCTCACACAGAATCCAATATTTAAATACCTACTAGCATTTTGCAAGTCTTAGTTAAATAATTCAATTTTTATTTTCTACCGATATTGAATTTGTCTTATTTACTTATAAAAAGTAAAAGAAATGTTCTGCCAAACGGATCATTTTCTCTCATTGTTGTATTGCAAACTATAACTATAAAATTGTTGATTACAACATACAATTTTTATTATAACCTATTGATTACAAGAATAAATCTAAGAAAATAATAACTGTGAAAATGTTGATTACAACAAAGAATATATTGATTATAACTCAAAAATATTGATTACAAGAACGGATCTCACACAGAATCCAATATTTAAATACCTACTAGCATTTTGCAAGTCTTAGTTAAATAATTCAATTTTTATTTTCTGCCGATATTGAATTTGTCTTATTTACTTATAAAAAGTAAAAGAAATATCCTGCCAAACGGATAATTTTCTCTCATTGTTGTATTGCAAACTATAACTATAAAATTGTTGATTACAACATACAATTTTTATTATAACCTATTGATTACAAGAATGAATCTAAGAAAATAATAACTGTGAAAATGTTGATTACAACAAAGAATATATTGATTATAACTCAAAAATATTGATTACAAGAACGGATCTCACACAGAATCCAATATTTAAATACCTACTAGAATTTTGCAAGTCTTAGTTAAATAATTCAATTTTTATTTTCTACCGATATTGAATTTGTCTTATTTACTTATAAAAAGTAAAAGAAATATCCTGCCAAACGGATAATTTTCTCTCATTGTTGTATTGCAAACTATAACTATAAAATTGTTGATTACAACATACAATTTTTATTATAACCTATTGATTACAAGAATGAATCTAAGAAAATAATAACTGTGAAAATGTTGATTACAACAAAGAATATATTGATTATAACTCAAAAATATTGATTACAAGATCGGATCTCACACAGAATCCAATATTTAAATACCTACTAGCATTTTGCAAGTCTTAGTTAAATTATTCAATTATTATTTTCTACCGATATTGAATTTGTCTTATTTACTTATAAAAAGTAAAAGAAATATCCTGCCAAACGGATAATTTTCTCTCATTGTTGTATTGCAATCTATAACTATAAAATTGTTGATTACAACATACAATTTTTATTATAACCTATTGATTACAAGAATAAATCTAAGAAAATAATAACTGTGAAAATGTTGATTACAACAAAAAATATATTGATTATAACTCAAAAATATTGATTACAAGAACGGATCTCACACAGAATCCAATATTTAAATACCTACTAGCATTTTGCAAGTCTTAGTTAAATAATTCAATTTTTATTTTCTACCGATATTGAATTAGTCTTATTTACTTATAAAAAGTAAAAGAAATATCCTGCCAAACGGATAATTTTCTTTCATTGTTGTATTGCAAACTATAACTATAAAATTGTTGATTACAACATACAATTTTTATTATAACCTATTGATTACAAGAATAAATCTAAGAAAATAATAACTGTGAAAATGTTGATTACAACAAAGAATATATTGATTATAACTCAAAAATATTGATTACAAGAACGGATCTCACACAGAATCCAATATTTAAATACCTACTAGCATTTTGCAAGTCTTAGTTAAATAATTAAATTTTTATTTTCTGCCGATATTGAATTTGTCTTATTTACTTATAAAAAGTAAAAGAAATATCCTGCCAAACGGATAATTTTCTCTCATTGTTGTATTGCAAACTATAACTATAAAATTGTTGATTACAACATACAATTTTTATTATAACCTATTGATTACAAGAATGAATCTAAGAAAATAATAACTGTGAAAATGTTGATTACAACAAAGAATATATTGATTATAACTCAAAAATATTGATTACAAGATCGGATCTCACACAGAATCCAATATTTAAATACCTACTAGCATTTTGCAAGTCTTAGTTAAATTATTCAATTTTTATTTTCTACCGATATTGAATTTGTCTTATTTACTTATAAAAAGTAAAAGAAATATCCTGCCAAACGGATAATTTTCTCTCATTGTTGTATTGCAAACTATAACTATAAAATTGTTGATTACAACATACAATTTTTATTATAACCTATTGATTACAAGAATAAATCTAAGAAAATAATATCTGTGAAAATGTTGAATACAACAAAGAATATATTGATTATAACTCAAAAATATTGATTACAAGAACAGATCTCACACAGAATCCAATATTTAAATACCTACTAGAATTTTGCAAGTCTTAGTCAAATAATTCAATTTTTATTTTCTACCGATATTGAATTTGTCTTATTTACTTATAAAAAGTAAAAGAAATATCCTGCCAAACGGATAATTTTCTCTCATTGTTGTATTGCAAACTATAACTATAAAATTGTTGATTACAACATACAATTTTTATTATAACCTATTGATTACAAGAATAAATCTAAGGAAATAATAACTGTGAAAATGCTGATTACAACAAAGAATATATTGATTATAACTCAAAAATATTGATTACAAGAACGGATCTCACACAGAATCCAATATTTAAATACCTACTAGCATTTTGCAAGTCTTAGTTAAATAATTCAATTTTTATTTTCTACCGATATTGAATTTGTCTTATTTACTTATAAAAAGTAAAAGAAATGTTCTGCCAAACGGATCATTTTCTCTCATTGTTGTATTGCAAACTATAACTATAAAATTGTTGATTACAACATACAATTTTTATTATAACCTATTGATTACAAGAATAAATCTAAGAAAATAATAACTGTGAAAATGTTGATTACAACAAAGAATATATTGATTATAACTCAAAAATATTGATTACAAGAACGGATCTCACACAGAATCCAATATTTAAATACCTACTAGCATTTTGCAAGTCTTAGTTAAATAATTCAATTTTTATTTTCTGCCGATATTGAATTTGTCTTATTTACTTATAAAAAGTAAAAGAAATATCCTGCCAAACGGATAATTTTCTCTCATTGTTGTATTGCAAACTATAACTATAAAATTGTTGATTACAACATACAATTTTTATTATAACCTATTGATTACAAGAATGAATCTAAGAAAATAATAATTGTGAAAATGTTGATTACAACAAAGAATATATTGATTCAAACTCAAAAATATTGATTACAAGAACGGATCTCACACAGAATCCAATATTTAAATACCTACTAGCATTTTGCAAGTCTTAGTTAAATAATTCAATTTTTATTTTCTACCGATATTGAATTTGTCTTATTTACTTATAAAAAGTAAAAGAAATATCCTGCCAAACGGATAATTTTCTCTCATTGTTGTATTGCAAACTATAACTATAAAATTGTTGATTACAACATACAATTTTTATTATAACCTATTGATTACAAGAATAAATCTAAGAAAATAATAACTGTGAAAATGTTGATTACAACAAAGAATATTTTGATTATAACTCAAAAATATTGATTACAAGAACGGATCTCACACAGAATCCAATATTTAAATACCTACTAGCATTTTGCAAGTCTTAGTTAAATAATTCAATTTTTATTTTCTACCGATATTGAATTTGTCTTATTTACTTATAAAAAGTAAAAGAAATATCCTGCCAAACGGATAATTTTCTCTCATTGTTGTATTGCATACTATAACTATAAAATTGTTGATTACAACATACAATTTTTATTATAACCTATTGATTACAAGAATAAATCTAAGAAAATAATAACTGTGAAAATGTTGATTACAACAAAGAATATATTGATTATAACTCAAAAATATTGATTACAAGAACGGATCTCACACAGAATCCAATATTTAAATACCTACTAGCATTTTGCAAGTCTTAGTTGAATAATTCAATTTTTATTTTCTACCGATATTGAATTTGTCTTATTTACTTATAAAAAGTAAAAGAAATATCCTGCCAAACGGATAATTTTCTCTCATTGTTGTATTGCAAACTATAACTATAAAATTGTTGATTACAACATACAATTTTTATTATAACCTATTGATTACAAGAATAAATCTAAGAAAATAATAACTGTGAAAATGTTGATTACAACAAAGAATATAGTGATTATAACTCAAAAATATTGATTACAAGAACGGATCTCACACAGAATCCAATATTTAAATACCTACTAGCATTTTTCAAGTCTTAGTTAAATAATTCAATTTTTATTTTCTACCGATATTGAATTTGTCTTATTTACTTATAAAAAGTAAAAGAAATATCCTGCCAAACGGATAATTTTCTCTCTTTGTTGTATTGCAAACTATAACTATAAAATTGTTGATTACAACATACAATTTTTATTATAACCTATTGATTACAAGAATAAATCTAAGAAAATAATAACTGTGAAAATGTTGATTACAACAAAGAATATATTGATTATAACTCAAAAATATTGATTACAAGATCGGATCTCACACAGAATCCAATATTTAAATACCTACTAGCATTTTGCAAGTCTTAGTTAAATAATTCAATTTTTATTTTCTACCGATATTGAATTTGTCTTATTTACTTATAAAAAGTAAAAGAAATGTTCTGCCAAACGGATCATTTTCTCTCATTGTTGTATTGCAAACTATAACTATAAAATTGTTGATTACAACATACAATTTTCATTATAACCTATTGATTACAAGAATAAATCTAAGAAAATAATAACTGTGAAAATGTTGATTACAACAAAGAATATATTGATTATAACTCAAAAATATTGATTACAAGAACGGATCTCACACAGAATCCAATATTTAAATACCTACTAGCATTTTGCATGTCTTAGTTAAATAATTCAATTTTTATTTTCTACCGATATTGAATTAGTCTTATTTACTTATAAAAAGTAAAAGAAATATCCTGCCAAACGGATAATTTTCTCTCATTGTTGTATTGCAAACTATAATTATAAAATTGTTGATTACAACATACAATTTTTATTATAACCTATTGATTACAAGAATAAATCTAAGAAAATAATAACTGAAAATGTTGATTACAACAAAGAATATATTGATTATAACTCAAAAATATTGATTACAAGAACGGATCTCACACAGAATCCAATATTTAAATACCTACTAGCATTTTGCAAGTCTTAGTTAAATAATTCAATTTTTATTTTCTACCGATATTGAATTTGTCTTATTTACTTATAAAAAGTAAAAGAAATATCCTGCCAAACGGATAATTTTCTCTCATTGTTGTATTGCAAACTATAACTATAAAATTATTGATTACAACATACAATTTTTATTATAACTTATTGATTACAAGAATAAATCTAAGAAAATAAAAACTGTGAAAATGTTGATTACAACAAAGAATATATTGATTATAACTCAAAAATATTGATAACAAGAACGGATCTCATACAGAATCCAATATTTAAATACCTACTAGCATTTTGCAGCTCTTAGTTAAATAATTCAATTTTTATTTTCTACCGATATTGAATTTGTCTTATTTACTTATAAAAAGTAAAAGAAATATCCTGCCAAACGGATAATTTTCTCTCATTGTTGTATTGCAAACTATAACTATAAAATTATTGATTACAACATACAATTTTTATTATAACTTATTGTTTACAAGAATAAATCTAAGAAAATAATAACTGTGAAAATGTTGATTACAACAAAGAATATATTGATTATAACTCAAAAATATTGATTACAAGAACGGATCTCACACAGAATCCAATATTTAAATACCTATTAGCATTTTGCAGCTCTTAGTTAAATAATTCAATTTTTATTTTCTACCGATATTGAATTTGTCTTATTTACTTATAAAAAGTAAAAGAAATATCCTGCCAAACGGATAATTTTCTCTCATTGTTGTATTGCAAACTATAACTATAAAATTATTGATTACAACATACAATTATTATTCTAACTTATTGATTACAAGAATAAATCTAAGAAAATAATAACTGTGAAAATGTTGATTACAACAAAGAATATATTGATTATAACTCAAAAATATTGATTACAAGAACGGATCTCACACAGAATCCAATATTTAAATACCTATTAGCATTTTGCAGCTCTTAGATAAATAATTCAATTTTTATTTTCTACCGATATTGAATTTGTCTTATTTACTTATAAAAAGTAAAAAAAATATCCTGCCAAACGGATAATTTTCTCTCATTGTTGTATTGCAAACTATAACTATAAAATTGTTGATTACAACATACAATTTTTATTATAACCTATTGATTACAAGAATAAATCTAAGAAAATAATAACTGTGAAAATGTTGATTACAACAAAGAATATATTGATTATAACTCAAAAATATTGATTACAAGAACGGATCTCACACAGAATCCAATATTTAAATACCTACTAGCATTTTGCAAGTCTTAGTTAAATAATTCAATTTTTATTTTCTACCGATATTGAATTTGTCTTATTTACTTATAAAAAGTAAAAGAAATATCCTGCCAAACGGATAATTTTCTCTCATTGTTGTATTGCAAACTATAACTATAAAATTGTTGATTACAACATACAATTTTTATTATAACCTATTGATTACAAGAATAAATCTAAGAAAATAATAACTGTGAAAATGTTGATTACAACAAAGAGTATATTGATTATAACTCAAAAATATTGATTACAAGAACGGATCTCACACAGAATCCAATATTTAAATACCTACTAGCATTTTGCAAGTCTTAGTTAAATAATTCAATTTTTATTTTCTACCGATATTGAATTTGTCTTATTTACTTATAAAAAGTAAAAGAAATATCCTGCCAAACGGATAATTTTCTCTCATTGTTGTATTGCAAACTATAACTATAAAATTGTTGATTACAACATACAATTTTTATTATAACCTATTGATTACAAGAATAAATCTAAGAAAATAATAACTGAAAATGTTGATTACAACAAAGAATATATTGATTATAACTCAAAAATATTGATTACAAGAACGGATCTCACACAGAATCCAATATTTAAATACCTACTAGCATTTTGCAAGTCTTAGTTAAATAATTCAATTTTTATTTTCTACCGATATTGAATTTGTCGTATTTACTTATAAAAAGTAAAAGAAATATCCTGCCAAACGGATAATTTTCTCTCATTGTTGTATTGCAAACTATAACTATAAAATTGTTGATTACAACATACAATTTTTATTATAACCTATTGATTACAAGAATAAATCTAAGAAAATAATAACTGTGAAAATGCTGATTACAACAAATAATATATTGATTATAACTCAAAAATATTGATTACAAGAACGGATCTCACACAGAATCCAATATTTAAATACCTACTAGCATTTTGCAAGTCTTAGTTAAATAATTCAATTTTTATTTTCTACCGATATTGAATTTGTCTTATTTACTTATAAAAAGTAAAAGAAATGTCCTGCCAAACGGATCATTTTCTCTCATTGTTGTATTGCAAACTATAACTATAAAATTGTTGATTACAACATACAATTTTTATTATAACCTATTGATTACAAGAATAAATCTAAGAAAATAATAACTGTGAAAATGTTGATTACAACAAAGAATATATTGATTATAACTCAAAAATATTGATTACAAGAACGGATCTCACACAGAATCCAATATTTAAATACCTACTAGCATTTTGCAAGTCTTAGTTAAATAATTCAATTTTTATTTTCTACCGATATTAAGTAAAAGAAATGTCCTGCCAAACGGATCATTTTCTCTCATTGTTGTATTGCAAACTATAACTATAAAATTGTTGATTACAACATACAATTTTCATTATAACCTATTGATTACAAGAATAAATCTAAGAAAATAATAACTGTGAAAATGTTGATAACAACAAAGAATATATTGATTATAACTCAAAAATATTGATTACAAGAACGGATCTCACACAGAATCCAATATTTAAATACCTACTAGCATTTTGCAAGTCTTAGTTAAATAATTAAATTTTTATTTTCTACGGATATAGAATTTGTCTTATTTACTTATAAAAAGTAAAAGAAATATCCTGCCAAACGGATAATTTTCTCTCATTGTTGTATTGCAAACTATAACTATAAAATTGTTGATTACAACATACAATTTTTATTATAACCTATTGATTACAAGAATAAATCTAAGAAAATAATAACTGTGAAAATGTTGATTACAACAAAGAATATATTGATTATAACTCAAAAATATTGATTACAAGAACGGATCTCACACAGAATCCCATATTTAATACCTACTAGCATTTTGCAAGTCTTAGTACAATAATTCAATTTTTATTTTCTACCGATATTGAATTTGTCTTATTTACTTATAAAAAGTAAAAGAAATATCCTGCCAAACGGATAATTTTCTCTCATTGTTGTATTGCAAACTATAACTATAAAATTGTTGATTACAACATACAATTTTTATTATAACCTATTGATTACAAGAATAAATCTAAGAAAATAATATCTGTGAAAATGTTGAATACAACAAAGAATATATTGATTATAACTCAAAAATATTGATTACAAGAACGGATCTCACACAGAATCCAATATTTAAATACCTACTAGAATTTTGCAAGTCTTAGTCAAATAATTCAATTTTTATTTTCTACCGATATTGAATTTGTCTTATTTACTTATAAAAAGTAAAAGAAATATCCTGCCAAACGGATAATTTTCTCTCATTGTTGTATTGCAAACTATAACTATAAAATTGTTGATTACAACATACAATTTTTATTATAACCTATTGATTACAAGAATAAATCTAAGAAAATAATAACTGTGAAAATGCTGATTACAACAAAGAATATATTGATTATAACTCAAAAATATTGATTACAAGACCGGATCTCACACAGAATCCAATATTTAAATACCTACTAGCATTTTGCAAGTCTTAGTTAAATAATTCAATTTTTATTTTCTACCGATATTGAATTTGTCTTATTTACTTATAAAAAGTAAAAGAAATATCCTGCCAAACGAATAATTTTCTCTCATTGTTGTATTGCAATCTATAACTATAAAATTGTTGATTACAACATACAATTTTTATTATAACCTATTGATTACAAGAATAAATCTAAGAAAATAATAACTGTGAAAATGTTGATTACAACAAAGAATATATTGATTATAACTCAAAAATATTGATTACAAGAACGGATCTCACACAGAATCCAATATTTAAATACCTACTAGCATTTTGCAAGTCTTAGTTAAATAATTCAATTTTTATTTTCTACCGATATTGAATTTGTCTTATTTACTTATAAAAAGTAAAAGAAATATCCTGCCAAACGGATAATTTTCTCTCATTGTTGTATTGCAAACTATAACTATAAAATTGTTGATTACAACATACAATTTTTATTATAACCTATTGATTACAAGAATAAATCTAAGAAAATAATAACTGTGAAAATGTTGATTACAACAAAGAATATATTGATTATAACTCAAAAATATTGATTACAAGAACGGATCTCACACAGAATCCAATATTTAAATACCTACTAGCATTTTGCAAGTCTTAGTTAAATAATTCAATTTTTATTTTCTACCGATATTGAATTTGTCTTATTTACTTATAAAAAGTAAAAGAAATATCCTGCCAAACGGATAATTTTCTCTCATTGTTGTATTGCAAACTATAACTATAAAATTGTTGATTACAACATACAATTTTTATTATAACCTATTGATTACAAGAATAAATCTAAGAAAATAATAACTGTGAAAATGTTGATTACAACAAAGAATATATTGATTATAACTCAAAAATATTGATTACAAGAACGGATCTCACACAGAATCCAATATTTAAATACCTACTAGAATTTTGCAAGTCTTAGATAAATAATTCAATTTTTATTTTCTACCGATATTGAATTTGTCTTATTTACTTATAAAAAGTAAAAGAAATATCCTGCCAAACGGATAATTTTCTCTCATTGTTGTATTGCAAACTATAACTATAAAATTGTTGATTACAACATACAATTTTTATTATAACCTATTGATTACAAGAATAAATCTAAGAAAATAATAACTGTGAAAATGTTGATTACAACAAAGAATATATTGATTATAACTCAAAAATATTGATTACAAGAACGGATCTCACACAGAATCCAATATTTAAATACCTACTAGCATTTTGCAAGTCTTAGTTAAATAATTCAATTTTTATTTTCTACCGATATTGAATTTGTCTTATTTACTTATAAAAAGTAAAAGAAATATCCTGCCAAACGGATAATTTTCTCTCATTGTTGTATTGCATACTATAACTATAAAATTGTTGATTACAACATACAATTTTTATTATAACCTATTGATTACAAGAATAAATCTAAGAAAATAATAACTGTGAAAATGTTGATTACAACAAAGAATATATTGATTATAACTCAAAAATATTGATTACAAGAACGGATCTCACACAGAATCCAATATTTAAATACCTACTAGCATTTTGCAAGTCTTAGTTGAATAATTCAATTTTTATTTTCTGCCGATATTGAATTTGTCTTATTTACTTATAAAAAGTAAAAGAAATATCCTGCCAAACGGATAATTTTCTCTCATTGTTGTATTGCAAACTATAACTATAAAATTGTTGATTACAACATACAATTTTTATTATAACCTATTGATTACAAGAATAAATCTAAGAAAATAATAACTGTGAAAATGTTGATTACAACAAAGAATATAGTGATTATAACTCAAAAATATTGATTACAAGAACGGATCTCACACAGAATCCAATATTTAAATACCTACTAGCATTTTGCAAGTCTTAGTTAAATAATTCAATTTTTATTTTCTACCGATATTGAATTTGTCTTATTTACTTATAAAAAGTAAAAGAAATATCCTGCCAAACGGATAATTTTCTTTCTTTGTTGTATTGCAAACTATAACTATAAAATTGTTGATTACAACATACAATTTTTATTATAACCTATTGATTACAAGAATAAATCTAAGAAAATAATAACTGTGAAAATGTTGATTACAACTAAGAATATATTGATTATAACTCAAAAATATTGATTACAAGATCGGATCTCACACAGAATCCAATATTTAAATACCTACTAGCATTTTGCAAGTCTTAGTTAAATAATTCAATTTTTATTTTCTACCGATATTGAATTTGTCTTATTTACTTATAAAAAGTAAAAGAAATGTTCTGCCAAACGGATCATTTTCTCTCATTGTTGTATATTTAATACCTACTAGCATTTTGCAAGTCTTAGTACAATAATTCAATTTTTATTTTCTACCGATATTGAATTTGTCTTATTTACTTATAAAAAGTAAAAGAAATATCCTGCCAAACGGATAATTTTCTCTCATTGTTGTATTGCAAACTATAACTATAAAATTGTTGATTACAACATACAATTTTTATTATAACCTATTGATTACAAGAATAAATCTAAGAAAATAATATCTGTGAAAATGTTGAATACAACAAAGAATATATTGATTATAACTCAAAAATATTGATTACAAGAACGGATCTCACACAGAATCCAATATTTAAATACCTACTAGAATTTTGCAAGTCTTAGTCAAATAATTCAATTTTTATTTTCTACCGATATTGAATTTGTCTTATTTACTTATAAAAAGTAAAAGAAATATCCTGCCAAACGGATAATTTTCTCTCATTGTTGTATTGCAAACTATAACTATAAAATTGTTGATTACAACATACAATTTTTATTATAACCTATTGATTACAAGAATAAATCTAAGAAAATAATAACTGTGAAAATGCTGATTACAACAAAGAATATATTGATTATAACTCAAAAATATTGATTACAAGAACGGATCTCACACAGAATCCAATATTTAAATACCTACTAGCATTTTGCAAGTCTTAGTTAAATAAATCAATTTTTATTTTCTACCGATATTGAATTTGTCTTATTTACTTATAAAAAGTAAAAGAAATGTCCTGCCAAACGGATCATTTTCTCTCATTGTTGTATTGCAAACTATAACTATAAAATTGTTGATTACAACATACAATTTTTATTATAACCTATTGATTACAAGAATAAATCTAAGAAAATAATAACTGTGAAAATGTTGATTACAACAAAGAATATATTGATTATAACTCAAAAATATTGATTACAAGAACGGATCTCACACAGAATCCAATATTTAAATACCTACTAGCATTTTGCAAGTCTTAGTTAAATAATTCAATTTTTATTTTCTGCCGATATTGAATTTGTCTTATTTACTTATAAAAAGTAAAAGAAATATCCTGCCAAACGGATAATTTTCTCTCATTGTTGTATTGCAAACTATAACTATAAAATTGTTGATTACAACATACAATTTTTATTATAACCTATTGATTACAAGAAAGAATCTAAGAAAATAATAACTGTGAAAATGTTGATTACAACAAAGAATATATTGATTATAACTCAAAAATATTGATTACAAGATCGGATCTCACACAGAATCCAATATTTAAATACCTACTAGCATTTTGCAAGTCTTAGTTAAATTATTCAATTTTTATTTTCTACCGATATTGAATTTGTCTTATTTACTTATAAAAAGTAAAAGAAATATCCTGCCAAACGGATAATTTTCTCTCATTGTTGTATTGCAAACTATAACTATAAAATTGTTGATTACAACATACAATTTTTATTATAACCTATTGATTACAAGAATAAATCTAAGAAAATCTAATATCTGTGAAAATGTTGAATACAACAAAGAATATATTGATTATAACTCAAAAATATTGATTACAAGAACGGATCTCACACAGAATCCAATATTTAAATACCTACTAGAATTTTGCAAGTCTTAGTCAAATAATTCAATTTTTATTTTCTACCGATATTGAATTTGTCTTATTTACTTATAAAAAGTAAAAGAAATATCCTGCCAAACGGATAATTTTCTCTCATTGTTGTATTGCAAACTATAACTATAAAATTGTTGATTACAACATACAATTTTTATTATAACCTATTGATTACAAGAATAAATCTAAGAAAATAATAACTGTGAAAATGCTGATTACAACAAAGAATATATTGATTATAACTCAAAAATATTGATTACAAGAACGGATCTCACACAGAATCCAATATTTAAATACCTACTAGCATTTTGCAAGTCTTAGTTAAATAATTCAATTTTTATTTTCTACCGATATTGAATTTGTCTTATTTACTTATAAAAAGTAAAAGAAATATCCTGCCAAACGGATAATTTTCTCTCATTGTTGTATTGCAAACTATAACTATAAAATTGTTGATTACAACATACAATTTTTATTATAACCTATTGATTACAAGAATAAATCTAAGAAAATAATAACTGTGAAAATGTTGATTACAACAAAGAATATATTGATTATAACTCAAAAATATTGATTACAAGAACGGATCTCACACAGAATCCAATATTTAAATACCTACTAGCATTTTGCAAGTCTTAGTTGAATAATTCAATTTTTATTTTCTGCCGATATTGAATTTGTCTTATTTACTTATAAAAAGTAAAAGAAATATCCTGCCAAACGGATAATTTTCTCTCATTGTTGTATTGCAAACTATAACTATAAAATTGTTGATTACAACATACAATTTTTATTATAACCTATTGATTACAAGAATGAATCTAAGAAAATAATAACTGTGAAAATGTTGATTACAACAAAGAATATATTGATTATAACTCAAAAATATTGAATACAAGAACGGATCTCACACAGAATCTAATATTTAAATACCTACTAGAATTTTGCAAGTCTTAGTTAAATAATTCAATTTTTATTTTCTACCGATATTGAATTTGTCTTATTTACTTATAAAATGTAAAAGAAATATCCTGCCAAACGAATAATTTTCTCTCATTGTTGTATTGCAATCTATAACTATAAAATTGTTGATTACAACATACAATTTTTATTATAACCTATTGATTACAAGAATAAATCTAAGAAAATAATAACTGTGAAAATGTTGATTACAACAAAGAATATATTGATTATAACTCAAAAATATTGATTACAAGAACGGATCTCACACAGAATCCAATATTTAAATACCTACTAGCATTTTGCAAGTCTTAGTTAAATAATTCAATTTTTATTTTCTACCGATATTGAATTTGTCTTATTTACTTATAAAAAGTAAAAGAAATATCCTGCCAAACGGATAATTTTCTCTCATTGTTGTATTGCAAACTATAACTATAAAATTGTTGATTACAACATACAATTTTTATTATAACCTATTGATTACAAGAATAAATCTAAGAAAATAATATCTGTGAAAATGTTGAATACAACAAAGAATATATTGATTATAACTCAAAAATATTGATTACAAGAACGGATCTCACACAGAATCCAATATTTAAATACCTACTAGAATTTTGCAAGTCTTAGTCAAATAATTCAATTTTTATTTTCTACCGATATTGAATTTGTCTTATTTACTTATAAAATGTAAAAGAAATATCCTGCCAAACGGATAATTTTCTCTCATTGTTGTATTGCAAACTATAACTATAAAATTGTTGATTACAACATACAATTTTTATTATAACCTATTGATTACAAGAATAAATCTAAGAAAATAATAACTGTGAAATTGCTGATTACAACAAAGAATATATTGATTATAACTCAAAAATATTGATTACAAGAACAGATCTCACACAGAATCCAATATTTAAATACCTACTAGCATTTTGCAAGTCTTAGTTAAATAATTCAATTTTTATTTTCTACCGATATTGAATTTGTCTTATTTACTTATAAAAAGTAAAAGAAATGTCCTGCCAAACGTATCATTTTCTCTCATTGTTGTATTGCAAACTATAACTATAAAATTGTTGATTACAACATACAATTTTTATTATAACCTATTGATTACAAGAATAAATCTAAGAAAATAATAACTGTGAAAATGTTGATTACAACAAAGAATATATTGATTATAACTCAAAAATACTGATTACAAGAACGGATCTCACACAGAATCCAATATTTAAATACCTACTAGCATTTTGCAAGTCTTAGTTAAATAATTCAATTTTTATTTTCTACCGATATTGAATTTGTCTTATTTACTTATAAAAAGTAAAGGAATATCCTGCCAAACGAATAATTTTCTCTCATTGTTGTATTGCAATCTATAACTATAAAATTGTTGATTACAACATACAATTTTTATTATAACCTATTGATTACAAGAATAAATCTAAGAAAATAATAACTGTGAAAATGTTGATTACAACAAAGAATATATTGATTATAACTCAAAAATATTGATTACAAGAACGGATCTCACACAGAATCCAATATTTAAATACCTACTAGCATTTTGCAAGTCTTAGTTAAATAATTCAATTTTTATTTTCTACCGATATTGAATTAGTCTTATTTACTTATAAAAAGTAAAAGAAATATCCTGCCAAACGGATAATTTTCTTTCATTGTTGTATTGCAAACTATAACTATAAAATTGTTGATTACAACATACAATTTTTATTATAACCTATTGATTACAAGAATAAATCTAAGAAAATAATAACTGTGAAAATGTTGATTACAACAAAGAATATATTGATTATAACTCAAAAATATTGATTACAAGAACGGATCTCACACAGAATCCAATATTTAAATACCTACTAGCATTTTGCAAGTCTTAGTTAAATAATTCAATTTTTATTTTCTGCCGATATTGAATTTGTCTTATTTACTTATAAAAAGTAAAAGAAATATCCTGCCAAACGGATAATTTTCTCTCATTGTTGTATTGCAAACTATAACTATAAAATTGTTGATTACAACATACAATTTTTATTATAACCTATTGATTACAAGAATAAATCTAAGAAAATAATAACTGTGAAAATGCTGATTACAACAAAGAATATATTGATTATAACTCAAAAATATTGATTACAAGAACGGATCTCACACAGAATCCAATATTTAAATACCTACTAGCATTTTGCAAGTCTTAGTTAAATTATTCAATTTTTATTTTCTACCGATATTGAATTTGTCTTATTTACTTATAAAAAGTAAAAGAAATATCCTGCCAAACGGATAATTTTCTCTCATTGTTGTATTGCAAACTATAACTATAAAATTGTTGATTACAACATACAATTTTTATTATAACCTATTGATTACAAGAATAAATCTAAGAAAATAATATCTGTGAAAATGTTGAATACAACAAAGAATATATTGATTATAACTCAAAAATATTGATTACAAGAACGGATCTCACACAGAATCCAATATTTAAATACCTACTAGAATTTTGCAAGTCTTAGTCAAATAATTCAATTTTTATTTTCTACCGATATTGAATTTGTCTAATTTACTTATAAAAAGTAAAAGAAATATCCTGCCAAACGGATAATTTTCTCTCATTGTTGTATTGCAAACTATAACTATAAAATTGTTGATTACAACATACAATTTTTATTATAACCTATTGATTACAAGAATAAATCTAAGAAAATAATAACTGTGAAAATGTTGATTACAACAAAGAATATATTGATTATAACTCAAAAATATTGATTACAAGATCGGATCTCACACAGAATCCAATATTTAAATACCTACTAGCATTTTGCAAGTCTTAGTTAAATAATTCAATTTTTATTTTCTACCGATATTGAATTTGTCTTATTTACTTATAAAAAGTAAAAGAAATGTTCTGCCAAACGGATCATTTTCTCTCATTGTTGTATATTTAATACCTACTAGCATTTTGCAAGTCTTAGTACAATAATTCAATTTTTATTTTCTACCGATATTGAATTTGTCTTATTTACTTATAAAAAGTAAAAGAAATATCCTGCCAAACGGATAATTTTCTCTCATTGTTGTATTGCAAACTATAACTATAAAATTGTTGATTACAACATACAATTTTTATTATAACCTATTGATTACAAGAATAAATCTAAGAAAATAATATCTGTGAAAATGTTGAATACAACAAAGAATATATTGATTATAACTCAAAAATATTGACTACAAGAACGGATCTCACACAGAATCCAATATTTAAATACCTACTAGCATTTTGCAAGTCTTAGTTAAATTATTCAATTTTTATTTTCTACCGATATTGAATTTGTCTTATTTACTTATAAAAAGTAAAAGAAATATCCTGCCAAACGGATAATTTTCTCTCATTGTTGTATTGCAAACTATAACTATAAAATTGTTGATTACAACATACAATTTTTATTATAACCTATTGATTACAAGAATAAATCTAAGAAAATAATATCTGTGAAAATGTTGAATACAACAAAGAATATATTGATTATAACTCAAAAATATTGATTACAAGAACGGATCTCACACAGAATCCAATATTTAAATACCTACTAGAATTTTGCAAGTCTTAGTCAAATAATTCAATTTTTATTTTCTACCGATATTGAATTTGTCTTATTTACTTATAAAATGTAAAAGAAATATCCTGCCAAACGGATAATTTTCTCTCATTGTTGTATTGCAAACTATAACTATAAAATTGTTGATTACAACATACAATTTTTATTATAACCTATTGATTACAAGAATAAATCTAAGAAAATAATAACTGTGAAATTGCTGATTACAACAAAGAATATATTGATTATAACTCAAAAATATTGATTACAAGAACAGATCTCACACAGAATCCAATATTTAAATACCTACTAGCATTTTGCAAGTCTTAGTTAAATAATTCAATTTTTATTTTCTACCGATATTGAATTTGTCTTATTTACTTATAAAAAGTAAAAGAAATGTCCTGCCAAACGTATCATTTTCTCTCATTGTTGTATTGCAAACTATAACTATAAAATTGTTGATTACAACATACAATTTTTATTATAACCTATTGATTACAAGAATAAATCTAAGAAAATAATAACTGTGAAAATGTTGATTACAACAAAGAATATATTGATTATAACTCAAAAATACTGATTACAAGAATGGATCTCACACAGAATCCAATATTTAAATACCTACTAGCATTTTGCAAGTCTTAGTTAAATAATTCAATTTTTATTTTCTACCGATATTGAATTTGTCTTATTTACTTATAAAAAGTAAAGGAATATCCTGCCAAACGAATAATTTTCTCTCATTGTTGTATTGCAATCTATAACTATAAAATTGTTGATTACAACATACAATTTTTATTATAACCTATTGATTACAAGAATAAATCTAAGAAAATAATAACTGTGAAAATGTTGATTACAACAAAGAATATATTGATTATAACTCAAAAATATTGATTACAAGAACGGATCTCACACAGAATCCAATATTTAAATACCTACTAGCATTTTGCAAGTCTTAGTTAAATAATTCAATTTTTATTTTCTACCGATATTGAATTAGTCTTATTTACTTATAAAAAGTAAAAGAAATATCCTGCCAAACGGATAATTTTCTTTCATTGTTGTATTGCAAACTATAACTATAAAATTGTTGATTACAACATACAATTTTTATTATAACCTATTGATTACAAGAATAAATCTAAGAAAATAATAACTGTGAAAATGTTGATTACAACAAAGAATATATTGATTATAACTCAAAAATATTGATTACAAGAACGGATCTCACACAGAATCCAATATTTAAATACCTACTAGCATTTTGCAAGTCTTAGTTAAATAATTCAATTTTTATTTTCTGCCGATATTGAATTTGTCTTATTTACTTATAAAAAGTAAAAGAAATATCCTGCCAAACGGATAATTTTCTCTCATTGTTGTATTGCAAACTATAACTATAAAATTGTTGATTACAACATACAATTTTTATTATAACCTATTGATTACAAGAATAAATCTAAGAAAATAATAACTGTGAAAATGTTGATTACAACAAAGAATATATTGATTATAACTCAAAAATATTGATTACAAGATCGGATCTCACACAGAATCCAATATTTAAATACCTACTAGCATTTTGCAAGTCTTAGTTAAATTATTCAATTTTTATTTTCTACCGATATTGAATTTGTCTTATTTACTTATAAAAAGTAAAAGAAATATCCTGCCAAACGGATAATTTTCTCTCATTGTTGTATTGCAAACTATAACTATAAAATTGTTGATTACAACATACAATTTTTATTATAACCTATTGATTACAAGAATAAATCTAAGAAAATAATATCTGTGAAAATGTTGAATACAACAAAGAATATATTGATTATAACTCAAAAATATTGATTACAAGAACGGATCTCACACAGAATCCAATATTTAAATACCTACTAGAATTTTGCAAGTCTTAGTCAAATAATTCAATTTTTATTTTCTACCGATATTGAATTTGTCTTATTTACTTATAAAAAGTAAAAGAAATATCCTGCCAAACGGATAATTTTCTCTCATTGTTGTATTGCAAACTATAACTATAAAATTGTTGATTACAACATACAATTTTTATTATAACCTATTGATTACAAGAATAAATCTAAGAAAATAATAACTGTGAAAATGTTGATTACAACAAAGAATATATTGATTATAACTCAAAAATATTGATTACAAGATCGGATCTCACACAGAATCCAATATTTAAATACCTACTAGCATTTTGCAAGTCTTAGTTAAATAATTCAATTTTTATTTTCTACCGATATTGAATTTGTCTTATTTACTTATAAAAAGTAAAAGAAATGTTCTGCCAAACGGATCATTTTCTCTCATTGTTGTATATTTAATACCTACTAGCATTTTGCAAGTCTTAGTACAATAATTCAATTTTTATTTTCTACCGATATTGAATTTGTCTTATTTACTTATAAAAAGTAAAAGAAATATCCTGCCAAACGGATAATTTTCTCTCATTGTTGTATTGCAAACTATAACTATAAAATTGTTGATTACAACATACAATTTTTATTATAACCTATTGATTACAAGAATAAATCTAAGAAAATAATATCTGTGAAAATGTTGAATACAACAAAGAATATATTGATTATAACTCAAAAATATTGATTACAAGAACGGATCTCACACAGAATCCAATATTTAAATACCTACTAGAATTTTGCAAGTCTTAATCAAATAATTCAATTTTTATTTTCTACCGATATTGAATTTGTCTTATTTACTTATAAAAAGTAAAAGAAATATCCTGCCAAACGGATAATTTTCTCTCATTGTTGTATTGCAAACTATAACTATAAAATTGTTGATTACAACATACAATTTTTATTATAACCTATTGATTACAAGAATAAATCTAAGAAAATAATAACTGTGAAAATGTTGATTACAACAAAGAATATATTGATTATAACTCAAAAATACTGATTACAAGAACGGATCTCACACAGAATCCAATATTTAAATACCTACTAGCATTTTGCAAGTCTTAGTTAAATAATTCAATTTTTATTTTCTACCGATATTGAATTTGTCTTATTTACTTATAAAAAGTAAAAGAAATATCCTGCCAAACGAATAATTTTCTCTCATTGTTGTATTGCAATCTCTAACTATAAAATTGTTGATTACAACATACAATTTTTATTATAACCTATTGATTACAAGAATAAATCTAAGAAAATAATAACTGTGAAAATGTTGATTACAACAAAGAATATATTGATTATAACTCAAAAATATTGATTACAAGATCGGATCTCACACAGAATCCAATATTTAAATACCTACTAGCATTTTGCAAGTCTTAGTTAAATAATTCAATTTTTATTTTCTACCGATATTGAATTTGTCTTATTTACTTATAAAAAGTAAAAGAAATGTTCTGCCAAACGGATCATTTTCTCTCATTGTTGTATATTTAATACCTACTAGCATTTTGCAAGTCTTAGTACAATAATTCAATTTTTATTTTCTACCGATATTGAATTTGTCTTATTTACTTATAAAAAGTAAAAGAAATATCCTGCCAAACGGATAATTTTCTCTCATTGTTGTATTGCAAACTATAACTATAAAATTGTTGATTACAACATACAATTTTTATTATAACCTATTGATTACAAGAATAAATCTAAGAAAATAATATCTGTGAAAATGTTGAATACAACAAAGAATATATTGATTATAACTCAAAAATATTGATTACAAGAACGGATCTCACACAGAATCCAATATTTAAATACCTACTAGCATTTTGCAAGTCTTAGTTAAATAATTCAATTTTTATTTTCTACCGATATTGAATTTGTCTTATTTACTTATAAAAAGTAAAAGAAATATCCTGCCAAACGAATAATTTTCTCTCATTGTTGTATTGCAATCTCTAACTATAAAATTGTTGATTACAACATACAATTTTTATTATAACCTATTGATTACAAGAATAAATCTAAGAAAATAATAACTGTGAAAATGTTGATTACAACAAAGAATATATTGATTATAACTCAAAAATACTGATTACAAGAACGGATCTCACACAGAATCCAATATTTAAATACCTACTAGCATTTTGCAAGTCTTAGTTAAATAATTCAATTTTTATTTTCTACCGATATTGAATTTGTCTTATTTACTTATAAAAAGTAAAAGAAATATCCTGCCAAACGAATAATTTTCTCTCATTGTTGTATTGCAATCTCTAACTATAAAATTGTTGATTACAACATACAATTTTTATTATAACCTATTGATTACAAGAATAAATCTAAGAAAATAATAACTGTGAAAATGTTGATTACAACAAAGAATATATTGATTATAACTCAAAAATATTGATTACAAGATCGGATCTCACACAGAATCCAATATTTAAATACCTACTAGCATTTTGCAAGTCTTAGTTAAATAATTCAATTTTTATTTTCTACCGATATTGAATTTGTCTTATTTACTTATAAAAAGTAAAAGAAATGTTCTGCCAAACGGATCATTTTCTCTCATTGTTGTATATTTAATACCTACTAGCATTTTGCAAGTCTTAGTACAATAATTCAATTTTTATTTTCTACCGATATTGAATTTGTCTTATTTACTTATAAAAAGTAAAAGAAATATCCTGCCAAACGGATAATTTTCTCTCATTGTTGTATTGCAAACTATAACTATAAAATTGTTGATTACAACATACAATTTTTATTATAACCTATTGATTACAAGAATAAATCTAAGAAAATAATATCTGTGAAAATGTTGAATACAACAAAGAATATATTGATTATAACTCAAAAATATTGATTACAAGAACGGATCTCACACAGAATCCAATATTTAAATACCTACTAGCATTTTGCAAGTCTTAGTTAAATAATTCAATTTTTATTTTCTACCGATATTGAATTTGTCTTATTTACTTATAAAAAGTAAAAGAAATATCCTGCCAAACGAATAATTTTCTCTCATTGTTGTATTGCAATCTCTAACTATAAAATTGTTGATTACAACATACAATTTTTATTATAACCTATTGATTACAAGAATAAATCTAAGAAAATAATAACTGTGAAAATGTTGATTACAACAAAGAATATATTGATTATAACTCAAAAATATTGATTACAAGAACGGATCTCACACAGAATCCAATATTTAAATACCTACTAGCATTTTGCAAGTCTTAGTTAAATAATTCAATTTTTATTTTCAACCGATATTGAATTAGTCTTATTTACTTATAAAAAGTAAAAGAAATATCCTGCCAAACGGATAATTTTCTTTCATTGTTGTATTGCAAACTATAACTATAAAATTGTTGATTACAACATACAATTTTTATTATAACCTATTGATTACAAGAATAAATCTAAGAAAATAATAACTGTGAAAATGTTGATTACAACAAAGAATATTTTGATTATAACTCAAAAATATTGATTACAAGAACGGATCTCACACAGAATCCAATATTTAAATACCTACTAGCATTTTGCAAGTCTTAGTTAAATAATTCAATTTTTATTTTCTGCCGATATTGAATTTGTCTTATTTACTTATAAAAAGTAAAAGAAATATCCTGCCAAACGGATAATTTTCTCTCATTGTTGTATTGCAAACTATAACTATAAAATTGTTGATTACAACATACAATTTTTATTATAACCTATTGATTACAAGAATGAATCTAAGAAAATAATAACTGTGAAAATGTTGATTACAACAAAGAATATATTGATTATAACTCAAAAATATTGATTACAAGATCGGATCTCACACAGAATCCAATATTTAAATACCTACTAGCATTTTGCAAGTCTTAGTTAAATTATTCAATTTTTATTTTCTACCGATATTGAATTTGTCTTATTTACTTATAAAAAGTAAAAGAAATATCCTGCCAAACGGATAATTTTCTCTCATTGTTGTATTGCAAACTATAACTATAAAATTGTTGATTACAACATACAATTTTTATTATAACCTATTGATTACAAGAATAAATCTAAGAAAATAATATGTGTGAAAATGTTGAATACAACAAAGAATATATTGATTATAACTCAAAAATATTGATTACAAGAACGGATCTCACACAGAATCCAATATTTAAATACCTACTAGAATTTTGCAAGTCTTAGTCAAATAATTCAATTTTTATTTTCTACCGATATTGAATTTGTCTTATTTACTTATAAAAAGTAAAAGAAATGTTCTGCCAAACGGATCATTTTCTCTCATTGTTGTATATTTAATACCTACTAGCATTTTGCAAGTCTTAGTACAATAATTCAATTTTTATTTTCTACCGATATTGAATTTGTCTTATTTACTTATAAAAAGTAAAAGAAATATCCTGCCAAACGAATAATTTTCTCTCATTGTTGTATTGCAAACTATAACTATAAAATTGTTGATTACAACATACAATTTTTATTATAACCTATTGATTACAAGAATAAATCTAAGAAAATAATAACTGTGAAAATGTTAATTACAACAAAGAATATATTGATTATAACTCAAAAATACTGATTACAAGAACGGATCTCACACAGAATCCAATATTTAAATACCTACTAGCATTTTGCAAGTCTTAGTTAAATAATTCAATTTTTATTTTCTACCGATATTGAATTTGTCTTATTTACTTATAAAAAGTAAAAGAAATATCCTGCCAAACGAATAATTTTCTCTCATTGTTGTATTGCAATCTCTAACTATAAAATTGTTGATTACAACATACAATTTTTATTATAACCTATTGATTACAAGAATAAATCTAAGAAAATAATAACTGTGAAAATGTTGATTACAACAAAGAATATATTGATTATAACTCAAAAATATTGATTACAAGAACGGATCTCACACAGAATCCAATATTTAAATACCTACTAGCATTTTGCAAGTCTTAGTTAAATAATTCAATTTTTATTTTCTACCGATATTGAATTAGTCTTATTTACTTATAAAAAGTAAAAGAAATATCCTGCCAAACGGATAATTTTCTTTCATTGTTGTATTGCAAACTATAACTATAAAATTGTTGATTACAACATACAATTTTTATTATAACCTATTGATTACAAGAATAAATCTAAGAAAATAATAACTGTGAAAATGTTGATTACAACAAAGAATATATTGATTATAACTCAAAAATATTGATTACAAGAACGGATCTCACACAGAATCCAATATTTAAATACCTACTAGCATTTTGCAAGTCTTAGTTAAATAATTCAATTTTTATTTTCTGCCGATATTGAATTTGTCTTATTTACTTATAAAAAGTAAAAGAAATATCCTGCCAAACGGATAATTTTCTCTCATTGTTGTATTGCAAACTATAACTATAAAATTGTTGATTACAACATACAATTTTTATTATAACCTATTGATTACAAGAATGAATCTAAGAAAATAATAACTGTGAAAATGTTGATTACAACAAAGAATATATTGATTATAACTCAAAAATATTGATTACAAGATCGGATCTCACACAGAATCCAATATTTAAATACCTACTAGCATTTTGCAAGTCTTAGTTAAATTATTCAATTTTTATTTTCTACCGATATTGAATTTGTCTTATTTACTTATAAAAAGTAAAAGAAATATCCTGCCAAACGGATAATTTTCTCTCATTGTTGTATTGCAAACTATAACTATAAAATTGTTGATTACAACATACAATTTTTATTATAACCTATTGATTACAAGAATAAATCTAAGAAAATAATATGTGTGAAAATGTTGAATACAACAAAGAATATATTGATTATAACTCAAAAATATTGATTACAAGAACGGATCTCACACAGAATCCAATATTTAAATACCTACTAGAATTTTGCAAGTCTTAGTCAAATAATTCAATTTTTATTTTCTACCGATATTGAATTTGTCTTATTTACTTATAAAAAGTAAAAGAAATATCCTGCCAAACGGATAATTTTCTCTCATTGTTGTATTGCAAACTATAACTATAAAATTGTTGATTACAACATACAATTTTTATTATAACCTATTGATTACAAGAATAAATCTAAGGAAATAATAACTGTGAAAATGCTGATTACAACAAAGAATATATTGATTATAACTCAAAAATATTGATTACAAGAACGGATCTCACACAGAATCCAATATTTAAATACCTACTAGCATTTTGCAAGTCTTAGTTAAATAATTCAATTTTTATTTTCTACCGATATTGAATTTGTCTTATTTACTTATAAAAAGTAAAAGAAATGTTCTGCCAAACGGATCATTTTCTCTCATTGTTGTATTGCAAACTATAACTATAAAATTGTTGATTACAACATACAATTTTTATTATAACCTATTGATTACAAGAATAAATCTAAGAAAATAATAACTGTGAAAATGTTGATTACAACAAAGAATATATTGATTATAACTCAAAAATATTGATTACAAGAACGGATCTCACACAGAATCCAATATTTAAATACCTACTAGCATTTTGCAAGTCTTAGTTAAATAATTCAATTTTTATTTTCTGCCGATATTGAATTTGTCTTATTTACTTATAAAAAGTAAAAGAAATATCCTGCCAAACGGATAATTTTCTCTCATTGTTGTATTGCAAACTATAACTATAAAATTGTTGATTACAACATACAATTTTTATTATAACCTATTGATTACAAGAATGAATCTAAGAAAATAATAACTGTGAAAATGTTGATTACAACAAAGAATATATTGATTATAACTCAAAAATATTGATTACAAGAACGGATCTCACACAGAATCCAATATTTAAATACCTACTAGAATTTTGCAAGTCTTAGTTAAATAATTCAATTTTTATTTTCTACCGATATTGAATTTGTCTTATTTACTTATAAAAAGTAAAAGAAATATCCTGCCAAACGGATAATTTTCTCTCATTGTTGTATTGCAAACTATAACTATAAAATTGTTGATTACAACATACAATTTTTATTATAACCTATTGATTACAAGAATAAATCTAAGAAAATAATAACTGTGAAAATGTTGATTACAACAAAGAATATTTTGATTATAACTCAAAAATATTGATTACAAGAACGGATCTCACACAGAATCCAATATTTAAATACCTACTAGCATTTTGCAAGTCTTAGTTAAATAATTCAATTTTTATTTTCTACCGATATTGAATTTGTCTTATTTACTTATAAAAAGTATAAGAAATATCCTGCCAAACGGATAATTTTCTCTCATTGTTGTATTGCATACTATAACTATAAAATTGTTGATTACAACATACAATTTTTATTATAACCTATTGATTACAAGAATAAATCTAAGAAAATAATAACTGTGAAAATGTTGATTACAACAAAGAATATATTGATTATAACTCAAAAATATTGATTACAAGAACGGATCTCACACAGAATCCAATATTTAAATACCTACTAGCATTTTGCAAGTCTTAGTTAAATAATTCAATTTTTATTTTCTGCCGATATTGAATTTGTCTTATTTACTTATAAAAAGTAAAAGAAATATCCTGCCAAACGGATAATTTTCTCTCATTGTTGTATTGCAAACTATAACTATAAAATTGTTGATTACAACATACAATTTTTATTATAACCTATTGATTACAAGAATGAATCTAAGAAAATAATAACTGTGAAAATGTTGATTACAACAAAGAATATATTGATTATAACTCAAAAATATTGATTACAAGATCGGATCTCACACAGAATCCAATATTTAAATACCTACTAGCATTTTGCAAGTCTTAGTTAAATTATTCAATTTTTATTTTCTACCGATATTGAATTTGTCTTATTTACTTATAAAAAGTAAAAGAAATATCCTGCCAAACGGATAATTTTCTCTCATTGTTGTATTGCAAACTATAACTATAAAATTGTTGATTACAACATACAATTTTTATTATAACCTATTGATTACAAGAATAAATCTAAGAAAATAATATGTGTGAAAATGTTGAATACAACAAAGAATATATTGATTATAACTCAAAAATATTGATTACAAGAACGGATCTCACACAGAATCCAATATTTAAATACCTACTAGAATTTTGCAAGTCTTAGTCAAATAATTCAATTTTTATTTTCTACCGATATTGAATTTGTCTTATTTACTTATAAAAAGTAAAAGAAATATCCTGCCAAACGGATAATTTTCTCTCATTGTTGTATTGCAAACTATAACTATAAAATTGTTGATTACAACATACAATTTTTATTATAACCTATTGATTACAAGAATAAATCTAAGGAAATAATAACTGTGAAAATGCTGATTACAACAAAGAATATATTGATTATAACTCAAAAA
The DNA here is from genome assembly GCA_963082715.1 of Harpalus rubripes. NCBI lineage: Eukaryota > Metazoa > Arthropoda > Insecta > Coleoptera > Carabidae > Harpalus > Harpalus rubripes. Next base: position 52,394,398 of record OY720450.1, on the reverse strand, counting down.
TATTGATTACAAGAACGGATCTCACACAGAATCCAATATTTAAATACCTACTAGCATTTTGCAAGTCTTAGTTAAATAATTCAATTTTTATTTTCTACCGATATTGAATTTGTCTTATTTACTTATAAAAAGTAAAAGAAATGTTCTGCCAAACGGATCATTTTCTCTCATTGTTGTATTGCAAACTATAACTATAAAATTGTTGATTACAACATACAATTTTTATTATAACCTATTGATTACAAGAATAAATCTAAGAAAATAATAACTGTGAAAATGTTGATTACAACAAAGAATATATTGATTATAACTCAAAAATATTGATTACAAGAACGGATCTCACACAGAATCCAATATTTAAATACCTACTAGCATTTTGCAAGTCTTAGTTAAATAATTCAATTTTTATTTTCTGCCGATATTGAATTTGTCTTATTTACTTATAAAAAGTAAAAGAAATATCCTGCCAAACGGATAATTTTCTCTCATTGTTGTATTGCAAACTATAACTATAAAATTGTTGATTACAACATACAATTTTTATTATAACCTATTGATTACAAGAATGAATCTAAGAAAATAATAACTGTGAAAATGTTGATTACAACAAAGAATATATTGATTATAACTCAAAAATATTGATTACAAGAACGGATCTCACACAGAATCCAATATTTAAATACCTACTAGAATTTTGCAAGTCTTAGTTAAATAATTCAATTTTTATTTTCTACCGATATTGAATTTGTCTTATTTACTTATAAAAAGTAAAAGAAATATCCTGCCAAACGGATAATTTTCTCTCATTGTTGTATTGCAAACTATAACTATAAAATTGTTGATTACAACATACAATTTTTATTATAACCTATTGATTACAAGAATAAATCTAAGAAAATAATAACTGTGAAAATGTTGATTACAACAAAGAATATTTTGATTATAACTCAAAAATATTGATTACAAGAACGGATCTCACACAGAATCCAATATTTAAATACCTACTAGCATTTTGCAAGTCTTAGTTAAATAATTCAATTTTTATTTTCTACCGATATTGAATTTGTCTTATTTACTTATAAAAAGTATAAGAAATATCCTGCCAAACGGATAATTTTCTCTCATTGTTGTATTGCATACTATAACTATAAAATTGTTGATTACAACATACAATTTTTATTATAACCTATTGATTACAAGAATAAATCTAAGAAAATAATAACTGTGAAAATGTTGATTACAACAAAGAATATATTGATTATAACTCAAAAATATTGATTACAAGAACGGATCTCACACAGAATCCAATATTTAAATACCTACTAGCATTTTGCAAGTCTTAGTTAAATAATTCAATTTTTATTTTCTGCCGATATTGAATTTGTCTTATTTACTTATAAAAAGTAAAAGAAATATCCTGCCAAACGGATAATTTTCTCTCATTGTTGTATTGCAAACTATAACTATAAAATTGTTGATTACAACATACAATTTTTATTATAACCTATTGATTACAAGAATGAATCTAAGAAAATAATAACTGTGAAAATGTTGATTACAACAAAGAATATATTGATTATAACTCAAAAATATTGATTACAAGATCGGATCTCACACAGAATCCAATATTTAAATACCTACCAGCATTTTGCAAGTCTTAGTTAAATTATTCAATTTTTATTTTCTACCGATATTGAATTTGTCTTATTTACTTATAAAAAGTAAAAGAAATATCCTGCCAAACGGATAATTTTCTCTCATTGTTGTATTGCAAACTATAACTATAAAATTGTTGATTACAACATACAATTTTTATTATAACCTATTGATTACAAGAATAAATCTAAGAAAATAATATGTGTGAAAATGTTGAATACAACAAAGAATATATTGATTATAACTCAAAAATATTGATTACAAGAACGGATCTCACACAGAATCCAATATTTAAATACCTACTAGAATTTTGCAAGTCTTAGTCAAATAATTCAATTTTTATTTTCTACCGATATTGAATTTGTCTTATTTACTTATAAAAAGTAAAAGAAATATCCTGCCAAACGGATAATTTTCTCTCATTGTTGTATTGCAAACTATAACTATAAAATTGTTGATTACAACATACAATTTTTATTATAACCTATTGATTACAAGAATAAATCTAAGGAAATAATAACTGTGAAAATGCTGATTACAACAAAGAATATATTGATTATAACTCAAAAATATTGATTACAAGAACGGATCTCACACAGAATCCAATATTTAAATACCTACTAGCATTTTGCAAGTCTTAGTTAAATAATTCAATTTTTATTTTCTACCGATATTGAATTTGTCTTATTTACTTATAAAAAGTAAAAGAAATGTTCTGCCAAACGGATCATTTTCTCTCATTGTTGTATTGCAAACTATAACTATAAAATTGTTGATTACAACATACAATTTTTATTATAACCTATTGATTACAAGAATAAATCTAAGAAAATATTAACTGTGAAAATGTTGATTACAACAAAGAATATATTGATTATAACTCAAAAATATTGATTACAAGAACGGATCTCACACAGAATCCAATATTTAAATACCTACTAGCATTTTGCAAGTCTTAGTTAAATAATTCAATTTTTATTTTCTGCCGATATTGAATTTGTCTTATTTACTTATAAAAAGTAAAAGAAATATCCTGCCAAACGGATAATTTTCTCTCATTGTTGTATTGCAAACTATAACTATAAAATTGTTGATTACAACATACAATTTTTATTATAACCTATTGATTACAAGAATGAATCTAAGAAAATAATAACTGTGAAAATGTTGATTACAACAAAGAATATATTGATTATAACTCAAAAATATTGATTACAAGAACGGATCTCACACAGAATCCAATATTTAAATACCTACTAGAATTTTGCAAGTCTTAGTTAAATAATTCAATTTTTATTTTCTACCGATATTGAATTTGTCTTATTTACTTATAAAAAGTAAAAGAAATATCCTGCCAAACGGATAATTTTCTCTCATTGTTGTATTGCAAACTATAACTATAAAATTGTTGATTACAACATACAATTTTTATTATAACCTATTGATTACAAGAATAAATCTAAGAAAATAATAACTGTGAAAATGTTGATTACAACAAAGAATATTTTGATTATAACTCAAAAATATTGATTACAAGAACGGATCTCACACAGAATCCAATATTTAAATACCTACTAGCATTTTGCAAGTCTTAGTTAAATAATTCAATTTTTATTTTCTACCGATATTGAATTTGTCTTATTTACTTATAAAAAGTATAAGAAATATCCTGCCAAACGGATAATTTTCTCTCATTGTTGTATTGCATACTATAACTATAAAATTGTTGATTACAACATACAATTTTTATTATAACCTATTGATTACAAGAATAAATCTAAGAAAATAATAACTGTGAAAATGTTGATTACAACAAAGAATATATTGATTATAACTCAAAAATATTGATTACAAGAACGGATCTCACACAGAATCCAATATTTAAATACCTACTAGCATTTTGCAAGTCTTAGTTGAATAATTCAATTTTTATTTTCTACCGATATTGAATTTGTCTTATTTACTTATAAAAAGTAAAAGAAATATCCTGCCAAACGGATAATTTTCTCTCATTGTTGTATTGCAAACTATAACTATAAAATTGTTGATTACAACATACAATTTTTATTATAACCTATTGATTACAAGAATAAATCTAAGAAAATAATAACTGTGAAAATGTTGATTACAACAAAGAATATAGTGATTATAACTCAAAAATATTGATTACAAGAACGGATCTCACACAGAATCCAATATTTAAATACCTACTAGCATTTTTCAAGTCTTAGTTAAATAATTCAATTTTTATTTTCTACCGATATTGAATTTGTCTTATTTACTTATAAAAAGTAAAAGAAATATCCTGCCAAACGGATAATTTTCTCTCTTTGTTGTATTGCAAACTATAACTATAAAATTGTTGATTACAACATACAATTTTTATTATAACCTATTGATTACAAGAATAAATCTAAGAAAATAATAACTGTGAAAATGTTGATTACAACAAAGAATATATTGATTATAACTCAAAAATATTGATTACAAGATCGGATCTCACACAGAATCCAATATTTAAATACCTACTAGCATTTTGCAAGTCTTAGTTAAATAATTCAATTTTTATTTTCTACCGATAATGAATTTGTCTTATTTACTTATAAAAAGTAAAAGAAATGTTCTGCCAAACGGATCATTTTCTCTCATTGTTGTATTGCAAACTATAACTATAAAATTGTTGATTACAACATACAATTTTCATTATAACCTATTGATTACAAGAATAAATCTAAGAAAATAATAACTGTGAAAATGTTGATTACAACAAAGAATATATTGATTATAACTCAAAAATATTGATTACAAGAACGGATCTCACACAGAATCCAATATTTAAATACCTACTAGCATTTTGCATGTCTTAGTTAAATAATTCAATTTTTATTTTCTACCGATATTGAATTTGTCTTATTTACTTATAAAAAGTAAAAGAAATATCCTGCCAAACGGATAATTTTCTCTCATTGTTGTATTGCAAACTATAATTATAAAATTGTTGATTACAACATACAATTTTTATTATAACCTATTGATTACAAGAATAAATCTAAGAAAATAATAACTGAAAATGTTGATTACAACAAAGAATATATTGATTATAACTCAAAAATATTGATTACAAGAACGGATCTCACACAGAATCCAATATTTAAATACCTACTAGCATTTTGCAAGTCTTAGTTAAATAATTCAATTTTTATTTTCTACCGATATTGAATTTGTCTTATTTACTTATAAAAAGTAAAAGAAATATCCTGCCAAACGGATAATTTTCTCTCATTGTTGTATTGCAAACTATAACTATAAAATTATTGATTACAACATACAATTTTTATTATAACTTATTGATTACAAGAATAAATCTAAGAAAATAAAAACTGTGAAAATGTTGATTACAACAAAGAATATATTGATTATAACTCAAAAATATTGATTACAAGAACGGATCTCATACAGAATCCAATATTTAAATACCTACTAGCATTTTGCAGCTCTTAGTTAAATAATTCAATTTTTATTTTCTACCGATATTGAATTTGTCTTATTTACTTATAAAAAGTAAAAGAAATATCCTGCCAAACGGATAATTTTCTCTCATTGTTGTATTGCAAACTATAACTATAAAATTGTTGATTACAACATACAATTTTTATTATAACTTATTGTTTACAAGAATAAATCTAAGAAAATAATAACTGTGAAAATGTTGATTACAACAAAGAATATATTGATTATAACTCAAAAATATTGATTACAAGAACGGATCTCACACAGAATCCAATATTTAAATACCTATTAGCATTTTGCAGCTCTTAGTTAAATAATTCAATTTTTATTTTCTACCGATATTGAATTTGTCTTATTTACTTATAAAAAGTAAAAGAAATATCCTGCCAAACGGATAATTTTCTCTCATTGTTGTATTGCAAACTATAACTATAAAATTATTGATTACAACATACAATTTTTATTATAACTTATTGATTACAAGAATAAATCTAAGAAAATAATAACTGTGAAAATGTTGATTACAACAAAGAATATATTGATTATAACTCAAAAATATTGATTACAAGAACGGATCTCACACAGAATCCAATATTTAAATACCTATTAGCATTTTGCAGCTCTTAGATAAATAATTCAATTTTTATTTTCTACCGATATTGAATTTGTCTTATTTACTTATAAAAAGTAAAAGAAATATCCTGCCAAACGGATAATTTTCTCTCATTGTTGTATTGCAAACTATAACTATAAAATTGTTGATTACAACATACAATTTTTATTATAACCTATTGATTACAAGAATAAATCTAAGAAAATAATAACTGTGAAAATGTTGATTACAACAAAGAATATATTGATTATAACTCAAAAATATTGATTACAAGATTGGATCTCACACAGAATCCAATATTTAAATACCTACTAGCATTTTGCAAGTCTTAGTTAAATAATTCAATTTTTATTTTCTACCGATATTGAATTTGTCTTATTTACTTATAAAAAGTAAAAGAAATATCCTGCCAAACGGATAATTTTCTTTCATTGTTGTATTGCAAACTATAACTATAAAATTGTTGATTACAACATACAATTTTTATTATAACCTATTGATTACAAGAATAAATCTAAGAAAATAATAACTGTGAAAATGTTGATTACAACAAAGAATATATTGATTATAACTCAAAAATATTGATTACAAGAACGGATCTCACACAGAATCCAATATTTAAATACCTACTAGCATTTTGCAAGTCTTAGTTAAATAATTCAATTTTTATTTTCTACCGATATTGAATTTGTCTTATTTACTTATAAAAAGTAAAAGAAATATCCTGCCAAACGGATAATTTTCTCTCATTGTTGTATTGCAAACTATAACTATAAAATTGTTGATTACAACATACAATTTTTATTATAACCTATTGATTACAAGAATAAATCTAAGAACATAATAACTGAAAATGTTGATTACAACAAAGAATATATTGATTATAACTCAAAAATATTGATTACAAGAACGGATCTCACACAGAATCCAATATTTAAATACCTACTAGCATTTTGCAAGTCTTAGTTAAATAATTCAATTTTTATTTTCTACCGATATTGAATTTGTCTTATTTACTTATAAAAAGTAAAAGAAATATCCTGCCAAACGGATAATTTTCTCTCATTGTTGTATTGCAAACTTTAACTATAAAATTGTTGATTACAACATACAATTTTTATTATAACCTATTGATTACAAGAATAAATCTAAGAAAATAATAACTGTGAAAATGTTGATTACAACAAAGAATATATTGATTATAACTCAAAAATATTGATTACAAGAACGGATCTCACACAGAATCCAATATTTAAATACCTACTAGCATTTTGCAAGTCTTAGTTAAATAATTCAATTTTTATTTTCTACCGATATTGAATTTGTCTTATTTACTTATAAAAAGTAAAAGAAATATCCTGCCAAACGGATAATTTTCTCTCATTGTTGTATTGCAAACTATAACTATAAAATTGTTGATTACAACATACAATTTTTATTATAACCTATTGATTACAAGAATAAATCTAAGAAAATAATAACTGAAAATGTTGATTACAACAAAGAATATATTGATTATAACTCAAAAATATTGATTACAAGAACGGATCTCACACAGAATCCAATATTTAAATACCTACTAGCATTTTGCAAGTCTTAGTTAAATAATTCAATTTTTATTTTCTACCGATATTGAATTTGTCTTATTTACTTATAAAAAGTAAAAGAAATATCCTGCCAAACGGATAATTTTCACTCATTGTTGTATTGCAAACTATAACTATAAAATTATTGATTACAACATACAATTTTTATTATAACTTATTGATTACAAGAATAAATCTAAGAAAATAAAAACTGTGAAAATGTTGATTACAACAAAGAATATATTGATTATAACTCAAAAATATTGATTACAAGAACGGATCTCATACAGAATCCAATATTTAAATAACTACTAGCATTTTGCAGCTCTTAGTTAAATAATTCAATTTCTATTTTCTACCGATATTGAATTTGTCTTATTTACTTATAAAAAGTAAAAGAAATATCCTGCCAAACGGATAATTTTCTCTCATTGTTGTATTGCAAACTATAACTATAAAATTATTGATTACAACATACAATTTTTATTATAACTTATTGATTACAAGAATAAATCTAAGAAAATAAAAACTGTGAAAATGTTGATTACAACAAAGAATATATTGATTATAACTCAAAAATATTGATTACAAGAACGGATCTCATACAGAATCCAATATTTAAATACCTACTAGCATTTTGCAGCTCTTAGTTAAATAATTCAATTTTTATTTTCTACCGATATTGAATTTGTCTTATTTACTTATAAAAAGTAAAAGAAATATCCTGCCAAACGGATAATTTTCTCTCATTGTTGTATTGCAAACTATAACTATAAAATTGTTGATTACAACATACAATTTTTATTATAACTTATTGTTTACAAGAATAAATCTAAGAAAATAATAACTGTGAAAATGTTGATTACAACAAAGAATATATTGATTATAACTCAAAAATATTGATTACAAGAACGGATCTCACACAGAATCCAATATTTAAATACCTATTAGCATTTTGCAGCTCTTAGTTAAATAATTAAATTTTTATTTTCTACCGATATTGAATTTGTCTTATTTACTTATAAAAAGTAAAAGAAATATCCTGCCAAACGGATAATTTTCTCTCATTGTTGTATTGCAAACTATAACTATAAAATTATTGATTACAACATACAATTTTTATTATAACTTATTGATTACAAGAATAAATCTAAGAAAATAATAACTGTGAAAATGTTGATTACAACAAAGAATATATTGATTATAACTCAAAAATATTGATTACAAGAACGGATCTCACACAGAATCCAATATTTAAATACCTATTAGCATTTTGCAGCTCTTAGATAAATAATTCAATTTTTATTTTCTACCGATATTGAATTTGTCTTATTTACTTATAAAAAGTAAAAGAAATATCCTGCCAAACGGATAATTTTCTCTCATTGTTGTATTGCAAACTATAACTATAAAATTGTTGATTACAACATACAATTTTTATTATAACCTATTGATTACAAGAATAAATCTAAGAAAATAATAACTGTGAAAATGTTGATTACAACAAAGAATATATTGATTATAACTCAAAAATATTGATTACAAGAACGGATCTCACACAGAATCCAATATTTAAATACCTACTAGCATTTTGCAAGTCTTAGTTAAATAATTCAATTTTTATTTTCTACCGATATTGAATTTGTCTTATTTACTTATAAAAAGTAAAAGAAATATCCTGCCAAACGGATAATTTTCTCTCATTGTTGTATTGCAAACTATAACTATAAAATTGTTGATTACAACATACAATTTTTATTATAACCTATTGATTACAAGAATAAATCTAAGAAAATAATAACTGTGAAAATGTTGATTACAACAAAGAATATATTGATTATAACTCAAAAATATTGATTACAAGAACGGATCTCACACAGAATCCAATATTTAAATACCTACTAGCATTTTGCAAGTCTTAGTTAAATAATTCAATTTTTATTTTCTACCGATATTGAATTTGTCTTATTTACTTATAAAAAGTAAAAGAAATATCCTGCCAAACGGATAATTTTCTCTCATTGTTGTATTGCAAACTATAACTATAAAATTGTTGATTACAACATACAATTTTTATTATAACCTATTGATTACAAGAATAAATCTAAGAAAATAATAACTGAAAATGTTGATTACAACAAAGAATATATTGATTATAACTCAAAAATATTGATTACAAGAACGGATCTCACACAGAATCCAATATTTAAATACCTACTAGCATTTTGCAAGTCTTAGTTAAATAATTCAATTTTTATTTTCTACCGATATTGAATTTGTCTTATTTACTTATAAAAAGTAAAAGAAATATCCTGCCAAACGGATAATTTTCTCTCATTGTTGTATTGCAAACTTTAACTATAAAATTGTTGATTACAACATACAATTTTTATTATAACCTATTGATTACAAGAATAAATCTAAGAAAATAATAACTGTGAAAATGTTGATTACAACAAAGAATATATTGATTATAACTCAAAAATATTGATTACAAGAACGGATCTCACACAGAATCCAATATTTAAATACCTACTAGCATTTTGCAAGTCTTAGTTAAATAATTCAATTTTTATTTTCTACCGATATTGAATTTGTCTTATTTACTTATAAAAAGTAAAAGAAATATCCTGCCAAACGGATAATTTTCTCTCATTGTTGTATTGCAAACTATAACTATAAAATTGTTGATTACAACATACAATTTTTATTATAACCTATTGATTACAAGAATAAATCTAAGAAAATAATAACTGAAAATGTTGATTACAACAAAGAATATATTGATTATAACTCAAAAATATTGATTACAAGAACGGATCTCACACAGAATCCAATATTTAAATACCTACTAGCATTTTGCATGTCTTAGTTAAATAATTCAATTTTTATTTTCTACCGATATTGAATTTGTCTTATTTACTTATAAAAAGTAAAAGAAATATCCTGCCAAACGGATAATTTTCTCTCATTGTTGTATTGCAAACTATAACTATAAAATTATTGATTACAACATACAATTTTTATTATAACTTATTGATTACAAGAATAAATCTAAGAAAATAAAAACTGTGAAAATGTTGATTACAACAAAGAATATATTGATTATAACTCAAAAATATTGATTACAAGAACGGATCTCATACAGAATCCAATATTTAAATAACTACTAGCATTTTGCAGCTCTTAGTTAAATAATTCAATTTTTATTTTCTACCGATATTGAATTTGTCTTATTTACTTATAAAAAGTAAAAGAAATATCCTGCCAAACGGATAATTTTCTCTCATTGTTGTATTGCAAACTATAACTATAAAATTATTGATTACAACATACAATTTTTATTATAACTTATTGTTTACAAGAATAAATCTAAGAAAATAATAACTGTGAAAATGTTGATTACAACAAAGAATATATTGATTATAACTCAAAAATATTGATTACAAGAACGGATCTCACACAGAATCCAATATTTAAATACCTATTAGCATTTTGCAGCTCTTAGTTAAATAATTCAATTTTTATTTTCTACCGATATTGAATTTGTCTTATTTACTTATAAAAAGTAAAAGAAATATCCTGCCAAACGGATAATTTTCTCTCATTGTTGTATTGCAAACTATAACTATAAAATTATTGATTACAACATACAATTTTTATTATAACTTATTGATTACAAGAATAAATCTAAGAAAATAATAACTGTGAAAATGTTGATTACAACAAAGAATATATTGATTATAACTCAAAAATATTGATTACAAGAACGGATCTCACACAGAATCCAATATTTAAATACCTATTAGCATTTTGCAGCTCTTAGATAAATAATTCAATTTTTATTTTCTACCGATATTGAATTAGTCTTATTTACTTATAAAAAGTAAAAGAAATATCCTGCCAAACGGATAATTTTCTCTCATTGTTGTATTGCAAACTATAACTATAAAATTGTTGATTACAACATACAATTTTTATTATAACCTATTGATTACAAGAATAAATCTAAGAAAATAATAACTGTGAAAATGTTGATTACAACAAAGAATATATTGATTATAACTCAAAAATATTGATTACAAGAACGGATCTCACACAGAATCCAATATTTAAATACCTACTAGCATTTTGCAAGTCTTAGTTAAATAATTCAATTTTTATTTTCTACCGATATTGAATTTGTCTTATTTACTTATAAAAAGTAAAAGAAATATCCTGCCAAACGGATAATTTTCTCTCATTGTTGTATTGCAAACTATAACTATAAAATTGTTGATTACAACATACAATTTTTATTATAACCTATTGATTACAAGAATAAATCTAAGAAAATAATAACTGTGAAAATGTTGATTACAACAAAGAATATATTGATTATAACTCAAAAATATTGATTACAAGAACGGATCTCACACAGAATCCAATATTTAAATACCTACTAGCATTTTGCAAGTCTTAGTTAAATAATTCAATTTTTATTTTCTACCGATATTGAATTTGTCTTATTTACTTATAAAAAGTAAAAGAAATATCCTGCCAAACGGATAATTTTCTCTCATTGTTGTATTGCAAACTATAACTATAAAATTGTTGATTACAACATACAATTTTTATTATAACCTATTGATTACAAGAATAAATCTAAGAAAATAATAACTGAAAATGTTGATTACAACAAAGAATATATTGATTATAACTCAAAAATATTGATTACAAGAACGGATCTCACACAGAATCCAATATTTAAATACCTACTAGCATTTTGCAAGTCTTAGTTAAATAATTCAATTTTTATTTTCTACCGATATTGAATTTGTCTTATTTACTTATAAAAAGTAAAAGAAATATCCTGCCAAACGGATAATTTTCTCTCATTGTTGTATTGCAAACTATAACTATAAAATTAATGATTACAACATACAATTTTTATTATAACTTATTGATTACAAGAATAAATCTAAGAAAATAAAAACTGTGAAAATGTTGATTACAACAAAGAATATATTGATTAGAACTCAAAAATATTGATTACAAGAACGGATCTCATACAGAATCCAATATTTAAATAACTACTAGCATTTTGCAGCTCTTAGTTAAATAATTCAATTTTTATTTTCTACCGATATTGAATTTGTCTTATTTACTTATAAAAAGTAAAAGAAATATCCTGCCAAACGGATAATTTTCTCTCATTGTTGTATTGCAAACTATAACTATAAAATTATTGATTACAACATACAATTTTTATTATAACTTATTGTTTACAAGAATAAATCTAAGAAAATAATAACTGTGAAAATGTTGATTACAACAAAGAATATATTGATTATAACTCAATAATATTGATTACAAGAACGGATCTCACACAGAATCCAATATTTAAATACCTATTAGCATTTTGCAGCTCTTAGTTAAATAATTCAATTTTTATTTTCTACCGATATTGAATTTGTCTTATTTACTTATAAAAAGTAAAAGAAATATCCTGCCAAACGGATAATTTTCTCTCATTGTTGTATTGCAAACTATAACTATAAAATTATTGATTACAACATACAATTTTTATTATAACTTATTGATTACAAGAATAAATCTAAGAAAATAATAACTGTGAAAATGTTGATTACAACAAAGAATATATTGATTATAACTCAAAAATATTGATTACAAGAACGGATCTCACACAGAATCCAATATTTAAATACCTATTAGCATTTTGCAGCTCTTAGATAAATAATTCAATTTTTATTTTCTACCGATATTGAATTTGTCTTATTTACTTATAAAAAGTAAAAGAAATATCCTGCCAAACGGATAATTTTCTCTCATTGTTGTATTGCAAACTATAACTATAAAATTGTTGATTACAACATACAATTTTTATTATAACCTATTGATTACAAGAATAAATCTAAGAAAATAATAACTGTGAAAATGTTGATTACAACAAAGAATATATTGATTATAACTCAAAAATATTGATTACAAGAACGGATCTCACACAGAATCCAATATTTAAATACCTACTAGCATTTTGCAAGTCTTAGTTAAATAATTCAATTTTTATTTTCTACCGATATTGAATTTGTCTTATTTACTTATAAAAAGTAAAAGAAATATCCTGCCAAACGGATAATTTTCTCTCATTGTTGTATTGCAAACTATAACTATAAAATTGTTGATTACAACATACAATTTTTATTATAACCTATTGATTACAAGAATAAATCTAAGAAAATAATAACTGTGAAAATGTTGATTACAACAAAGAATATATTGATTATAACTCAAAAATATTGATTACAAGAACGGATCTCACACAGAATCCAATATTTAAATACCTACTAGAATTTTGCAAGTCTTAGATAAATAATTCAATTTTTATTTTCTACCGATATTGAATTTGTCTTATTTACTTATAAAAAGTAAAAGAAATATCCTGCCAAACGGATAATTTTCTCTCATTGTTGTATTGCAAACTATAACTATAAAATTGTTGATTACAACATACAATTTTTATTATAACCTATTGATTACAAGAATAAATCTAAGAAAATAATAACTGTGAAAATGTTGATTACAACAAAGAATATATTGATTATAACTCAAAAATATTGATTACAAGAACGGATTTCACGCAGATTCCAATATTTAAATACCTACTAGCATTTTGCAAGTCTTAGTTAAATAATTCAATTTTTATTTTCTACCGATATTGAATTTGTCTTATTTACTTATAAAAAGTAAAAGAAATATCCTGCCAAACGGATAATTTTCTCTCATTGTTGTATTGCAAACTATAACTATAAAATTGTTGATTACAACATACAATTTTTATTATAACCTATTGATTACAAGAATAAATCTAAGAAAATAATAACTGTGAAAATGTTGATTACAACAAAGAATATATTGATTATAACTCAAAAATATTGATTACAAGAACGGATCTCACACAGAATCCAATATTTAAATACCTACTAGCATTTTGCAAGTCTTAGTTAAATAATTCAATTTTTATTTTCTGCCGATATTAAATTTGTCTTATTTACTTATAAAAAGTAAAAGAAATATCCTGCCAAACGGATAATTTTCTCTCATTGTTGTATTGCAAACTATAACTATAAAATTTTTGATTACAACATACAATTTTTATTATAACCTATTGATTACAAGAATAAATCTAAGAAAATAATAACTGTGAAAATGTTGATTACAACAAAGAATATATTGATTATAACTCAAAAATATTGATTACAAGAACGGATCTCACACAGAATCCAATATTTAAATACCTACTAGAATTTTGCAAGTCTTAGTTAAATAATTCAATTTTTATTTTCTACCGATATTGAATTTGTCTTATTTACTTATAAAAAGTAAAAGAAATATCCTGCCAAACGGATAATTTTCTCTCATTGTTGTATTGCAAACTATAACTATAAAATTGTTGATTACAACATACAATTTTTATTATAACCTATTGATTACAAGAATAAATCTAAGAAAATAATAACTGTGAAAATGTTGATTACAACAAAGAATATATTGATTATAACTCAAAAATATTGATTACAAGAACGGATCTCACACAGAATCCAATATTTAAATACCTACTAGCATTTTGCAAGTCTTAGTTAAATAATTCAATTTTTATTTTCTACCGATATTGAATTTGTCTTATTTACTTATAAAAAGTAAAAGAAATATCCTGCCAAACGGATAATTTTCTCTCATTGTTGTATTGCATACTATAACTATAAAATTGTTGATTACAACATACAATTTTTATTATAACCTATTGATTACAAGAATAAATCTAAGAAAATAATAACTGTGAAAATGTTGATTACAACAAAGAATATATTGATTATAACTCAAAAATATTGATTACAAGAACGGATCTCACACAGAATCCAATATTTAAATACCTACTAGCATTTTGCAAGTCTTAGTTAAATAATTCAATTTTTATTTTCTGCCGATATTGAATTTGTCTTATTTACTTATAAAAAGTAAAAGAAATATCCTGCCAAACGGATAATTTTCTCTCATTGTTGTATTGCAAACTATAACTATAAAATTGTTGATTACAACATACAATTTTTATTATAACCTATTGATTACAAGAATAAATCTAAGAAAATAATAACTGTGAAAATGTTGATTACAACAAAGAATATAGTGATTATAACTCAAAAATATTGATTACAAGAACGGATCTCACACAGAATCCAATATTTAAATACCTACTAGCATTTTGCAAGTCTTAGTTAAATAATTCAATTTTTATTTTCTACCGATATTGAATTTGTCTTATTTACTTATAAAAAGTAAAAGAAATATCCTGCCAAACGGATAATTTTCTCTCTTTGTTGTATTGCAAACTATAACTATAAAATTGTTGATTACAACATACAATTTTTATTATAACCTATTGATTACAAGAATAAATCTAAGAAAATAATAACTGTGAAAATGTTGATTACAACAAAGAATATATTGATTATAACTCAAAAATATTGATTACAAGAACGGATCTCACACAGAATCCAATATTTAAATACCTACTAGCATTTTGCAAGTCTTAGTTAAATAATTCAATTTTTATTTTCTACCGATATTGAATTTGTCTTATTTACTTATAAAAAGTAAAAGAAATGTTCTGCTAAACGGATCATTTTCTCTCATTGTTGTATATTTAATACCTACTAGCATTTTGCAAGTCTTAGTACAATAATTCAATTTTTATTTTCTACCGATATTGAATTTGTCTTATTTACTTATAAAAAGTAAAAGAAATATCCTGCCAAACGGATAATTTTCTCTCATTGTTGTATTGCAAACTATAACTATAAAATTGTTGATTACAACATACAATTTTTATTATAACCTATTGATTACAAGAATAAATCTAAGAAAATAATATCTGTGAAAATGTTGAATACAACAAAGAATATATTGATTATAACTCAAAAATATTGATTACAAGAACGGATCTCACACAGAATCCAATATTTAAATACCTACTAGAATTTTGCAAGTCTTAGTCAAATAATTCAATTTTTATTTTCTACCGATATTGAATTTGTCTTATTTATTTATAAAAAGTAAAAGAAATATCCTGCCAAACGGATAATTTTCTCTCATTGTTGTATTGCAAACTATAACTATAAAATTGTTGATTACAACATACAATTTTTATTATAACCTATTGATTACAAGAATAAATCTAAGAAAATAATAACTGTGAAAATGCTGATTACAACAAAGAATATATTGATTATAACTCAAAAATATTGATTACAAGAACGGGTCTCACACAGAATCCAATATTTAAATACCTACTAGCATTTTGCAAGTCTTAGTTAAATAATTCAATTTTTATTTTCTACCGATATTGAATTTGTCTTATTTACTTATAAAAAGTAAAAGAAATGTCCTGCCAAACGGATCATTTTCTCTCATTGTTGTATTGCAAACTATAACTATAAAATTGTTGATTACAACATACAATTTTTATTATAACCTATTGATTACAAGAATAAATCTAAGAAAATAATAACTGTGAAAATGTTGATAACAACAAAGAATATATTGATTATAACTCAAAAATATTGATTACAAGAACGGATCTCACACAGAATCCAATATTTAAATACCTACTAGCATTTTGCAAGTCTTAGTTAAATAATTCAATTTTTATTTTCTACCGATATTGAATTTGTCTTATTTACTTATAAAAAGTAAAAGAAATATCCTGCCAAACGAATAATTTTCTCTCATTGTTGTATTGCAATCTATAACTATAAAATTGTTGATTACAACATACAATTTTTATTATAACCTATTGATTACAAGAATAAATCTAAGAAAATAATAACTGTGAAAATGTTGATTACAACAAAGAATATATTGATTATAACTCAAAAATATTGATTACAAGAACGGATCTCACACAGAATCCAATATTTAAATACCTACTAGCATTTTGCAAGTCTTAGTTAAATAATTCAATTTTTATTTTCTACCGATATTGAATTTGTCTTATTTACTTATAAAAAGTAAAAGAAATATCCTGCCAAACGGATAATTTTCTCTCATTGTTGTATTGCAAACTATAACTATAAAATTGTTGATTACAACATACAATTTTTATTATAACCTATTGATTACAAGAATAAATCTAAGAAAATAATAACTGTGAAAATGTTGATTACAACAAAGAATATATTGATTATAACTCAAAAATATTGATTACAAGAACGGATCTCACACAGAATCCAATATTTAAATACCTACTAGCATTTTGCAAGTCTTAGTTAAATAATTCAATTTTTATTTTCTGCCGATATTGAATTTGTCTTATTTACTTATAAAAAGTAAAAGAAATATCCTGCCAAACGGATAATTTTCTCTCATTGTTGTATTGCAAACTATAACTATAAAATTGTTGATTACAACATACAATTTTTATTATAACCTTTTGATTACAAGAATGAATCTAAGAAAATAATAACTGTGAAAATGTTGATTACAACAAAGAATATATTGATTATAACTCAAAAATATTGATTACAAGATCGGATCTCACACAGAATCCAATATTTAAATACCTACTAGCATTTTGCAAGTCTTAGTTAAATTATTCAATTTTTATTTTCTACCGATATTGAATTTGTCTTATTTACTTATAAAAAGTAAAAGAAATATCCTGCCAAACGGATAATTTTCTCTCATTGTTGTATTGCAAACTATAACTATAAAATTGTTGATTACAACATACAATTTTTATTATAACCTATTGATTACAAGAATAAATCTAAGAAAATAATATGTGTGAAAATGTTGAATACAACAAAGAATATATTGATTATAACTCAAAAATATTGATTACAAGAACGGATCTCACACAGAATCCAATATTTAAAAACCTACTAGAATTTTGCAAGTCTTAGTCAAATAATTCAATTTTTATTTTCTACCGATATTGAATTTGTCTTATTTACTTATAAAAAGTAAAAGAAATATCCTGCCAAACGGATAATTTTCTCTCATTGTTGTATTGCAAACTATAACTATAAAATTGTTGATTACAACATACAATTTTTATTATAACCTATTGATTACAAGAATAAATCTAAGAAAATAATAACTGTGAAAATGCTGATTACAACAAAGAATATATTGATTATAACTCAAAAATATTGATTACAAGAACGGATCTCACACAGAATCCAATATTTAAATACCTACTAGCATTTTGCAAGTCTTAGTTAAATAATTCAATTTTTATTTTCTACCGATATTGAATTTGTCTTATTTACTTATAAAAAGTAAAAGAAATATCCTGCCAAACGGATAATTTTCTCTCATTGTTGTATTGCAAACTATAACTATAAAATTGTTGATTACAACATACAATTTTTATTATAACCTATTGATTACAAGAATAAATCTAAGAAAATAATAACTGTGAAAATGTTGATTACAACAAAGAATATATTGATTATAACTCAAAAATATTGATTACAAGAACGGATCTCACACAGAATCCAATATTTAAATACCTACTAGCATTTTGCAAGTCTTAGTTAAATAATTCAATTTTTATTTTCTGCCGATATTGAATTTGTCTTATTTACTTATAAAAAGTAAAAGAAATATCCTGCCAAACGGATAATTTTCTCTCATTGTTGTATTGCAAACTATAACTATAAAATTGTTGATTACAACATACAATTTTTATTATAACCTATTGATTACAAGAATAAATCTAAGAAAATAATAACTGTGAAAATGCTGATTACAACAAAGAATATATTGATTATAACTCAAAAATATTGATTACAAGAACGGATCTCACACAGAATCCAATATTTAAATACCTACTAGCATTTTGCAAGTCTTAGTTAAATAATTCAATTTTTATTTTCTACCGATATTGAATTTGTCTTATTTACTTATAAAAAGTAAAAGAAATGTCCTGCCAAACGGATCATTTTCTCTCATTGTTGTATTGCAAACTATAACTATAAAATTGTTGATTACAACATACAATTTTTATTATAACCTATTGATTACAAGAATAAATCTAAGAAAATAATAACTGTGAAAATGTTGATTACAACAAAGAATATATTGATTATAATTCAAAAATATTGATTACAATAACGGATCTCACACAGAATCCAATATTTAAATACCTACTAGCATTTTGCAAGTCTTAGTTAAATAATTCAATTTTTATTTTCTACCGATATTGAATTTGTCTTATTTACTTATAAAAAGTAAAAGAAATATCCTGCCAAACGAATAATTTTCTCTCATTGTTGTATTGCAATCTATAACTATAAAATTGTTGATTACAACATACAATTTTTATTATAACCTATTGATTACAAGAATAAATCTAAGAAAATAATAATTGTGAAAATGTTGATTACAACAAAGAATATATTGATTATAACTCAAAAATATTGATTACAAGAACGGATCTCACACAGAATCCAATATTTAAATACCTACTAGCATTTTGCAAGTCTTAGTTAAATAATTCAATTTTTATTTTCTACCGATATTGAATTTGTCTTATTTACTTATAAAAAGTAAAAGAAATATCCTGCCAAACGGATAATTTTCTCTCATTGTTGTATTGCAAACTATAACTATAAAATTGTTGATTACAACATACAATTTTTATTATAACCTATTGATTACAAGAATAAATCTAAGAAAATAATAACTGTGAAAATGTTGATTACAACAAAGAATATATTGATTATAACTCAAAAATATTGATTACAAGAACGGATCTCACACAGAATCCAATATTTAAATACCTACTAGCATTTTGCAAGTCTTAGTTAAATAATTCAATTTTTATTTTCTGCCGATATTGAATTTGTCTTATTTACTTATAAAAAGTAAAAGAAATATCCTGCCAAACGGATAATTTTCTCTCATTGTTGTATTGCAAACTATAACTATAAAATTGTTGATTACAACATACAATTTTTATTATAACCTATTGATTACAAGAATGAATCTAAGAAAATAATAACTGTGAAAATGTTGATTACAACAAAGAATATATTGATTATAACTCAAAAATATTGATTACAAGATCAAATCTCGCACAGAATCCAATATTTAAATACCTACTAGCATTTTGCAAGTCTTAGTTAAATTATTCAATTTTTATTTTCTACCGATATTGAATTTGTCTTATTTACTTATAAAAAGTAAAAGAAATATCCTGCCAAACGGATAATTTTCTCTCATTGTTGTATTGCAAACTATAACTATAAAATTGTTGATTACAACATACAATTTTTATTATAACCTATTGATTACAAGAATAAATCTAAGAAAATAATAACTGTGAAAATGTTGATTACAACAAAGAATATATTGATTATAACTCAAAAATATTGATTACAAGAACGGATCTCACACAGAATCCAATATTTAAATACCTACTAGCATTTTGCAAGTCTTAGTTAAATAATTCAATTTTTATTTTCTGCCGATATTGAATTTGTCTTATTTACTTATAAAAAGTAAAAGAAATATCCTGCCAAACGGATAATTTTCTCTCATTGTTGTATTGCAAACTATAACTATAAAATTGTTGATTACAACATACAATTTTTATTATAACCTATTGATTACAAGAATAAATCTAAGAAAATAATAACTGTGAAAATGCTGATTACAACAAAGAATATATTGATTATAACTCAAAAATATTGATTACAAGAACGGATCTCACACAGAATCCAATATTTAAATACCTACTAGCATTTTGCAAGTCTTAGTTAAATAATTCAATTTTTATTTTCTACCGATATTGAATTTGTCTTATTTACTTATAAAAAGTAAAAGAAATGTCCTGCCAAACGGATCATTTTCTCTCATTGTTGTATTGCAAACTATAACTATAAAATTGTTGATTACAACATACAATTTTTATTATAACCTATTGATTACAAGAATAAATCTAAGAAAATAATAACTGTGAAAATGTTGATTACAACAAAGAATATATTGATTATAATTCAAAAATATTGATTACAATAACGGATCTCACACAGAATCCAATATTTAAATACCTACTAGCATTTTGCAAGTCTTAGTTAAATAATTCAATTTTTATTTTCTACCGATATTGAATTTGTCTTATTTACTTATAAAAAGTAAAAGAAATATCCTGCCAAACGAATAATTTTCTCTCATTGTTGTATTGCAATCTATAAC
This sequence comes from Harpalus rubripes, assembly GCA_963082715.1. NCBI lineage: Eukaryota > Metazoa > Arthropoda > Insecta > Coleoptera > Carabidae > Harpalus > Harpalus rubripes. The sequence goes on along the minus strand of OY720450.1, from coordinate 52,372,771 downwards.
TATAAAATTGTTGATTACAACATACAATTTTTATTATAACCTATTGATTACAAGAATAAATCTAAGAAAATAATAACTGTGAAAATGTTGATTACAACAAAGAATATATTGATTATAACTCAAAAATATTGATTACAAGAACGGATCTCACACAGAATCCAATATTTAAATACCTACTAGCATTTTGCAAGTCTTAGTTAAATAATTCAATTTTTATTTTCTACCGATATTGAATTTGTCTTATTTACTTATAAAAAGTAAAAGAAATATCCTGCCAAACGGATAATTTTCTCTCATTGTTGTATTGCAAACTATAACTATAAAATTGTTGATTACAACATACAATTTTTATTATAACCTATTGATTACAAGAATAAATCTAAGAAAATAATAACTGTGAAAATGTTGATTACAACAAAGAATATATTGATTATAACTCAAAAATATTGATTACAAGAACGGATCTCACACAGAATCCAATATTTAAATACCTACTAGCATTTTGCAAGTCTTAGTTAAATAATTCAATTTTTATTTTCTGCCGATATTGAATTTGTCTTATTTACTTATAAAAAGTAAAAGAAATATCCTGCCAAACGGATAATTTTCTCTCATTGTTGTATTGCAAACTATAACTATAAAATTGTTGATTACAACATACAATTTTTATTATAACCTATTGATTACAAGAATGAATCTAAGAAAATAATAACTGTGAAAATGTTGATTACAACAAAGAATATATTGATTATAACTCAAAAATATTGATTACAAGATCAAATCTCGCACAGAATCCAATATTTAAATACCTACTAGCATTTTGCAAGTCTTAGTTAAATTATTCAATTTTTATTTTCTACCGATATTGAATTTGTCTTATTTACTTATAAAAAGTAAAAGAAATATCCTGCCAAACGGATAATTTTCTCTCATTGTTGTATTGCAAACTATAACTATAAAATTGTTGATTACAACATACAATTTTTATTATAACCTATTGATTACAAGAATAAATCTAAGAAAATAATAACTGTGAAAATGTTGATTACAACAAAGAATATATTGATTATAACTCAAAAATATTGATTACAAGAACGGATCTCACACAGAATCCAATATTTAAATACCTACTAGCATTTTGCAAGTCTTAGTTAAATAATTCAATTTTTATTTTCTGCCGATATTGAATTTGTCTTATTTACTTATAAAAAGTAAAAGAAATATCCTGCCAAACGGATAATTTTCTCTCATTGTTGTATTGCAAACTATAACTATAAAATTGTTGATTACAACATACAATTTTTATTATAACCTATTGATTACAAGAATAAATCTAAGAAAATAATAACTGTGAAAATGCTGATTACAACAAAGAATATATTGATTATAACTCAAAAATATTGATTACAAGAACGGATCTCACACAGAATCCAATATTTAAATACCTACTAGCATTTTGCAAGTCTTAGTTAAATAATTCAATTTTTATTTTCTACCGATATTGAATTTGTCTTATTTACTTATAAAAAGTAAAAGAAATGTCCTGCCAAACGGATCATTTTCTCTCATTGTTGTATTGCAAACTATAACTATAAAATTGTTGATTACAACATACAATTTTTATTATAACCTATTGATTACAAGAATAAATCTAAGAAAATAATAACTGTGAAAATGTTGATTACAACAAAGAATATATTGATTATAACTCAAAAATATTGATTACAAGAACGGATCTCACACAGAATCCAATATTTAAATACCTACTAGCATTTTGCAAGTCTTAGTTAAATAATTCAATTTTTATTTTCTACCGATATTGAATTTGTCTTATTTACTTATAAAAAGTAAAAGAAATATCCTGCCAAACGAATAATTTTCTCTCATTGTTGTATTGCAATCTATAACTATAAAATTGTTGATTACAACATACAATTTTTATTATAACCTATTGATTACAAGAATAAATCTAAGAAAATAATAACTGTGAAAATGTTGATTACAACAAAGAATATATTGATTATAACTCAAAAATATTGATTACAAGAACGGATCTCACACAGAATCCAATATTTAAATACCTACTAGCATTTTGCAAGTCTTAGTTAAATAATTCAATTTTTATTTTCTACCGATATTGAATTTGTCTTATTTACTTATAAAAAGTAAAAGAAATATCCTGCCAAACGGATAATTTTCTCTCATTGTTGTATTGCAAACTATAACTATAAAACTGTTGATTACAACATACAATTTTTATTATAACCTATTGATTACAAGAATAAATCTAAGAAAATAATAACTGTGAAAATGTAGATTACAACAAAGAATATTTTGATTATAACTCAAAAATATTGATTACAAGAACGGATCTCACACAGAATCCAATATTTAAATACCTACTAGCATTTTGCAAGTCTTAGTTAAATAATTCAATTTTTATTTTCTACCGATATTGAATTTGTCTTATTTACTTATAAAAAGTAAAAGAAATATCCTGCCAAACGGATAATTTTCTCTCATTGTTGTATTGCATACTATAACTATAAAATTGTTGATTACAACATACAATTTTTATTATAACCTATTGATTACAAGAATAAATCTAAGAAAATAATAACTGTGAAAATGTTGATTACAACAAAGAATATATTGATTATAACTCAAAAATATTGATTACAAGAACGGATCTCACACAGAATCCAATATTTAAATACCTACTAGCATTTTGCAAGTCTTAGTTGAATAATTCAATTTTTATTTTCTACCGATATTGAATTTGTCTTATTTACTTATAAAAAGTAAAAGAAATATCCTGCCAAACGGATAATTTTCTCTCATTGTTGTATTGCAAACTATAACTATAAAATTGTTGATTACAACATACAATTTTTATTATAACCTATTGATTACAAGAATAAATCTAAGAAAATAATAACTGTGAAAATGTTGATTACAACAAAGAATATAGTGATTATAACTCAAAAATATTGATTACAAGAACGGATCTCACACAGAATCCAATATTTAAATACCTACTAGCATTTTGCAGCTCTTAGTTAAATAATTCAATTTTTATTTTCTACCGATATTGAATTTGTCTTATTTACTTATAAAAAGTAAAAGAAATATCCTGCCAAACGGATAATTTTCTCTCATTGTTGTATTGCAAACTATAACTATAAAATTGTTGATTACAACATACAATTTTTATTATAACCTATTGATTACAAGAATAAATCTAAGAAAATAATAACTGTGAAAATGTTGATTACAACAAAGAATATATTGATTATAACTCAAAAATATTGATTACAAGAACGGATCTCACACAGAATCCAATATTTAAATACCTACTAGCATTTTGCAAGTCTTAGTTAAATAATTCAATTTTTATTTTCTACCGATATTGAATTTGTCTTATTTACTTATAAAAAGTAAAAGAAATATCCTGCCAAACGGATAATTTTCTCTCATTGTTGTATTGCAAACTATAACTATAAAATTGTTGATTACAACATACAATTTTTATTATAACTTATTGATTAAAAGAATAAATCTAAGAAAATAATAACTGTGAAAATGTTGATTACAACAAAGAATATATTGATTATAACTCAAAAATATTGATTACAAGAACGGATCTCACACAGAATCCAATATTTAAATACCTACTAGCATTTTGCAAGTCTTAGTTAAATAATTCAATTTTTATTTTCTGCCGATATTGAATTTGTCTTATTTACTTATAAAAAGTAAAAGAAATATCCTGCCAAACGGATAATTTTCTCTCATTGTTGTATTGCAAACTATAACTATAAAATTGTTGATTACAACATACAATTTTTATTATAACCTATTGATTACAAGAATGAATCTAAGAAAATAATAACTGTGAAAATGTTGATTACAACAAAGAATATATTGATTATAACTCAAAAATATTGATTACAAGAACGGATCTCACACAGAATCCAATATTTAAATACCTACTAGAATTTTGCAAGTCTTAGTTAAATAATTCAATTTTTATTTTCTACCGATATTGAATTTGTCTTATTTACTTATAAAAAGTAAAAGAAATATCCTGCCAAACGGATAATTTTCTCTCATTGTTGTATTGCAAACTATAACTATAAAATTGTTGATTACAACATACAATTTTTATTATAACCTATTGATTACAAGAATAAATCTAAGAAAATAATAACTGTGAAAATGTTGATTACAACAAAGAATATTTTGATTATAACTCAAAAATATTGATTACAAGAACGGATCTCACACAGAATCCAATATTTAAATACCTACTAGCATTTTGCAAGTCTTAGTTAAATAATTCAATTTTTATTTTCTACCGATATTGAATTTGTCTTATTTACTTATAAAAAGTAAAAGAAATATCCTGCCAAACGGATAATTTTCTCTCATTGTTGTATTGCATACTATAACTATAAAATTGTTGATTACAACATACAATTTTTATTATAACCTATTGATTACAAGAATAAATCTAAGAAAATAATAACTGTGAAAATGTTGATTACAACAAAGAATATATTGATTATAACTCAAAAATATTGATTACAAGAACGGATCTCACACAGAATCCAATATTTAAATACCTACTAGCATTTTGCAAGTCTTAGTTGAATAATTAAATTTTTATTTTCTACCGATATTGAATTTGTCTTATTTACTTATAAAAAGTAAAAGAAATATCCTGCCAAACGGATAATTTTCTCTCATTGTTGTATTGCAAACTATAACTATAAAATTGTTGATTACAACATACAATTTTTATTATAACCTATTGATTACAAGAATAAATCTAAGAAAATAATAACTGTGAAAATGTTGATTACAACAAAGAATATAGTGATTATAACTCAAAAATATTGATTACAAGAACGGATCTCACACAGAATCCAATATTTAAATACCTTCTAGAATTTTGCAAGTCTTAGTTAAATAATTCAATTTTTATTTTCTACCGATATTGAATTTGTCTTATTTACTTATAAAAAGTAAAAGAAATATCCTGCCAAACGGATAATTTTCTCTCATTGTTGTATTGCAAACTATAACTATAAAATTGTTGATTACAACATACAATTTTTATTATAACCTATTGATTACAAGAATAAATCTAAGAAAATAATAACTGTGAAAATGTTGATTACAACAAAGAATATTTTGATTATAACTCAAAAATATTGATTACAAGAACGGATCTCACACAGAATCCAATATTTAAATACCTACTAGCATTTTGCAAGTCTTAGTTAAATAATTCAATTTTTATTTTCTACCGATATTGAATTTGTCTTATTTACTTATAAAAAGTAAAAGAAATATCCTGCCAAACGGATAATTTTCTCTCATTGTTGTATTGCAAACTATAACTATAAAATTGTTGATTACAACATACAATTTTTATTATAGCCTATTGATTACAAGAATAAATCTAAGAAAATAATAACTGTGAAAATGTTGATTACAACAAAGAATATATTGATTATAACTCAAAAATATTGATTACAAGATCGGATCTCACACAGAATCCAATATTTAAATACCTACTAGCATTTTGCAAGTCTTAGTTAAATAATTCAATTTTTATTTTCTACCGATATTGAATTTGTCTTATTTACTTATAAAAAGTAAAAGAAATATCCTGCCAAACGGATAATTTTCTCTCATTGTTGTATTGCAAACTATAACTATAAAATTGTTGATTACAACATACAATTTTTATTATAACCTATTGATTACAAGAATAAATCTAAGAAAATAATAACTGTGAAAATGTTGATTACAACAAAGAATATATTGATTATAACTCAAAAATATTGATTACAAGAACGGATCTCACACAGAATCCAATATTTAAATACCTACTAGCATTTTGCAAGTCTTAGTTAAATAATTCAATTTTTATTTTCTACCGATATTGAATTTGTCTTATTTACTTATAAAAAGTAAAAGAAATATCCTGCCAAACGGATAATTTTCTCTCATTATTGTATTGCAAACTATAACTATAAAATTGTTGATTACAACATACAATTTTTATTATAACCTATTGATTACAAGAATAAATCTAAGAAAATAATAATAATGAAATTGTTGATTACAACAAAGAATATATTGATTATAACTCAAAAATATTGATTACAAGAACGGATCTCACACAGAATCCAATATTTAAATACCTACTAGCATTTTGCAAGTCTTAGTTAAATAATTCAATTTTTATTTTCTACCGATATTGAATTTATCTTATTTACTTATAAAAAGTAAAAGAAATATCCTGCCAAACGGATAATTTTCTCTCATTGTTGTATTGCAAACTATAACTATAAAATTGTTGATTACAACATACAATTTTTATTATAACCTATTGATTACAAGAATAAATCTAAGAAAATAATAACTGTGAAAATGTTGATTACAACAAAGAATATATTGATTATAACTCAAAAATATTGATTACAAGAACGGATCTCACACAGAATCCAATATTTAAATACCTACTAGAATTTTGCAAGTCTTAGTTAAATAATTCAATTTTTATTTTCTACCGATATTGAATTTGTCTTATTTACTTATAAAAAGTAAAAGAAATATCCAGCCAAACGGATAATTTTTTCTCATTGTTGTATTGCAAACTGTAACTATAAAATTGTTGATTACAACATACAATTTTTATTATAACCTATTGATTACAAGAATAAATCTAAGAAAATAATAACTGTGAAAATGTGGATTACAACAAAGAATATATTGATTATAACTCAAAAATATTGATTACAAGAACGGATCTCACACAGAATCCAATATTTAAATACCTACTAGAATTTTGCAAGTCTTAGTTAAATAATTCAATTTTTATTTTCTACCGATATTGAATTTGTCTTATTTACTTATAAAAAGTAAAAGAAATATCCTGCCAAACGGATAATTTTCTCTCATTGTTGTATTGCAAACTATAACTATAAAATTGTTGATTACAACATACAATTTTTATTATAACCTATTGATTACAAGAATAAATCTAAGAAAATAATAACTGTGAAAATGTTGATTACAACAAAGAATATATTGATTATAACTCAAAAATATTGATTACAAGAACGGATCTCACACAGAATCCAATATTTAAATACCTACTAGCATTTTGCAAGTCTTAGTTAAATAATTCAATTTTTATTTTCTACCGATATTGAATTTGTCTTATTTACTTATAAAAAGTAAAAGAAATATCCTGCCAAACGGATAATTTTCTCTCATTGTTGTATTGCAAACTATAACTATAAAATTGTTGATTACAACATACAATTTTTATTATAACCTATTGATTACAAGAATAAATCTAAGAAAATAATAATAATGAAATTGTTGATTACAACAAAGAATATATTGATTATAACTCAAAAATATTGATTACAAGAACGGATCTCACACAGAATCCAATATTTAAATACCTACTAGCATTTTGCAAGTCTTAGTTAAATAATTCAATTTTTATTTTCTACCGATATTGAATTTGTCTTATTTACTTATAAAAAGTAAAAGAAATATCCTGCCAAACGGATAATTTTTTCTCATTGTTGTATTGCAAACTATAACTATAAAATTGTTGATTACAACATACAATTTTTATTATAACCTATTGATTACAAGAATAAATCTAAGAAAATAATAACTGTGAAAATGTTGATTACAACAAAGAATATATTGATTATAACTCAAAAATATTGATTACAAGATCGGATCTCACACAGAATCCAATATTTAAATACCTACTAGCATTTTGCAAGTCTTAGTTAAATAATTCAATTTTTATTTTCCACCGATATTGAATTTGTCTTATTTACTTATAAAAAGTAAAAGAAATATCCTGCCAAACGGATAATTTTTTCTCATTGTTGTATTGCAAACTATAACTATAAAATTGTTGATTACAACATACAATTTTTATTATAACCTATTGATTACAAGAATAAATCTAAGAAAATAATAACTGTGAAAATGTTGATTACAACAAAGAATATATTGATTATAACTCAAAAATATTGATTACAAGAACGGATCTCACACAGAATCCAATATTTAAATACCTACTAGCATTTTGCATGTCTTAGTTAAATAATTCAATTTTTATTTTCTACCGATATTGAATTTGTCTTATTTACTTATAAAAAGTAAAAGAAATATCCTGCCAAACGGATAATTTTCTCTCATTGTTGTATTGCAAACTATAATTATAAAATTGTTGATTACAACATACAATTTTTATTATAACCTATTGATTACAAGAATAAATCTAAGAAAATAATAACTGTGAAAATGTTGATTACAACAAAGAATATATTGATTATAACTCAAAATTATTGAGTACAAGAACGGATCTCACACAGAATCCAATATTTAAATACCTACTAGCATTTTGCAAGTCTTAATTAAATAATTCAATTTTTATTTTCTACCGATATTGAATTTGTCTTATTTACTTATAAAAAGTAAAAGAAATATCCTGCCAAACGGATAATTTTCTCTCATTGTTGTATTGCAAACTATAACTATAAAATTGTTGATTACAACATACAATTTTTATTATAACCTATTGATTACAAGAATAAATCTAAGAAAATAATAACTGTGAAAATGTTGATTACAACAAAGAATATATTGATTATAACTCAAAAATATTGATTACAAGAACGGATCTCACACAGAATCCAATATTTAAATACCTACTAGCATTTTGCAAGTCTTAGTTAAATAATTCAATTTTTATTTTCTACCGATATTGAATTTGTCTTATTTACTTATAAAAAGTAAAAGAAATATCCTGCCAAACGGATAATTTTCTCTCATTGTTGTATTGCAAACTATAACTATAAAATTGTTGATTACAACATACAATTTTTATTATAACCTATTGATTACAAGAATAAATCTAAGAAAATAATAACTGTGAAAATGTTGATTACAACAAAGAATATATTGATTATAACTCAAAAATATTGATTACAAGAACGGATCTCACACAGAATCCAATATTTAAATACCTACTAGCATTTTGCATGTCTTAGATAAATAATTCAATTTTTATTTTCTACCGATATTGAATTTGTCTTATTTACTTATAAAAAGTAAAAGAAATATCCTGCCAAACGGATAATTTTCTCTCATTGTTGTATTGCAAACTATAATTATAAAATTGTTGATTACAACATACAATTTTTATTATAACCTATTGATTACAAGAATAAATCTAAGAAAATAACTGTGAAAATGTTGATTACAACAAAGAATATATTGATTATAACTCAAAATTATTGAGTACAAGAACGGATCTCACACAGAATCCAATATTTAAATACCTACTAGCATTTTGCAAGTCTTAATTAAATAATTCAATTTTTATTTTCTACCGATATTGAATTTGTCTTATTTACTTATAAAAAGTAAAAGAAATATCCTGCCAAACGGATAATTTTCTCTCATTGTTGTATTGCAAACTATAACTATAAAATTGTTGATTACAACATACAATTTTTATTATAACCTATTGATTACAAGAATAAATCTAAGAAAATAATAACTGTGAAAATGTTGATTACAACAAAGAATATATTGATTATAACTCAAAAATATTGATTACAAGAACGGATCTCACACAGAATCCAATATTTAAATACCTACTAGCATTTTGCAAGTCTTAGTTAAATAATTCAATTTTTATTTTCTACCGATATTGAATTTGTCTTATTTACTTATAAAAAGTAAAAGAAATATCCTGCCAAACGGATAATTTTCTCTCATTGTTGTATTGCAAACTATAACTATAAAATTGTTGATTACAACATACAATTTTTATTATAACCTATTGATTACAAGAATAAATCTAAGAAAATAATAACTGTGAAAATGTTGATTACAACAAAGAATATATTGATTATAACTCAAAAATATTGATTACAAGAACGGATCTCACACAGAATCCAATATTTAAATACCTACTAGAATTTTGCAAGTCTTAGTTAAATAATTCAATTTTTATTTTCTACCGATATTGAATTTGTCTTATTTACTTATAAAAAGTAAAAGAAATATCCAGCCAAACGGATAATTTTTTCTCATTGTTGTATTGCAAACTGTAACTATAAAATTGTTGATTACAACATACAATTTTTATTATAACCTATTGATTACAAGAATAAATCTAAGAAAATAATAACTGTGAAAATGTGGATTACAACAAAGAATATATTGATTATAACTCAAAAATATTTATTACAAGAACGGATCTCACACAGAATCCAATATTTAAATACCTACTAGAATTTTGCAAGTCTTAGTTAAATAATTCAATTTTTATTTTCTACCGATATTGAATTTGTCTTATTTACTTATAAAAAGTAAAAGAAATATCCTGCCAAACGGATAATTTTCTCTCATTGTTGTATTGCAAACTATAACTATAAAATTGTTGATTACAACATACAATTTTTATTATAACCTATTGATTACAAGAATAAATCTAAGAAAATAATAACTGTGAAAATGTTGATTACAACAAAGAATATATTGATTATAACTCAAAAATATTGATTACAAGAACGGATCTCACACAGAATCCAATATTTAAATACCTACTAGCATTTTGCAAGTCTTAGTTAAATAATTCAATTTTTATTTTCTAACGATATTGAATTTGTCTTATTTACTTATAAAAAGTAAAAGAAATATCCTGCCAAACGGATAATTTTCTCTCATTGTTGTATTGCAAACTATAACTATAAAATTGTTGATTACAACATACAATTTTTATTATAACCTATTGATTACAAGAATAAATCTAAGAAAATAATAATAATGAAATTGTTGATTACAACAAAGAATATATTGATTATAACTCAAAAATATTGATTACAAGAACGGATCTCACACAGAATCCAATATTTAAATACCTACTAGCATTTTGCAAGTCTTAGTTAAGTAATTCAATTTTTATTTTCTACCGATATTGAATTTGTCTTATTTACTTATAAAAAGTAAAAGAAATATCCTGCCAAACGGATAATTTTTTCTCATTGTTGTATTGCAAACTATAACTATAAAATTGTTGATTACAACATACAATTTTTATTATAACCTATTGATTACAAGAATAAATCTAAGAAAATAATAACTGTGAAAATGTTGATTACAACAAAGAATATATTGATTATAACTCAAAAATATTGATTACAAGATCGGATCTCACACAGAATCCAATATTTAAATACCTACTAGCATTTTGCAAGTCTTAGTTAAATAATTCAATTTTTATTTTCCACCGATATTGAATTTGTCTTATTTACTTATAAAAAGTAAAAGAAATATCCTGCCAAACGGATAATTTTTTCTCATTGTTGTATTGCAAACTATAACTATAAAATTGTTGATTACAACATACAATTTTTATTATAACCTATTGATTACAAGAATAAATCTAAGAAAATAATAACTGTGAAAATGTTGATTACAACAAAGAATATATTGATTATAACTCAAAAATATTGATTACAAGAACGGATCTCACACAGAATCCAATATTTAAATACCTACTAGCATTTTGCATGTCTTAGTTAAATAATTCAATTTTTATTTTATACCGATATTGAATTTGTCTTATTTACTTATAAAAAGTAAAAGAAATATCCTGCCAAACGGATAATTTTCTCTCATTGTTGTATTGCAAACTATAATTTAAAAATTGTTGATTACAACATACAATTTTTATTATAACCTATTGATTACAAGAATAAATCTAAGAAAATAATAACTGTGAAAATGTTGATTACAACAAAGAATATATTGATTATAACTCAAAATTATTGAGTACAAGAACGGATCTCACACAGAATCCAATATTTAAATACCTACTAGCATTTTGCAAGTCTTAATTAAATAATTCAATTTTTATTTTCTACCGATATTGAATTTGTCTTATTTACTTATAAAAAGTAAAAGAAATATCCTGCCAAACGGATAATTTTCTCTCATTGTTGTATTGCAAACTATAACTATAAAATTGTTGATTACAACATACAATTTTTATTATAACCTATTGATTACAAGAATAAATCTAAGAAAATAATAACTGTGAAAATGTTGATTACAACAAAGAATATATTGATTATAACTCAAAAATATTGATTACAAGAACGGATCTCACACAGAATCCAATATTTAAATACCTACTAGCATTTTGCAAGTCTTAGTTAAATAATTCAATTTTTATTTTCTACCGATATTGAATTTGTCTTATTTACTTATAAAAAGTAAAAGAAATATCCTGCCAAACGGATAATTTTCTCTCATTGTTGTATTGCAAACTATAACTATAAAATTGTTGATTACAACATACAATTTTTATTATAACCTATTGATTACAAGAATAAATCTAAGAAAATAATAACTGTGAAAATGTTGATTACAACAAAGAATATATTGATTATAACTCAAAAATATTGATTACAAGAACGGATCTCACACAGAATCCAATATTTAAATACCTACTAGCATTTTGCAAGTCTTAGTTAAATAATTCAATTTTTATTTTCTACCGATATTGAATTTGTCTTACTTACTTAAAAAAAGTAAAAGAAATATCCTGCCAAACGGATAATTTTCTCTCATTGTTGTATTGCAAACTATAACTATAAAATTGTTGATTACAACATACAATTTTTATTATAACCTATTGATTACAAGAATAAATCTAAGAAAATAATAACTGTGAAAATGTTGATTACAACAAAGAATATATTGATTATAACTCAAAAATATTGATTACAAGATCGGATCTCACGCAGAATCCAATATTTAAATACCTACTAGCATTTTGCAAGTCTTAGTTAAATAATTCAATTTTTATTTTCTACCGATATTGAATTTGTCTTATTTACTTATAAAAAGTAAAAGAAATATCCTGCCAAACGGATAATTTTCTCTCATTGTTGTATTGCAAACTATAACTATAAAATTGTTGATTACAACATACAATTTTTATTATAACCTATTGATTACAAGAATAAATCTAAGAAAATAATAACTGTGAAAATGTTGATTACAACAAAGAATATATTGATTATAACTCAAAAATATTGATTACAAGAACGGATCTCACACAGAATCCAATATTTAAATACCTACTAGCATTTTGCATGTCTTAGTTAAATAATTCAATTTTTATTTTCTACCGATATTGAATTTGTCTTATTTACTTATAAAAAGTAAAAGAAATATCTTGCCAAACGGATAATTTTCTCTCATTGTTGTATTGCAAACTATAATTATAAAATTGTTGATTACAACATACAATTTTTATTATAACCTATTGATTACAAGAATAAATCTAAGAAAATAATAACTGTGAAAATGTTGATTACAACAAAGAATATATTGATTATAACTCAAAAATATTGATTACAAGAACGGATCTCACACAGAATCCAATATTTAAATACCTACTAGCATTTTGCAAGTCTTAGTTAAATAATTCAATTTTTATTTTCTACCGATATTGAATTTGTCTTATTTACTTATAAAAAGTAAAAGAAATATCCTGCCAAACGGATAATTTTCTCTCATTGTTGTATTGCAAACCATAACTATAAAATTGTTGATTACAACATACAATTTTTATTATAACCTATTGATTACAAGAATAAATCTAAGAAAATAATAATAATGAAATTGTTGATTACAACAAAGAATATATTGATTATAACTCAAAAATATTGATTACAAGAACGGATCTCACACAGAATCCAATATTTAAATACCTACTAGCATTTTGCAAGTCTTAGTTAAATAATTCAATTTTTATTTTCTACCGATATTGAATTTGTCTTATTTACTTATAAAAAGTAAAAGAAATATCCTGCCAAACGGATAATTTTCTCTCATTGTTGTATTGCAAACTATAACTATAAAATTGTTGATTACAACATACAATTTTTATTATAACCTATTGATTACAAGAATAAATCTAAGAAAATAATAACTGTGAAAATGTTGATTACAACAAAGAATATATTGATTATAACTCAAAAATATTGATTACAAGAACGGATCTCACACAGAATCCAATATTTAAATACCTACTAGAATTTAGCAAGTCTTAGTTAAATAATTCAATTTTTATTTTTTACTGATATTGAATTTGTCTTATTTACTTATAAAAAGTAAAAGAAATATCCTGCCAAACGGATAATTTTCTCTCATTGTTGTATTGCAAACTATAACTATAAAATTGTTAATTACAACATACAATTTTTATTATAACCTATTGATTACATGAATAAATCTAAGAAAATAATAACTGTGAAAATGTTGATTTCAACAAAGAATATATTGATTATAACTCAAAAATATTGATTACAAGAACGGATATCACGCAGAATCCAATATTTAAATACCTACTAGCATTTTGCAAGTCTTAGTTAAATAATTCAATTTTTATTTTCCACCGATATTGAATTTGCCTTATTTACTTATAAAAAGTAAAAGAAATATCCTGCCAAACGGATAATTTTTTCTCATTGTTGTATTGCAAACTATAACTATAAAATTGTTGATTACAACATACAATTTTTATTATAACCTATTGATTACAAGAATAAATCTAAGAAAATAATAACTGTGAAAATGTTGATTACAACAAAGAATATATTGATTATAACTCAAAAATATTGATTACAAGAACGGATCTCACACAGAATCCAATATTTAAATACCTACTAGCATTTTGCAAGTCTTAGTTAAATAATTCAATTTTTATTTTCTACCGATATTGAATTTGTCTTATTTACTTATAAAAAGTAAAAGAAATATCCTGCCAAACGGATAATTTTCTCTCATTGTTGTATTGCAAACTATAACTATAAAATTGTTGATTACAACATACAATTTTTATTATAACCTATTGATTACAAGAATAAATCTAAGAAAATAATAACTGTGAAAATGTTGATTACAACAAAGAATATATTGATTATAACTCAAAAATATTGATTACAAGAACGGATCTCACACAGAATCCAATATTTAAATACCTACTAGAATTTTGCTAGTCTTAGTTAAATAATTCAATTTTTATTTTCTACCGATATTGAATTTGTCTTATTTACTTATAAAAAGTAAAAGAAATATCCTGCCAAACGGATAATTTTCTCTCATTGTTGTATTGCAAACTATAACTATAAAATTGTTGATTACAACATACAATTTTTATTATAACCTATTGATTACAAGAATAAATCTAAGAAAATAATAACTGTGAAAATGTTGATTACAACAAAGAATATATTGATTATAACTCAAAAATATTGATTACAAGAACGGATCTCACACAGAATCCAATATTTAAATACCTACTAGCATTTTGCATGTCTTAGTTAAATAATTCAATTTTTATTTTCTACCGATATTGAATTTGTCTTATTTACTTATAAAAAGTAAAAGAAATATCTTGCCAAACGGATAATTTTCTCTCATTGTTGTATTGCAAACTATAATTATAAAATTGTTGATTACAACATACAATTTTTATTATAACCTATTGATTACAAGAATAAATCTAAGAAAATAATAACTGTGAAAATGTTGATTACAACAAAGAATATATTGATTATAACTCAAAAATATTGATTACAAGAACGGATCTCACACAGAATCCAATATTTAAATACCTACTAGCATTTTGCAAGTCTTAGTTAAATAATTCAATTTTTATTTTCTACCGATATTGAATTTGTCTTATTTACTTATAAAAAGTAAAAGAAATATCCTGCCAAACGGATAATTTTCTCTCATTGCTGTATTGCAAACCATAACTATAAAATTGTTGATTACAACATACAATTTTTATTATAACCTATTGATTACAAGAATAAATCTAAGAAAATAATAACTGTGAAAATGTTGATTACAACAAAGAATATATTGATTATAACTCAAAAATATTGATTACAAGAACGGATCTCACACAGAATCCAATATTTAAATACCTACTAGCATTTTGCAAGTCTTAGTTAAATAATTAAATTTTTATTTTCTACCGATATTGAATTTGTCTTATTTACTTATAAAAAGTAAAAGAAATATCCTGCCAAACGGATAATTTTCTCTCATTGTTGTATTGCAAACTATAACTATAAAATTGTTGATTACAACATACAATTTTTATTATAACCTATTGATTACAAGAATAAATCTAAGAAAATAATAACTGTGAAAATGTTGATTACAACAAAGAATATATTGATTATAACTCAAAAATATTGATTACAAGAACGGATCTCACACAGAATCCAATATTTAAATACCTACTAGAATTTAGCAAGTCTTAGTTAAATAATTCAATTTTTATTTTCTACCGATATTGAATTTGTCTTATTTACTTATAAAAAGTAAAAGAAATATCCTGCCAAACGGATAATTTTCTCTCATTGTTGTATTGCAAACTATAACTATAAAATTGTTAATTACAACATACAATTTTTATTATAACCTATTGATTACATGAATAAATCTAAGAAAATAATAACTGTGAAAATGTTGATTTCAACAAAGAATATATTGATTATAACTCAAAAATATTGATTACAAGAACGGATATCACGCAGAATCCAATATTTAAATACCTACTAGCATTTTGCAAGTCTTAGTTAAATAATTCAATTTTTATTTTCCACCGATATTGAATTTGCCTTATTTACTTATAAAAAGTAAAAGAAATATCCTGCCAAACGGATAATTTTTTCTCATTGTTGTATTGCAAACTATAACTATAAAATTGTTGATTACAACATACAATTTTTATTATAACCTATTGATTACAAGAATAAATCTAAGAAAATAATAACTGTGAAAATGTTGATTACAACAAAGAATATATTGATTATAACTCAAAAATATTGATTACAAGAACGGATCTCACACAGAATCCAATATTTAAATACCTACTAGCATTTTGCAAGTCTTAGTTAAATAATTCAATTTTTATTTTCTACCGATATTGAATTTGTCTTATTTACTTATAAAAAGTAAAAGAAATATCCTGCCAAACGGATAATTTTCTCTCATTGTTGTATTGCAAACTATAACTATAAAATTGTTGATTACAACATACAATTTTTATTATAACCTATTGATTACAAGAATAAATCTAAGAAAATAATAACTGTGAAAATGTTGATTACAACAAAGAATATATTGATTATAACTCAAAAATATTGATTACAAGAACGGATCTCACACAGAATCCAATATTTAAATACCTACTAGAATTTTGCTAGTCTTAGTTAAATAATTCAATTTTTATTTTCTACCGATATTGAATTTGTCTTATTTACTTATAAAAAGTAAAAGAAATATCCTGCCAAACGGATAATTTTCTCTCATTGTTGTATTGCAAACTATAACTATAAAATTGTTGATTACAACATACAATTTTTATTATAACCTATTGATTACAAGAATAAATCTAAGAAAATAATAACTGTGAAAATGTTGATTACAACAAAGAATATATTGATTATAACTCAAAAATATTGATTACAAGAACGGATCTCACACAGAATCCAATATTTAAATACCTACTAGCATTTTGCATGTCTTAGTTAAATAATTCAATTTTTATTTTCTACCGATATTGAATTTGTCTTATTTACTTATAAAAAGTAAAAGAAATATCTTGCCAAACGGATAATTTTCTCTCATTGTTGTATTGCAAACTATAATTATAAAATTGTTGATTACAACATACAATTTTTATTATAACCTATTGATTACAAGAATAAATCTAAGAAAATAATAACTGTGAAAATGTTGATTACAACAAAGAATATATTGATTATAACTCAAAAATATTGATTACAAGAACGGATCTCACACAGAATCCAATATTTAAATACCTACTAGCATTTTGCAAGTCTTAGTTAAATAATTCAATTTTTATTTTCTACCGATATTGAATTTGTCTTATTTACTTATAAAAAGTAAAAGAAATATCCTGCCAAACGGATAATTTTCTCTCATTGCTGTATTGCAAACCATAACTATAAAATTGTTGATTACAACATACAATTTTTATTATAACCTATTGATTACAAGAATAAATCTAAGAAAATAATAACTGTGAAAATGTTGATTACAACAAAGAATATATTGATTATAACTCAAAAATATTGATTACAAGAACGGATCTCACACAGAATCCAATATTTAAATACCTACTAGCATTTTGCAAGTCTTAGTTAAATAATTAAATTTTTATTTTCTACCGATATTGAATTTGTCTTATTTACTTATAAAAAGTAAAAGAAATATCCTGCCAAACGGATAATTTTCTCTCATTGTTGTATTGCAAACTATAACTATAAAATTGTTGATTACAACATACAATTTTTATTATAACCTATTGATTACAAGAATAAATCTAAGAAAATAATAACTGTGAAAATGTTGATTACAACAAAGAATATATTGATTATAACTCAAAAATATTGATTACAAGAACGGATCTCACACAGAATCCAATATTTAAATACCTACTAGAATTTAGCAAGTCTTAGTTAAATAATTCAATTTTTATTTTCTACCGATATTGAATTTGTCTTATTTACTTATAAAAAGTAAAAGAAATATCCTGCCAAACGGATAATTTTCTCTCATTGTTGTATTGCAAACTATAACTATAAAATTGTTAATTACAACATACAATTTTTATTATAACCTATTGATTACATGAATAAATCTAAGAAAATAATAACTGTGAAAATGTTGATTTCAACAAAGAATATATTGATTATAACTCAAAAATATTGATTACAAGAACGGATATCACGCAGAATCCAATATTTAAATACCTACTAGCATTTTGCAAGTCTTAGTTAAATAATTCAATTTTTATTTTCCACCGATATTGAATTTGCCTTATTTACTTATAAAAAGTAAAAGAAATATCCTGCCAAACGGATAATTTTCTCTCATTGTTGTATTGCAAACTATAACTATAAAATTTTTGATTACAACATACAATTTTTATTACAACCTATTGATTACAAGAATAAATCTAAGAAAATAATAACTGTGAAAATGTTGATTACAACAAAGAATATATTGATTATAACTCAAAAATATTGATTACAAGAACGGATCTCACACAGAATCCAATATTTAAATACCTACTAGAATTTTGCAAGTCTTAGTTAAATAATTCAATTTTTATTTTCTACCGATATTGAATTTGTCTTATTTACTTATAAAAAGTAAAAGAAATATCCTGCCAAACGGATAATTTTCTCTCATTGTTGTATTGCAAACTATAACTATAAAATTGTTGATTACAATATACAATTTTTATTATAACCTATTGATTACAAGAATAAATCTAAGAAAATAATAACTGTGAAAATGTTGATTACAACAAAGAATATATTGATTATAACTCAAAAATATTGATTACAAGAACGGATCTCACACAGAATCCAATGTTTAAATACCTACTAGAATTTTGCAAGTCTTAGTTAAATAATTCAATTTTTATTTTCTACCGATATTGAATTTGTCTTATTTACTTATAAAAAGTAAAAGAAATATCCTGCCAAACGGATAATTTTCTCTCATTTTTGTATTGCAAACTATAACTATAAAATTGTTGATTACAGCATACAATTTTTATTATAACCTATTGATTACAAGAATAAATCTAAGAAAATAATAAATGTGAAAATGTTGATTACAACAAAGAATATATTGATTATAACTCAAAAATATTGATTACAAGAACGGATCTCACACAGAATCCAATATTTAAATACCTACTAACATTTTGCAAGTCTTAGTTAAATAATTCAATTTTTATTTTCTACCGATATTGAATTTGTCTTATTTACTTATAAAAAGTAAAAGAAATATCCTGCCAAACGGATAATTTTCCCTCATTGTTGTATTGCAAACTATAACTATAAAATTGTTGATTACAACATACAATTTTTATTATAACCTATTGATTACAAGAATAAATCTAAGATAATAATAACTGAAAATGTTGATTACAACAAAGAATATATTGATTATAACTCAAAAATATTGATTACAAGAACGGATCTCACACAGAATCCAATATTTAAATACCTACTAGCATTTTGCAAGTCTTAGTTAAATAATTCAATTTTTATTTTCTACCGATAATGAATTTGTCTTATTTACTTATAAAAAGTAAAAGAAATATCCTGCCAAACGGAAAAATTTTCTCTCATTGTTGTATTGCAAACTATAACTATAAAATTGTTGATTACAACATACAATTTTTATTATAACCTATTGATTACAAGAATAAATCTAAGAAAATAATAACTGTGAAAATGTTGATTACAACAAAGAATATATTGATTATAACTCAAAAATATTGATTACAAGAACGGATCTCACACAGAATCCAATATTTAAATACCTACTAGCATTTTGCAAGTCTTAGTTAAATAATTCAATTTTTATTTTCTACCGATATTGAATTTGTCTTATTTACTTATAAAATGTAAAAGAAATATCCTGCCAAACGGATAATTTTCTCTCATTGTTGTATTGCAAACTATAACTATAAAATTGTTGATTACAACATACAATTTTTATTATAACCTATTGATTACAAGAATAAATCTAAGAAAATAATAACTGTGAAAATGTTGATTACAACAAAGAATATATTGATTATAACTCAAAAATATTGATTACAAGATCGGATCTCACACAGAATCCAATATTTAAATACCTACTAGCATTTTGCAAGTCTTAGTAAAATAATTCAATTTTTATTTTCTACCGATATTGAATTTGTCTTATTTACTTATAAAAAGTAAAAGAAATATCCTGCCAAACGGATAATTTTCTCTCATTGTTGTATTGCAAACTATAATTATAAAATTGTTGATTACAACATACAATTTTTATTATAACCTATTGATTACAAGAATAAATCTAAGAAAATAATAACTGAAAATGTTGATTACAACAAAGAATATATTGATTATAACTCAAAAATATTGATTACAAGATCGGATCTCACACAGAATCCAATATTTAAATACCTACTAGCATTTTGCAAGTCTTAGTTAAATAATTCAATTTTTATTTTCTACCGATATTGAATTTGTCTTATTTACTTATAAAAAGTAAAAGAAATATCCTGCCAAACGGATAATTTTCTCTCATTGTTGTATTGCAAACTATAACTATAAAATTGTTGATTACAACATACAATTTTTATTATAACCTATTGATTACAAGAATAAATCTAAGAAAACAATAACTGTGAAAATGTTGATTACAACAAAGAATATATTGATTATAACTCAAAAATATTGATTACAAGATCGGATCTCACACAGAATCCAATATTTAAATACCTACTAGCATTTTGCAAGTCTTAGTTAAATAATTCAATTTTTATTTTCTACCGATATTGAATTTGTCTTATTTACTTATAAAAAGTAAAAGAAATATCCTGCCAAACGGATAATTTTCTCTCATTGTTGTATTGCAAACTATAACTATAAAATTGTTGATTACAACATACAATTTTTATTATAACCTATTGATTACAAGAATAAATCTAAGAAAATAATAACTGTGAAAATGTTGATTACAACAAAGAATATATTGATTATAACTCAAAAATATTGATTACAAGATCGGATCTCACACAGAATCCAATATTTAAATACCTACTAGCATTTTGCAAGTCTTAGTTAAATAATTCAATTTTTATTTTCTACCGATAATGAATTTGTCTTATTTACTTATAAAAAGTAAAAGAAATATCCTGCCAAACGGATAATTTTCTCTCATTGTTGTATTGCAAACTATAACTATAAAATTGTTGATTACAACATACAATTTTTATTATAACCTATTGATTACAAGAATAAATCTAAGAAAATAATAACTGTGAAAATGTTGATTACAACAAAGAATATATTGATTATAACTCAAAAATATTGATTACAAGAACGGATCTCACACAGAATCCAATATTTAAATACCTACTAGCATTTTGCATGTCTTAGTTAAATAATTCAATTTTTATTTTCTACCGATATTGAATTTGTCTTATTTACTTATAAAAAGTAAAAGAAATATCTTGCCAAACGGATAATTTTCTCTCATTGTTGTATTGCAAACTATAATTATAAAATTGTTGATTACAACATACAATTTTTATTATAACCTATTGATTACAAGAATAAATCTAAGAAAATAATAACTGTGAAAATGTTGATTACAACAAAGAATATATTGATTATAACTCAAAAATATTGATTACAAGAACGGATCTCACACAGAATCCAATATTTAAATACCTACTAGCATTTTGCAAGTCTTAGTTAAATAATTCAATTTTTATTTTCTACCGATATTGAATTTGTCTTATTTACTTATAAAAAGTAAAAGAAATATCCTGCCAAACGGATAATTTTCTCTCATTGTTGTATTGCAAACTATAACTATAAAATTGTTGATTACAACATACAATTTTTATTATAACCTATTGATTACAAGAATAAATCTAAGAAAATAATAATAATGAAATTGTTGATTACAACAAAGAATATATTGATTATAACTCAAAAATATTGATTACAAGAACGGATCTCACACAGAATCCAATATTTAAATACCTACTAGCATTTTGCAAGTCTTAGTTAAATAATTCAATTTTTATTTTCTACCGATATTGAATTTGTCTTATTTACTTATAAAAAGTAAAAGAAATATCCTGCCAAACGGATAATTTTCTCTCATTTTTGTATTGCAAACTATAACTATAAAATTGTTGATTACAACATACAATTTTTATTATTACAAGAATAAATCTAAGAAAATAATAACTGTGAAAATGTTGATTACAACAAAGAATATATTGATTATAACTCAAAAATATTGATTACAAGAACGGATCTCACACAGAATCCAATATTTAAATACCTACTAGAATTTTGCAAGTCTTAGTTAAATAATTCAATTTTTATTTTCTACCGATATTGAATTTGTCTTATTTACTTATAAAAAGTAAAAGAAATATCCTGCCAAACGGATAATTTTCTCTCATTTTTGTATTGCAAACTATAACTATAAAATTGTTGATTACAACATACAATTTTTATTATAACCTATTGATTACAAGAATAAATCTAAGAAAATAATAACTGTGAAAATGTTGATTACAACAAAGAATATATTGATTATAACTCAAAAATATTGATTACAAGAACGGATCTCACACAGAATCCAATATTTAAATACCTACTAGCATTTTGCAAGTCTTAGTTAAATAATTCAATTTTTATTTTCTACCGATATTGAATTTGTCTTATTTACTTATAAAAAGTAAAAGAAATATCCTGCCAAACGGATAATTTTCTCTCATTGTTGTATTGCAAACCATAACTATAAAATTGTTGATTACAACATACAATTTTTATTATAACCTATTGATTACAAGAATAAATCTAAGAAAATAATAATAATGAAATTGTTGATTACAACAAAGAATATATTGATTATAACTCAAAAATATTGATTACAAGAACGGATCTCACACAGAATCCAATATTTAAATACCTACTAGCATTTTGCAAGTCTTAGTTAAATAATTCAATTTTTATTTTCTACCGATATTGAATTTGTCTTATTTACTTATAAAAAGTAAAAGAAATATCCTGCCAAACGGATAATTTTCTCTCATTGTTGTATTGCAAACTATAACTATAAAATTGTTGATTACAACATACAATTTTTATTATAACCTATTGATTACAAGAATAAATCTAAGAAAATAATAACTGTGAAAATGTTGATTACAACAAAGAATATATTGATTATAACTCAAAAATATTGATTACAAGAACGGATCTCACACAGAATCCAATATTTAAATACCTACTAGAATTTAGCAAGTCTTAGTTAAATAATTCAATTTTTATTTTCTACCGATATTGAATTTGTCTTATTTACTTATAAAAAGTAAAAGAAATATCCTGCCAAACGGATAATTTTCTCTCATTGTTGTATTGCAAACTATAACTATAAAATTGTTAATTACAACATACAATTTTTATTATAACCTATTGATTACATGAATAAATCTAAGAAAATAATAACTGTGAAAATGTTGATTTCAACAAAGAATATATTGATTATAACTCAAAAATATTGATTACAAGAACGGATATCACGCAGAATCCAATATTTAAATACCTACTAGCATTTTGCAAGTCTTAGTTAAATAATTCAATTTTTATTTTCCACCGATATTGAATTTGCCTTATTTACTTATAAAAAGTAAAAGAAATATCCTGCCAAACGGATAATTTTTTGTCATTGTTGTATTGCAAACTATAACTATAAAATTGTTGATTACAACATACAATTTTTATTATAACCTATTGATTACAAGAATAAATCTAAGAAAATAATAACTGTGAAAATGTTGATTACAACAAAGAATATATTGATTATAACTCAAAAATATTGATTACAAGAACGGATCTCACACAGAATCCAATATTTAAATACCTACTAGCATTTTGCAAGTCTTAGTTAAATAATTCAATTTTTATTTTCTACCGATATTGAATTTGTCTTATTTACTTATAAAAAGTAAAAGAAATATCCTGCCAAACGGATAATTTTCTCTCATTGTTGTATTGCAAACTATAACTATAAAATTGTTGATTACAACATACAATTTTTATTATAACCTATTGATTACAAGAATAAATCTAAGAAAATAATAACTGTGAAAATGTTGATTACAACAAAGAATATATTGATTATAACTCAAAAATATTGATTACAAGAACGGATCTCACACAGAATCCAATATTTAAATACCTACTAGCATTTTGCAAGTCTTAGTTAAATAATTCAATTTTTATTTTCTACCGATATTGAATTTGTCTTATTTACTTAAAAAAAGTAAAAGAAATATCCTGCCAAACGGATAATTTTCTCTCATTGTTGTATTGCAAACTATAACTATAAAATTGTTGATTACAACATACAATTTTTATTATAACCTATTGATTACAAGAATAAATCTAAGAAAATAATAACTGTGAAAATGTTGATTACAACAAAGAATATATTGATTATAACTCAAAAATATTGATTACAAGATCGGATCTCACGCAGAATCCAATATTTAAATACCTACTAGCATTTTGCAAGTCTTAGTTAAATAATTCAATTTTTATTTTCTACCGATATTGAATTTGTCTTATTTACTTATAAAAAGTAAAAGAAATATCCTGCCAAACGGATAATTTTCTCTCATTGTTGTATTGCAAACTATAACTATAAAACTGTTGATTACAACATACAATTTCTATTATAACCTATTGATTACAAGAATAAATCTAAGAAAATAATAACTGAAAATGTTGATTACAACAAAGAATATATTGATTATAACTCAAAAATATTGATTACAAGAACGGATCTCACACAGAATCCAATATTTAAATACCTACTAGCATTTTGCATGTCTTAGTTAAATAATTCAATTTTTATTTTCTACCGATATTGAATTTGTCTTATTTACTTATAAAAAGTAAAAGAAATATCTTGCCAAACGGATAATTTTCTCTCATTGTTGTATTGCAAACTATAATTATAAAATTGTTGATTACAACATACAATTTTTATTATAACCTATTGATTACAAGAATAAATCTAAGAAAATAATAACTGTGAAAATGTTGATTACAACAAAGAATATATTGATTATAACTCAAAAATATTGATTACAAGAACGGATCTCACACAGAATCCAATATTTAAATACCTACTAGCATTTTGCAAGTCTTAGTTAAATAATTCAATTTTTATTTTCTACCGATATTGAATTTGTCTTATTTACTTATAAAAAGTAAAAGAAATATCCTGCCAAACGGATAATTTTCTCTCATTGTTGTATTGCAAACCATAACTATAAAATTGTTGATTACAACATACAATTTTTATTATAACCTATTGATTACAAGAATAAATCTAAGAAAATAATAATAATGAAATTGTTGATTACAACAAAGAATATATTGATTATAACTCAAAAATATTGATTACAAGAACGGATCTCACACAGAATCCAATATTTAAACACCTACTAGCATTTTGCAAGTCTTAGTTAAATAATTCAATTTTTATTTTCTACCGATATTGAATTTGTCTTATTTACTTATAAAAAGTAAAAGAAATATCCTGCCAAACGGATAATTTTCTCTCATTGTTGTATTGCAAACTATAACTATAAAATTGTTGATTACAACATACAATTTTTATTATAACCTATTGATTACAAGAATAAATCTAAGAAAATAATAACTGTGAAAATGTTGATTACAACAAAGAATATATTGATTATAACTCAAAAATATTGATTACAAGAACGGATCTCACACAGAATCCAATATTTAAATACCTACTAGAATTTAGCAAGTCTTAGTTAAATAATTCAATTTTTATTTTCTACCGATATTGAATTTGTCTTATTTACTTATAAAAAGTAAAAGAAATATCCTGCCAAACGGATAATTTTCTCTCATTGTTGTATTGCAAACTATAACTATAAAATTGTTAATTACAACATACAATTTTTATTATAACCTATTGATTACATGAATAAATCTAAGAAAATAATAACTGTGAAAATGTTGATTTCAACAAAGAATATATTGATTATAACTCTAAAATATTGATTACAAGAACGGATATCACGCAGAATCCAATATTTAAATACCTACTAGCATTTTGCAAGTCTTAGTTAAATAATTCAATTTTTATTTTCCACCGATATTGAATTTGCCTTATTTACTTATAAAAAGTAAAAGAAATATCCTGCCAAACGGATAATTTTTTCTCATTGTTGTATTGCAAACTATAACTATAAAATTGTTGATTACAACATACAATTTTTATTATAACCTATTGATTACAAGAATAAATCTAAGAAAATAATAACTGTGAAAATGTTGATTACAACAAAGAATATATTGATTATAACTCAAAAATATTGATTACAAGAACGGATCTCACACAGAATCCAATATTTAAATACCTACTAGCATTTTGCAAGTCTTAGTTAAATAATTCAATTTTTATTTTCTACCGATATTGAATTTGTCTTATTTACTTATAAAAAGTAAAAGAAATATCCTGCCAAACGGATAATTTTCTCTCATTGTTGTATTGCAAACTATAACTATAAAATTGTTGATTACAACATAGAATTTTTATTATAACCTATTGATTACAAGAATAAATCTAAGAAAATTATAACTGTGAAAATGTTGATTACAACAAAGAATATATTGATTATAACTCAAAAATATTGATTACAAGAACGGATCTCACACAGAATCCAATATTTAAATACCTACTAGAATTTTGCAAGTCTTAGTTAAATAATTCAATTTTTATTTTCTACCGATATTGAATTTGTCTTATTTACTTATAAAAAGTAAAAGAAATATCCTGCCAAACGGATAATTTTCTCTCATTGTTGTATTGCAAACTATAACTATAAAATTGTTGATTACAATATACAATTTTTATTATAACCTATTGATTACAAGAATAAATCTAAGAAAATAATAACTGTGAAAATGTTGATTACAACAAAGAATATATTGATTATAACTCAAAAATATTGATTACAAGAACGGATCTCACACAGAATCCAATATTTAAATACCTACTAGAATTTTGCAAGTCTTAGTTAAATAATTCAATTTTTATTTTCTACCGATATTGAATTTGTCTTATTTACTTATAAAAAGTAAAAGAAATATCCTGCCAAACGGATAATTTTCTCTCATTGTTGTATTGCAAACTATAACTATAAAATTGTTGATTACAATATACAATTTTTATTATAACCTATTGATTACAAGAATAAATCTAAGAAAATAATAACTGTGAAAATGTTGATTACAACAAAGAATATATTGATTATAACTCAAAAATATTGATTACAAGAACGGATCTCACACAGAATCCAATGTTTAAATACCTACTAGAATTTTGCAAGTCTTAGTTAAATAATTCAATTTTTATTTTCTACCGATATTGAATTTGTCTTATTTACTTATAAAAAGTAAAAGAAATATCCTGCCAAACGGATAATTTTCTCTCATTTTTGTATTGCAAACTATAACTATAAAATTGTTGATTACAGCATACAATTTTTATTATAACCTATTGATTACAAGAATAAATCTAAGAAAATAATAAATGTGAAAATGTTGATTACAACAAAGAATATATTGATTATAACTCAAAAATATTGATTACAAGAACGGATCTCACACAGAATCCAATATTTAAATACCTACTAACATTTTGCAAGTCTTAGTTAAATAATTCAATTTTTATTTTCTACCGATATTGAATTTGTCTTATTTACTTATAAAAAGTAAAAGAAATATCCTGCCAAACGGATAATTTTCCCTCATTGTTGTATTGCAAACTATAACTATAAAATTGTTGATTACAACATACAATTTTTATTATAACCTATTGATTACAAGAATAAATCTAAGATAATAATAACTGAAAATGTTGATTACAACAAAGAATATATTGATTATAACTCAAAAATATTGATTACAAGAACGGATCTCACACAGAATCCAATATTTAAATACCTACTAGCATTTTGCAAGTCTTAGTTAAATAATTCAATTTTTATTTTCTACCGATAATGAATTTGTCTTATTTACTTATAAAAAGTAAAAGAAATATCCTGCCAAACGGAAAAATTTTCTCTCATTGTTGTATTGCAAACTATAACTATAAAATTGTTGATTACAACATACAATTTTTATTATAACCTATTGATTACAAGAATAAATCTAAGAAAATAATAACTGTGAAAATGTTGATTACAACAAAGAATATATTGATTATAACTCAAAAATATTGATTACAAGAACGGATCTCACACAGAATCCAATATTTAAATACCTAGTAGCATTTTGCAAGTCTTAGTTAAATAATTCAATTTTTATTTTCTACCGATATTGAATTTGTCTTATTTACTTATAAAAAGTAAAAGAAATATCCTGCCAAACGGATAATTTTCTCTCATTGTTGTATTGCAAACTATAACTATAAAATTGTTGATTACAACATACAATTTTTATTATAACCTATTGATTACAAGAATAAATCTAAGAAAATAATAACTGTGAAAATGTTGATTACAACAAAGAATATATTGATTATAACTCAAAAATATTGATTACAAGATCGGATCTCACACAGAATCCAATATTTAAATACCTACTAGCATTTTGCAAGTCTTAGTAAAATAATTCAATTTTTATTTTCTACCGATATTGAATTTGTCTTATTTACTTATAAAAAGTAAAAGAAATATCCTGCCAAACGGATAATTTTCTCTCATTGTTGTATTGCAAACTATAATTATAAAATTGTTGATTACAACATACAATTTTTATTATAACCTATTGATTACAAGAATAAATCTAAGAAAATAATAACTGAAAATGTTGATTACAACAAAGAATATATTGATTATAACTCAAAAATATTGATTACAAGATCGGATCTCACACAGAATCCAATATTTAAATACCTACTAGCATTTTGCAAGTCTTAGTTAAATAATTCAATTTTTATTTTCTACCGATATTGAATTTGTCTTATTTACTTATAAAAAGTAAAAGAAATATCCTGCCAAACGGATAATTTTCTCTCATTGTTGTATTGCAAACTATAACTATAAAATTGTTGATTACAACATACAATTTTTATTATAACCTATTGATTACAAGAATAAATCTAAGAAAATAATAACTGTGAAAATGTTGATTACAACAAAGAATATATTGATTATAACTCAAAAATATTGATTACAAGATCGGATCTCACACAGAATCCAATATTTAAATACCTACTAGCATTTTGCAAGTCTTAGTTAAATAATTCAATTTTTATTTTCTACCGATATTGAATTTGTCTTATTTACTTATAAAAAGTAAAAGAAATATCCTGCCAAACGGATAATTTTCTCTCATTGTTGTATTGCAAACTATAACTATAAAATTGTTGATTACAACATACAATTTTTATTATAACCTATTGATTACAAGAATAAATCTAAGAAAATAATAACTGTGAAAATGTTGATTACAACAAAGAATATATTGATTATAACTCAAAAATATTGATTACAAGATCGGATCTCACACAGAATCCAATATTTAAATACCTACTAGCATTTTGCAAGTCTTAGTTAAATAATTCAATTTTTATTTTCTACCGATAATGAATTTGTCTTATTTACTTATAAAAAGTAAAAGAAATATCCTGCCAAACGGATAATTTTCTCTCATTGTTGTATTGCAAACTATAACTATAAAATTGTTGATTACAACATACAATTTTTATTATAACCTATTGATTACAAGAATAAATCTAAGAAAATAATAACTGTGAAAATGTTGATTACAACAAAGAATATATTGATTATAACTCAAAAATATTGATTACAAGAACGGATCTCACACAGAATCCAATATTTAAATACCTACTAGCATTTTGCATGTCTTAGTTAAATAATTCAATTTTTATTTTCTACCGATATTGAATTTGTCTTATTTACTTATAAAAAGTAAAAGAAATATCTTGCCAAACGGATAATTTTCTCTCATTGTTGTATTGCAAACTATAATTATAAAATTGTTGATTACAGCATACAATTTTTATTATAACCTATTGATTACAAGAATAAATCTAAGAAAATAATAACTGTGAAAATGTTGATTACAACAAAGAATATATTGATTATAACTCAAAAATATTGATTACAAGAACGGATCTCACACAGAATCCAATATTTAAATACCTACTAGCATTTTGCAAGTCTTAGTTAAATAATTCAATTTTTATTTTCTACCGATATTGAATTTGTCTTATTTACTTATAAAAAGTAAAAGAAATATCCTGCCAAACGGATAATTTTCTCTCATTGTTGTATTGCAAACTATAACTATAAAATTGTTGATTACAACATACAATTTTTATTATAACCTATTGATTACAAGAATAAATCTAAGAAAATAATAATAATGAAATTGTTGATTACAACAAAGAATATATTGATTATAACTCAAAAATATTGATTACAAGAACGGATCTCACATAGAATCCAATATTTAAATACCTACTAGCATTTTGCAAGTCTTAGTTAAATAATTAAATTTTTATTTTCTACCGATATTGAATTTGTCTTATTTACTTATAAAAAGTAAAAGAAATATCCTGCCAAACGGATAATTTTCTCTCATTTTTGTATTGCAAACTATAACTATAAAATTGTTGATTACAACATACAATTTTTATTATTACAAGAATAAATCTAAGAAAATAATAACTGTGAAAATGTTGATTACAACAAAGAATATATTGATTATAACTCAAAAATATTGATTACAAGAACGGATCTCACACAGAATCCAATATTTAAATACCTACTAGCATTTTGCAAGTCTTAGTACAATAATTCAATTTTTATTTTCTACCGATATTGAATTTGTCTTATTTACTTATAAAAAGTAAAAGAAATATCCTGCCAAACGGATAATTTTCTCTCATTTTTGTATTGCAAACTATAACTATAAAATTGTTGATTACAGCATACAATTTTTATTATAACCTATTGATTACAAGAATAAATCTAAGAAAATAATAAATGTGAAAATGTTGATTACAACAAAGAATATATTGATTATAACTCAAAAATATTGATTACAAGAACGGATCTCACACAGAATCCAATATTTAAATACCTACTAACATTTTGCAAGTCTTAGTTAAATAATTCAATTTTTATTTTCTACCGATATTGAATTTGTCTTATTTACTTATAAAAAGTAAAAGAAATATCCTGCCAAACGGATAATTTTCCCTCATTGTTGTATTGCAAACTATAACTATAAAATTGTTGATTACAACATACAATTTTTATTATAACCTATTGATTACAAGAATAAATCTAAGATAATAATAACTGAAAATGTTGATTACAACAAAGAATATATTGATTTTAACTCAAAAATATTGATTACAAGAACGGATCTCACACAGAATCCAATATTTAAATACCTACTAGCATTTTGCAAGTCTTAGTTAAATAATTCAATTTTTATTTTCTACCGATAATGAATTTGTCTTATTTACTTATAAAAAGTAAAAGAAATATCCTGCCAAACGGAAAAATTTTCTCTCATTGTTGTATTGCAAACTATAACTATAAAATTGTTGATTACAACATACAATTTTTATTATAACCTATTGATTACAAGAATAAATCTAAGAAAATAATAACTGTGAAAATGTTGATTACAACAAAGAATATATTGATTATAACTCAAAAATATTGATTACAAGAACGGATCTCACACAGAATCCAATATTTAAATACCTAGTAGCATTTTGCAAGTCTTAGTTAAATAATTCAATTTTTATTTTCTACCGATATTGAATTTGTCTTATTTACTTATAAAAAGTAAAAGAAATATCCTGCCAAACGGATAATTTTCTCTCATTGTTGTATTGCAAACTATAACTATAAAATTGTTGATTACAACATACAATTTTTATTATAACCTATTGATTACAAGAATAAATCTAAGAAAATAATAACTGTGAAAATGTTGATTACAACAAAGAATATATTGATTATAACTCAAAAATATTGATTACAAGATCGGATCTCACACAGAATCCAATATTTAAATACCTACTAGCATTTTGCAAGTCTTAGTAAAATAATTCAATTTTTATTTTCTACCGATATTGAATTTGTCTTATTTACTTATAAAAAGTAAAAGAAATATCCTGCCAAACGGATAATTTTCTCTCATTGTTGTATTGCAAACTATAATTATAAAATTGTTGATTACAACATACAATTTTTATTATAACCTATTGATTACAAGAATAAATCTAAGAAAATAATAACTGAAAATGTTGATTACAACAAAGAATATATTGATTATAACTCAAAAATATTGATTACAAGATCGGATCTCACACAGAATCCAATATTTAAATACCTACTAGCATTTTGCAAGTCTTAGTTAAATAATTCAATTTTTATTT
The DNA here is from genome assembly GCA_963082715.1 of Harpalus rubripes. Classification (NCBI taxonomy): domain Eukaryota; kingdom Metazoa; phylum Arthropoda; class Insecta; order Coleoptera; family Carabidae; genus Harpalus; species Harpalus rubripes. The sequence goes on along the minus strand of OY720450.1, from coordinate 52,339,516 downwards.
TCTACCGATATTGAATTTGTCTTATTTACTTATAAAAAGTAAAAGAAATATCCTGCCAAACGGATAATTTTCTCTCATTGTTGTATTGCAAACTATAACTATAAAATTGTTGATTACAACATACAATTTTTATTATAACCTATTGATTACAAGAATAAATCTAAGAAAATAATAACTGTGAAAATGTTGATTACAACAAAGAATATATTGATTATAACTCAAAAATATTGATTACAAGATCGGATCTCACACAGAATCCAATATTTAAATACCTACTAGCATTTTGCAAGTCTTAGTTAAATAATTCAATTTTTATTTTCTACCGATATTGAATTTGTCTTATTTACTTATAAAAAGTAAAAGAAATATCCTGTCAAACGGATAATTTTCTCTCATTGTTGTATTGCAAACTATAACTATAAAATTGTTGATTACAACATACAATTTTTATTATAACCTATTGATTACAAGAATAAATCTAAGAAAATAATAACTGTGAAAATGTTGATTACAACAAAGAATATATTGATTATAACTCAAAAATATTGATTACAAGATCGGATCTCACACAGAATCCAATATTTAAATACCTACTAGCATTTTGCAAGTCTTAGTTAAATAATTCAATTTTTATTTTCTACCGATAATGAATTTGTCTTATTTACTTATAAAAAGTAAAAGAAATATCCTGCCAAACGGATAATTTTCTCTCATTGTTGTATTGCAAACTATAACTATAAAATTGTTGATTACAACATACAATTTTTATTATAACCTATTGATTACAAGAATAAATCTAAGAAAATAATAACTGTGAAAATGTTGATTACAACAAAGAATATATTGATTATAACTCAAAAATATTGATTACAAGAACGGATCTCACACAGAATCCAATATTTAAATACCTACTAGCATTTTGCATGTCTTAGTTAAATAATTCAATTTTTATTTTCTACCGATATTGAATTTGTCTTATTTACTTATAAAAAGTAAAAGAAATATCTTGCCAAACGGATAATTTTCTCTCATTGTTGTATTGCAAACTATAATTATAAAATTGTTGATTACAACATACAATTTTTATTATAACCTATTGATTACAAGAATAAATCTAAGAAAATAATAACTGTGAAAATGTTGATTACAACAAAGAATATATTGATTATAACTCAAAAATATTGATTACAAGAACGGATCTCACACAGAATCCAATATTTAAATACCTACTAGCATTTTGCAAGTCTTAGTTAAATAATTCAATTTTTATTTTCTACCGATATTGAATTTGTCTTATTTACTTATAAAAAGTAAAAGAAATATCCTGCCAAACGGATAATTTTCTCTCATTGTTGTATTGCAAACTATAACTATAAAATTGTTGATTACAACATACAATTTTTATTATAACCTATTGATTACAAGAATAAATCTAAGAAAATAATAATAATGAAATTGTTGATTACAACAAAGAATATATTGATTATAACTCAAAAATATTGATTACAAGAACGGATCTCACACAGAATCCAATATTTAAATACCTACTAGCATTTTGCAAGTCTTAGTTAAATAATTAAATTTTTATTTTCTACCGATATTGAATTTGTCTTATTTACTTATAAAAAGTAAAAGAAATATCCTGCCAAACGGATAATTTTCTCTCATTTTTGTATTGCAAACTATAACTATAAAATTGTTGATTACAACATACAATTTTTATTATTACAAGAATAAATCTAAGAAAATAATAACTGTGAAAATGTTGATTACAACAAAGAATATATTGATTATAACTCAAAAATATTGATTACAAGAACGGATCTCACACAGAATCCAATATTTAAATACCTACTAGCATTTTGCAAGTCTTAGTTAAATAATTCGATTTTTATTTTCTACCGATATTGAATTTGTCTTATTTACATATAAAAAGTAAAAGAAATATCCTGCCAAACGGATAATTTTCTCTCATTGTTGTATTGCAAACTATAACTATAAAATTGTTGATTACAACATACAATTTTTATTATAACCTATTGATTACAAGAATAAATCTAAGAAAATAATAATTGTGAAAATGTTGATTACAACAAAGAATATATTGATTATAACTCAAAAATATTGATTACAAGAACGGATCTCACACAGAATCCAATATTTAAATACCTACTAGAATTTTGCAAGTCTTAGTTAAATAATTCAATTTTTATTTTCTACCGATATTGAATTTGTCTTATTTACTTATAAAAAGTAAAAGAAATATCCTGCCAAACGGATAATTTTCTCTCATTTTTGTATTGCAAACTATAACTATAAAATTGTTGATTACAACATACAATTTTTATTATAACCTATTGATTACAAGAATAAATCTAAGAAAATAATAACTGTGAAAATGTTGATTACAACAAAGAATATATTGATTATAACTCAAAAATATTGATTACAAGAACGGATCTCACACAGAATCCAATATTTAAATACCTACTAGCATTTTGCAAGTCTTAGTTAAATAATTCAATTTTTATTTTCTACCGATATTGAATTTGCCTTATTTACTTATAAAAAGTAAAAGAAATATCCTGCCAAACGGATAATTTTCTCTCATTGTTGTATTGCAAACTATAACTATAAAATTGTTGATTACAACATACAATTTTTATTATAACCTATTGATTACAAGAATAAATCTAAGAAAATAATAACTGTGAAAATGTTTATTACAACAAAGAATATATTGATTATAACTCAAAAATATTGATTACAAGAACGGATCTCACACAGAATCCAATGTTTAAATACCTACTAGAATTTTGCAAGTCTTAGTTAAATAATTCAATTTTTATTTTCTACCGATATTGAATTTGTCTTATTTACTTATAAAAAGTAAAAGAAATATCCTGCCAAACGGATAATTTTCTCTCATTTTTGTATTGCAAACTATAACTATAAAATTGTTGATTACAACATACAATTTTTATTATAACCTATTGATTACAAGAATAAATCTAAGAAAATAATAACTGTGAAAATGTTGATTACAACAAAGAATATATTGATTATAACTCAAAAATATTGATTACAAGAACGGATCTCACACAGAATCCAATATTTAAATACCTACTAGCATTTTGCAAGTCTTAGTTAAATAATTCAATTTTTATTTTCTACCGATATTGAATTTGTCTTATTTACTTATAAAAAGTAAAAGAAATATCCTGCCAAACGGATAATTTTCTCTCATTGTTGTATTGCAAACTATAACTATAAAATTGTTGATTACAACATACAATTTTTATTATAACCTATTGATTACAAGAATAAATCTAAGAAAATAATAATAATGAAATTGTTGATTACAACAAAGAATATATTGATTATAACTCAAAAATATTGATTACAAGAACGGATCTCACACAGAATCCAATATTTAAATACCTACTAGCATTTTGCAAGTCTTAGTTAAATAATTCAATTTTTATTTTCTACCGATATTGAATTTGTCTTATTTACTTATAAAAAGTAAAAGAAATATCCTGCCAAACGGATAATTTTCTCTCATTGTTGTATTGCAAACTATAACTATAAAATTGTTGATTACACCATACAATTTTTATTATAACCTATTGATTACAAGAATAAATCTAAGAAAATAATAACTGTGAAAATGTTGATTACAACAAAGAATATATTGATTATAACTCAAAAATATTGATTACAAGATCGGATCTCACACAGAATCCAATGTTTAAATACCTACTAGCATTTTGCAAGTCTTAGTTAAATAATTAAATTTTTATTTTCTACCGATATTGAATTTGTCTTATTTACTTATAAAAAGTAAAAGAAATATCCTGCCAAACGGATAATTTTCTCTCATTGTTGTATTGCAAACTATAACTATAAAATTGTTGATTACAACATACAATTTTTATTATAACCTATTGATTACAAGAATAAATCTAAGAAAATAATAACTGTGAAAATGTTGATTACAACAAAGAATATATTGATTATAACTCAAAAATATTGATTACAAGAACGGATCTCACACAGAATCTAATATTTAAATACCTACTAGCATTTTGCAAGTCTTAGTTAAATAATTCAATTTTTATTTTCTACCGATATTGAATTTGTCTTATTTACTTATAAAAAGTAAAAGAAATATCCTGCTAAACGGATAATTTTCTCTCATTGTTGTATTGCAAACTATAACTATAAAATTGTTGATTACAACATACAATTTTTATTATAACCTATTGATTACAAGAATAAATCTAAGAAAATAATAACTGTGAAAATGTTGATTACAACAAAGAATATATTGATTATAACTCAAAAATATTGATTACAAGATCGGATCTCACACAGAATCCAATATTTAAATACCTACTAGCATTTTGCAAGTCTTAGTTAAATAATTCAATTTTTATTTTCTACCGATATTGAATTTGTCTTATTTACTTATAAAAAGTAAAAGAAATATCCTGCCAAACGGATAATTTTCTCTCATTGTTGTATTGCAAACTATAACTATAAAATTGTTGATTACAACATACAATTTTTATTATAACCTATTGATTACAAGAATAAATCTAAGAAAATAATAACTGTGAAAATGTTGATTACAACAAAGAATATATTGATTATAACTCAAAAATATTGATTACAAGAACGGATCTCACACAGAATCCAATATTTAAATACCTACTAGCATTTTGCATGTCTTAGTTAAATAATTCAATTTTTATTTTCTACCGATATTGAATTTGTCTTATTTACTTATAAAAAGTAAAAGAAATATCTTGCCAAACGGATAATTTTCTCTCATTGTTGTATTGCAAACTATAATTATAAAATTGTTGATTACAACATACAATTTTTATTATAACCTATTGATTACAAGAATAAATCTAAGAAAATAATAACTGTGAAAATGTTGATTATAACAAAGAATATATTGATTATAACTCAAAAATATTGATTACAAGAACGGATGTCACACAGAATCCAATATTTAAATACCTACTAGCATTTTGCAAGTCTTAGTTATATAATTCAATTTTTATTTTCTACCGATATTGAATTTGTCTTATTTACTTATAAAAAGTAAAAGAAATATCCTGCCAAACGGATAATTTTCTCTCATTGTTGTATTGCAAACTATAACTATAAAATTGTTGATTACAACATACAATTTTTATTATAACCTATTGATTACAAGAATAAATCTAAGAAAATAATAACTGTGAAAATGTTGATTACAACAAAGAATATATTGATTATAACTCAAAAATATTGATTACAAGAACGGATCTCACACAGAATCCAATATTTAAATACCTACTAGCATTTTGCATGTCTTAGTTAAATAATTCAATTTTTATTTTCTACCGATATTGAATTTGTCTTATTTACTTATAAAAAGTAAAAGAAATATCTTGCCAAACGGATAATTTTCTCTCATTGTTGTATTGCAAACTATAATTATAAAATTGTTGATTACAACATACAATTTTTATTATAACCTATTGATTACAAGAATAAATCTAAGAAAATAATAACTGTGAAAATGTTGATTACAACAAAGAATATATTGATTATAACTCAAAAATATTGATTACAAGAACGGATCTCACACAGAATCCAATATTTAAATACCTACTAGCATTTTGCAAGTCTTAGTTAAATAATTCAATTTTTATTTTCTACCGATATTGAATTTGTCTTATTTACTTATAAAAAGTAAAAGAAATATCCTGCCAAACGGATAATTTTCTCTCATTGTTGTATTGCAAACTATAACTATAAAATTGTTGATTACAACATACAATTTTTATTATAACCTATTGATTACAAGAATAAATCTAAGAAAATAATAATAATGAAATTGTTGATTACAACAAAGAATATATTGATTATAACTCAAAAATATTGATTACAAGAACGGATCTCACACAGAATCCAATATTTAAATACCTACTAGCATTTTGCAAGTCTTAGTTAAATAATTAAATTTTTATTTTCTACCGATATTGAATTTGTCTTATTTACTTATAAAAAGTAAAAGAAATATCCTGCCAAACGGATAATTTTCTCTCATTTTTGTATTGCAAACTATAACTATAAAATTGTTGATTACAACATACAATTTTTATTATTACAAGAATAAATCTAAGAAAATAATAACTGTGAAAATGTTGATTACAACAAAGAATATATTGATTATAACTCAAAAATATTGATTACAAGAACGGATCTCACACAGAATCCAATATTTAAATACCTACTAGCATTTTGCAAGTCTTAGTTAAATAATTCGATTTTTATTTTCTACCGATATTGAATTTGTCTTATTTACATATAAAAAGTAAAAGAAATATCCTGCCAAACGGATAATTTTCTCTCATTGTTGTATTGCAAACTATAACTATAAAATTGTTGATTACAACATACAATTTTTATTATAACCTATTGATTACAAGAATAAATCTAAGAAAATAATAATTGTGAAAATGTTGATTACAACAAAGAATATATTGATTATAACTCAAAAATATTGATTACAAGAACGGATCTCACACAGAATCCAATATTTAAATACCTACTAGAATTTTGCAAGTCTTAGTTAAATAATTCAATTTTTATTTTCTACCGATATTGAATTTGTCTTATTTACTTATAAAAAGTAAAAGAAATATCCTGCCAAACGGATAATTTTCTCTCATTTTTGTATTGCAAACTATAACTATAAAATTGTTGATTACAACATACAATTTTTATTATAACCTATTGATTACAAGAATAAATCTAAGAAAATAATAACTGTGAAAATGTTGATTACAACAAAGAATATATTGATTATAACTCAAAAATATTGATTACAAGAACGGATCTCACACAGAATCCAATATTTAAATACCTACTAGCATTTTGCAAGTCTTAGTTAAATAATTCAATTTTTATTTTCTACCGATATTGAATTTGCCTTATTTACTTATAAAAAGTAAAAGAAATATCCTGCCAAACGGATAATTTTCTCTCATTGTTGTATTGCAAACTATAACTATAAAATTGTTGATTACAACATACAATTTTTATTATAACCTATTGATTACAAGAATAAATCTAAGAAAATAATAACTGTGAAAATGTTTATTACAACAAAGAATATATTGATTATAACTCAAAAATATTGATTACAAGAACGGATCTCACACAGAATCCAATGTTTAAATACCTACTAGAATTTTGCAAGTCTTAGTTAAATAATTCAATTTTTATTTTCTACCGATATTGAATTTGTCTTATTTACTTATAAAAAGTAAAAGAAATATCCTGCCAAACGGATAATTTTCTCTCATTTTTGTATTGCAAACTATAACTATAAAATTGTTGATTACAACATACAATTTTTATTATAACCTATTGATTACAAGAATAAATCTAAGAAAATAATAACTGTGAAAATGTTGATTACAACAAAGAATATATTGATTATAACTCAAAAATATTGATTACAAGAACGGATCTCACACAGAATCCAATATTTAAATACCTACTAGCATTTTGCAAGTCTTAGTTAAATAATTCAATTTTTATTTTCTACCGATATTGAATTTGTCTTATTTACTTATAAAAAGTAAAAGAAATATCCTGCCAAACGGATAATTTTCTCTCATTGTTGTATTGCAAACTATAACTATAAAATTGTTGATTACAACATACAATTTTTATTATAACCTATTGATTACAAGAATAAATCTAAGAAAATAATAATAATGAAATTGTTGATTACAACAAAGAATATATTGATTATAACTCAAAAATATTGATTACAAGAACGGATCTCACACAGAATCCAATATTTAAATACCTACTAGCATTTTGCAAGTCTTAGTTAAATAATTCAATTTTTATTTTCTACCGATATTGAATTTGTCTTATTTACTTATAAAAAGTAAAAGAAATATCCTGCCAAACGGATAATTTTCTCTCATTGTTGTATTGCAAACTATAACTATAAAATTGTTGATTACACCATACAATTTTTATTATAACCTATTGATTACAAGAATAAATCTAAGAAAATAATAACTGTGAAAATGTTGATTACAACAAAGAATATATTGATTATAACTCAAAAATATTGATTACAAGATCGGATCTCACACAGAATCCAATGTTTAAATACCTACTAGCATTTTGCAAGTCTTAGTTAAATAATTAAATTTTTATTTTCTACCGATATTGAATTTGTCTTATTTACTTATAAAAAGTAAAAGAAATATCCTGCCAAACGGATAATTTTCTCTCATTGTTGTATTGCAAACTATAACTATAAAATTGTTGATTACAACATACAATTTTTATTATAACCTATTGATTACAAGAATAAATCTAAGAAAATAATAACTGTGAAAATGTTGATTACAACAAAGAATATATTGATTATAACTCAAAAATATTGATTACAAGAACGGATCTCACACAGAATCTAATATTTAAATACCTACTAGCATTTTGCAAGTCTTAGTTAAATAATTCAATTTTTATTTTCTACCGATATTGAATTTGTCTTATTTACTTATAAAAAGTAAAAGAAATATCCTGCTAAACGGATAATTTTCTCTCATTGTTGTATTGCAAACTATAACTATAAAATTGTTGATTACAACATACAATTTTTATTATAACCTATTGATTACAAGAATAAATCTAAGAAAATAATAACTGTGAAAATGTTGATTACAACAAAGAATATATTGATTATAACTCAAAAATATTGATTACAAGATCGGATCTCACACAGAATCCAATATTTAAATACCTACTAGCATTTTGCAAGTCTTAGTTAAATAATTCAATTTTTATTTTCTACCGATATTGAATTTGTCTTATTTACTTATAAAAAGTAAAAGAAATATCCTGCCAAACGGATAATTTTCTCTCATTGTTGTATTGCAAACTATAACTATAAAATTGTTGATTACAACATACAATTTTTATTATAACCTATTGATTACAAGAATAAATCTAAGAAAATAATAACTGTGAAAATGTTGATTACAACAAAGAATATATTGATTATAACTCAAAAATATTGATTACAAGAACGGATCTCACACAGAATCCAATATTTAAATACCTACTAGCATTTTGCATGTCTTAGTTAAATAATTCAATTTTTATTTTCTACCGATATTGAATTTGTCTTATTTACTTATAAAAAGTAAAAGAAATATCTTGCCAAACGGATAATTTTCTCTCATTGTTGTATTGCAAACTATAATTATAAAATTGTTGATTACAACATACAATTTTTATTATAACCTATTGATTACAAGAATAAATCTAAGAAAATAATAACTGTGAAAATGTTGATTATAACAAAGAATATATTGATTATAACTCAAAAATATTGATTACAAGAACGGATGTCACACAGAATCCAATATTTAAATACCTACTAGCATTTTGCAAGTCTTAGTTATATAATTCAATTTTTATTTTCTACCGATATTGAATTTGTCTTATTTACTTATAAAAAGTAAAAGAAATATCCTGCCAAACGGATAATTTTCTCTCATTGTTGTATTGCAAACTATAACTATAAAATTGTTGATTACAACATACAATTTTTATTATAACCTATTGATTACAAGAATAAATCTAAGAAAATAATAATAATGAAATTGTTGATTACAACAAAGAATATATTGATTATAACTCAAAAATATTGATTACAAGAACGGATCTCACACAGAATCCAATATTTAAATACCTACTAGCATTTTGCAAGTCTTAGTTATATAATTCAATTTTTATTTTCTACCGATATTGAATTTGTCTTATTTACATATAAAAAGTAAAAGAAATATCCTGCCAAACGGATAATTTTCTCTCATTGTTGTATTGCAAACTATAACTATAAAATTGTTGATTACAACATACAATTTTTATTATAACCTATTGATTACAAGAATAAATCTAAGAAAATAATAACTGTGAAAATGTTGATTACAACAAAGAATATATTGATTATAACTCAAAAATATTGATTACAAGAACGGATCTCACACAGAATCCAATATTTAAATACCTACTAGAATTTTGCAAGTCTTAGTTAAATAATTCAATTTTTATTTTCTACCGATATTGAATTTGTCTTATTTACTTATAAAAAGTAAAAGGAATATCCTGCCAAACGGATAATTTTGTCTCATTGTTGTATTGCAAACTATAACTATAAAATTGTTGATTACAACATACAATTTTTATTATAACCTATTGATTACAAGAATAAATCTAAGAAAATAATAACTGTGAAAATGTTGATTACAACAAAGAATATATTGATTATAACTCAAAAATATTGATTACAAGAACGGATCTCACACAGAATCCAATATTTAAATACCTACTAGCATTTTGCAAGTCTTAGTTAAATAATTCAATTTTTATTTTCTACCGATATTGAATTTGTCTTATTTACTTATAAAAAGTAAAAGAAATATCCTGCCAAACGGATAATTTTCTCTCATTTTTGTATTGCAAACTATAACTATAAAATTGTTGATTACAACATACAATTTTTATTATAACCTATTGATTACAAGAATAAATCTAAGAAAATAATAACTGTGAAAATGTTGATTACAACAAAGAATATATTGATTATAACTCAAAAATATTGATTACAAGAACGGATCTCACACAGAATCCAATATTTAAATACCTACTAGCATTTTGCAAGTCTTAGTTAAATAATTCAATTTTTATTTTCTACCGATATTGAATTTGTCTTATTTACTTATAAAAAGTAAAAGAAATATCCTGCCAAACGGATAATTTTCTCTCATTGTTGTATTGCAAACTATAACTATAAAATTGTTGATTACAACATACAATTTTTATTATAACCTATTGATTACAAGAATAAATCTAAGAAAATAATAATAATGAAATTGTTGATTACAACAAAGAATATATTGATTATAACTCAAAAATATTGATTACAAGAACGGATCTCACACAGAATCCAATATTTAAATACCTACTAGCATTTTGCAAGTCTTAGTTAAATAATTCAATTTTTATTTTCTACCGATATTGAATTTGTCTTATTTACTTATAAAAAGTAAAAGAAATATCCTGCCAAACGGATAATTTTCTCATTGTTGTATTGCAAACTATAACTATAAAATTGTTGATTACAACATACAATGTTTATTATAACCTATTGATTACAAGAATAAATCTAAGAAAATAATAACTGTGAAAATGTTGATTACAACAAAGAATATATTGATTATAACTCAAAAATATTGATTACAAGATCGGATCTCACACAGAATCCAATATTTAAATACCTACTAGCATTTTGCAAGTCTTAGTTAAATAATTCAATTTTTATTTTCTACCGATATTGAATTTGTCTTATTTACTTATAAAAAGTAAAAGAAATATCCTGCCAAACGGATAATTTTCTCTCATTGTTGTATTGCAAACTATAACTATAAAATTGTTGATTACAACATACAATTTTTATTATAACCTATTGATTACAAGAATAAATCTAAGAAAATAATAACTGTGAAAATGTTGATTACAACAAAGAATATATTGATTAAAACTCAAAAATATTGATTACAAGAACGGATCTCACACAGAATCTAATATTTAAATACCTACTAGCATTTTGCAAGTCTTAGTTAAATAATTCAATTTTTATTTTCTACCGATATTGAATTTGTCTTATTTACTTATAAAAAGTAAAAGAAATATCCTGCTAAACGGATAATTTTCTCTCATTGTTGTATTGCAAACTATAACTATAAAATTGTTGATTACAACATACAATTTTTATTATAACCTATTGATTACAAGAATAAATCTAAGAAAATAATAACTGTGAAAATGTTGATTACAACAAAGAATATATTGATTATAACTCAAAAATATTGATTACAAGATCGGATCTCACACAGAATCCAATATTTAAATACCTACTAGCATTTTGCAAGTCTTAGTTAAATAATTCAATTTTTATTTTCTACCGATATTGAATTTGTCTTATTTACTTATAAAAAGTAAAAGAAATATCCTGCCAAACGGATAATTTTCTCTCATTGTTGTATTGCAAACTATAACTATAAAATTGTTGATTACAACATACAATTTTTATTATAACCTATTGATTACAAGAATAAATCTAAGAAAATAATAACTGTGAAAATGTTGATTACAACAAAGAATATATTGATTATAACTCAAAAATATTGATTACAAGAACGGATCTCACACAGAATCCAATATTTAAATACCTACTAGCATTTTGCATGTCTTAGTTAAATAATTCAATTTTTATTTTCTACCGATATTGAATTTGTCTTATTTACTTATAAAAAGTAAAAGAAATATCCTACCAAACGGATAATTTTCTCTCATTGTTGTATTGCAAACTATAATTATAAAATTGTTGATTACAACATACAATTTTTATTATAACCTATTGATTACAAGAATAAATCTAAGAAAATAATAACTGTGAAAATGTTGATTACAACAAAGAATATATTGATTATAACTCAAAAATATTGATTACAAGAACGGATCTCACACAGAATCCAATATTTAAATACCTACTAGCATTTTGCATGTCTTAGTTAAATAATTCAATTTTTATTTTCTACCGATATTGAATTTGTCTTATTTACTTATAAAAAGTAAAAGAAATATCTTGCCAAACGGATAATTTTCTCTCATTGTTGTATTGGAAACTATAATTATAAAATTGTTGATTACAACATACAATTTTTATTATAACCTATTGATTACAAGAATAAATCTAAGAAAATAATAACTGTGAAAATGTTGATTACAACAAAGAATATATTGATTATAACTCAAAAATATTGATTACAAGAACGGATCTCACACAGAATCCAATATTTAAATACCTACTAGCATTTTGCAAGTCTTAGTTAAATAATTCAATTTTTATTTTCTACCGATATTGAATTTGTCTTATTTACTTATAAAAAGTAAAAGAAATATCCTGCCAAACGGATAATTTTCTCTCATTGTTGTATTGCAAACTATAACTATAAAATTGTTGATTACAACATACAATTTTTATTATAACCTATTGATTACAAGAATAAATCTAAGAAAATAATAATAATAAAATTATTGATTACAACAAAGAATATATTGATTATAACTCAAAAATATTGATTACAAGAACGGATCTCACACAGAATCCAATATTTAAATACCTACTAGCATTTTGCAAGTCTTAGTTAAATAATTCAATTTTTATTTTCTACCGATATTGAATTTGTCTTATTTACTTATAAAAAGTAAAAGAAATATCCTGCCAAACGGATAATTTTCTCTCATTTTTGTATTGCAAACTATAACTATAAAATTGTTGATTACAACATACAATTTTTATTATTACAAGAATAAATCTAAGAAAATAATAACTGTGAAAATGTTGATTACAACAAAGAATATATTGATTATAACTCAAAAATATTGATTACAAGAACGGATCTCACACAGAATCCAATATTTTAATACCTACTAGCATTTTGCAAGTCTTAGTTAAATAATTCAATTTTTATTTTCTACCGATATTGAATTTGTCTTATTTACATATAAAAAGTAAAAGAAATATCCTGCCAAACGGATAATTTTCTCTCATTGTTGTATTGCAAACTATAACTATAAAATTGTTGATTACAACATACAATTTTTATTATAACCTATTGATTACAAGAATAAATCTAAGAAAATAATAACTGTGAAAATGTTGATTACAACAAAGAATATATTGATTATAACTCAAAAATATTGATTACAAGAACGGATCTCACACAGAATCCAATGTTTAAATACCTACTAGAATTTTGCAAGTCTTAGTTAAATAATTCAATTTTTATTTTCTACCGATATTGAATTTGTCTTATTTACTTATAAAAAGTAAAAGAAATATCCTGCCAAACGGATAATTTTCTCTCATTGTTGTATTGCAAACTATAACTATAAAATTGTTGATTACAACATACAATTTTTATTATAACCTATTGATTACAAGAATAAATCTAAGAAAATATTAACTGTGAAAATGTTGATTACAACAAAGAATATATTGATTATAACTCAAAAATATTGATTACAAGAACGGATCTCACACAGAATCCAATATTTAAATACCTACTAGCATTTTGCAAGTCTTAGTTAAATAATTCAATTTTTATTTTCTACCGATAATGAATTTGTCTTATTTACTTATAAAAAGTAAAAGAAATATCCTGCCAAACGGATAATTTTCTCTCATTGTTGTATTGCAAACTATAACTATAAAATTGTTGATTACAACATACAATTTTTATTATAACCTATTGATTACAAGAATAAATCTAAGAAAATAATAACTGTGAAAATGTTGATTACAACAAAGAATATATTGATTATAACTCAAAAATATTGATTACAAGAACGGATCTCACACAGAATCCAATATTTAAATACCTACTAGCATTTTGCAAGTCTTAGTTAAATAATTCAATTTTTATTTTCTACCGATATTGAATTTGTCTTATTTACTTATAAAAAGTAAAAGAAATATCCTGCCAAACGGATAATTTTCTCTCATTGTTGTATTGCAAACTATAACTATAAAATTGTTGATTACAACATACAATTTTTATTATAACCTATTGATTACAAGAATAAATCTAAGAAAATAATAACTGTGAAAATGTTGATTACAACAAAGAATATATTGATTATAACTCAAAAATATTGATTACAAGATCGGATCTGACACAGAATCCAATATTTAAATACCTACTAGCATTTTGCAAGTCTTAGTTAAATAATTCAATTTTTATTTTCTACCGATATTGAATTTGTCTTATTTACTTATAAAAAGTAAAAGAAATATCCTGCCAAACGGATAATTTTCTCTCATTGTTGTATTGCAAACTATAACTATAAAATTGTTGATTACAACATACAATTTTTATTATAACCTATTGATTACAAGAATAAATCTAAAAAAATAATAACTGTGAAAATGTTGATTACAACAAAGAATATATTGATTATAACTCAAAAATATTGATTACAAGAACGGATCTCACACAGAATCCAATATTTAAATACCTACTAGCATTTTGCACGTCTTAGTTAAATAATTCAATTTTTATTTTCTACCGATATTGAATTTGTCTTATTTACTTATAAAAAGTAAAAGAAATATCTTGCCAAACGGATAATTTTCTCTCATTGTTGTATTGCAAACTATAATTATAAAATTGTTGATTACAACATACAATTTTTATTATAACCTATTGATTACAAGAATAAATCTAAGAAAATAATAACTGTGAAAATGTTGATTACAACAAAGAATATATTGATTATAACTCAAAAATATTGATTACAAGAACGGATCTCACACAGAATCCAATATTTAAATACCTACTAGCATTTTGCAAGTCTTAGTTAAATAATTCAATTTTTATTTTCTACCGATATTGAATTTGTCTTATTTACTTATAAAAAGTAAAAGAAATATCCTGCCAAACGGATAATTTTCTCTCAATGTTGTATTGCAAACTATAACTATAAAATTGTTGATTACAACATACAATTTTTATTATAACCTATTGATTACAAGAATAAATCTAAGAAAATAATAATAATGAAATTGTTGATTACAACAAAGAATATATTGATTATAACTCAAAAATATTGATTACAAGAACGGATCTCACACAGAATCCAATATTTAAATACCTACTAGCATTTTGCAAGTCTTAGTTAAATAATTCAATTTTTATTTTCTACCGATATTGAATTTGTCTTATTTACTTATAAAAAGTAAAAGAAATATCCTGACAAACGGATAATTTTCTCTCATTTTTGTATTGCAAACTATAACTATAAAATTGTTGATTACAACATACAATTTTTATTATTACAAGAATAAATCTAAGAAAATAATAACTGTGAAAATGTTGATTACAACAAAGAATATATTGATTATAACTCAAAAATATTGATTACAAGAACGGATCTCACACAGAATCCAATATTTAAATACCTACTAGCATTTTGCAAGTCTTAGTTAAATAATTCAATTTTTATTTTCTACCGATATTGAATTTGTCTTATTTACATATAAAAAGTAAAAGAAATATCCTGCCAAACGGATAATTTTCTCTCATTGTTGTATTGCAAACTATAACTATAAAATTGTTGATTACAACATACAATTTTTATTATAACCTATTGATTACAAGAATAAATCTAAGAAAATAATAACTGTGAAAATGTTGATTACAACAAAGAATATATTGATTATAACTCAAAAATATTGATTACAAGAACGGATCTCACACAGAATCCAATATTTAAATACCTACTAGAATTTTGCAAGTCTTAGTTAAATAATTCAATTTTTATTTTCTACCGATATTGAATTTGTCTTATTTACTTATAAAAAGTAAAAGAAATATCCTGCCAAACGGATAATTTTCTCTCATTGTTGTATTGCAAACTATAACTATAAAATTGTTGATTACAACATACAATTTTTATTATAACCTATTGATTACAAGAATAAATCTAAGAAAATAATAACTGTGAAAATGTTGATTACAACAAAGAATATATTGATTATAACTCAAAAATATTGATTACAAGAACGGATCTCACACAGAATCCAATGTTTAAATACCTACTAGAATTTTGCAAGTCTTAGTTAAATAATTCAATTTTTATTTTCTACCGATATTGAATTTGTCTTATTTACTTATAAAAAGTAAAACAAATATCCTGCCAAACGGATAATTTTCTCTCATTGTTGTATTGCAAACTACAACCATAAAATTGTTGATTACAACATACAATTTTTATTATAACCTATTGATTACAAGAATAAATCTAAGAAAATAATAACTGTGAAAATGTTGATTACAACAAAGAATATATTGATTATAACTCAAAAATATTGATTACAAGAACGGATCTCACGCAGAATCCAATATTTAAATACCTACTAGCATTTTGCAAGTCTTAGTTAAATAATTCAATTTTTATTTTCTACCGATATTGAATTTGTCTTATTTACTTATAAAAAGTAAAAGAAATATCCTGCCAAACGGATAATTTTCTCTCATTTTTGTATTGCAAACTATAACTATAAAATTGTTGATTACAACATACAATTTTTATTATTACAAGAATAAATCTAAGAAAATAATAACTGTGAAAATGTTGATTACAACAAAGAATATATTGATTATAACTCAAAAATATTGATTACAAGAACGGATCTCACACAGAATCCAATATTTAAATACCTACTAGCATTTTGCAAGTCTTAGTTAAATAATTCAATTTTTATTTTCTACCGATATTGAATTTGTCTTATTTACATATAAAAAGTAAAAGAAATATCCTGCCAAACGGATAATTTTCTCTCATTGTTGTATTGCAAACTATAACTATAAAATTGTTGATTACAACATACAATTTTTATTATAACCTATTGATTACAAGAATAAATCTAAGAAAATAATAACTGTGAAAATGTTGATTACAACAAAGAATATATTGATTATAACTCAAAAATATTGATTACAAGAACGGATCTCACACAGAATCCAATATTTAAATACCTACTAGAATTTTGCAAGTCTTAGTTAAATAATTCAATTTTTATTTTCTACCGATATTGAATTTGTCTTATTTACTTATAAAAAGTAAAAGAAATATCCTGCCAAACGGATAATTTTCTCTCATTGTTGTATTGCAAACTATAACTATAAAATTGTTGATTACAACATACAATTTTTATTATAACCTATTGATTACAAGAATAAATCTAAGAAAATAATAACTGTGAAAATGTTTATTACAACAAAGAATATATTGATTATAACTCAAAAATATTGATTACAAGAACGGATCTCACACAGAATCCAATGTTTAAATACCTACTAGAATTTTGCAAGTCTTAGTTAAATAATTCAATTTTTATTTTCTACCGATATTGAATTTGTCTTATTTACTTATAAAAAGTAAAAGAAATATCCTGCCAAACGGATAATTTTCTCTCATTTTTGTATTGCAAACTATAATTATAAAATTGTTGATTACAACATACAATTTTTATTATAACCTATTGATTACAAGAATAAATCTAAGAAAATAATAACTGTGAAGATGTTGATTACAACAAAGAATATATTGATTATAACTCAAAAATATTGATTACAAGAACGGATCTCACACAGAATCCAATATTTAAATACCTACTAGCATTTTGCAAGTCTTGGTTAAATAATTCAATTTTTATTTTCTACCGATATTGAATTTGTCTTATTTACTTATAAAAAGTAAAAGAAATATCCTGCCAAACGGATAATTTTCTCTCATTGTTGTATTGCAAACTATTACTATAAAATTGTTGATTACAACATAAAATTTTTATTATAACCTATTGATTACAAGAATAAATCTAAGAAAATAATAATAATGAAATTGTTGATTACAACAAAGAATATATTGATTATAACTCAAAAATATTGATTACAAGAACGGATCTCACACAGAATCCAATATTTAAATACCTACTAGCATTTTGCAAGTCTTAGTTAAATAATTCAATTTTTATTTTCTACCGATATTGAATTTGTCTTATTTACTTATAAAAAGTAAAAGAAATATCCTGCCAAACGGATAATTTTCTCTCATTGTTGTATTGCAAACTATAACTATAAAATTGTTGATTACAACATACAATTTTTATTATAACCTATTGATTACAAGAATAAATCTAAGAAAATAATAACTGTGAAAATGTTGATTACAACAAAGAATATATTGATTATAACTCAAAAATATTGATTACAAGATCGGATCTCACACAGAATCCAATATTTAAATACCTACTAGCATTTTGCAAGTCTTAGTTAAATAATTCAATTTTTATTTTCTACCGATATTGAATTTGTCTTATTTACTTATAAAAAGTAAAAGAAATATCCTGCCAAACGGATAATTTTCTCTCATTGTTGTATTGCAAACTATAACTATAAAATTGTTGATTACAACATACAATTTTTATTATAACCTATTGATTACAAGAATAAATCTAAGAAAATAATAACTGTGAAAATGTTGATTACAACAAAGAATATATTGATTATAACTCAAAAATATTGATTACAAGAACGGATCTCACACAGAATCTAATATTTAAATACCTACTAGCATTTTGCAAGTCTCAGTTAAATAATTCAATTTTTATTTTCTACCGATATTGAATTTGTCTTATTTACTTATAAAAAGTAAAAGAAATATCCTGCTAAACGGATAATTTTCTCTCATTGTTGTATTGCAAACTATAACTATAAAATTGTTGATTACAACATACAATTTTTATTATAACCTATTGATTACAAGAATAAATCTAAGAAAATAATAACTGTGAAAATGTTGATTACAACAAAGAATATATTGATTATAACTAAAAATATTGATTACAAGATCGGATCTCACACAGAATCCAATATTTAAATACCTACTAGCATTTTGCAAGTCTTAGTTAAATAATTCGATTTTTATTACCTTCCGTCACCTTTAGGTAAGGAAGGTATTGTCTTTGGTCAAAAAATTCGGTGGTGAGTTTTTGATGAATAAGCACGTTTTAGGGTCCCTAGAATACGATTTTACTATTTTTACGATGATGTCTGTATGTGTGTGTGTGTGTGTATGTATGTGTGTGTGTGTGTGTGAGTGTCTGTGTGTGACAAAATTTTCTAATGCGATAACTCTAATACTACAATTCCAAAAATTATAATTCCTTCGTATTCCTCTTCGTTACATCCATGTAAAGAGCTGATTAGATTTTGGTTATAATTGGTCAACCGAAAGTACCCTTATTTGAAGATTTTAACAGTTTTTCTTGAAAAAACGATGTTAAATATCATTTTTTCACATTTAATGTTATTATAAATATTAAAGAATATTTTATTCTCTCTTCTATACAATTTGAATGAATTTTATACTTCATATTAAATGGATATAGAGTAAAAAAATTATAAAGAAATTAAATTTCATAAAGTAGCCATAGCTATGAAAACAGCTACTATATTAAGAAAATTCTGATTGAAAGGTGTCAGTGTCAAGTTCAGTTGACAGTATGTATGTGTTATAATTTTACTGGATATATAGGATCTTTTGATAGAAACTTTCTGCATGGAATTTATATAAAATGCATACAACTGCTTTAAGGTAATGTACAAGAAATATAATCTTTTGCAAGGAACTTTCTGCATGACATTTATACAAAATACATAGAACTGACGGAAGGTAATGTGCTGGCCACATCAGATTTTTTTCTACCGATATTGAATTTGTCTTATTTACTTATAAAAAGTAAAAGAAATATCCTGCCAAACGGATAATTTTCTCTCATTGTTGTATTGCAAACTATAACTATAAAATTGTTGATTACAACATACAATTTTTATTATAACCTATTGATTACAAGAATAAATCTAAGAAAATAATAACTGTGAAAATGTTGATTACAACAAAGAATATATTGATTATAACTCAAAAATATTGATTACAAGAACGGATCTCACACAGAATCCAATATTTAAATACCTACTAGCATTTTGCAAGTCTTAGTTAAATAATTCAATTTTTATTTTCTACCGATATTGAATTTGTCTTATTTACATATAAAAAGTAAAAGAAATATCCTGCCAAACGGATAATTTTCTCTCATTGTTGTATTGCAAACTATAACTATAAAATTGTTGATTACAACATACAATTTTTATTATAACCTATTGATTACAAGAATAAATCTAAGAAAATAATAACTGTGAAAATGTTGATTACAACAAAGAATATATTGATTATAACTCAAAAATATTGATTACAAGAACGGATCTCACACAGAATCCAATATTTAAATACCTACTAGAATTTTGCAAGTCTTAGTTAAATAATTCAATTTTTATTTGCTACCGATATTGAATTTGTCTTATTTACTTATAAAAAGTAAAAGAAATATCCTGCCAAACGGATAATTTTCTCTCATTGTTGTATTGCAAACTATAACTATAAAATTGTTGATTACAACATACAATTTTTAATATAACCTATTGATTACAAGAATAAATCTAAGAAAATAATAACTGTGAAAATGTTGATTACAACAAAGAATATATTGATTATAACTCAAAAATATTGATTACAAGAACGGATCTCACACAGAATCCAATGTTTAAATACCTACTAGAATTTTGCAAGTCTTAGTTAAATAATTCAATTTTTATTTTCTACCGATATTGAATTTGTCTTATTTACTTATAAAAAGTAAAAGAAATATCCTGCCAAACGGATAATTTTCTCTCATTTTTGTATTGCAAACTATAACTATAAAATTGTTGATTACAACATACAATTTTTATTATAACCTATTGATTACAAGAATAAATCTAAGAAAATAATAACTGTGAAAATGTTGTTTACAACAAAGAATATATTGATTATAACTCAAAAATATTGATTACAAGAACGGATCTCACACAGAATCCAATATTTAAATACCTACTAGCATTTTGCAAGTCTTAGTTAAATAATTCAATTTTTATTTTCTACCGATATTGAATTTGTCTTATTTACTTATAAAAAGTAAAAGAAATATCCTGCCAAACGGATAATTTTCTCTCATTGTTGTATTGCAAACTATAACTATAAAATTGTTGATTACAACATACAATTTTTATTATAACCTATTGATTACAAGAATAAATCTAAGAAAATAATAATAATGAAATTGTTGATTACAACAAAGAATATATTGATTATAACTCAAAAATATTGATTACAAGAACGGATCTCACACAGAATCCAATATTTAAATACCTACTAGCATTTTGCAAGTCTTAGTTAAATAATTCAATTTTTATTTTCTACCGATATTGAATTTGTCTTATTTACTTATAAAAAGTAAAAGAAATATCCTGCCAAACGGATAATTTTCTCTCATTGTTGTATTGCAAACTATAACTATAAAATTGTTGATTACAACATACAATTTTTATTATAACCTATTGATTACAAGAATAAATCTAAGAAAATAATAACTGTGAAAATGTTGATTACAACAAAGAATATATTGATTATAACTCAAAAATATTGATTACAAGATCGGATCTCACACAGAATCCAATATTTAAATACCTACTAGCATTTTGCAAGTCTTAGTTAAATAATTCAATTTTTATTTTCTACCGATATTGAATTTGTCTTATTTACTTATAAAAAGTAAAAGAAATATCCTGCCAAACGGATAATTTTCTCTCATTGTTGTATTGCAAACTATAACTATAAAATTGTTGATTACAACATACAATTTTTATTATAACCTATTGATTACAAGAATAAATCTAAGAAAATAATAACTGTGAAAATGTTGATTACAACAAAGAATATATTGATTATAACTCAAAAATATTGATTACAAGAACGGATCTCACACAGAATCTAATATTTAAATACCTACTAGCATTTTGCAAGTCTCAGTTAAATAATTCAATTTTTATTTTCTACCGATATTGAATTTGTCTTATTTACTTATAAAAAGTAAAAGAAATATCCTGCTAAACGGATAATTTTCTCTCATTGTTGTATTGCAAACTATAACTATAAAATTGTTGATTACAACATACAATTTTTATTATAACCTATTGATTACAAGAATAAATCTAAGAAAATAATAACTGTGAAAATGTTGATTACAACAAAGAATATATTGATTATAACTCAAAAATATTGATTACAAGATCGGATCTCACACAGAATCCAATATTTAAATACCTACTAGCATTTTGCAAGTCTTAGTTAAATAATTCGATTTTTATTACCTTCCGTCACCTTTAGGTAAGGAAGGTATTGTCTTTGGTCAAAAAATTCGGTGGTGAGTTTTTGATGAATAAGCACGTTTTAGGGTCCCTAGAATACGATTTTACTATTTTTACGATGATGTCTGTATGTGTGTGTGTGTGTATGTATGTGTGTGTGTGTGTGTGAGTGTCTGTGTGTGACAAAATTTTCTAATGCGATAACTCTAATACTACAATTCCAAAAATTATAATTCCTTCGTATTCCTCTTCGTTACATCCATGTAAAGAGCTGATTAGATTTTGGTTATAATTGGTCAACCGAAAGTACCCTTATTTGAAGATTTTAACAGTTTTTCTTGAAAAAACGATGTTAAATATCATTTTTTCACATTTAATGTTATTATAAATATTAAAGAATATTTTATTCTCTCTTCTATACAATTTGAATGAATTTTATACTTCATATTAAATGGATATAGAGTAAAAAAATTATAAAGAAATTAAATTTCATAAAGTAGCCATAGCTATGAAAACAGCTACTATATTAAGAAAATTCTGATTGAAAGGTGTCAGTGTCAAGTTCAGTTGACAGTATGTATGTGTTATAATTTTACTGGATATATAGGATCTTTTGATAGAAACTTTCTGCATAGAATTTATATAAAATGCATACAACTGCTTTAAGGTAATGTACAAGAAATATAATCTTTTGCAAGGAACTTTCTGCATGACATTTATACAAAATACATAGAACTGACGGAAGGTAATGTGCTGGCCACATCAGATTTTTTTCTACCGATATTGAATTTGTCTTATTTACTTATAAAAAGTAAAAGAAATATCCTGCCAAACGGATAATTTTCTCTCATTGTTGTATTGCAAACTATAACTATAAAATTGTTGATTACAACATACAATTTTTATTATAACCTATTGATTACAAGAATAAATCTAAGAAAATAATAACTGTGAAAATGTTGATTACAACAAAGAATATATTGATTATAACTCAAAAATATAGATTACAAGAACGGATCTCACATAGAATCCAATATTTAAATACCTACTAGCATTTTGCATGTCTTAGTTAAATAATTCAATTTTTATTTTCTACCGATATTGAATTTGTCTTATTTACTTATAAAAAGTAAAAGAAATATCTTGCCAAACGGATAATTTTCTCTCATTGTTGTATTGCAAACTATAATTATAAAATTGTTGATTACAACATACAATTTTTATTATAACCTATTGATTACAAGAATAAATCTAAGAAAATAATAACTGTGAAAATGTTGATTACAACAAAGAATATATTGATTATAACTCAAAAATATTGATTACAAAAACGGATCTCACACAGAATCCAATATTTAAATACCTACTAGCATTTTGCAAGTCTTAGTTAAATAATTCAATTTTTATTTTCTACCGATATTGAATTTGTCTTATTTACTTATAAAAAGTAAAAGAAATATCCTGCCAAACGGATAATTTTCT
Source organism: Harpalus rubripes (assembly GCA_963082715.1). Taxonomy (NCBI): domain Eukaryota; kingdom Metazoa; phylum Arthropoda; class Insecta; order Coleoptera; family Carabidae; genus Harpalus; species Harpalus rubripes. The sequence goes on along the minus strand of OY720450.1, from coordinate 52,315,061 downwards.
CTCATTGTTGTATTGCAAACTATAACTATAAAATTGTTGATTACAACATACAATTTTTATTATAACCTATTGATTACAAGAATAAATCTAAGAAAATAATAATAATAAAATTGTTGATTACAACAAAGAATATATTGATTATAACTCAAAAATATTGATTACAAGAACGGATCTCACACAGAATCCAATATTTAAATACCTACTAGCATTTTGCAAGTCTTAGTTAAATAATTCAATTTTTATTTTCTACCGATATTGAATTTGTCTTATTTACTTATAAAAAGTAAAAGAAATATCCTGCCAAACGGATAATTTTCTCTCATTTTTGTATTGCAAACTATAACTATAAAATTGTTGATTACAACATACAATTTTTATTATTACAAGAATAAATCTAAGAAAATAATAACTGTGAAAATGTTGATTACAACAAAGAATATATTAATTATAACTCAAAAATATTGATTACAAGAACGGATCTCACACAGAATCCAATATTTAAATACCTACTAGCATTTTGCAAGTCTTAGTTAAATAATTCAATTTTTATTTTCTACCGATATTGAATTTGTCTTATTTACATATAAAAAGTAAAAGAAATATCCTGCCAAACGGATAATTTTCTCTCATTGTTGTATTGCAAACTATAACTATAAAATTGTTGATTACAACATACAATTTTTATTATAACCTATTAATTACAAGAATAAATCTAAGAAAATAATAACTGTGAAAATGTTGATTACAACAAAGAATATATTGATTATAACTCAAAAATATTGATTACAAGAACGGATCTCACACAGAATCCAATATTTAAATACCTACTAGCATTTTGCAAGTCTTAGTTAAATAATTCAATTTTTATTTTCTACCGATATTGAATTTGTCTTATTTACATATAAAAAGTAAAAGAAATATCCTGCCAAACGGATAATTTTCTCTCATTGTTGTATTGCAAACTATAACTATAAAATTGTTGATTACAACATACAATTTTTATTATAACCTATTGATTACAAGAATAAATCTAAGAAAATAATAACTGTGAAAATGTTGATTACAACAAAGAATATATTGATTATAACTCAAAAATATTGATTACAAGAACGGATCTCACACAGAATCCAATATTTAAATACCTACTAGAATTTTGCAAGTCTTAGTTAAATAATTCAATTTTTATTTTCTACCGATATTGAATTTGTCTTATTTACTTATAAAAAGTAAAAGAAATATCCTGCCAAACGGATAATTTTCTCTCATTGTTGTATTGCAAACTATAACTATAAAATTGTTGATTACAACATACAATTTTTATTATAACCTATTGATTACAAGAATAAATCTAAGAAAATAATAACTGTGAAAATGTTGATTACAACAAAGAATATATTGATTATAACTCAAAAATATTGATTACAAGAACGGATCTCACACAGAATCCAATGTTTAAATACCTACTAGAATTTTGCAAGTCTTAGTTAAATAATTCAATTTTTATTTTCTACCGATATTGAATTTGTCTTATTTACTTATAAATAGTAAAAGAAATATCCTGCCAAACGGATAATTTTCTCTCATTGTTGTATTGCAAACTATAACTATAAAATTGTTGATTACAACATACAATTTTTATTATAACCTATTGATTACAAGAATAAATCTAAGAAAATAATAACTGTGAAAATGTTGATTACAACAAAGAATATATTGATTATAACTCAAAAATATTGATTACAAGATCGGATCTCACACAGAATCCAATATTTAAATACCTACTAGCATTTTGCAAGTCTTAGTTAAATAATTCAATTTTTATTTTCTACCGATATTGAATTTGTCTTATTTACTTATAAAAAGTAAAAGAAATATCCTGCCAAACGGATAATTTTCTCTCATTGTTGTATTGCAAACTATAACTATAAAATTGTTGATTACAACATACAATTTTTATTATAACCTATTGATTACAAGAATAAATCTAAGAAAATAATAACTGTGAAAATGTTGATTACAACAAAGAATATATTGATTATAACTCAAAAATATTGATTACAAGAACGGATGTCACACAGAATCCAATATTTAAATACCTACTAGCATTTTGCAAGTCTTAGTTAACTAATTCAATTTTTATTTTCTACCGATATTGAATTTGTCTTATTTACTTATAAAAAGTAAAAGAAATATCCTGCCAAACGGATAATTTTCTCTCATTGTTGTATTGCAAACTATAACTATAAAATTGTTGATTACAACATACAATTTTTATTATAACCTATTGATTACAAGAATAAATCTAAGAAAATAATAATAATGAAATTGTTGATTACAACAAAGAATATATTGATTATAACTCAAAAATATTGATTACAAGAACGGATCTCACACAGAATCCAATATTTAAATACCTACTAGCATTTTGCAAGTCTTAGTTAAATAATTCAATTTTTATTTTCTACCGATATTGAATTTGTCTTATTTACTTATAAAAAGTAAAAGAAATATCCTGCCAAACGGATAATTTTCTCTCATTTTTGTATTGCAAACTATAACTATAAAATTGTTGATTACAACATACAATTTTTATTATTACAAGAATAAATCTAAGAAAATAATACCTGTGAAAATGTTGATTACAACAAAGAATATATTGATTATAACTCAAAAATATTGATTACAAGAACGGATCTCACACAGAATCCAATATTTAAATACCTACTAGCATTTTGCAAGTCTTAGTTAAATAATTCAATTTTTATTTTCTACCGATATTGAATTTGTCTTATTTACATATAAAAAGTAAAAGAAATATCCTGCCAAACGGATAATTTTCTCTCATTGTTGTATTGCAAACTATAACTATAAAATTGTTGATTACAACATACAATTTTTATTATAACCTATTGATTACAAGAATAAATCTAAGAAAATAATAACTGTGAAAATGTTGATTACAACAAAGAATATATTGATTATAACTCAAAAATATTGATTACAAGAACGGATCTCACACAGAATCCAATATTTAAATACCTACTAGCATTTTGCAAGTCTTAGTTAAATAATTCAATTTTTATTTTCTACCGATATTGAATTTGTCTTATTTACATATAAAAAGTAAAAGAAATATCCTGCCAAACGGATAATTTTCTCTCATTGTTGTATTGCAAACTATAACTATAAAATTGTTGATTACAACATACAATTTTTATTATAACCTATTGATTACAAGAATAAATCTAAGAAAATAATAACTGTGAAAATGTTGATTACAACAAAGAATATATTGATTATAACTCAAAAATATTGATTACAAGAACGGATCTCACACAGAATCCAATATTTAAATACCTACTAGAATTTTGCAAGTCTTAGTTAAATAATTCAATTTTTATTTTCTACCGATATTGAATTTGTCTTATTTACTTATAAAAAGTAAAAGAAATATCCTGCCAAACGGATAATTTTCTCTCATTGTTGTATTGCAAACTATAACTATAAAATTGTTGATTACAACATACAATTTTTATTATAACCTATTGATTACAAGAATAAATCTAAGAAAATAATAACTGTGAAAATGTTGATTACAACAAAGAATATATTGATTATAACTCAAAAATATTGATTACAAGAACGGATCTCACACAGAATCCAATGTTTAAATACCTACTAGAATTTTGCAAGTCTTAGTTAAATAATTCAATTTTTATTTTCTACCGATATTGAATTTGTCTTATTTACATATAAAAAGTAAAAGAAATATCCTGCCAAACGGATAATTTTCTCTCATTGTTGTATTGCAAACTATAACTATAAAATTGTTGATTACAACATACAATTTTTATTATAACCTATTGATTACAAGAATAAATCTAAGAAAATAATAACTGTGAAAATGTTGATTACAACAAAGAATATATTGATTATAACTCAAAAATATTGATTACAAGAACGGATCTCACACAGAATCCAATATTTAAATACCTACTAGAATTTTGCAAGTCTTAGTTAAATAATTAAATTTTTATTTTCTACCGATATTGAATTTGTCTTATTTACTTATAAAAAGTAAAAGAAATATCCTGCCAAACGGATAATTTTCTCTCATTGTTGTATTGCAAACTATAACTATAAAATTGTTGATTACAACATACAATTTTTATTATAACCTATTGATTACAAGAATAAATCTAAGACAATAATAACTGTGAAAATGTTGATTACAACAAAGAATATATTGATTATAACTCAAAAATATTGATTACAAGAACGGATCTCACACAGAATCCAATATTTAAATACCTACTAGCATTTTGCAAGTCTTAGTTAAATAATTCAATTTTTATTTTCTACCGATATTGAATTTGTCTTATTTACTTATAAAAAGTAAAAGAAATATCCTGCCAAACGGATAATTTTCTCTCATTGTTGTATTGCAAACTATAACTATAAAATTGTTGATTACAACATACAATTTTTATTATAACCTATTGATTACAAGAATAAATCTAAGAAAATAATAATAATGAAATTGTTGATTACAACAAAGAATATATTGATTATAACTCAAAAATATTGATTACAAGAACGGATCTCACACAGAATCCAATATTTAAATACCTACTAGCATTTTGCAAGTCTTAGTTAAATAATTCAATTTTTATTTTCTACCGATATTGAATTTGTCTTATTTACTTATAAAAAGTAAAAGAAATATCCTGCCAAACGGATAATTTTCTCTCATTTTTGTATTGCAAACTATAACTATAAAATTGTTGATTACAACATACAATTTTTATTATTACAAGAATAAATCTAAGAAAATAATAACTGTGAAAATGTTGATTACAACAAAGAATATATTGATTATAACTCAAAAATATTGATTACAAGAACGGATCTCACACAGAATCCAATATTTAAATACCTACTAGCATTTTGCAAGTCTTAGTTAAATAATTCAATTTTTATTTTCTACCGATATTGAATTTGTCTTATTTACATATAAAAAGTAAAAGAAATATCCTGCCAAACGGATAATTTTCTCTCATTGTTGTATTGCAAACTATAACTATAAAATTGTTGATTACAACATACAATTTTTATTATAACCTATTGATTACAAGAATAAATCTAAGAAAATAATAACTGTGAAAATGTTGATTACAACAAAGAATATATTGATTATAACTCAAAAATATTGATTACAAGAACGGATCTCACACAGAATCCAATATTTAAATACCTACTAGAATTTTGCAAGTCTTAGTTAAATAATTCAATTTTTATTTTCTACCGATATTGAATTTGTCTTATTTACTTATAAAAAGTAAAAGAAATATCCTGCCAAACGGATAATTTTCTCTCATTGTTGTATTGCAAACTATAACTATAAAATTGTTGATTACAACATACAATTTTTATTATAACCTATTGATTACAAGAATAAATCTAAGAAAATAATAACTGTGAAAATGTTGATTACAACAAAGAATATATTGATTATAACTCAAAAATATTGATTACAAGAACGGATCTCACACAGAATCCAATGTTTAAATACCTACTAGAATTTTGCAAGTCTTAGTTAAATAATTCAATGTTTATTTTCTATCGATATTGAATTTGTCTTATTTACTTATAAAAAGTAAAAGAAATATCCTGCCAAACGGATAATTTTCTCTCATTTTTGTATTGCAAACTATAACTATAAAATTGTTGATTACAACATACAATTTTTATTATAACCTATTGATTACAAGAATAAATCTAAGAAAATAATAACTGTGAAAATGTTGATTACAACAAAGAATATATTGATTATAACTCAAAAATATTGATTACAAGAACGGATGTCACACAGAATCCAATATTTAAATACCTACTAGCATTTTGCAAGTCTTAGTTAAATAATTCAATTTTTATTTTCTACCGATATTGAATTTGTCTTATTTACTTATAAAAAGTAAAAGAAATATCCTGCCAAACGGATAATTTTCTCTCAGTGTTGTATTGCAAACTATAACTATAAAATTGTTGATTACAACATACAATTTTTATTATAACCTATTGATTACAAGAATAAATCTAAGAAAATAATAATAATGAAATTGTTGATTACAACAAAGAATATATTGATTATAACTCAAAAATATTGATTACAAGAACGGATCTCACACAGAATCCAATATTTAAATACCTACTAGCATTTTGCAAGTCTTAGTTAAATAATTCAATTTTTATTTTCTACCGATATTGAATTTGTCTTATTTACTTATAAAAAGTAAAAGAAATATCCTGCCAAACGGATAATTTTCTCTCATTGTTGTATTGCAAACTATAACTATAAAATTGTTGATTACAACATACAATTTTTATTATAACCTATTGATTACAAGAATAAATCTAAGAAAATAATAACTGTGAAAATGTTGATTACAACAAAGAATATATTGATTATAACTCAAAAATATTGATTACAAGATCGGATCTCACACAGAATCCAATATTTAAATACCTACTAGCATTTTGCAAGTCTTAGTTAAATAATTCAATTTTTATTTTCTACCGATATTGAATTTGTCTTATTTACTTATAAAAAGTAAAAGAAATATCCTGCCAAACGGATAATTTTCTCTCATTGTTGTATTGCAAACTATAACTATAAAATTGTTGATTACAACATACAATTTTTATTATAACCTATTGATTACAAGAATAAATCTAAGAAAATAATAACTGTGAAAATGTTGATTACAACAAAGAATATATTGATTATAACTCAAAAATATTGATTACAAGAACGGATCTCACACAGAATCCAATATTTAAATACCTACTAGCATTTTGCATGTCTTAGTTAAATAATTCAATTTTTATTTTCTACCGATATTGAATGTCTTATTTACTTATAAAAAGTAATAGAAATATCTTTCCAAACGGATAATTTTCTCTCATTGTTGTATTGCAAACTATAATTATAAAATTGTTGATTACAACATACAATTTTTATTATAACCTATTGATTACAAGAATAAATCTAAGAAAATAATAACTGTGAAAATGTTGATTACAACAAAGAATATATTGATTATAACTCAAAAATATTGATTACAAGAACGGATCTCACACAGAATCCAATATTTAAATACCTACTAGCATTTTGCAAGTCTTAGTTAAATAATTCAATTTTTATTTTCTACCGATATTGAATTTGTCTTATTTACTTATAAAAAGTAAAAGAAATATCCTGCCAAACGGATAATTTTCTCTCATTGTTGTATTGCAAACTATAACTATAAAATTGTTGATTACAACATACAATTTTTATTATAACCTATTGATTACAAGAATAAATCTAAGAAAATAATAACTGTGAAAATGTTGATTACAACAAAGAATATATTGATTATAACTCAAAAATATTGATTACAAGATCGGATCTCACACAGAATCCAATATTTAAATACCTACTAGCATTTTGCAAGTCTTAGTTAAATAATTCAATTTTTATTTTCTACCGATATTGAATTTGTCTTATTTACTTATAAAATGTAAAAGAAATATCCTGCCAAACGGATAATTTTCTCTCATTGTTGTATTGCAAACTATAACTATAAAATTGTTGATTACAACATACAATTTTTATTATAACCTATTGATTACAAGAATAAATCTAAGAAAATAATAACTGTGAAAATGTTGATTACAACAAAGAATATATTGATTATAACTCAAAAATATTGATTACAAGAACGGATCTCACACAGAATCTAATATTTAAATACCTACTAGCATTTTGCAAGTCTTAGTTAAATAATTCAATTTTTATTTTCTACCGATATTGAATTTGTCTTATTTACTTATAAAAAGTAAAAGAAATATCCTGCTAAACGGATAATTTTCTCTCATTGTTGTATTGCAAACTATAACTATAAAATTGTTGATTACAACATACAATTTTTATTATAACCTATTGATTACAAGAATAAATCTAAGAAAATAATAACTGTGAAAATGTTGATTACAACAAAGAATATATTGATTATAACTCAAAAATATTGATTACAAGATCGGATCTCACACAGAATCCAATATTTAAATACCTACTAGCATTTTGCAAGTCTTAGTTAAATAATTCAATTTTTATTTTCTACCGATATTGAATTTGTCTTATTTACATATAAAAAGTAAAAGAAATATCCTGCCAAACGGATAATTTTCTCTCATTGTTGTATTGCAAACTATAACTATAAAATTGTTGATTACAACATACAATTTTTATTATAACCTATTGATTACAAGAATAAATCTAAGAAAATAATAACTGTGAAAATGTTGATTACAACAAAGAATATATTGATTATAACCCAAAAATATTGATTACAAGAACGGATCTCACACAGAATCCAATATTTAAATACCTACTAGCATTTTGCAAGTCTTAGTTAAATAATTCAATTTTTATTTTCTACCGATATTGAATTTGTCTTATTTACTTATAAAAAGTAAAAGAAATATCCTGCCAAACGGATAATTTTCTCTTATTGTTGTATTGCAAACTATAACTATAAAATTGTTGATTACAACATACAATTTTTATTATAACCTATTGATTACAAGAATAAATCTAAGAAAATAATAACTGTGAAAATGTTGATTACAACAAAGAATATATTGATTATAACTCAAAAATATTGATTACAAGAACGGATCTCACACAGAATCCAATATTTAAATACCTACTAGAATTTTGCAAGTCTTAGTTAAATAATTCAATTTTTATTTTCTACCGATATTGAATTTGTCTTATTTACTTATAAAAAGTAAAAGAAATATCCTGCCAAACGGATAATTTTCTCTCATTGTTGTATTGCAAACTATAACTATAAAATTGTTGATTACAACATACAATTTTTATTATAACCTATTGATTACAAGAATAAATCTAAGAAAATAATAACTGTGAAAATGTTGATTACAACAAAGAATATATTGATTATAACTCAAAAATATTGATTACAAGAACGGATCTCACACAGAATCCAATGTTTAAATACCTACTAGAATTTTGCAAGTCTTAGTTAAATAATTCAATTTTTATTTTCTACCGATATTGAATTTGTCTTATTTACTTATAAAAAGTAAAAGAAATATCCTGCCAAACGGATAATTTTCTCTCATTTTTGTATTGCAAACTATAACTATAAAATTGTTGATTACAACATACAATTTTTATTATAACCTATTGATTACAAGAATAAATCTAAGAAAATAATAACTGTGAAAATGTTGATTACAACAAAGAATATATTGATTATAACTCAAAAATATTGATTACAAGATCGGATCTCACACAGAATCCAATATTTAAATACCTACTAGCATTTTGCAAGTCTTAGTTAAATAATTCAATTTTTATTTTCTACCGATATTGAATTTGTCTTATTTACTTATAAAAAGTAAAAGAAATATCCTGCCAAACGGATAATTTTCTCTCATTGTTGTATTGCAAACTATAACTATAAAATTGTTGATTACAACATACAATTTTTATTATAACCTATTGATTACAAGAATAAATCTAAGAAAATAATAACTGTGAAAATGTTGATTACAACAAAGAATATATTGATTATAACTCAAAAATATTGATTACAAGAACGGATCTCACACAGAATCCAATATTTAAATACCTACTAGCATTTTGCATGTCTTAGTTAAATAATTCAATTTTTATTTTCTACCGATATTGAATTTGTCTTATTTACTTATAAAAAGTAAAAGAAATATCTTGCCAAACGGATAATTTTCTCTCATTGTTGTATTGCAAACTATAATTATAAAATTGTTGATTACAACATACAATTTTTATTATAACCTATTGATTACAAGAATAAATCTAAGAAAATAATAACTGTGAAAATGTTGATTACAACAAAGAATATATTGATTATAACTCAAAAATATTGATTACAAGAACGGATCTCACACAGAATCCAATATTTAAATACCTACTAGCATTTTGCAAGTCTTAGTTAAATAATTCAATTTTTATTTTCTACCGATATTGAATTTGTCTTATTTACTTATAAAAAGTAAAAGAAATATCCTGCCAAACGGATAATTTTCTCTCATTGTTGTATTGCAAACTATAACTATAAAATTGTTGATTACAACATACAATTTTTATTATAACCTATTGATTACAAGAATAAATCTAAGAAAATAATAATAATGAAATTGTTGATTACAACAAAGAATATATTGATTATAACTCAAAAATATTGATTACAAGAACGGATCTCACACAGAATCCAATATTTAAATACCTACTAGCATTTTGCAAGTCTTAGTTAAATAATTCAATTTTTATTTTCTACCGATATTGAATTTGTCTTATTTACTTATAAAAAGTAAAAGAAATATCCTGCCAAACGGATAATTTTCTCTCATTTTCGTATTGCAAACTATAACTATAAAATTGTTGATTACAACATACAATTTTTATTATTACAAGAATAAATCTAAGAAAATAATAACTGTGAAAATGTTGATTACAACAAAGAATATATTGATTATAACTCAAAAATATTGATTACAAGAACGGATCTCACACAGAATCCAATATTTAAATACCTACTAGCATTTTGCAAGTCTTAGTTAAATAATTCAATTTTTATTTTCTACCGATATTGAATTTGTCTTATTTACATATAAAAAGTAAAAGAAATATCCTGCCAAACGGATAATTTTCTCTCATTGTTGTATTGCAAACTATAACTATAAAATTGTTGATTACAACATACAATTTTTATTATAACCTATTGATTACAAGAATAAATCTAAGAAAATAATAACTGTGAAAATGTTGATTACAACAAAGAATATATTGATTATAACTCAAAAATATTGATTACAAGAACGGATCTCACACAGAATCCAATATTTAAATACCTACTAGAATTTTGCAAGTCTTAGTTAAATAATTAAATTTTTATTTTCTACCGATATTGAATTTGTCTTATTTACTTATAAAAAGTAAAAGAAATATCCTGCCAAACGGATAATTTTCTCTCATTGTTGTATTGCAAACTATAACTATAAAATTGTTGATTACAACATACAATTTTTATTATAACCTATTGATTACAAGAATAAATCTAAGACAATAATAACTGTGAAAATGTTGATTACAACAAAGAATATATTGATTATAACTCAAAAATATTGATTACAAGAACGGATCTCACACAGAATCCAATATTTAAATACCTACTAGCATTTTGCAAGTCTTAGTTAAATAATTCAATTTTTATTTTCTACCGATATTGAATTTGTCTTATTTACTTATAAAAAGTAAAAGAAATATCCTGCCAAACGGATAATTTTCTCTCATTGTTGTATTGCAAACTATAACTATAAAATTGTTGATTACAACATACAATTTTTATTATAACCTATTGATTACAAGAATAAATCTAAGAAAATAATAATAATGAAATTGTTGATTACAACAAAGAATATATTGATTATAACTCAAAAATATTGATTACAAGAACGGATCTCACACAGAATCCAATATTTAAATACCTACTAGCATTTTGCAAGTCTTAGTTAAATAATTCAATTTTTATTTTCTACCGATATTGAATTTGTCTTATTTACCTATAAAAAGTAAAAGAAATATCCTGCCAAACGGATAATTTTCTCTCATTTTTGTATTGCAAACTATAACTATAAAATTGTTGATTACAACATACAATTTTTATTATTACAAGAATAAATCTAAGAAAATAATAACTGTGAAAATGTTGATTACAACAAAGAATATATTGATTATAACTCAAAAATATTGATTACAAGAACGGATCTCACACAGAATCCAATATTTAAATACCTACTAGCATTTTGCAAGTCTTAGTTAAATAATTCAATTTTTATTTTCTACCGATATTGAATTTGTCTTATTTACATATAAAAAGTAAAAGAAATATCCTGCCAAACGGATAATTTTCTCTCATTGTTGTATTGCAAACTATAACTATAAAATTGTTGATTACAACATACAATTTTTATTATAACCTATTGATTACAAGAATAAATCTAAGAAAATAATAACTGTGAAAATGTTGATTACAACAAAGAATATATTGATTATAACTCAAAAATATTGATTACAAGAACGGATCTCACACAGAATCCAATATTTAAATACCTACTAGAATTTTGCAAGTCTTAGTTAAATAATTCAATTTTTATTTTCTACCGATATTGAATTTGTCTTATTTACTTATAAAAAGTAAAAGAAATATCCTGCCAAACGGATAATTTTCTCTCATTGTTGTATTGCAAACTATAACTATAAAATTGTTGATTACAACATACAATTTTTATTATAACCTATTGATTACAAGAATAAATCTAAGAAAATAATAACTGTGAAAATGTTGATTACAACAAAGAATATATTGATTATAACTCAAAAATATTGATTACAAGAACGGATCTCACACAGAATCCAATGTTTAAATACCTACTAGAATTTTGCAAGTCTTAGTTAAATAATTCAATGTTTATTTTCTATCGATATTGAATTTGTCTTATTTACTTATAAAAAGTAAAAGAAATATCCTGCCAAACGGATAATTTTCTCTCATTTTTGTATTGCAAACTATAACTATAAAATTGTTGATTACAACATACAATTTTTATTATAACCTATTGATTACAAGAATAAATCTAAGAAAATAATAACTGTGAAAATGTTGATTACAACAAAGAATATATTGATTATAACTCAAAAATATTGATTACAAGAACGGATGTCACACAGAATCCAATATTTAAATACCTACTAGCATTTTGCAAGTCTTAGTTAAATAATTCAATTTTTATTTTCTACCGATATTGAATTTGTCTTATTTACTTATAAAAAGTAAAAGAAATATCCTGCCAAACGGATAATTTTCTCTCAGTGTTGTATTGCAAACTATAACTATAAAATTGTTGATTACAACATACAATTTTTATTATAACCTATTGATTACAAGAATAAATCTAAGAAAATAATAATAATGAAATTGTTGATTACAACAAAGAATATATTGATTATAACTCAAAAATATTGATTACAAGAACGGATCTCACACAGAATCCAATATTTAAATACCTACTAGCATTTTGCAAGTCTTAGTTAAATAATTCAATTTTTATTTTCTACCGATATTGAATTTGTCTTATTTACTTATAAAAAGTAAAAGAAATATCCTGCCAAACGGATAATTTTCTCTCATTGTTGTATTGCAAACTATAACTATAAAATTGTTGATTACAACATACAATTTTTATTATAACCTATTGATTACAAGAATAAATCTAAGAAAATAATAACTGTGAAAATGTTGATTACAACAAAGAATATATTGATTATAACTCAAAAATATTGATTACAAGATCGGATCTCACACAGAATCCAATATTTAAATACCTACTAGCATTTTGCAAGTCTTAGTTAAATAATTCAATTTTTATTTTCTACCGATATTGAATTTGTCTTATTTACTTATAAAAAGTAAAAGAAATATCCTGCCAAACGGATAATTTTCTCTCATTGTTGTATTGCAAACTATAACTATAAAATTGTTGATTACAACATACAATTTTTATTATAACCTATTGATTACAAGAATAAATCTAAGAAAATAATAACTGTGAAAATGTTGATTACAACAAAGAATATATTGATTATAACTCAAAAATATTGATTACAAGAACGGATCTCACACAGAATCCAATATTTAAATACCTACTAGCATTTTGCATGTCTTAGTTAAATAATTCAATTTTTATTTTCTACCGATATTGAATGTCTTATTTACTTATAAAAAGTAATAGAAATATCTTTCCAAACGGATAATTTTCTCTCATTGTTGTATTGCAAACTATAATTATAAAATTGTTGATTACAACATACAATTTTTATTATAACCTATTGATTACAAGAATAAATCTAAGAAAATAATAACTGTGAAAATGTTGATTACAACAAAGAATATATTGATTATAACTCAAAAATATTGATTACAAGAACGGATCTCACACAGAATCCAATATTTAAATACCTACTAGCATTTTGCAAGTCTTAGTTAAATAATTCAATTTTTATTTTCTACCGATATTGAATTTGTCTTATTTACTTATAAAAAGTAAAAGAAATATCCTGCCAAACGGATAATTTTCTCTCATTGTTGTATTGCAAACTATAACTATAAAATTGTTGATTACAACATACAATTTTTATTATAACCTATTGATTACAAGAATAAATCTAAGAAAATAATAACTGTGAAAATGTTGATTACAACAAAGAATATATTGATTATAACTCAAAAATATTGATTACAAGATCGGATCTCACACAGAATCCAATATTTAAATACCTACTAGCATTTTGCAAGTCTTAGTTAAATAATTCAATTTTTATTTTCTACCGATATTGAATTTGTCTTATTTACTTATAAAAAGTAAAAGAAATATCCTGCCAAACGGATAATTTTCTCTCATTGTTGTATTGCAAACTATAACTATAAAATTGTTGATTACAACATACAATTTTTATTATAACCTATTGATTACAAGAATAAATCTAAGAAAATAATAACTGTGAAAATGTTGATTACAACAAAGAATATATTGATTATAACTCAAAAATATTGATTACAAGAACGGATCTCACACAGAATCTAATATTTAAATACCTACTAGCATTTTGCAAGTCTTAGTTAAATAATTCAATTTTTATTTTCTACCGATATTGAATTTGTCTTATTTACTTATAAAAAGTAAAAGAAATATCCTGCTAAACGGATAATTTTCTCTCATTGTTGTATTGCAAACTATAACTATAAAATTGTTGATTACAACATACAATTTTTATTATAACCTATTGATTACAAGAATAAATCTAAGAAAATAATAACTGTGAAAATGTTGATTACAACAAAGAATATATTGATTATAACTCAAAAATATTGATTACAAGATCGGATCTCACACAGAATCCAATATTTAAATACCTACTAGCATTTTGCAAGTCTTAGTTAAATAATTCAATTTTTATTTTCTACCGATATTGAATTTGTCTTATTTACTTATAAAAAGTAAAAGAAATATCCTGCCAAACGGATAATTTTCTCTCATTGTTGTATTGCAAACTATAACTATAAAATTGTTGATTACAACATACAATTTTTATTATAACCTATTGATTACAAGAATAAATCTAAGAAAATAATAACTGTGAAAATGTTGATTACAACAAAGAATATATTGATTATAACTCAAAAATATTGATTACAAGAACGGATCTCACACAGAATCCAATATTTAAATACCTACTAGCATTTTGCATGTCTTAGTTAAATAATTCAATTTTTATTTTCTACCGATATTGAATTTGTCTTATTTACTTATAAAAAGTAAAAGAAATATCTTGCCAAACGGATAATTTTCTCTCATTGTTGTATTGCAAACTATAATTATAAAATTGTTGATTACAACATACAATTTTTATTATAACCTATTGATTACAAGAATAAATCTAAGAAAATAATAACTGTGAAAATGTTGATTACAACAAAGAATATATTGATTATAACTCAAAAATATTGATTACAAGAACGGATCTCACACAGAATCCAATATTTAAATACCTACTAGCATTTTGCAAGTCTTAGTTAAATAATTCAATTTTTATTTTCTACCGATATTGAATTTGTCTTATTTACTTATAAAAAGTAAAAGAAATATCCTGCCAAACGGATAATTTTCTCTCATTGTTGTATTGCAAACTATAACTATAAAATTGTTGATTACAACATACAATTTTTATTATAACCTATTGATTACAAGAATAAATCTAAGAAAATAATAACTGTGAAAATGTTGATTACAACAAAGAATGTATTGATTATAACTCAAAAATATTGATTACAAGAACGGATCTCACACAGAATCCAATGTTTAAATACCTACTAGAATTTTGCAAGTCTTAGTTAAATAATTCAATTTTTATTTTCCACCGATATTGAATTTGTCTTATTTACTTATAAAAATAATAAGTATAAGAGCAGCAAGGTGTGTTATTGTGTTGGGTCTCGAAAAATCGTGAAAATTGTAGAAATCTCTTAAAAAAAAAAAAATTGAGTGGTAGTGGCATGGAGTAGTGAACAGTGACTAAAATTAGTACTTGGACTGAAATATCTGGAAAAAATTGAGTAAAAGTTGAATTTTTCGCCGGTCGAGCTAACATAACCTCAGATTCCAACGGTTGAGATCTATGATCTATGGTTTATTGGATTTATCCATATTTACTTCATCTTTATTTATTGTTATTATTGTTCAAGTGTTTTTCTTTTGTACGTAAAAACTTAAAAGCCTAATAAAAATAATACAAAGTGCAATTTTGACATTTCCGGAGATCATTTTGCAAGATCTAAAATCCAGTTCTAAAGTGTCCAAGATCTAAAATTTTGGGATCTAAAGTTTTATTTTCGGATCTAAAATTTCGGGATCTAAAAACTAAGATCTAAAATCACGAAATCATTATCATCTAAAATTATAACAACAAATACGGATAAAAATTATAATAAACAAATAATAATTATAATAAATAATATTAATAATAAAAAATAACCAATTAAAAATCAGTACTTTAATAATAATTTATATAACAAAAAAAATAATAAGAATTATAATAAATAATTAACAACCGTGTGCTTTAATAATAATAAACAAAAAAAATAATAATAAAATAAATAAATATTAAAAAAAAACATCAAAAAATAAACAAATAATAATAAAAGGAAAAAATAGAAAATAAATTCGCCTTCGTATATGTAACCGTTATTTCGCAGAGGGGAGGTGAGATACTGCTAGGCAGGCGTAGATGGAAAAAGAGAGAAAGTCTAGCATCACAACATATTATAAAAGGAAAAAAGCAGATACGTCTTTCGAATCGGATAATCCATTCGTAAAAAGCACGAAACTAGAGAGAACCCCACCAAAAGAACCCCCCACGACGAAGCTAGAGAGTACCCCACCAAAAGAGCCCCCCACGGCCGGAAACAATATGGATCAGAAAATAGATGAGCTAAATCAAAAAATGACCGAAATAACGAATATGTTTACAACAGTGATAGGAGAAATAAAAACTATACGAGACGAGAATGCTGAATGGAAAAACGAGATTAAAGAAATAAAAGAAAAATTAATACAAAAAGAAGAAAAATGGAATCAACAAGTAGAAAACTTAGAAAATAAAATAGAAAAACTAGAAAAAAAATTAGAAAAAAGGGAAAAACACGAAAAAAGAAATAATTTAGCAATAAAAGGCCTTAATATAAACGAAAAAGACGGAAAAGAAGAGATAGAAAATTTTTTAAAGAAAGAATTACAACTGGAAATAAATTTGAAAGAATATAAAATAGTAGGAAAAGAGAAAAAAGTAGTAATAGCCACAACAAATACATGGGAAGAAAAACAACGTATAATGGCAAAGAAAAGCATACTGAATACGAGAACAGAAACCGGAAAAATCTACATAGATAACGATATGACAGAAAAAGAATTGATGATTCAGAGACGTGTAATAGAAGAGGCAAAAAGTTATAAGAAAGAAGGAAGAGAAGTTAAAATAGGATACCAGAAAATCCAAGTGGATGGAAAATGGTGGTTTTGGGACGAGAAGCTAGAAAAATTAATCGATACAAAAAACTAAACAGATACAGGACAGAAACAAAGGATACCGAACATACGCAAAGAAACAGGCCACGAAATAGTCACAGAGACGCTCACAAGGGTATTAAAATTGGATTTTGGAATGTAGCGGGTTTAAATAATAAAGATAAAGATTTTTGGGAATTTTTGGAAGAATTTGATGTGGTAGGGTTGACAGAAACATGGGTAGAGCAAAAGCAGTGGATTTCTATAAAAAATAAATTACCGAAAACGTTCAACTGGGTCGCGATTCACGCAACAAGAACCCATAAAAAGGGCCGAGCGAAAGGAGGTATATTAACAGGAATCAAAATGGATATTAAAGAAATACAACATGACATAGAATATAAAGAACGAATACAAGTAAGAATAATAAAAATTAACAATGAAGCATGGAAAATAATAACTTTGTACAATGACAATAATATTCGAAACGTTCTAAATGAAATAAATAACAAAATACAGAACACGGAGGAAGAATATCTCATAATTGGAGGGGATTTCAATGCCAGAATAGGCGAAGAGGGTGGATTAGTAAATGACTGGGAAGAAAACATCACACCAAGGAAATCAAAAGACAAAGTAATTAACCCACAAGGGAAAACAATGATTCAGATCCTAGAAGAAAAGGGCTGGAACATATTAAATGGAAATTTTGATGGAGACCGGGAGGGAGAGTTTACTTACTATGGCCCGCAGGGAAAATCAGTTATCGATTACATAGTAACAAATCAGAAAGCGATCAGTAAATTAAGAAGAATCGAAGTCGGAATTAGAACAGAATCAGATCATGCACCCTTATGGACCACGTTAAAAGAGGCAAAGGAAGTAGTCCAAAATAAAAGAATAAAATATATCTCAAACTGGTCCAATGAAGGTATAAATGATTTCCAACATAACCTGCACCATAGTTTAAAAGATACCACACACGAAAATATAGATGAATTAGTAGAAGAAATAAAAAAGTGTATAATAAAAAAGAAAATAATAATAAAAGATAATTATACCTGGAATAAATGGTTCGATAAAGAATGCCTCCAAGCTAAGAAACAACTCAGAAAACAACTAAGACAACTACATCGGGGACACATATCACAAACTGAGTATAAAATACGATGTAAAGAATATAACAATCTATGCACGAAGAAAAAAGAAGAATTAAAAGGTAAAGAGGAAGAAATTATAAAAAATATAAAAACAGAACAGGAAGTTTGGAAATATTTGAACAAAGAGAGAAAAATAAAGGAGGAGATAAATACCAATATACAACTAGAGGAATGGAAAAATCACTTCATGAAATTACTAGAGGGGACAAATGATAAACCGATAACGACAATACCAGAGAAAGATGCTGATAAAAGAGAGGAAACTATAGAAGAAATCACGTTAGAAGAAGTAAAAGAACAAATAAAAAGACTTAAAAAGAAAAAAGCGGCAGGAGAGGATGGCATAGAAAATGAAGTATGGTTAAACTGCCCAGAAGAAATCATACAAAAAATTACAGATCTTTTTAATAAAATCTGGAGAGGAAACGACTTACCAGAAAGCTGGAAGAAAGGGTTGATTGTTCCAATATATAAATCAGGGAATAAAAATGAAGCAAAAAATTACAGAGGAATAACCCTGTTAGACAGTATATATAAAGTGTTCGCAATGATCATTAATCAGAGATTAAAAGATTCCATTGAGGAAAAAAGGCTATTGCCTGATACACAAAATGGATTTAGAGAAGGGCGAAGAACGACTGACAATATCTATATGCTAAACCATATAGCGAATAGAGAAATCTCAAAGAAAGAAGGAAAATTATATGCTTTCTTCGTTGATCTGAAGGCCGCTTTTGACACAGTCGACAGAGCAGAACTTATGAAAGTATTGGAAAATAAAGGTATAGACAATGCAGTCTTACAAAATATTAAAAAAATCTACAAAGAAACAACATCAGTAATTAAAATCAAGGAACAAGAATCAGACAAATTTTGGACGCAAAAAGGACTACGACAAGGTTGTCCATTAAGCCCAACCCTGTTCGCATTATATACGTCAGACCTGGAAAGTTACTTGCAAAGAGAACAAATCGGAGGAGTGGTAATAGGAAGGAGGAAAATATGGTCCTTAGCATATGCGGACGACATTGTAATTCTGGCTCTGACAAAGCAAGGGATGAAGAACCAAATAAAATTATTAGAAAAATACCTTGATAAAAAGAAATTAACTCTAAACAGTGAAAAATCGAAGATTATGACGTTTAAAAAAGGAGGGGGAAAAGGAAAAGAAGAAAAATGGAAATGGAAAGAGAAGGACTTAGAAGAGGTGAAAAAATTTAAATACTTAGGCTATACCTTCCAGCGTTCCAATATAGAAGAGGAGCATATAAATTATCTATCGAAAAAATCCATGGCAGCGATGGCCCAGATCTGGGGATTAGGACAAAAAAAATTCAAAAACAACTTTCCTATCAAAATAATGCTTTTCGATAAAATGATTAAACCGATAATCATGTACGGCGCAGAAATATGGGGATGGACAGAACAACAAAAAATAGAGCGGATACATCAAAAATATTTACGTTGGATTTTAGGGGTAGACCGTAATACCCCCACATACATATTGCTAGAGGAGACGAAGAGATATAACATGAAAATTGAAAGTGGAAAATTCGCAACAAAATTTGAGGAACGGATAAGAAATTTAGAGGAAGGTAACTTGCTAAAAGAATGCTGGCGGGAAATCAGACAAAAGGAAAGAAATCAACAAGACACCTCCAGATGGGAGAAAGCCCGGAAAAGCTTCTATGAAAGGAACGGGTACTCGACAACTAGTATAGAAATGATGCGTGAAAGAGGAGAAAGTGTGGTAAAGATACTAGAAGAAAAAGGAAAGCAAATACAGACACAAATACAACTAGGCAGAATAAAAGAATCGACATATTTTCCACTATATCAACATCTAGTAACGAATGATAAGCCTCCATATTTATTGAACTCAAAGGCAGAAAGAATCAAATTAATTGCACGTTTCAGATGCGGGAATGAGACCTCAGAAAATAAATCGTGGAAAACAGAAGAAGAGAAAAAATGTAGAATATGCAAAATAAAAGACGAGTCAATTTGGCACATATTCTATGAATGCTCCAAGAGGAAAGAAGGCAGGAGCTTAACAGTACTCTTAGACGAAACAGGCTCTGGAGAGGAGATCATGAGAATCATTCTCAAAAGAAGAAGAGAAAAGGGACACTGAATCCCGCTGAAAGACAAAAGACGCAGTGGAGGACAGCTCAATGATAGAAGAAAAAAAAAATGAGAGACACAATACTAACATAAGGAGAACTGAAGAATACGAATATGCAACACCCAAAGAAAGACGAAAAAAGAAGTTGACGAACACCCGGAAGGAATGGAGACGAAAGAAGAAGAAGAGCCCAGCTGCAATTACTCACCTATTTATAATGTGTGATATGATATATATATATATAAGACAATGCAAATATTTAAGTAAATTGTATTAAGATTCAAAGCCCTAGGGCAAGAATAAAGTTATCTATCTATCTACTTATAAAAAGTAAAAGAAATATCCTGCCAAACGGATAATTTTCTCTCATTTTTGTATTGCAAACTATAACTATAAAATTGTTGATTACAACATACAATTTTTATTATAACCTATTGATTACAAGAATAAATCTAAGAAAATAATAATAATGAAATTGTTGATTACAACAAAGAATATATTGATTATATCTCAAAAATATTGATTACAAGAACGGATCTCACACAGAATCCAATATTTAAATACCTACTAGCATTTTGCAAGTCTTAGTTAAATAATTCAATTTTTATTTTCTACCGATATTGAATTTGTCTTATTTACTTATAAAAAGTAAAAGAAATATCCTGCCAAACGCATAATTTTCTCTCATTTTTGTATTGCAAACTATAACTATAAAATTGTTGATTACAACATACAATTTTTATTATAACCTATTGATTACAAGAATAAATCTAAGAAAATAATAATAATGAAATTGTTGATTACAACAAAGAATATATTGATTATAACTCAAAAATATTGATTACAAGAACGGATCTCACACAGAATCCAATATTTAAATACCTACTAGCATTTTGCAAGTCTTAGTTAAATAATTCAATTTTTATTTTCTACCGATATTGAATTTGTCTTATTTACTTATAAAAAGTAAAAGAAATATCCTGCCAAACGGATAATTTTCTCTCATTGTTGTATTGCAAACTATAACTATAAAATTGTTGATTACAACATACAATTTTTATTATAACCTATTGATTACAAGAATAAATCTAAGAAAATAATAACTGTGAAAATGTTGATTACAACAAAGAATATATTGATTATAACTCAAAAATATTGATTACAAGATCGGATCTCACACAGAATCCAATATTTAAATACCTACTAGCATTTTGCAAGTCTTAGTTAAATAATTCAATTTTTATTTTCTACCGATATTGAATTTGTCTTATTTACTTATAAAAAGTAAAAGAAATATCCTGCCAAACGGATAATTTTCTCTCATTGTTGTATTGCAAACTATAACTATAAAATTGTTGATTACAACATACAATTTTTATTATAACCTATTGATTACAAGAATAAATCTAAGAAAATAATAACTGTGAAAATGTTGATTACAACAAAGAATATATTGATTATAACTCAAAAATATTGATTACAAGAACGGATCTCACACAGAATCCAATATTTAAATACCTACTAGCATTTTGCAAGTCTTAGTTAAATAATTCAATTTTTATTTTCTACCGATATTGAATTTGTCTTATTTACTTATAAAAAGTAAAAGAAATATCTTGCCAAACGGATAATTTTCTCTCATTGTTGTATTGCAAACTATAATTATAAAATTGTTGATTACAACATACAATTTTTATTATAACCTATTGATTACAAGAATAAATCTAAGAAAATAATAACTGTGAAAATGTTGATTACAACAAAGAATATATTGATTATAACTCAAAAATATTGATTACAAGAACGGATCTCACACAGAATCCAATATTTAAATACCTACTAGCATTTTGCAAGTCTTAGTTAAATAATTCAATTTTTATTTTCTACCGATATTGAATTTGTCTTATTTACTTATAAAAAGTAAAAGAAATATCCTGCCAAACGGATAATTTTCTCTCATTGTTGTATTGCAAACTATAACTATAAAATTGTTGATTACAACATACAATTTTTATTATAACCTATTGATTACAAGAATAAATCTAAGAAAATAATAATAATGAAATTGTTGATTACAACAAAGAATATATTGATTATAACTCAAAAATATTGATTACAAGAACGGATCTCACACAGAATCCAATATTTAAATACCTACTATCATTTTGCAAGTCTTAGTTAAATAATTCAATTTTTATTTTCTACCGATATTGAATTTGTCTTATTTACTTATAAAAAGTAAAAGAAATATCCTGCCAAACGGATAATTTTCTCTCATTTTTGTATTGCAAACTATAACTATAAAATTGTTGATTACAACATACAATTTTTATTATTACAAGAATAAATCTAAGAAAATAATAACTGTGAAAATGTTGATTACAACAAAGAATATATTGATTATAACTCAAAAATATTGATTACAAGAACGGATCTCACACAGAATCCAATATTTAAATACCTACTAGCATTTTGCAAGTCTTAGTTAAATAATTCAATTTTTATTTTCTACCGATATTGAATTTGTCTTATTTACATATAAAAAGTAAAAGAAATATCCTGCCAAACGGATAATTTTCTCTCATTGTTGTATTGCAAACTATAACTATAAAATTGTTGATTACAACATACAATTTTTATTATAACCTATTGATTACAAGAATAAATCTAAGAAAATAATAACTGTGAAAATGTTGATTACAACAAAGAATATATTGATTATAACTCAAAAATATTGATTACAAGAACGGATCTCACACAGAATCCAATATTTAAATACCTACTAGCATTTTGCAAGTCTTAGTTAAATAATTCAATTTTTATTTTCTACCGATATTGAATTTGTCTTATTTACTTATAAAAAGTAAAAGAAATATCTTGCCAAACGGATAATTTTCTCTCAGTGTTGTATTGCAAACTATAACTATAAAATTGTTGATTACAACATACAATTTTTATTATAACCTATTGATTACAAGAATAAATCTAAGAAAATAATAATAATGAAATTGTTGATTACAACAAAGAATATATTGATTATAACTCAAAAATATTGATTACAAGAACGGATCTCACACAGAATCCAATATTTAAATACCTACTAGCATTTTGCAAGTCTTAGTTAAATAATTCAATTTTTATTTTCTACCGATATTGAATTTGTCTTATTTACTTATAAAAAGTAAAAGAAATATCCTGCCAAACGGATAATTTTCTCTCATTGTTGTATTGCAAACTATAACTATAAAATTGTTGATTACAACATACAATTTTTATTATAACCTATTGATTACAAGAATAAATCTAAGAAAATAATAACTGTGAAAATGTTGATTACAACAAAGAATATATTGATTATAACTCAAAAATATTGATTACAAGAACGGATCTCACACAGAATCTAATATTTAAATACCTACTAGCATTTTGCAAGTCTTAGTTAAATAATTCAATTTTTATTTTCTACCGATATTGAATTTGTCTTATTTACTTATAAAAAGTAAAAGAAATATCCTGCTAAACGGATAATTTTCTCTCATTGTTGTATTGCAAACTATAACTATAAAATTGTTGATTACAACATACAATTTTTATTATAACCTATTGATTACAAGAATAAATCTAAGAAAATAATAACTGTGAAAATGTTGATTACAACAAAGAATATATTGATTATAACTCAAAAATATTGATTACAAGATCGGATCTCACACAGAATCCAATATTTAAATACCTACTAGCATTTTGCAAGTCTTAGTTAAATAATTCAATTTTTATTTTCTACCGATATTGAATTTGTCTTATTTACTTATAAAAAGTAAAAGAAATATCCTGCCAAACGGATAATTTTCTCTCATTGTTGTATTGCAAACTATAACTATAAAATTGTTGATTACAACATACAATTTTTATTATAACCTATTGATTACAAGAATAAATCTAAGAAAATAATAACTGTGAAAATGTTGATTACAACAAAGAATATATTGATTATAACTCAAAAATATTGATTACAAGAACGGATCTCACACAGAATCCAATATTTAAATACCTACTAGCATTTGCATGTCTTAGTTAAATAATTCAATTTTTATTTTCTACCGATATTGAATTTGTCTTATTTACTTATAAAAAGTAAAAGAAATATCTTGCCAAACGGATAATTTTCTCTCATTGTTGTATTGCAAACTATAATTATAAAATTGTTGATTACAACATACAATTTTTATTATAACCTATTGATTACAAGAATAAATCTAAGAAAATAATAACTGTGAAAATGTTGATTACAACAAAGAATATATTGATTATAACTCAAAAATATTGATTACAAGAACGGATCTCACACAGAATCCAATATTTAAATACCTACTAGCATTTTGCAAGTCTTAGTTAAATAATTCAATTTTTATTTTCTACCGATATTGAATTTGTCTTATTTACTTATAAAAAGTAAAAGAAATATCCTGCCAAACGGATAATTTTCTCTCATTGTTGTATTGCAAACTATAACTATAAAATTGTTGATTACAACATACAATTTTTATTATAACCTATTGATTACAAGAATAAATCTAAGAAAATAATAACTGTGAAAATGTTGATTACAACAAAGAATATATTGATTATAACTCAAAAATATTGATTACAAGACCGGATCTCACACAGAATCCAATATTTAAATACCTACTAGCATTTTGCAAGTCTTAGTTAAATAATTCAATTTTTATTTTCTACCGATAATGAATTTGTCTTATTTACTTATAAAAAGTAAAAGAAATATCCTGCCAAACGGATAATTTTCTCTCATTGTTGTATTGCAAACTATAACTATAAAATTGTTGATTACAACATACAATTTTTATTATAACCTATTGATTACAAGAATAAATCTAAGAAAATAATAACTGTGAAAATGTTGATTACAACAAAGAATATATTGATTATAACTCAAAAATATTGATTACAAGAACGGATCTCACACAGAATCCAATATTTAAATACCTACTAGCATTTTGCAAGTCTTAGTTAAATAATTCAATTTTTATTTTCTACCGATATTGAATTTGTCTTATTTACTTATAAAAAGAAAAAGAAATATCCTGCCAAACGGATAATTTTCTCTCATTGTTGTATTGCAAACTACAACTATAAAATTGTTGATTACAACATACAATTTTTATTATAACCTATTGATTACAAGAATAAATCTAAGTAAATAATAATAATGAAATTGTTGATTACAACAAAGAATATATTGATTATAACTCAAAAATATTGATTACAAGAACGGATCTCACACAGAATCCAATATTTAAATACCTACTAGCATTTTGCAAGTCTTAGTTAAATAATTCAATTTTTATTTTCTACCGATATTGAATTTGTCTTATTTACTTATAAAAAGTAAAAGAAATATCCTGCCAAACGGATAATTTTCTCTCATTGTTGTATTGCAAACTATAACTATAAAATTGTTGATTACAACATACAATTTTTATTATAACCTATTGATTACAAGAATAAATCTAAGAAAATAATAACTGTGAAAATGTTGATTACAACAAAGAATATATTGATTATAACTCAAAAATATTGATTACAAGACCGGATCTCACACAGAATCCAATATTTAAATACCTACTAGCATTTTGCAAGTCTTAGTTAAATAATTCAATTTTTATTTTCTACCGATAATGAATTTGTCTTATTTACTTATAAAAAGTAAAAGAATTATCCTGCCAAACGGATAATTTTCTCTCATTGTTGTATTGCAAACTATAACTATAAAATTGTTGATTACAACATACAATTTTTATTATAACCTATTGATTACAAGAATAAATCTAAGAAAATAATAACTGTGAAAATGTTGATTACAACAAAGAATATATTGATTATAACTCAAAAATATTGATTACAAGAACGGATCTCACACAGAATCCAATATTTAAATACCTACTAGCATTTTGCAAGTCTTAGTTAAATAATTCAATTTTTATTTTCTACCGATATTGAATTTGTCTTATTTACTTATAAAAAGTAAAAGAAATATCCTGCCAAACGGATAATTTTCTCTCATTGTTGTATTGCAAACTATAACTATAAAATTGTTGATTACAACATACAATTTTTATTATAACCTATTGATCTAAGAAAATAATAACTGTGAAAATGTTGATTACAGCAAAGAATATATTGATTATAACTCAAAAATATTGATTACAAGAACGGATCTCACACAGAATCCAATATTTAAATACCTACTAGCATTTTGCAAGTCTTAGTTAAATAATTCAATTTTTATTTTCTACCGATATTGAATTTGTCTTATTTACTTATAAAAAGAAAAAGAAATATCCTGCCAAACGGATAATTTTCTCTCATTGTTGTATTGCAAACTACAACCATAAAATTGTTGATTACAACATACAATTTTTATTATAACCTATTGATTACAAGAATAAATCTAAGAAAATAATAACTGTGAAAATGTTGATTACAACAAAGAATATATTGATTATAACTCAAAAATATTGATTACAAGAACGGATCTCACACAGAATCCAATATTTAAATACCTACTAGCATTTTGCAAGTCTTAGTTAAATAATTCAATTTTTATTTTCTACCGATATTGAATTTGTCTTATTTACTTATAAAAAGTAAAAGAAATATCCTGCCAAACGGATAATTTTCTCTCATTGTTGTATTGCAAACTATAACTATAAAATTGTTGATTACAACATACAATTTTTATTATAACCTATTGATTACAAGAATAAATCTAAGAAAATAATAACTGTGAAAATGTTGATTACAACAAAGAATATATTGATTATAACTCAAAAATATTGATTACAAGAACGGATCTCACACAGAATCCAATATTTAAATACCTACTAGCATTTTGCATGTCTTAGTTAAATAATTCAATTTTTATTTTCTACCGATATTGAATTTGTCTTATTTACTTATAAAAAGTAAAAGAAATATCCTGCCAAACGGATAATTTTCTCTCATTGTTGTATTGCAAACTATAATTATAATATTGTTGATTACAACATACAATTTTTATTATAACCTATTGATTACAAGAATAAATCTAAGAAAATAATAACTGTGAAAATGTTGATTACAACAAAGAATATATTGATTATAACTCAAAATTATTGAGTACAAGAACGGATCTCACACAGAATCCAATATTTAAATACCTACTAGCATTTTGCAAGTCTTAGTTAAATAATTAAATTTTTATTTTCTACCGATATTGAATTTGTCTTATTTACTTATAAAAAGTAAAAGAAATATCCTGCCAAACGGATAATTTTCTCTCATTGTTGTATTGCAAACTATAACTATAAAATTGTTGATTACAACATACAATTTTTTTTATAACCTATTGATTACAAGAATAAATCTATGAAAATAATAACTGTGAAAATGTTGATTACAACAAAGAATATATTGATTATAACTCAAAAATATTGATTACAAGAACGGATCTCACACAGAATCCAATATTTAAATACCCACTAGAATTTTGCAAGTCTTAGTTAAATAATTCAATTTTTATTTTCTACCGATATTGAATTTGTCTTATTTACTTATAAAAAGTAAAAGAAATATCCTGCCAAACGGATAATTTTCTCTCATTGTTGTATTGCAAACTATAACTATAAAATTGTTGATTACAACATACAATTTTTATTATAACCTATTGATTACATGAATAAATCTAAGAAAATAATAACTGTGAAAATGTTGATTACAACAAAGAATATATTGATTATAACTCAAAAATATTGATTACAAGAACGGATATCACGCAGAATCCAATATTTAAATACCTACTAGCATTTTGCAAGTCTTAGTTAAATAATTCAATTTTTATTTTCCACCGATATTGAATTTGTCTTATTTACTTATAAAAAGTAAAAGAAATATCCTGCCAAACGGATAATTTTCTCTCATTGTTGTATTGCAAACTATAACTATAAAATTGTTGATTACAACATACAATTTTTATTATAACCTATTGATTACAAGAATAAATCTAAGAAAATAATAACTGTGAAAATGTTGATTACAACAAAGAATATATTGATTATAACTCAAAAATATTGATTACAAGAACGGATCTCACACAGAATCCAATATTTAAATACCTACTAGCATTTTGCAAGTCTTAGTTAAATAATTCAATTTTTATTTTCTACCGATATTGAATTTGTCTTATTTACTTATAAAAAGTAAAAGAAATATCCTGCCAAACGGATAATTTTCTCTCATTGTTGTATTGCAAACTATAACTATAAAATTGTTGATTACAACATACAATTTTTATTATAACCTATTGATTACAAGAATAAATCTAAGAAAATAATAATGAAATTGTTGATTACAACAAAGAATATATTGATTATAACTCAAAAATATTGATTACAAGAACGGATCTCACACAGAATCCAATATTTAAATACCTACTAGCATTTTGCAAGTCTTAGTTAAATAATTCAATTTTTATTTTCTACCGATATTGAATTTGTCTTATTTACTTATAAAAAGTAAAAGAAATATCCTGCCAAACGGATAATTTTCTCTCATTGTTGTATTGCAAACTATAACTATAAAATTGTTGATTACAACATACAATTTTTATTATAACCTATTGATTACAAGAATAAATCTAAGAAAATAATAACTGTGAAAATGTTGATTACAACAAATAATATATTGATTATAACTCAAAAATATTGATTACAAGAACGGATCTCACACAGAATCCAATATTTAAATACCTACTAGAATTTTGCAAGTCTTAGTTAAATAATTCAATTTTTATTTTCTACCGATATTGAATTTGTCTTATTTACTTATAAAAAGTAAAAGAAATATCCTGCCAAACGGATAATTTTCTCTCATTGTTGTATTTCAAATTATAACTATAAAATTGTTGATTACAACATACAATTTTTATTATAACCTATTGATTACATGAATAAATCTAAGAAAATAATAATGAAATTGTTGATTACAACAAAGAATATATTGATTATAACTCAAAAATATTGATTACAAGAACGGATCTCACACAGAATCCAATATTTAAATACCTACTAGCATTTTGCAAGTCTTAGTTAAATAATTCAATTTTTATTTTCTACCGATATTGAATTTGTCTTATTTACTTATAAAAAGTAAAAGAAATATCCTGCCAAACGGATAATTTTCTCTCATTGTTGTATTGCAAACTATAACTATAAAATTGTTGATTACAACATACAATTTTTATTATAACCTATTGATCTAAGAAAATAATAACTGTGAAAATGTTGATTACAGCAAAGAATATATTGATTATAACTCAAAAATATTGATTACAAGAACGGATCTCACACAGAATCCAATATTTAAATACCTACTAGCATTTTGCAAGTCTTAGTTAAATAATTCAATTTTTATTTTCTACCGATATTGAATTTGTCTTATTTACTTATAAAATGAAAAAGAAATATCCTGCCAAACGGATAATTTTCTCTCATTGTTGTATTGCAAACTACAACTATAAAATTGTTGATTACAACATACAATTTTTATTATAACCTATTGATTACAAGAATAAATCTAAGAAAATAATAATAATGAAATTGTTGATTACAACAAAGAATATATTGATTATAACTCAAAAATATTGATTACAAGAACGGATCTCACACAGAATCCAATATTTAAATACCTACTAGAATTTTGCAAGTCTTAGTTAAATAATTCAATTTTTATTTTCTACCGATATTGAATTTGTCTTATTTACTTATAAAAAGTAAAAGAAATATCCTGCCAAACGGATAATTTTCTCTCATTGTTGTATCGCAAACTATAACTATAAAATTGTTGATTAAAACATACAATTTTTATTATAACCTATTGATTACAAGAATAAATCTAAGAAAATAATAACTGTGAAAATGTTGATTACAACAAAGAATATATTGATTATAACTCAAAAATATTGATTACAAGACCGGATCTCACACAGAATCCAATATTTAAATACCTACTAGCATTTTGCAAGTCTTAGTTAAATAATTCAATTTTTATTTTCTACCGATAATGAATTTGTCTTATTTACTTATAAAAAGTAAAAGAATTATCCTGCCAAACGGATAATTTTCTCTCATTGTTGTATTGCAAACTATAACTATAAAATTGTTGATTACAACATACAATTTTTATTATAACCTATTGATTACAAGAATAAATCTAAGAAAATAATAACTGTGAAAATGTTGATTACAACAAAGAATATATTGATTATAACTCAAAAATATTGATTACAAGAACGGATCTCACACAGAATCCAATATTTAAATACCTACTAGCATTTTGCAAGTCTTAGTTAAATAATTCAATTTTTATTTTCTACCGATATTGAATTTGTCTTATTTACTTATAAAAAGTAAAAGAAATATCCTGCCAAACGGATAATTTTCTCTCATTGTTGTATTGCAAACTATAACTATAAAATTGTTGATTACAACATACAATTTTTATTATAACCTATTGATCTAAGAAAATAATAACTGTGAAAATGTTGATTACAGCAAAGAATTTATTGATTATAACTCAAAAATATTGATTACAAGAACGGATCTCACACAGAATCCAATATTTAAATACCTACTAGCATTTTGCAAGTCTTAGTTAAATAATTCAATTTTTATTTTCTACCGATATTGAATTTGTCTTATTTACTTATAAAAAGAAAAAGAAATATCCTGCCAAACGGATAATTTTCTCTCATTGTTGTATTGCAAACTACAACTATAAAATTGTTGATTACAACATACAATTTTTATTATAACCTATTGATTACAAGAATAAATCTAAGAAAATAATAATAATGAAATTGTTGATTACAACAAAGAATATATTGATTATAACTCAAAAATATTGATTACAAGAACGGATCTCACACAGAATCCAATATTTAAATACCTACTAGAATTTTGCAAGTCTTAGTTAAATAATTCAATTTTTATTTTCTACCGATATTGAATTTGTCTTATTTACTTATAAAAAGTAAAAGAAATATCCTGCCAAACGGATAATTTTCTCTCATTGTTGTATTGCAAACTATAACTATAAAATTGTTGATTACAACATACAATTTTTATTATAACCTATTGATTACAAGAATAAATCTAAGAAAATAATAACTGTGAAAATGTTGATTACAACAAAGAATATATTGATTATAACTCAAAAATATTGATTACAAGAACGGATCTCACACAGAATCCAATATTTAAATACCTACTAGCTTTTTGCAAGTCTTAGTTAAATAATTCAATTTTTATTTTCTACCGATATTGAATTTGTCTTATTTACATATAAAAAGTAAAAGAAATATCCTGCCAAACGGATAATTTTCTCTCATTGTTGTATTGCAAACTATAACTATAAAATTGTTGATTACAACATACAATTTTTATTATAACCTATTGATTACAAGAATAAATCTAAGAAAATAATAACTGTGAAAATGTTGATTACAACAAAGAATATATTGATTATAACTCAAAAATATTGATTACAAGAACGGATCTCACACAGAATCCAATATTTAAATACCTACTAGCATTTTGCAAGTCTTAGTTAAATAATTCAATTTTTATTTTCTACCGATATTGAATTTGTCTTATTTACTTATAAAAAGTAAAAGAAATATCCTGCCAAACGGATAATTTTCTCTCAGTGTTGTATTGCAAACTATAACTATAAAATTGTTGATTACAACATACAATTTTTATTATAACCTATTGATTACAAGAATAAATCTAAGAAAATAATAATAATGAAATTGTTGATTACAACAAAGAATATATTGATTATAACTCAAAAATATTGATTACAAGAACGGATCTCACACAGAATCCAATATTTAAATACCTACTAGCATTTTGCAAGTCTTAGTTAAATAATTCAATTTTTATTTTCTACCGATATTGAATTTGTCTTATTTACTTATAAAAAGTAAAAGAAATATCCTGCCAAACGGATAATTTTCTCTCATTGTTGTATTGCAAACTATAACTATAAAATTGTTGATTACAACATACAATTTTTATTATAACCTATTGATTACAAGAATAAATCTAAGAAAATAATAACTGTGAAAATGTTGATTACAACAAAGAATATATTGATTATAACTCAAAAATATTGATTACAAGAACGGATCTCACACAGAATCTAATATTTAAATACCTACTAGCATTTTGCAAGTCTTAGTTAAATAATTCAATTTTTATTTTCTACCGATATTGAATTTGTCTTATTTACTTATAAAAAGTAAAAGAAATATCCTGCTAAACGGATAATTTTCTCTCATTGTTGTATTGCAAACTATAACTATAAAATTGTTGATTACAACATACAATTTTTATTATAACCTATTGATTACAAGAATAAATCTAAGAAAATAATAACTGTGAAAATGTTGATTACAACAAAGAATATATTGATTATAACTCAAAAATATTGATTACAAGATCGGATCTCACACAGAATCCAATATTTAAATACCTACTAGCATTTTGCAAGTCTTAGTTAAATAATTCAATTTTTATTTTCTACCGATATTGAATTTGTCTTATTTACTTATAAAAAGTAAAAGAAATATCCTGCCAAACGGATAATTTTCTCTCATTGTTGTATTGCAAACTATAACTATAAAATTGTTGATTACAACATACAATTTTTATTATAACCTATTGATTACAAGAATAAATCTAAGAAAATAATAACTGTGAAAATGTTGATTACAACAAAGAATATATTGATTATAACTCAAAAATATTGATTACAATAACGGATCTCACACAGAATCCAATATTTAAATACCTACTAGCATTTTGCATGTCTTAGTTAAATAATTCAATTTTTATTTTCTACCGATATTGAATTTGTCTTATTTACTTATAAAAAGTAAAAGAAATATCTTGCCAAACGGATAATTTTCTCTCATTGTTGTATTGCAAACTATAATTATAAAATTGTTGATTACAACATACAATTTTTATTATAACCTATTGATTACAAGAATAAATCTAAGAAAATAATAACTGTGAAAATGTTGATTACAACAAAGAATATATTGATTATAACTCAAAAATATTGATTACAAGAACGGATCTCACACAGAATCCAATATTTAAAT
This sequence comes from Harpalus rubripes, assembly GCA_963082715.1. Lineage (NCBI taxonomy): Eukaryota > Metazoa > Arthropoda > Insecta > Coleoptera > Carabidae > Harpalus > Harpalus rubripes. The sequence goes on along the minus strand of OY720450.1, from coordinate 52,280,818 downwards.
ACCTACTAGCATTTTGCAAGTCTTAGTTAAATAATTCAATTTTTATTTTCTACCGATATTGAATTTGTCTTATTTACTTATAAAAAGTAAAAGAAATATCCTGCCAAACGGATAATTTTCTCTCATTGTTGTATTGCAAACTATAACTATAAAATTGTTGATTACAACATACAATTTTTATTATAACCTATTGATTACAAGAATAAATCTAAGAAAATAATAACTGTGAAAATGTTGATTACAGCAAAGAATATATTGATTATAACTCAAAAATATTGATTGCAAGAACGGATCTCACACAGAATCCAATATTTAAATACCTACTAGCATTTTGCAAGTCTTAGTTAAATAATTCAATTTTTATTTTCTACCGATATTGAATTTGTCTTATTTACTTATAAAAAGAAAAAGAAATATCCTGCCAAACGGATAATTTTCTCTCATTGTTGTATTGCAAACTACAACTATAAAATTGTTGATTACAACATACAATTTTTATTATAACCTATTGATTACAAGAATAAATCTAAGTAAATAATAATAATGAAATTGTTGATTACAACAAAGAATATATTGATTATAACTCAAAAATATTGATTACAAGAACGGATCTCACACAGAATCCAATATTTAAATACCTACTAGCATTTTGCAAGTCTTAGTTAAATAATTCAATTTTTATTTTCTACCGATATTGAATTTGTCTTATTTACTTATAAAAAGTAAAAGAAATATCCTGCCAAACGGATAATTTTCTCTCATTGTTGTATTGCAAACTATAACTATAAAATTGTTGATTACAACATACAATTTTTATTATAACCTATTGATTACAAGAATAAATCTAAGAAAATAATAACTGTGAAAATGTTGATTACAACAAAGAATATATTGATTATAACTCAAAAATATTGATTACAAGACCGGATCTCACACAGAATCCAATATTTAAATACCTACTAGCATTTTGCAAGTCTTAGTTAAATAATTCAATTTTTATTTTCTACCGATAATGAATTTGTCTTATTTACTTATAAAAAGTAAAAGAAATATCCTGCCAAACGGATAATTTTCTCTCATTGTTGTATTGCAAACTATAACTATAAAATTGTTGATTACAACATACAATTTTTATTATAACCTATTGATTACAAGAATAAATCTAAGAAAATAATAACTGTGAAAATGTTGATTACAACAAAGAATATATTGATTATAACTCAAAAATATTGATTACAAGAACGGATCTCACACAGAATCCAATATTTAAATACCTACTAGCATTTTGCAAGTCTTAGTTAAATAATTCAATTTTTATTTTCTACCGATATTGAATTTGTCTTATTTACTTATAAAAAGTAAAAGAAATATCCTGCCAAACGGATAATTTTCTCTCATTGTTGTATTGCAAACTATAACTATAAAATTGTTGATTACAACATACAATTTTTATTATAACCTATTGATTACAAGAATAAATCTAAGAAAATAATAATAATGAAATTGTTGATTACAACAAAGAATATATTGATTATAACTCAAAAATATTGATTACAAGAACGGATCTCACACAGAATCCAATATTTAAATACCTACTAGCATTTTGCAAGTCTTAGTTAAATAATTCAATTTTTATTTTCTACCGATATTGAATTTGTCTTATTTACTTATAAAAAGTAAAAGAAATATCCTGCCAAACGGATAATTTTCTCTCATTGTTGTATTGCAAACTATAACTATAAAATTGTTGATTACAACATACAATTTTTATTATAACCTATTGATTACAAGAATAAATCTAAGAAAATAATAACTGTGAAAATGTTGATTACAACAAAGAATATATTGATTATAACTCAAAAATATTGATTACAAGAACGGATCTCACACAGAATCCAATATTTAAATACCTACTAGAATTTTGCAAGTCTTAGTTAAATAATTCAATTTTTATTTTCTACCGACATTGAATTTGTCTTATTTACTTATAAAAAGTAAAAGAAATATCCTGCCAAACGGATAATTTTCTCTCATTGTTGTATTGCAAATTATAACTATAAAATTGTTGATTACAACATACAATTTTTATTATAACCTATTGATTACATGAATAAATCTAAGAAAATAATAACTGTGAAAATGTTGATTACAACAAAGAATATATTGATTATAACTCAAAAATATTGATTACAAGAACGGATATCACGCAGAATCCAATATTTAAATACCTACTAGCATTTTGCAAGTCTTAGTTAAATAATTCAATTTTTATTTTCTACCGATATTGAATTTGTCTTATTTACTTATAAAAAGTAAAAGAAATATCCTGTCAAACGGATAATTTTCTCTCATTGTTGTATTGCAAACTATAACTATAAAATTGTTGATTACAACATACAATTTTTATTATAACCTATTGATTACAAGAATAAATCTAAGAAAATAATAACTGTGAAAATGTTGATTACAGCAAAGAATATATTGATTATAACTCAAAAATATTGATTACAAGAACGGATCTCACACAGAATCCAATATTTAAATACCTACTAGCATTTTGCAAGTCTTAGTTAAATAATTCAATTTTTATTTTCTACCGATATTGAATTTGTCTTATTTACTTATAAAAAGAAAAAGAAATATCCTGCCGAACGGATAATTTTCTCTCATTGTTGTATTGCAAACTACAACTATAAAATTGTTGATTACAACATACAATTTTTATTATAACCTATTGATTACAAGAATAAATCTAAGTAAATAATAATAATGAAATTGTTGATTACAACAAAGAATATATTGATTATAACTCAAAAATATTGATTACAAGAACGGATCTCACACAGAATCCAATATTTAAATACCTACTAGCATTTTGCAAGTCTTAGTTAAATAATTCAATTTTTATTTTCTACCGATATTGAATTTGTCTTATTTACTTATAAAAAGTAAAAGAAATATCCTGCCAAACGGATAATTTTCTCTCATTGTTGTATTGCAAACTATAACTATAAAATTGTTGATTACAACATACAATTTTTATTATAACCTATTGATTACAAGAATAAATCTAAGAAAATAATAACTGTGAAAATGTTGATTACAACAAAGAATATATTGATTATAACTCAAAAATATTGATTACAAGACCGGATCTCACACAGATCCAATATTTAAATACCTACTAGCATTTTGCAAGTCTTAGTTAAATAATTCAATTTTTATTTTCTACCGATAATGAATTTGTCTTATTTACTTATAAAAAGTAAAAGAATTATCCTGCCAAACGGATAATTTTCTCTCATTGTTGTATTGCAAACTATAACTATAAAATTGTTGATTACAACATACAATTTTTATTATAACCTATTGATTACAAGAATAAATCTAAGAAAATAATAACTGTGAAAATGTTGATTACAACAAAGAATATATTGATTATAACTCAAAAATATTGATTACAAGAACGGATCTCACACAGAATCCAATATTTAAATACCTACTAGCATTTTGCAAGTCTTAGTTAAATAATTCAATTTTTATTTTCTACCGATATTGAATTTGTCTTATTTACTTATAAAAAGTAAAAGAAATATCCTGCCAAACGGATAATTTTCTCTCATTGTTGTATTGCAAACTATAACTATAAAATTGTTGATTACAACATACAATTTTTATTATAACCTATTGATCTAAGAAAATAATAACTGTGAAAATGTTGATTACAGCAAAGAATATATTGATTATAACTCAAAAATATTGATTACAAGAACGGATCTCACACAGAATCCAATATTTAAATACCTACTAGCATTTTGCAAGTCTTAGTTAAATAATTCAATTTTTATTTTCTACCGATATTGAATTTGTCTTATTTACTTATAAAAAGAAAAAGAAATATCCTGCCAAACGGATAATTTTCTCTCATTGTTGTATTGCAAACTACAACCATAAAATTGTTGATTACAACATACAATTTTTATTATAACCCATTGATTACAAGAATAAATCTAAGAAAATAATAACTGTGAAAATGTTGATTACAACAAAGAATATATTGATTATAACTCAAAAATATTGATTACAAGAACGGATCTCACACAGAATCCAATATTTAAATACCTACTAGCATTTTGCAAGTCTTAGTTAAATAATTCAATTTTTATTTTCTACCGATATTGAATTTGTCTTATTTACTTATAAAAAGTAAAAGAAATATCCTGCCAAACGGATAATTTTCTCTCATTGTTGTCTTGCAAACTATAACTATAAAATTGTTGATTACAACATACAATTTTTATTATAACCTATTGATTACAAGAATAAATCTAAGAAAATAATAACTGTGAAAATGTTGATTACAACAAAGAATATATTGATTATAACTCAAAAATATTGATTACAAGAACGGATCTCACACAGAATCCAATATTTAAATACCTACTAGCATTTTGCATGTCTTAGTTAAATAATTCAATTTTTATTTTCTACCGATATTGAATTTGCCTTATTTACTTATAAAAAGTAAAAGAAATATCCTGCCAAACGGATAATTTTCTCTCATTGTTGTATTGCAAACTATAATTATAATATTGTTGATTACAACATACAATTTTTATTATAACCTATTGATTACAAGAATAAATCTAAGAAAATAATAACTGTGAAAATGTTGATTACAACAAAGAATATATTGATTATAACTCAAAATTATTGAGTACAAGAACGGATCTCACACAGAATCCAATATTTAAATACCTACTAGCATTTTGCAAGTCTTAGTTAAATAATTAAATTTTTATTTTCTACCGATATTGAATTTGTCTTATTTACTTATAAAAAGTAAAAGAAATATCCTGCCAAACGGATAATTTTCTCTCATTGTTGTATTGCAAACTATAACTATAAAATTGTTGATTACAACATACAATTTTTATTATAACCTATTGATTACAAGAATAAATCTAAGAAAATAATAACTGTGAAAATGTTGATTACAACAAAGAATATATTGATTATAACTCAAAAATATTGATTACAAGAACGGATCTCACACAGAATCCAATATTTAAATACCTACTAGCATTTTGCAAGTCTTAGTTAAATAATTCAATTTTTATTTTCTACCGATATTGAATTTGTCTTATTTACTTATAAAAAGTAAAAGAAATATCCTGCCAAACGGATAATTTTCTCTCATTGTTGTATTGCAAACTATAACTATAAAATTGTTGATTACAACATACAATTTTTATTATAACCTATTGATTACAAGAATAAATCTATGAAAATAATAACTGTGAAAATGTTGATTACAACAAAGAATATATTGATTATAACTCAAAAATATTGATTACAAGAACGGATCTCACACAGAATCCAATATTTAAATACCCACTAGAATTTTGCAAGTCTTAGTTAAATAATTCAATTTTTATTTTCTACCGATATTGAATTTGTCTTATTTACTTATAAAAAGTAAAAGAAATATCCTGCCAAACGGATAATTTTCTCTCATTGTTGTATTGCAAACTATAACTATAAAATTGTTGATTACAACATACAATTTTTATTATAACCTATTGATTACATGAATAAATCTAAGAAAATAATAACTGTGAAAATGTTGATTACAACAAAGAATATATTGATTATAACTCAAAAATATTGATTACAAGAACTGATATCACGCAGAATCCAATATTTAAATACCTACTAGCATTTTGCAAGTCTTAGTTAAATAATTCAATTTTTATTTTCCACCGATATTGAATTTGTCTTATTTACTTATAAAAAGTAAAAGAAATATCCTGCCAAACGGATAATTTTCTCTCATTGTTGTATTGCAAACTATAACTATAAAATTGTTGATTACAACATACAATTTTTATTATAACCTATTGATTACAAGAATAAATCTAAGAAAATAATAACTGTGAAAATGTTGATTACAACAAAGAATATATTGATTATAACTCAAAAATATTGATTACAAGAACGGATCTCACACGGAATCCAATATTTAAATACCTACTAGCATTTTGCAAGTCTTAGTTAAATAATTCAATTTTTATTTTCTACCGATATTGAATTTGTCTTATTTACTTATAAAAAGTAAAAGAAATATCCTGCCAAACGGATAATTTTCTCTCATTGTTGTATTGCAAACTATAACTATAAAATTGTTGATTACAACATACAATTTTTATTATAACCTATTGATTACAAGAATAAATCTAAGAAAATAATAATGAAATTGTTGATTACAACAAAGAATATATTGATTATAACTCAAAAATATTGATTACAAGAACGGATCTCACACAGAATCCAATATTTAAATACCTACTAGCATTTTGCAAGTCTTAGTTAAATAATTCAATTTTTATTTTCTACCGATATTGAATTTGTCTTATTTACTTATAAAAAGTAAAAGAAATATCCTGCCAAACGGATAATTTTCTCTCATTGTTGTATTGCAAACTATAACTATAAAATTGTTGATTACAACATACAATTTTTATTATAACCTATTGATTACAAGAATAAATCTAAGAAAATAATAACTGTGAAAATGTTGATTACAACAAATAATATATTGATTATAACTCAAAAATATTGATTACAAGAACGGATCTCACACAGAATCCAATATTTAAATACCTACTAGAATTTTGCAAGTCTTAGTTAAATAATTCAATTTTTATTTTCTACCGATATTGAATTTGTCTTATTTACTTATAAAAAGTAAAAGAAATATCCTGCCAAACGGATAATTTTCTCTCATTGTTGTATTTCAAATTATAACTATAAAATTGTTGATTACAACATACAATTTTTATTATAACCTATTGATTACATGAATAAATCTAAGAAAATAATAATGAAATTGTTGATTACAACAAAGAATATATTGATTATAACTCAAAAATATTGATTACAAGAACGGATCTCACACAGAATCCAATATTTAAATACCTACTAGCATTTTGCAAGTCTTAGTTAAATAATTCAATTTTTATTTTCTACCGGTATTGAATTTGTCTTATTTACTTATAAAAAGTAAAAGAAATATCCTGCCAAACGGATAATTTTCTCTCATTGTTGTATTGCAAACTATAACTATAAAATTGTTGATTACAACATACAATTTTTATTATAACCTATTGATCTAAGAAAATAATAACTGTGAAAATGTTGATTACAGCAAAGAATATATTGATTATAACTCAAAAATATTGATTACAAGAACGGATCTCACACAGAATCCAATATTTAAATACCTACTAGCATTTTGCAAGTCTTAGTTAAATAATTCAATTTTTATTTTCTACCGATATTGAATTTGTCTTATTTACTTATAAAATGAAAAAGAAATATCCTGCCAAACGGATAATTTTCTCTCATTGTTGTATTGCAAACTACAACTATAAAATTGTTGATTACAACATACAATTTTTATTATAACCTATTGATTACAAGAATAAATCTAAGAAAATAATAATAATGAAATTGTTGATTACAACAAAGAATATATTGATTATAACTCAAAAATATTGATTACAAGAACGGATCTCACACAGAATCCAATATTTAAATACCTACTAGAATTTTGCAAGTCTTAGTTAAATAATTCAATTTTTATTTTCTACCGATATTGAATTTGTCTTATTTACTTATAAAAAGTAAAAGAAATATCCTGCCAAACGGATAATTTTCTCTCATTGTTGTATCGCAAACTATAACTATAAAATTGTTGATTAAAACATACAATTTTTATTATAACCTATTGATTACAAGAATAAATCTAAGAAAATAATAATAATGAAATTGTTGATTACAACAAAGAATATATTGATTATAACTCAAAAATATTGATTACAAGAACGGATCTCACACAGAATCCAATATTTAAATACCTACTAGAATTTTGCAAGTCTTAGTTAAATAATTCAATTTTTATTTTCTACCGATAATGAATTTGTCTTATTTACTTATAAAAAGTAAAAGAATTATCCTGCCAAACGGATAATTTTCTCTCATTGTTGTATTGCAAACTATAACTATAAAATTGTTGATTACAACATACAATTTTTATTATAACCTATTGATTACAAGAATAAATCTAAGAAAATAATAACTGTGAAAATGTTGATTACAACAAAGAATATATTGATTATAACTCAAAAATATTGATTACAAGAACGGATTTCACACAGAATCCAATATTTAAATACCTACTAGCATTTTGCAAGTCTTAGTTAAATAATTCAATTTTTATTTTCTACCGATATTGAATTTGTCTTATTTACTTATAAAAAGTAAAAGAAATATCCTGCCAAACGGATAATTTTCTCTCATTGTTGTATTGCAAACTATAACTATAAAATTGTTGATTACAACATACAATTTTTATTATAACCTATTGATCTAAGAAAATAATAACTGTGAAAATGTTGATTACAGCAAAGAATATATTGATTATAACTCAAAAATATTGATTACAAGAACGGATCTCACACAGAATCCAATATTTAAATACCTACTAGCATTTTGCAAGTCTTAGTTAAATAATTCAATTTTTATTTTCTACCGATATTGAATTTGTCTTATTTACTTATAAAAAGAAAAAGAAATATCCTGCCAAACGGATAATTTTCTCTCATTGTTGTGTTGCAAACTACAACTATAAAATTGTTGATTACAACATACAATTTTTATTATAACCTATTGATTACAAGAATAAATCTAAGAAAATAATAATAATGAAATTGTTGATTACAACAAAGAATATATTGATTATAACTCAAAAATATTGATTACAAGAACGGATCTCACACAGGATCCAATATTTAAATACCTACTAGAATTTTGCAAGTCTTAGTTAAATAATTCAATTTTTATTTTCTACCGATATTGAATTTGTCTTATTTACTTATAAAAAGTAAAAGAAATATCCTGCCAAACGGATAATTTTCTCTCATTGTTGTATTGCAAACTATAACTATAAAATTGTTGATTACAACATACAATTTTTATTATAACCTATTGATTACAAGAATAAATCTAAGAAAATAATAACTGTGAAAATGTTGATTACAACAAAGAATATATTGATTATAACTCAAAAATATTGATTACAAGACCGGATCTCACACAGAATCCAATATTTAAATACCTACTAGCATTTTGCAAGTCTTAGTTAAATAATTAAATTTTTATTTTCTACCGATAATGAATTTGTCTTATTTACTTATAAAAAGTAAAAGAATTATCCTGCCAAACGGATAATTTTCTCTCATTGTTGTATTGCAAACTATAACTATAAAATTGTTGATTACAACATACAATTTTTATTATAACCTATTGATTACAAGAATAAATCTAAGAAAATAATAACTGTGAAAATGTTGATTACAACAAAGAATATATTGATTATAACTCAAAAATATTGATTACAAGAACGGATCTCACACAGAATCCAATATTTAAATACCTACTAGCATTTTGCAAGTCTTAGTTAAATAATTCAATTTTTATTTTCTACCGATATTGAATTTGTCTTATTTACTTATAAAAAGTAAAAGAAATATCCTGCCAAACGGATAATTTTCTCTCATTGTTGTATTGCAAACTATAACTATAAAATTGTTGATTACAACATACAATTTTTATTATAACCTATTGATCTAAGAAAATAATAACTGTGAAAATGTTGATTACAGCAAAGAATATATTGATTATAACTCAAAAATATTGATTACAAGAACGGATCTCACACAGAATCCAATATTTAAATACCTACTAGCATTTTGCAAGTCTTAGTTAAATAATTCAATTTTTATTTTCTACCGATATTGAATTTGTCTTATTTACTTATAAAAAGAAAAAGAAATATCCTGCCAAACGGATAATTTTCTCTCATTGTTGTATTGCAAACTACAACTATAAAATTGTTGATTACAACATACAATTTTTATTATAACCTATTGATTACAAGAATAAATCTAAGAAAATAATAACTGTGAAAATGTTGATTACAACAAAGAATATATTGATTATAACTCAAAAATATTGATTACAAGAACGGATCTCACACAGAATCCAATATTTAAATACCTACTAGCATTTTGCAAGTCTTAGTTAAATAATTCAATTTTTATTTTCTACCGATATTGAATTTGTCTTATTTACTTATAAAAAGTAAAAGAAATATCCTGCCAAACGGATAATTTTCTCTCATTGTTGTATTGCAAACTATAACTATAAAATTGTTGATTACAACATACAATTTTTATTATAACCTATTGATTACATGAATAAATCTAAGAAAATAATAACTGTGAAAATGTTGATTACAACAAAGAATATATTGATTATAACTCAAAAATATTGATTACAAGAACGGATATCACGCAGAATCCAATATTTAAATACCTACTAGCATTTTGCAAGTCTTAGTTAAATAATTCAATTTTTATTTTCCACCGATATTGAATTTGTCTTATTTACTTATAAAAAGTAAAAGAAATATCCTGCCAAACGGATAATTTTCTCTCATTGTTGTATTGCAAACTATAACTATAAAATTGTTGATTACAACATACAATTTTTATTATAACCTATTGATTACAAGAATAAATCTAAGAAAATAATAACTGTGAAAATGTTGATTACAACAAAGAATATATTGATTATAACTCAAAAATATTGATTACAAGAACGGATCTCACACAGAATCCAATATTTAAATACCTACTAGCATTTTGCAAGTCTTAGTTAAATAATTCAATTTTTATTTTCTACCGATATTGAATTTGTCTTATTTACTTATAAAAAGTAAAAGAAATATCCTGCCAAACGGATAATTTTCTCTCATTGTTGTATTGCAAACTATAACTATAAAATTGTTGATTACAACATACAATTTTTATTATAACCTATTGATCTAAGAAAATAATAACTGTGAAAATGTTGATTACAGCAAAGAATATATTGATTATAACTCAAAAATATTGATTACAAGAACGGATCTCACACAGAATCCAATATTTAAATACCTACTAGCATTTTGCAAGTCTTAGTTAAATAATTCAATTTTTATTTTCTACCGATATTGAATTTGTCTTATTTACTTATAAAAAGAAAAAGAAATATCCTGCCAAACGGATAATTTTCTCTCATTGTTGTATTGCAAACTACAACTATAAAATTGTTGATTACAACATACAATTTTTATTATAACCTATTGATTACAAGAATAAATCTAAGAAAATAATAATAATGAAATTGTTGATTTCAACAAAGAATATATTGATTATAACTCAAAAATATTGATTACAAGAACGGATCTCACACAGAATCCAATATTTAAATACCTACTAGAATTTTGCAAGTCTTAGTTAAATAATTCAATTTTTATTTTCTACCGATATTGAATTTGTCTTATTTACTTATAAAAAGTAAAAGAAATATCCTGCCAAACGGATAATTTTCTCTCATTGTTGTATTGCAAACTATAACTATAAAATTGTTGATTACAACATACAATTTTTATTATAACCTATTGATTACAAGAATAAATCTAAGAAAATAATAACTGTGAAAATGTTGATTACAACAAAGAATATATTGATTATAACTCAAAAATATTGATTACAAGACCGGATCTCACACAGAATCCAATATTTAAATACCTACTAGCATTTTGCAAGGCTTAGTTAAATAATTCAATTTTTATTTTCTACCGATAATGAATTTGTCTTATTTACTTATAAAAAGTAAAAGAATTATCCTGCCAAACGGATAATTTTCTCTCATTGTTGTATTGCAAACTATAACTATAAAATTGTTGATTACAACATACAATTTTTATTATAACCTATTGATTACAAGAATAAATCTAAGAAAATAATAACTGTGAAAATGTTGATTACAACAAAGAATATATTGATTATAACTCAAAAATATTGATTACAAGAACGGATCTCACACAGAATCCAATATTTAAATGCCTACTAGCATTTTGCAAGTCTTAGTTAAATAATTCAATTTTTATTTTCTACCGATATTGAATTTGTCTTATTTACTTATAAAAAGTAAAAGAAATATCCTGCCAAACGGATAATTTTCTCTCATTGTTGTATTGCAAACTATAACTATAAAATTGTTGATTACAACATACAATTTTTATTATAACCTATTGATCTAAGAAAATAATAACTGTGAAAATGTTGATTACAGCAAAGAATATATTGATTATAACTCAAAAATATTGATTACAAGAACGGATCTCACACAGAATCCAATATTTAAATACCTACTAGCATTTTGCAAGTCTTAGTTAAATAATTCAATTTTTATTTTCTACCGATATTGAATTTGTCTTATTTACTTATAAAAAGAAAAAGAAATATCCTGCCAAACGGATAATTTTCTCTCATTGTTGTATTGCAAACTACAACTATAAAATTGTTGATTACAACATACAATTTTTATTATAACCTATTGATTACAAGAATAAATCTAAGAAAATAATAACTGTGAAAATGTTGATTACAACAAAGAATATATTGATTATAACTTAAAAATATTGATTACAAGAACGGATCACACACAGAATCCAATATTTAAATACCTACTAGCATTTTGCAAGTCTTAGTTAAATAATTCAATTTTTATTTTCTACCGATATTGAATTTGTCTTATTTACTTATAAAAAGTAAAAGAAATATCCTGCCAAACGGATAATTTTCTCTCATTGTTGTATTGCAAACTATAACTGTAAAATTGTTGATTACAACATACAATTTTTATTATAACCTATTGATTACAAGAATAAATCTAAGAAAATAATAACTGTGAAAATTTCATAAATATATTAAATCTAGCATTTTTAAAGAATAAAAAGTATAGTTTAAACATTATTTTGCAAATTTTACATCATGGAGGGGGGAAGGTTGTCAGGCGCTAAAATATAACTTTGTACAAAGGCGCCTTATACCCACGGAGCGGCCCTGATTGTACCTGCTTACAAATTGCTATTGTAAACTTGGTTTGCATTTAGACCATTCAGAAAGCTGGAATCGTAAGCTCTATCTTACTCCTGAGTCTATTCTTATCTGAAATACAGTATAAATTTATGAAATTTAATGAAATACAATTGATTACAACAATTAATACATTAATTGATTACAATAGTTAATATATTAATTGATTACAAATTATAAAATAGACAAATTATTGATTATGAAAAGGACCTTAAAAAGAAATTTAGTTTCACTATACATATACATGTAAATGGTAATGATAGGTACGCACGAACGTACGTACCTACTGTACGCACATCGAATTGATGACAGTGAAACTGTGAATATGAAAGATATAATGGTTACCATCCATAAAGAGAGTATATGAGGCAGGCGTAAAATTTAAATTAATGTCAGAAAAATGATTTCCATCCGCAGAGTTTGGCAGATGAACGAGAATTTGATAATACGAAAGATATAACGGTTACCATCTATAAAGATAGTACATGAGGCAGGCGTAAAATTTAAATTAATGGCAGGAAAATGATTTCCATCCGCAGAGTTTGGCAGATGAAGTAGAATTTGATAATATGAAAGCAATAACGGTTACCATCCATTAAGAAAGTACATGCGGCAGTCGTAAAATTAAAATTAATGGCAGGAAAATGATTTCCATACGCAAAGTTTGGAAGGAGATACTAATAAAATGATATATGTAACGGTTACCATCCATAATGACAACACAGTAAGCAAACGTAGCTACATGATTTTCATTTACAGACTTTGGCTGATGAAGGTGATTTTGATAATATGATAGATATAATGGTTACCATCCAGAATGACAGTACATGAAGCAAACGTTTATGATTTTAATCCACAGAGTTTGACTGATAAAGGAGATTTTAATAATATGATAGATATAACGGTTACCATCCACAAAGACAGTATAGTAAGCAAACGAATAAGATTTTCATTCGCAGAGTTTGGCTAATAATATTATTGATATAATGGTTACCATCCAAATGACAGTACATGAGGCAGACGTTTCTGATTTTCATCCACAGTGTTTGGCTAATGAAGGAGATTTTGACAATATGATAAATATAAAGGTTACCTTCTAGAATGACAGTACATGAGGCAGATGTTTATAATTTTTATCCACAGAGTTTGACTGATGAAGGAGATTTTGATAATATGATAGTTATAACGGTTACCATTCAGAAGGACAGTACATGAGGCAGACATGTATGATTTTCATCCACAGAGTTTGACTGATGACGGAGATTTTGATAATATGATAGATATAACGGTTACCATCCACAAAGACAGTAAGAAGACGTATAAGATTTTCTTTCGCAGAGTTTGGCTAATACATAAATGATTGATTTGTGTTACCCATTTAAGATTTTTCTCAAGCCATATACCTAGAATTTTAATTGCATTAGTAGTTGTAAAAGTGAAATTATTAATAGTGATTCCGAAATCAGAAGTTGATCCGAAAACAATTAATTGTGTTTTATCTTTATTTATACTAAGATGACTGGCTTGTAGTATGATAGCGGTTTTAACTAAAACGCTGTTTTAAGAAATGTCAAATTCAAATTTTAATACTTAATTTCGCCCTTATGTTTAAAGAACATTTAAAAAAAATGTTTGAATGTTCTGGTTTAAAATCATTTTTTGATAAATTTGATATAATTTATTATTGTTATTAAATAATGAAATTTGACATTTCTTAAAATAGCGGTGTACGGTGTAGTTAAAACCGTGATCATATTACGAGCCATTGTGTTTAACCCAGCATAATACTTTAGTTAGTTAGTTAGTTAGTTTGTTTCACAATATTTTGAGCAGATTCTATGCTATTGGCTGTGATTAGAATATTTTTGTCGTCTGCATAAGAGACTTGTAAAAGTTCATTATTTTTAATAAACGAGGACAGATCATTTACGTAAATAGTGAAAAGTGTTGGACCTAAAACAGAGCCTTGAGGAACTCCGACATTAACAGTAGATGTGTTAGAAGTTATAGCATTATCTAAAGCAACAACCTGGTTACGATCTAGTAAGTAAAATATAAACCATTTTAGAGGTATACCACGAATACCATATCTTTCTAATTCATTTATCAAAATTTTGTGATCCATACAATCAAATGCTTTAGTAAAAATTCTGTAAGTGCACTAAATACACTTTTTCTTGGCATAAATCCGTGCTGAGTGTCGAAAATGAGTTTATTCGAATTAAAGTAAGACAATAACTGCTTACTTATAAAATCTTCTATTATTTTTGAAAAACTTGAGAGAAGTGAAATGGGTGTATAATTATTGATTTAGAGGATTACACCTTTTTTAAAAAGTGGTTTAATTACTGATTCAATAGATAAATTAAAAAAATGTTCTAAAGGTTTGGATATATAAGATTTAATTTTCTTGAGTAAGAAATTTGAAATGTTATCACAACCTGCAGAATGTGAATTTTTAAGTTTTCAATTTCAATGTAATTAATGGGGAATAAAGTAAACGTTTTATTAAATAATGGGACGCTCTCTGTTATGAAATCATCATTATTATTAGTGATATTCTTAATAGTTTTCACACTAACTGTTGCAAAGTAATCATTTAATAAGTTAGCCGCTGGAGTACCAGTGTAAAAATTGTTTTCTTGCTCAATTATTATCTCATTTTCCTTTTTTGCACGATATTTCAGATTATTATTAATAATATGCCAACTAGTTTTAGAGATGTTTTCAGAAAATTGTAATTTAGTATTAAAATAATTTTTCTTGGCATTCGCTAAAGCATTTTGATATATTTTGTTATAATTTTTAAATGATTGCTTAAAGTGGTCTGAATGATGGCTTAAATTAGCATGCATACATACATAATATATTTTTCATTGCTTTTAACGCTGAAGTATACCACGGTAAATTAGTTTTATTATTACTGTTGTTAACAACTGTGAGAGAAAAAGACAACTCAAAGTAGTATGAAATAGTATTAATAAAAAAAAAATTAAACGAATTATCTGGGGTAGTAATATTAAATAAATCGTTCCAGGTTTCTTGCTTTTGATAATTCATGAATATATTAATATTGTGCTCATTACAACAACGCGTTTTCTGCTTATTTTTGTCCTCTAAAACGTTTACAGGTACTGATAGAAGCTGCGAAAAGTGATCTGACATAATAGAGTTCATGGTTTCAGTTTATAAATCAGAGCAGTCTATTCTATATAGGCTGTCTCACAACTCGCGCCCCAGAGCGAATGAGGAAACGCGAGACTGCATTCGGATGTGTAATTTCGAAGAAAAAAAATCTAGCTTAAAAGATATTCGAGAAAAGACGTCTTAAAATTGACCAATCAGAGACCTACACCTTTAACGTGTGTTTGCCGTAATTTTACGTTACTAGGGTTTTATACAAATCAAATCTTCTTTAAAATGTGTGGGCGACTGTAGTTTTCGGAAAATGTCAATAAAAACGGTTGTTTTTAGAACCACCATTTGTTGTTTTAATCTCAAAGAATTCAAATGACAATAATATTTTCGTTTAACACATTTTACACAGCTGCTACAACACGTTGCACTGTACGATATAAATGATCTCGGATGACACCT
Organism: Harpalus rubripes; assembly: GCA_963082715.1. NCBI lineage: Eukaryota > Metazoa > Arthropoda > Insecta > Coleoptera > Carabidae > Harpalus > Harpalus rubripes. The sequence continues at coordinate 52,264,172 of OY720450.1, read as the reverse complement.
TCGCTAACCTAAATTTGTTGACAGTGAAAAGTCAACTCTAAAGTGTCGAAATTACAGTAAGTCAAACAAATTTTGTAACTCACTATTAGTATTTTTCAAACCTAGCAACCAGTTTTATTTTGTAATAATATCATCACACATCACGATATCCTTTCGGGATTGATGGATTAAAAAGTCTTGTAACTCCGTTATGCAAGCAGCCGGAAATTATTTTCTTCTATTTGTTGCCAACCTATTGTGGTCGGCAAGTGTCAGTTACTTCTGGGGCGCGAGTTGTGAGACAACCTGTATATAAAAATATTGTCAATGCAGTTAGCACTAGTACTAGTTACTCTTGAGGGTTCTTTAAAAAGGATACTTATGCCGTAACTGTCCAACAAATCTTTCAGTCGTGCAAGTTCATTATTCTGAATATCAAATTTAATGTTAAAATCTCCAGCTATAATGATGCATTTGTTTATATCATACAAACTGTTTATAATATCTGTAATTCATTCAAGAAAAATTCGAAAATCACCTGATGGTGGTCTATAAATGCTTACAATAGTAACTTGTGGATTAATGATTTGTACAGCACAACATTCTATGATTCCAGTAACTGATAAATTTTTAATCAAGTTAATTTCGTACGCATTTATATTATTCTTACAAAAAATTCTTACTCCACCTTTCTTTTTACTAGACCTACAAAAATAAGATGTTAAATGCATATTATTTAGTTTAAAATTGCAGATACTTTCAGTTGTTTGCCAGTGGTCTGTAATAACTAATACATCGATACAATTTTCATGTATAAATATATCCAATATCTATCTTATTAGCTATGCATTGAATGTTTTGATTGATTATTTTAAATTTATTCTTTTTATGATTATTTTCTGTTATTGTGGATTTGTTTTTATTTGGAGTCTGGCTAAAAAAATTTTAACACAAGCATATTTTGGCCATGTGGCTGGATCCAAAATAATCGCTTTATCTTCCACTGGAACGGTCACCTTAAAAGAGGTTTATTCATCAGGATGTTTTGAGGTCATTTTTACACATGCGACAGATTGAGAGCATTTCTTTTAAAGATATTTTACAAGTTCGTCTGCTGTTAAATTGGGATCTAGTCTATAAACATAGAAATTAAATACAACATTTCTACTTTCTACGGCTTACTGTTTTTGAGTTATGCGAGATACGTAGGTACGTACGTACGTACAGACAGACGTTACATCGAAATTAGACAAAATGGATTCAGGGATGGTCAAAATAGATATTTCCGTTGAAATCTGAAAACCGAATTTTTTCGCGATTGCAATACTTCCTTTACTTTGTGCAAGGAAGTAAAAATTTAGACATTACTTAGAAGAAAAAGAATTCTTTGTACTCACTGACCACAAACCTCCAACTTTCATTTAAAATTTTTTCACAACAACGATTATTCTCCACGCGAAACGCGGCAATTAGACTTCATTCTCCAATTTACAAATGACATACGTCAAATCTCTGGCAAAAATAATCCAGTAGCAGATGCTCTCTAAAGAATTTCTATCGAATCGCTGTATACAGACGAACATATTAATTATAGTGAAATAGCGAAAGCACAAATAAACGATAACAACTTAAGAAACTTAACAGAAAACGGAAACACAAATTTAATATTTATTGACGTTCGATTACCAAATTCTAATCTAAAATTATGCTGTGACATTTTAACACAAAATTATAGACCTTACATACCTGAAGAATTCCAAAATATAATATTCAATCACTTTCATTCATTCTCACATCCTGGTATTAAAACTATAGTTAAATTAATTTCCTCCAAATTTATATAAAAAAAAAACATGAACAGAGATATAACTACCAAAACTAAATACTGTTTACAATGTCAACGCGCAGTTACTAAATATACAAAATCCCCTATTTCAAATTTCAACAATCCAAAATTACGGTTCTACCTAATACATATCGATATTGTTAAATTACCATTGTCAGAAGGGCATTCATATATTCTAACTTGCATCGACCGATTCTCCAGATAGCCAGAAGTAATACCCCTAAAAGATTGCACCTCTGAATCGGTCGCAAAGGCTTTGGAAAACGGTTGGATATCTAGGTTTGGCGTACCAGCGACAATCACAACTGACAGAGGTCTACAATTCATCTCTCATCTTTATTCCAAAATATACTGAAATTATTAGGAACACATCATATCCAAACTACAGCTTATCTCCCTCTGTCAAACAGAATCATAGAATGATTCCACAGACAATTGAAATCCTCTTTCAGAACCTTCACAATCCATCACAATGGTTCAACTTCCTTTCACTGGTTTTGCTGGGAATTCGAACTGCAATTAAAGAAAAAATTAATTGCAGTTCAGCAGAACTGGTATACGGAACCAACCTCAAACTACCAGGAGAATTCATTTCTAAAACCAATACAGACATTTTACAACATACAAATATACAAAATACTTAAGTACACTTAAATCCGCAATCAAAAAATTACAACCCATCATTTCACGTAACCAAACGTCAACACTTACTTACATTCCGCTCGATTTATTTAGAACTTCCCATGTTTTCGTTAAAAATAATATAATCGGGCCGATTCTGAAACAACCTTTCGTCGGTTCATTCAAAGTAATAAAACGGTACAGTAAATTTTTGAAAATATTCATAAACGATAGATTAGAAACTGTATTGTAGCGTGGAACGCCCAGCGTCGCCGCCGCTGTCGAGCCGCGGCGCCGTCGCCACATCAATGTGCGAGTGTCTATTTATAGCGATGACGCAATCACCCTAGTAGCCGGGCAGGGCTGGACTGGCCCGGCGGGATACCGGGAATTTCCTAGTGGCCTGTGACGGCTCGTGGCCTGACGAACTTAAAATATAAATGATAAAAGTTTAAAGTTGAAAAAATAAATAAATCGATACAAAAATTATATAAATTCTTGATTTTGAAATAATTCCCTACTACTCTTGAATGTGCGCCAATATTTATAGCTATTTTTCTTTTTGACTACCAATTGTTAAATTCGCAATACATACTTATTTTTTGTATTACCACATCATTCACATGAAATGATCATTCATATAAGGATGTATTTTATTTAGATCCAAATAACTTTTATCAAAATATAAATAATAACATACGCCTTTTCATATAATAATAGAATTAATAAATAAAAAATTACAAAAATATAAATACGGATGATATTCGGTCTGTAATTTTCGTGACTCGGCAAGCTTCGTCACGAAATACTTGACCTCATGGCATAAAGCTTGTGTTTACACTCTTGTGGTATAAATAACTATTACATACGTTAGCATATTAAAATTTATTTTTAATCTACATATTTGTTATCAACCCAAGTATCCGGCGAACGATCATTTTCAAAATTAAAGTACTTACCTACGTTTTAAACAGATTCAGAAATTGTTTCTGTCAAAATAAATTCGAAGGATTTATGATTATGTTATGTGAAAAAGATATATTAAGAAATATCAAAAATGCATAGACGTTTTGAAAGAAAAAATCTGATGTGCCCAACATAATACCTCTCGCCATTTAATTTTTATTAATTTAAATACATAAGTACTTATATGTTTATTTACTCATGTTGGAAACTATATTTAGTTCTTTTCCATATAATTAATGTTCAGTTTACTATTTTCTTTTCAAAACGTTACCACCATTAATTTTAAATGATTAGTATTTTGACAAGTGACAGTTATCTGACAGTTACGTGTATTGGAGATCTGAACTATCTAGGCTCCGGGATTTAAGTTATATATTATTTTATAAAATTATCCATAAAATATATATAATATATACAGGGTGTAAATGAAATAAGTGCATTAAATTTAACCAGTAATGTAACTCGATGAGAGCAACAATATTTCTTAATAACTTTTTTTTCTAAGTCTTTTAGATTTTGAGTTAAAATTCTTTAAAGATTTGCTGCATATTTCGTTACCCGCCTATGGAGAACAAAGAGAACATATGGCTGCTGCCGTATTCAAGTCAGATACAAACAGCTCAAAAATTGTCGGTTATCGGTTACACTTACAGTCACAGTAATTAATAAACGAATCAAGGGAAATAACATTATTATTAATTAATACGTAATAGTACAATTTTTAAAATAAATAAATTTAAATTTTGGATAACAAATGTATAAAGTTGTGTATTGAACCAGGCTTTTAATCACGTGAATAGTAGAAGACAAGGAGAAACGAGGTAACGAGACGAAGAGCAAAAGCTTAGTTATTAGGTTATGAGATGATTATTTATTGTCGATAAATCATAATAGTTTAAATACGTTATTCAAAAAATGTAAGTACAAATTTTTGTCCATTTAAAAGAGGTACATGAGTACCAATAATTAGTCGTCCATTTATTGTTCCCGCTCAAATATGTTTTAATGAAAATTTTTACAGCATTTTCTTCTGTCGAGATGTGTATTGTGCATAATAAATACACCTTCCCAAGTAAATTCAGTCTCATTAATGAACATTATGAGCCATTCCCAAAATAGAAGTCTGTTATGTGCTGAAAACATAGAACTTTTTGCACATATTATGGATATAACTGTTGCTTTTTTTAAAATTGTCATATGTGACACTCCGTATTGTGATAAAGATGTACAAGATTAACAAATGTGCGAATATTAAGAAGATAATGATTTGGTGATGATTTGGAAACGCTCCGTGTAAATGCGTTGGCAACTCCATGACACTGTCTTTATGTCAACCGTGATGTCAAGTAAAATATAGTACAGATACGAGTAAAAAAATAAATAAATAAACCATAGGTAAGTAATTGCAATGTCTGTGTACTCGCATTTTGACAGAATTTTACTTTATTAACAAGTTTATTACTAATGTCAAAATTTAATTGCAACAATTGACAGGACTGTCAATTGCTAAAACAAAATTTTTCATAGCTATTGTTACTGCATTCAATTATCACAAAAATATTTGGAACGACTCGTCAATTTACGGGGTGGTAAAAATGCTAAAAAAATATGCGATTTTGAGAAAAAGTTATTAGGAAATATTGTTGTTCTCGCCGAGTTATATTACTGGTTAAATTTAATGCACTTATTTCATTTACACCCTGTATAATGTATATAAAAAGTATTAATGCAAACCTATAGAAAATTCAATAATCTTTAATTTTCATAATATAAATTGCGAAAAAATAACATTTAAAGGTATTTTACGAAGAGAATCTATTTTAAGCTTCACGTAAAGTGCCATTTCCGGTTATCTGATTTACATCTAAATCTAATGGCTTCTTTTCATATTAAAATAAGGTAGCAATACAATACAAGGTTTCAAAATTTTCTGAATGATAGTATTTGAGGTAGAGTGGAGGATCCATACACACAAATACACAGACATCATTGTGAAAATGGTAAAATTGGATTCTAAAGGCCTTAAAACGTGGTCATTTACCAAAATCTCGATAATGCGATTTTTAGCACGATCGGTTCAAATGACTGGCCTGATTTCCTGGTACTAAACATGTTCCCAGTCCAGCCCTGTAGCCGGGCGCCGGGCTACGTAAGCAAACGTCGCGACGTGTTTAATTACTTGCGGTTGCCTGAACGTTTTGTGTTCATTGTTATTATGCGGTCGAACATTCTAGAGTATATGGAGTGTTAGATAATAAAGTGTTAGTGAGCAGCACAGCAGTATCGTAGTGAGCGTATGCGGTTGGTGTCGAGTAGGTACTCGGGAAGTTACTGGTATATTAGGATAGCTGTGGATGTGAATACTCGGTAGTGTTGACGAGTATTGGGAAGCTATAGTATACAAGGACAGTAACGGCGAGTCGGGAAATTATTGGTATACCGGGATAGCAATTAAAGGGAATACTCGGTAGTGTTGAAGAGTATTGGGAAGCTAGGTATACGGGGACAGTAACGACAAGTGGAAGTGAATACTCGGCAGTGGTGTTGAAGAATTGTGGCATACAGACAGTCAGTGGTACTGAGGCTGTGGAAGTTAGACAGAGAGTTACATAAATAGAGAGATAGTGTTGTGAAAGAGGTGACTTCTGTCCGAGCAGTTGAATATACAGACGCTGTTGAGTCAATTGAGTATATAGACGCTGTGGACGTCGGTAAGCGGACAATTGAACGTGATATAAGTATATAGTGATATAAATATAGTGATATAAATATCGCGTAAATAATCTACAAGAGTCTGCAACAGACCGGCAGTCTAAGATTGGAACGCGTAGTAAAATATATCATAAGTAATATCGTGAAAATAAATAGTAGGGTTAATTGGTTAAATAAATAGTGATAATGTTATCTAGTTATTTATAGTTTTAGTCTTAATTAGTTTTTAATAATTGTTTAATATTAGTAATAGTAACTTTCATTATAGTTTAATAAACACTTAATTTTAATTAATAATAATTGTCTAATATTTACACTTCACCCAAATAAATAAAAAACGTTACAGTATTGATCGATCGTTGAAAACTAGCTTATATTCAACAAACTAACCCTACCTCTGGAATTTGGCAACCTTGATGACACTTCTGCCATCGCTGTCGTTTGTTATATTAGTAGCCTACACTTTCATTATACTTAAAGGGGGGCGCATTGTAGCCACCTCGACCTGATTAAGAACGTAAAGAGTAGGCGGCTAATATTTTAATGTTATTATATAGTTTTTTGTTTTTGTAACTATTGATAAGTTTTGTTTAATTTGGGAAAATAAAAATATACATCTAAATCTTGTCCTTACATATAAATCTCTACAATTCAACTTAAATAGTATTTTTGCATCAACGCGCGAGCTATTGTTTCAACTTTTGTGTATTTTAGGGGAATTACTTCCGGGTATCTAGTGAATCGGTCAATGCACGTTTGTAAATATGAGTGATTATTTTCTGGTTCATAAATAAGCAAAGGACTTGCTAAATGTGTGTATCTTGTCAAACCTTTTTGAGGGGATGTCAAATTTTCCTAAAATGCCGTAGTGTATTTGGTGACTTTGCATTTTTGGTATGTTTCAGGTTACACAAATTATTGTCCAGTCCCTCAAGTTAGTGTTAATGTTTTTGTCTTGTGACGTAACTTTTCCCTAAAAGGTTTAATGAGTCACTGTACTCCATAGGGATGTTCTGTTGGGAGGCCGCCAGCTTTTAAACAGTGGAGACTGACAGGATAAAAAACCATAGGAATGGTTATATATTTGAAATTTCAAAGTAGATATTAATTACTCATAAACCGGAAGTGGTATCAGGAATGTACATCCGTCATCAAGTAGCTTACATGTTCCTGTATAAATCATATTATATGAAAAAATTTGCCAACTTAATAAATAAGCGAGATATTTGCTGGGTCCATTAAAATATAACACCCTGTCTAAAGTTTTTCTGTGTTTTTTTTATGGCCTTAGTTATGGACTTCCACCGGACCGATTTTGATGATTCTTTTTTAAATGAAAGCTGTGACTATATAGATGTGCACAAAATTATAAAATATTACGATTTTCGTTGCTGTCTATTTTAAATAAGGCCTTAATTTTTTAATTAAGTACCGTGAGTCAAGCAAGAGATGACAGCACCGATTGACAAGTTGTGAATGAAAATGGAGTAGAGTAAATAAAAGTAAAATATGCTGCAATAATAATATTTTGTGTTATTTAAGAATGGTTTATCAACGCAAATTAATTTAATTGGAAGATATCTTTTAATTGCAAGTTAAAACATTCAATGCTTTTATCATACAAAAGTTAACCTTAAAATGACAGATAAATATGTTAGCTATACTCTATTCCATTTAAGCCATTCAGTAGATGGAGCTGGCAACATCGCAAACTTGAAGTAGCCGAAATTACATTGGGTAAACTTGTCTCTTGTTTCCAATTTCAGCCAATCAGAGGTCAAAACTATTTCCTATGCTCTGCAATACTGAATGGCTTAAATGAAACAAGGTATAAGTTCAATCTTAAGAATGAATTTTTCCCCTCAAATATTAATAAATATAATAGTTTATTCATTAAATCACATATGGTAAGTAATTGAATAATATTGAGCAAAATGAATTTTGTATTAATTATTTACATTATAATATATATTATATTAATTTTTTAACCTAAAGAGTGTATTATAATCAACCAGTTGGATGTTTGCTATTTTCACGCTTTTAGACATTAGGTAAGTATGTAACGCTTTGTAAGACGAAACATATTGGTAAAACGAATAAAGATGTTATATTGAAAATTAAAAACACAGTCTTCCCTCATGATTACAATAATGAATAAAAATATAGTGTTCAAAAAACTCTCATTACTACTTGGTACGAGGTACGATTGAACTTGGAAACACAAATTAAACGCATTGATTACAACAATAATAATATTTGTTGGTGACAACGAATTGGGTATGTAGTTTATAAAATGAAATATATAATCAGTCTAAATGATTGCAAGATTGATTGAGAGTTATAATAATAATATAGAAGTATAACAATGAAAGACGTTACTTAATATGCTGATAATTTCTATTAAATGTTCTATATTTCTCTTCTTTTTATTTTTATGCCAGCATAAATAACTTCAAACCAAATGGTGAATTTACCACTAGCATCAAAATCTGAAACTGGTCAATTAAATGGATACTGTGTTTACTACAATTTTTATTATTTTCCCTTTGTAAATTGTATATTTTTAATTTATCTATTAGAAAATTTAACATTACTGCAGTTTGCTATAAAATTTGTACACTCTTAATATCCAAAGTTCCTCACCAAATAGTCTGTGCAACATCCGTAACAAAATCTATATTTTTTATCTGTCAGTTTCAGTTCCCAATATACAGTCAACGATAAGTTTATAAACTGCTACCTACACTATTGATAAACAGTCAAGTAATTTATCTAACAGTTACCATTACTTCACTCTTCATTTTTCTTTTAACTAAGACAAGAACAGATTTTTTAAACCAATTTATAAAACCGGGTAACTGATATTTTAACTTCAAAAAGGTGATTATTAACCGAAACCGATATTTTTATTGAATATAAAACCGGTAACTATTAATCAAAACAAAATAAACCGGTTTTTTTAAATGCTCACAAAAGAGGTAAAAGTGAATTGTAATTTACTCTTTCTAACTTTTTTAATTGTTATAAAAGTATCTACTTTTTATACTAAAATCAATGGAAAAAATCATTTTTAACGAGCGTAGAAAAAATCATTTTTAACGAGCGTAGAAAAGATAACCGGTTAAATAAACAATAAAAATTACGTTCTAGATTTCGGTTATCCTATATCCCTTATTTTTTCAGTGTCTTTCCCTGCTTTAACTTTGAATTAACAAACGGGCTCTAAATAATTTATTTATTAATATCGTCGCCGTCAAATAAATATGGACTGATGCTCAATTTCTCTTCTCCTTAGGTACCCTGTTCCTTTCCCTGCGGTGTTACCGCTTCATCATAACTTAGCATTTTTAACATTGCCCACGAATTGGCTACAATATTGAAATCTCCAGTACATATTTGAGTTTATTTGACGGCAAATATAATAAATTTTTTTGTCAAATAATGAACCAGAGTTCTCCCTATATGTATACAACAAAGCAGCGGTGTTTAAAAAAGTAGTGTAGAAGATTGCCAAACATTGAATATACAGTAAATTTAATAACATTACCCCATAATATTATTTGTTGCAAATATTTGCAACGGGTACAGCTAGTTTATTTCGAAAATAATAATAAAACCATTTTATTCAACAAAAATGTTAAAAACTTCAGGTAATATATCACTTCCGGTTATTTCATTTTAACCAAAATCTATTGTTATTCCCATTTATATATATATATATATATATATATATATATATATATATATGTCATATATATATATATATATATATATATATATATATATATATATATATATATATATATATATATATATATGTCATATAATCCAAATTTGGATTATATATTTAAATAGTTTTTCATTAAAATCTTTTATAGGCTTCAAGTAAGGTACCACTTTTGGAAATTATGTAATGACCAAAAAGGGAGATGCATAACTGGATATTATAGCAGTCCTAAATATTAAATTTCAACGGCTTACAGTTTTTGAATTATACGAGATACGTACGTATGTCTAATACTTCCTTTACTATGTACAAGAAAGTAAAAATGAATTAAAGTAGTAACTAATACAAAACCCAAAAAATATACCTTGTTTCATTGCCTACCTAGGACCTAAAGTAAAAGCTCATAAAAACAGTAACTTTATTATTAATTTATTTATTTATTTATTCAAATTCATTTGCTATCGGGGCTCAGCCCCATACAAATGGATTGACAATCATAACATAATTATGATACACAAAAGTATTCTTTTTACAGATACAATTAATTAAACTATTAAATGTAATAACTAAGCAAAAGTTATATAGCACTGAAATAACAAAAGCCAAACGAAAAACAATCTTTTATTGAATTAACCTATGAAATAATTATAAATTTACATATAATACGGATTAAATTAACAAAATAGCAAAAATGACATTAACAGACGGACAATAAAAATATTCGGTTACATACCAATACATAGAATTACCCAAAATACAATACATTTCTAAAAGTCAATAAAAAACAAAATATGAAGGTAGATATTATGCAACAAGTATACTTGAAGAAAATAAGTGATAACAATAGCAAAGCGACAGATCATTCATTTAGAATAATGCTTCTAAGTTTCATAGCTTCAATTGTAAAAAAAAATATTTTGTTAATTTTGGGAACGTTAACATTGCAAAAAATTTGATAGTAATTACTTATATTAAATGTGTTTATGTTCAAAATATTTCAATATTTGAGTCATAGAGGTTGATAGATAGGGCATTCAAAGAAAAAATGATGTAGGTCTTCTAGTTTCATTTTATTGCAGATCGTACACATATTTTTCGCATCTAACTCATATTTCATTTCTTTATAGAATATATATATATATATATATATATATATAAAAGCTATGGTTTTTACTAATTTTTGTTAATCTTTTTCATTTATTACTTAACTAGAACATATGGGCGATAATACATGCAATAATCTAATATAACAATTCACTTTCCTTTTTGACCTGTTATCGGCGTCTTTTCCCACACACGCAACTTTGTCAGCGACGGACTGGCCCTCTACGACGCGTTCCCCTAAGTGGGATTAAATACACATTGTCATTCCAATTTACAACAATTATCACAGGCGTGCATTATCATCTAATAAGATAGACAGGAGGGGGGGCAGGAATAAGGTTGCTCCCAAGTCCCAGACTTGGGTAGGTGCCCCGCATATTAAATGCGGCCTAACACCTTGTGGTTTCCGATACCCCTATCCGCAAAAGTATACACCCAGTGCATTGACGAATTGCTGGAATACGGCTCTCGTGAATAATCATTTCTGAGCCACTAGCGGTACCGTAGCCACATACGCATGTCCCAGACATGTTGAGCTCCCAGAGCTCTGACCTCCCAGAGGTCAATGGGTCCCAGACCCATAATGAGAGTTTAGCTTACGATCACACGAGTGTAGGTCCCAGACCTATCATGATAAACCCCAGGTTTATCCTTAACGTCCCAGACGTTCTCGTGTATCTCAGCCTCTCACGTATGTCCCAGACATATTGAGTTCCCAGAACTCGACCTCCCAGAGGTTAATGGGTCCCAGACCCGTTATGAGAGTTTAGCTTACGATCACACGTTTATAGGTCCCAGACCTATCATGATAAACCCCAGGTTTATCCTTAACGTCCCAGACGTTCTCGTGGATCTCAGCCTCTCATTTGGTGTCGTCACACCTCGAAGCATAAAGCTCCATGGACCCAGAGTTGTCCCAGACAACTCTTCGGATAATTAATTAGGAAACTACTACGTTTGCGGCCACAAACAAATAATACAAATGTATACTTCACATATACCATGCATATCAAATACACAAGCAGTGTATATCATATCAATCAAGCATTTGGTGATCCACACCAAACTATACCTGTATAATAATTAGAATGACAGTGAGTTCTACGACTCACCTATAATTACTGCAAGCAGCTAATCTTTTCTTATGGACACTTTCACAGTTTCACACACATCCGTATTTGACTACTAGCACACAGCAACTGCCCTGACCAGCCAAGGGTCGGGGTTGTTATTGTGTTTAAGAATGTCAAGTGTTTTTGCCTTAAGCCAGCGCTTCTAAACCAGTGGCGCCCAGTCGAAAAGTGAATCTTACATATATTACATATATATATATATATATATATATATATATATATATATATATATATATATATATATATGTATATATATATATATATATATATATATATATATATATATATATATGAATTATATTATTAAACAATTTATATTGTTTTTAAAAAAGTTTATTTGTTGCGGATACAGAGTTATACAAGCTTGTTTTCAGCTGAAGAGCTGCATTAAGACTGACTATTCTATGTCTATCTATCTTACGCTTTACTTTGTGGAAAGTTTATAACTTTACCCTTAGTCAGCATTTCTAAGAGTAGTCGTATTACTTAATTCTTCCCAGACAAGTTTAAACTTTACACAAATTTTATGAATTTTCGGTTATCTTCTCTAAGTTCCTTAATTCCCTATTATTTCTTGACTGCTTAGATTTATAATTCTTATAATATTGATATACAATTTTTATAATTATAGTAAATATTATTACAACAAGTATAATATAAATTATATAATAATGATGAGTGTTACTTTCGTGATTTTTAATTTCTTTTATTTTTTGTAATTGTGGGAATGAAATATTTAATTCTTGTAATGGTTTTAAATTAATTTTATTTATTTTTGTATCAAAATTTTGGAGTTCAATATTATTTAATTCTAGGTCTTTGTAAGCTGTTGATATTCCATTAAATGTCCAATGGTTGACTTTACAATTTCCATCGTTGATAAGTCTAAAGATTCCTTGAAAGTTTTTCTTTATATTTTTGTTTTTGCAATTTATAACTAATTCTTGGTTATCAGGAGAAGTAATTATTATATTATTAGTATTTGGGATTTGTATTACATTGTTTTTTGTGTATTTTTCAATTATATCACAGTCATCATTATTTTCACTTAATACTATATTATTAATACAATTATTTACTTCTATGCCTTTTGTTTGACAATAGTTTATATTGTTAGATTATCTTTTGAATCTTTCTATTAATATGTTCTTATTGTGTTTATTTATATAATATGTGGGTGGTTCTGTTAATTTATATATTTTTTTATGATGAATGAAGGGAATTGGATATAATTGATATAGAGGATAGGAGTTTTGTGATAGTTCTGGTTCTATTAGCAATGTATGGATTTGTTCGTTCTCTAGTCTACAATATGTGGTTATCTTATCTACTTGTAACCAGATATCCTTGTCGCCTGTGATTTGAATTAAATCGTCATGATTTATAATAGTGGTGTCTAGTTTATTTAATGAACAAATTACCAACATTAGTTCTATATGTTTGCAAAATTCCGATAGATTTTGAATAATTATTAATAATTTATTAATTTTTACTTCCGTGTCAATTAAACTTTGCCACGTTTGTTTTTTATTTAAGATGTCTATTACGACATTAAGGCTTTCTGATAATTTGTTTTCGTTTAACTTTATTTGTTCTAAGTTTGAATTGAATTTGTCTGTTAAGTGTTTTTCGTTTTTTATTATTTGTTCGTTTTGGTCTTAAAGAATCTTTTGATTATCTTTTAGTTTGTCTATTAAGTTATCATATTTTTCCGCGTCACTTTGGTCTATGTTACTTGTAATTGATTTAATTATATTGCCTAATCCATTTATTAAGCCTCGTTTAGATCTTTTGTTAAAAAGCTTTTGAATTTGTTGTGTCAAGTCGTCAAGGAAATAAGATAATGCTTTATTTTGTTCCTCAAGGTGATAATTATTTTGAATTTGTTTCATAGTATTAATCGTAATATTATGTAATTTTGAATATTCTTCATAAAGAGGGGTAATATTATAATTGAAATAATGTATTATTTCTCCTTCTTTTAATTTACAATCACCTATTCCGAATAAAAGGAACCCATTATTATTTGAAATGTCCACTAGTTGAGCGGTGGTAAAGGCCCTGGAATCAAAATTTAATTTTATCTAATTTGAATTTTCTAATATGTCTTTTATTTTTACTGTTCCTAATATAGGGTTATAATTTTCTACTGTAAGTCTTTTAAATATGGGTTTTTTATATTTGTGCATTAGTCTATTATTTTGTTTAACATAGACTTTATCCGGTAATTTTAAAGGTAATTCGTTTTCTTTTGTTCTCTTTGTCTTATCTTTATCGATTATTTTATTTATTATTTTATTTGTTTCTGATTTATTGATAAAATAGTCATTTATAACTTCTTCTTCGGATCTTTGTTTTTGAAAATATTTGTTTTGTTCATTTTGTCCGAAAAGTATTTCACAAGGGGCCATTTTTGTTATTGAGTGTTTGGTATTATTGTACGCTGTTATTGCTTTGTTTATAATATATTGTAAATCTTTATTTTTATTTGTTGAATGTAATATCCGAAGATGTTCTATCAATGTAGAGTGAAATCTCTCTACAGCATTTGATTTTGGATTTGCTATACTAATCAAGTGTAATTTTATATCGTGATTATTACAATAATTTTTTACTAGAGCGTTATTAAATTCTAGGCCATGATCAGCGATGATCATATTTGGTTTTTTGTAAGTTTTAATGAATTCCTCAATTATTAACATTGTTTCTTTTCCTGTCTTATTGAAAGTAGGGTGAATAAATCCAAATTTAGAAAATTGGTCGAATATAGTGACGAAGTATTCTTTATTTAATGTTAGAAGATCTATATTTATAATTTCAAAAGGGGTTTTTGGTGTAGGGGTTAAATTATCATTTAATTGTATGGGGTGTCGATCATATTTATTTTCTTTGCATATTCTACATTGATTAATAATTTCTGTAATATCTTTAATCATATTGGGCCAAAAGTATTTTTCTTTGAGTTCATGATAAGTTGCCATTATTCCTCAATGATTTAAATAGCCGTTATGATTGTCAAAAATTATTTGAGTCTGTTTTTCTTCGTTCTTGACATCCTCTACAAATTTGTTACATTTTATTAAATTTATCATGTTTGCTTCAAATTTCTTTTGAATTATTTCATTCACTGTTTGTTCGTATTGTTTAGGAATTAATATCAAGTATTTGATTTTTGGCACTATGTAATTTTTTAGAAATTCTAATAATTGTTCTTCTTTATTGTTTATATGGATGTTAACCATAAATCTTTGTTCTTGATGATCAAATAATTTTTTCTATTTCAAATGGTTTATTAGAAAAATGAAATATAATTTGATTTTTTGCTGTATTTATTCTGTTGTCTACGAATTTTAATCCGCTAATTGGGTTTTCATTTGAACTATGAATTGTATTATCTGATTCTGATTTATTTACAATACTTTGTTGTTCGTTTCTGTCATCGTTATAAATGGTATTTAATGTTTCGTTTACTATTTGATCTATTTCTTCCGTTTTCAAACTAAAATTTTGCGGTTGTTCATATTCATATAAGTTTATTTGTATTTGCGTGTTATCGAAGATGTGTTCTAAAATTTTTATTAGTTCTTATTTTTCTAGTTTATCCAATCCACATGATAAATAAGGAATATTGATTTCGTATATGTCGTTCTTTATTAGATAATCGCGTAACTCGGTAAGTGTTTTCTTGAAATATTTTCTATTTACGTTTTCTAAATAAATATTTTTTGTAATTAAATGGAAGATTGTATGATTTCCCGTATTCTGAATTATAACGTTTTTGTTGTCGATGTTTTTTTCACAATAAATTTTACTGTTAAATTTTAAATCTATTTGTCTGGCGAGACCTTTTGAAAATTTTAAATCTTTTGATATGCAATGTGCGAAGATATTAGTATTTGTTACATCACCTGATTTTTTTATAATTTTGAATTTATCTCTTTGTCTTGATAAAAAGTCTGCGATTTTATTTGTTTTTCCTGGCAAGTATTCGATGTCAAAATTATATTCACCCAGTCCTATTTTCCATCGCATAAGTTTTTGGTTTGCGTTTTTCATGAAACCACGTGAGGGGTTTATGATCGGTGCGAATCGTAAATTTTCTGCCATATAGGTACGTATTGAAATTATTTATTGACCAAACTATTGATTTTAATTCCTTTTCAATTGTGCTATAATTTTGTTCAGTAGAATTAAATGTTTTTGAAGCATACGCGACTGGTTTTTCTTGTCCATTTATAACTTGTGAGATTACTGAACCCATTGCGTAATCTGACGCGTCCGTAGTGAGGATAATTTTTTTTGAGAAATCAGGGAATTCTAAAATTGGTGGGTTACTTGTCAATTCTTTGGCGGTTTTAAATGAGTCTTGATATTCTTTATTAGTTATGTCTATTTGTTTTTTTTTTTTAACATTCTGTAAAAGGTTTGGTGAGTTTCGAGAAATTTGGAATAAAACGCCTATACCAAGAGAGTTTACCTAGAAAGGATTTTATTTCTTTTACTGTTTTGGGGATCATTATCTTTTCAATTGCTTCGATTTTGTTTTATAAAACCTAAGTATTCTGTTTCAGTTTTCAGAAATTCTGACTTGTCTCTCTGTATTTTAAGATTTGCGTCTTGTAATTTTGAAAAGATCTTTTCTATGTTTTGTAGATGTTCTTCTAGTGAGTTTCCGAGTATAATAATATCGTCCATGTAGACTAGGCAAATTTTGTTAATATATTCTGAAAGTACTTCGTTCATCATTCTTTGAAATGATGCCGGTGCATTAATTAATCCGAAAGTCATACGGACGAATTCGTAATGCCCTGAGGACGTAGAAAAGGCTGTTTTTTCTCAATCATTTCTATCCATTAGTATCTGGTGAAAACCAGAATGCAAATCTAATGTTGTAAAAAATTTTGGTTTCCCGATATGGTCTAATAGTGTGTCGATATTGGGCAAAGGGAATTTATCTTCGATCGTTTTTTGGTTTAATTTTCTAAAATCTATCACTAATCTTGTTTTACGCTTTCCTGATGCGTCCATTTTTTTGGCACTATCCATATGGGAGAATTATATGGGCTATTTGACATTTGAATTACTTTAGTTTTTAATAAATTATGAATATGTTCTTCAATATCTTTCTCATAAATTTGTGGGAGTCTATAGTTTTTTTGAAAAACTGGTATATCATCTGTTGTCCTGATTTTATGAGTAGTGACATTTGTAGCGGATAGTTCTTCATCGGGTTTTGGAAATAAATTCGAATATTTTTCTAATAAGTTCTTTACTTTTTCTTTTTGGTCATAAGTGAGGTGTTCGTGTCTAAATTATATAAATGAGTTGTTTAATGTTTGTGAAGATATTAATTTGAATTTTCTATTCCCGAGCGTTATAGTTTTATTTTTAAAATCCATTAAAGCATTACAATGTTCTAAAATTTTTAGGCCAAATAACATGTTACTTTCTTTATGAAAATCGTGTACAAAAAATTCGAAATTTTTATTTTGGATTTTTATTTCAACGCAATTTTTACATTTCACTTTTCCTTGGGCTGTTTTGAAAGTAATTGGTTTCTGAATAATTTTTAAATTTCTTTGTTTAACGATATTTGGTGAGATAATTTATATCGGAGCCGAAAGGAATGGATTTTAGTTTTGAGGTCATTACGTATTTTGTTCTGTTGTCTCTAGGGTCTCTTCTAAAAAAGGATTGGTGTCGTTATTATCGTAATTTTCTTCTTCATATTCCTCGGTACTTTGTTCGTCAACTGCGATATTTTCGTTTTCAATTTCATTGTTGTAATTTTGTTTAATTGTCGATGTGGACATGGGTTGAGTACTTCGTGTCTGTAAAGACATTGGTTGAGGTGGTAGTTTGCGCGTTTCAAAGCTGTTTACTAAATTTTGTCTTTTGAACCTGTTAGGGCCTGGAGTTGGCGATTTGTAAATGTTGACTGGATTTGAAGGAAAATATTGTCCGGGGAATTTTTTGGGTGCAGGGTTAAAGGTAAATTTTTTTGGAGTATTTACATTTTGTTTTTGATCATTTCGTGTTAATGGGGTAATATATATGGAATTGGCATAGCTAAATTTATTTTTTAATAATGATTCGCATTGTTCTAATGTCGAAGGTTGTTTCACAATAAAAGATCCTTTTATTATGGGTGGTAACAATGATATAAATTTGTTTACGATTGCTTTCTGATTTTCTTGGAGAATAGCATTTTTCTCTTCTAAGGTGTAAGTTTTTGCAAGTATTTTTGATTTATATATTTCATATTTGTCTAACATTGTTTTTAGTGTGACTTCTGTATTTTGTTTATATTTGGTTTCAAATAATTCTCCTAACAATGTCTCAGGTGTTGTTTTATCTGAGAAATTAGAATTTAGAAATAACTTTAAATCTTCCCAATTTGTGATTTTTTTTTTTGTGAAACAATCTTTTTTGCATTATTTGTTAATCTATTTTTAATTAGATTAAAAGAAAACACTTTTTGTGCTGCTGACAATGTTAATGTGTTAAAAATAACGTATGTTTCGTCCACAGTTTCAATAAAATTATTGAGTGTCGTTCTGTCCCCTTCATATGTTGGGATCATTTCGACGTAACTTTTAATGTCTTGCAAAGAAGTCATATTGTTTTCTGTTAAGTTTAATCTATCTGGATTTAATATAATTCGCCTAATATTATTTTGAGCGATATTTACAAATTCTTCGTTTTCAGAATCTGACATAGATTTTGGTATGATTGCCTTGTGTCGGGGCTCGTACTCTTTATTACTAGTACTAGTTAGAGAGTACCCTGTGTATTACAATAATTTTTACTTACAAGAATAGACTAATGGCTATGGGTTTCATTGTAAGGAGTGTTCTATGGGTTTTCGAACTGTTTCTCGTAGACAGGAGTAAACGAGATGTGAAGTTCTTGAAGCTTCTCGTCTGGGTTCTTGTGGTCGATTGGACAGCAAGAAGGATCCCTTGGATGGTCTGATGGGACGTATGAATAGTCCTTGATGGGCACTGTTTAGCCGTGAGATGGACTGACGAATAAGGTCTTATTGATATAGCCTTATATATTTCAAAACATTGCACTTTTAAAGTTGTTCTGGATAGCCAATTTTCATATAAAAATATGACAATGAGATGAGTAACTTTTTTTCACTGTTACAAACTTATTGTTGGCTATCCTACCGACTGCGCCAATTATATTATTAAACAATTTATATTGTTTTAAAAAAAGTTTATTTGTTGCGGATACAGAGTTATACAAGCTTGTTTTCAGCTGGACAGCTGCCTTAAGACTGACTATTCTATGTCTATCTATCTTACGCTTTATTTTGTGGAAAGTTTGTAACTTTACCCTTAGTCAGCATTTCTAAGAGTAGTCGTATTACTTAGTTTATATATATATATATATATATATATATATATATATATATATATATATATATATATATATATATATATGTCATATAATCCAAATTTAGATTATATTTTTAATTAGTTTTTCATTAAAATCTTTTATAGGCTTCAAGTAAGGTACCACTTTTGGAAATTATGTAATGACCAAAAAGGGAGATGCATAACTGGATATTATAGCAGTCCTAAATATTAAATTTCAACGGCTTACAGTTTTTGAATTATACGAGATAAGTACGTATGTCTAATACTTCCTTTACTATGTACAAGAAAGTAAAAATGAATTAGAGTAGTAACTAATACAAAACACAAAAAATATACCTTGTTTCATTGCCTACCTAGGACCTAGAGTAAAAGCTCATAAAAACAGTAACTTTATTATTAATTTATTCGCTTACATGGCAATCGTTTTACATGATTTATATGCAAAATTTAAATCACTATAACTTTAATTTGAAGTATTTTTGCATAAAATAATTCGAGTTATACGAGATACGTACGTACGTCTAATACTTCCTTTACTATGTACAAGGAAGTAAAATTAAATTAGAGTAGTAACTAATGACAGATTTCTGGATTCTATCAAATTGTAAAATTGACTATCGCGAAACACGCGCTCACGCACACTGCTCTCGGCTTATATCCACAATCCCCACTACGGTCTCAGCTATGGAATAACCAATAAAATACGTCGTAAACAAATCCTCTTCATAAGCGTCGTCAAACTCACAAAAATGGGAGCGCAAAACCCTATAATCCCTTCTACATCTATTATTCACAAATAGTGAACATCTTCAGTTCTGTGACTTCAACGCTGTTTCACCCTCTGTTGGATCGCGCTCAGCTACGAGCAGACTAGCCTTGAATTCCCCCTTTGTTGGAGTGCGCTCGGTTACTAAGCGTGTGGTCTGGCCTTGAGCCGATCTACGCGTGTGTGTGAGAACGCAAATAATATGAGTATAAAATCAAACAATTAGGATATCAAATAATTATAAAAACAATAGTACATACCCTTCAGAAAAACTGTCAATCTTGTAAATGAATATACCTTATCAATTTAAAGGTAAAGGATAAGCGCAATAGGATCCTACGCATAGTAAGCAAACAACTGACGAGCGCGGGAGTCATATGGTTACTTGCTTGTCAGGAGATCCATAGTGTTTGTTTCTAAAATATTTAGACGTACAAAGTGAGAAAAGTCTCCGACAACTTTAAAAAACTTGTCTGAAGAAATTACAAAAGGTTTCATTGAAGTTAAAATGTCTAACGATGCAAATTTCCATCGAAAATACAGGTATTTTTGCGATTGCAATATTTTTAACGTTTCGTTAGACAGCCCAGCCAGTGGCGTAACTACCGGTATTCCTCGTGGCCTCAAGGGGCCCGGCACGCACGTCAAAAAATATTTTTATTTTCATAGAGCCACATGTTCCAAATATATTAAATCACCTTACATCTATCAGCAGAAAGATCCTTTTCGAAATAAAAATTAGTAAAATAAATTTGAAGGGATACTACAGGGTAACAACGATTATCATTATCAGACATCTATTATTTTAACAGAATACGAAACTGCCAGAACCTTTTCAGTTTCTGATTTCAGTGCGCACTAACGTGCACTGAACTCTCGTTTTGTTTTCACCATACTTATATGTTTACACTTTCTTCGTGGTAGCGTTTTCGGCTTGTCGTGAAATTGCACTCAGTTCGCAGTGAGTGGGCACTTTTATGCACTGACTACAGGAGCAAGTGCACGGATATCAGTGCAAATAATATGGCTTCTATAAATAAAATCATATTGACAATTTCCAGGAATTATTGAAAGTTCATCAGATAGTGATTTCAGTTCAAAGATACTTTTCAGGAACAAAGGTGTACTGCTTTGAAATTCATAGATAATTATGAAAAACGCCCCAAAACTAACAGGCTCTCAGACTTGCACTCATTTGTGGTCTCGTTTTCAACTTAAACTTGCATTAGAATAGTTAGGGTCGAAACTGATTCCATGCATATACGTCACACAGTGCATTGAGTATACGCACTGACACCGCGTAAGCCGAAAAGGCTAATATCAACTTTTGGAAAAAATAGTTTAATATTGTCTTGGTTTCATGTTTATTTTTAGTAATATTTCTTATTTTTTAATTAAATTTTATTTAAAAAAATATTTTTTAAAGTGTCCTATTATGGGATCAGTAAAACTTTTTTTTTATATTCATAGGGGCCCGGATTGACTCGGGAACACAGGCCCATGGCTGCATTATTACGCCACTGAGCCCAGCCAACAGAAGCAGGCGCCATTTTAGTTACTATGTGCACAGATAGAAGGAGATAGTTGTTAAATTGAAAAGGTGTATTGGATGAATCATGATGAAACATTTAGAAGACAGGAAAGTACCTACTAAAGAACTTCCTCATAATGAATTTTAAATGATAAAAAACATTTGTTTATAAAGAAATATATTTTTTTTCTGATTGACATTACAAGTGCGATTTTTTGACACCTGTCTGTAAAATGTTACTTTTACTGCCTAGGCAGTGACAATATTTTTACTGACTATTACATAGCAACCGCATAGCAACCATTCAACAAACGTATAGCAACATAATTTGATAGCAATAACTTTCAAACTATGTATTGAAAATAATCACTAAATTAATATTAATTTTCAATCGGTAACAAAATAATGTGTTCAACACAGCACTAAACACATTTACAGCTTCGGCAGCGTTCATATTGGCTCTGCTGTATATCTAGTACGAGTATTTTAGTGCCTAGTTAAACAAATAACTATTTTTATGTACAAGAAATACAAATACGATATTTATGTATAGCTGGCGCGCGTTGAGTTGAGCATGGACCTGCGCATACGTAGAAGATATTATTTACTATGTCTAATATAACAAAAAGAAAACACTAAAACAAAAAAAAATCTTGTTAGATTTGTATATAGATTACATGTTATTAACATTTAATTATTTCATTATTTATTAATGAAAGGTAGATTGTGATGAAATGTTAGACAAAAGCACATTTGAGACTGAGACTGACACACTACTTTGGAAACAAACGAATTTCTGTGAAGAACGGCTTTTAGTGATGCTTGAAATTAGTTGGTTGGACAAAATGACCGAATAATGGGAAGTCGGTTAGTCGGCCAAAACCGTCGTTGGTGCATCACTAGTGTTTCACAAAAATCAAGATATACTCTTGATCTTGTCTTGAAATCAAGACAAGACCAAGACAAGAAGTATATTTTCTTTCCCAAGATAAGACAAGAAAGTATCATCAAGAATCAAAATATCTTGACAAGAAATCTTGATTTCTTAGCAATTAATATTGAAAATCCGCATTTGTCTGTGTGTGGATCCTCTTAACGCTGTAATACAAATACCTACTATTATTCAGAAAATATTGAAACCATGTATTCCTACTTTATTCTATTATTCTAATATGGAAAGAGGAAAGAAACCCTTAGATTTTAGTGCAAATCGAGCAACTGGAAATAGCAGTTTGAAGCTCAAAATAGTTTTTCAAAGAAAAATACCTTTAAATGTCAGTTTTTCTCGAACAGAGCAGATTGACACACCCAGCAATGGGTAATATGCCGCAATGATATATAATTTTTTTTTAATTATTAAATTTTCTATAGGTTATGTTATTTTATTGATACTTTTTCTATATATTTTTTTAAGAAATTTCTGTAGGCTATGATTTATTATAACGACTATTAACACAACTGACAGGTACATATCAACGTCAAAAATACGTTATTTCAAATTAATAATGGTAGTTTTTTAAGAAGATAATATTAGGATATGAATTTATAAAATATCTAATAAATAAACAAATTTTTAATAAAAATTAAATGACAAGAGGTATTGTGCTGTGCTGGTCACATATTTTTATTAGATTTGAGAGGAAGAAATTTTATTTTGGGATAAAACCGAATCTGATTTATTTCTCTTTGACCACTCATTGTTTTAAATAAAAAATACGGAATATCGAAATAACACAAGGAAATAAATAACCAATGAACAACAACTTGTAATCCATCCAAAAGGGCCAATGGCAGACGCAGACACCGTTACATTTGAGCGTTCGGATTGGATAAAGCAATAGAGAAAGGGGATTCGCATAAAATGTCAAGAAACAAGAAATGAGCAAGACAGGAAATTTTTATTTTCTTGTCTTGAAACTCAAGCCAATTTTTCTATTACATTTGAATTTGTCGAAGTACAAATTTTAGGTTCTGCACATTCAAGATCAGTCTCAACTTAACGCGCGGCAGCTATAACAAAATGGAAATGGCGAGAGGTATTGTGCTGCCACAAACGCATATTTATTTTGTTACAAATCGATAAAAGTACTGCTCTTTTACTTTGCACACGGCAACAGGCCGTTCGCAGTGTTAAGAAATAAACCACACACAAAACAGGCACTCAATAGTTCACTTTTTGGGCAAGCTAGACATAAAGTATTGTATGTACCACGAGTGCAAAATGACATTGCCGCTCTCGTATCATTCAAGCTCGAAGCGCAGCTGAGAGTTTTAAACTTCATGCCCGTGAATATACTATTTATCATATTATAGGCCGATTTGTCAGTCTCTTTTTAAGTTACTTCTAATTTTATCTAGTAAGTAATTAAATACCCATATAATATTATATATTTAAGTACAATATAAATTTACCAGAACCAACAAAAATAACAAGTTTTTTAATGACTTATACTATCTATATTGAGCCATTGTATTAATTTACAGACCAGGAAAATAAATAAAATACAAAAATTATTTTTATAAATAGATAGCATAATATTGTTTAGAGATGCGCAAGTATACAACATATTTATGTATACAAAAGTAAAAATAAAATGAATATTTATACAGTGTGATCACAGAAGAAAAACATGGCATGTTGGTAAATAATTCCATTCAGTGCCAATCGTGGCTGCTTAAACCAGCTCCGAATCCTCCGAGTCCACCGTCGTGTCCTCCAAATCCACCGTCGTGTCCTCCAAATCCACCGTCGTGTCCTCCAAATCCACCATCATTGCCACCGAATCCACCAAGTCCAGAGTCATGACCACCGAACTCAGAGAGTCCAGAGTCATGGCCACCGAAGCCAGAGAGTCCAGAGGAGAAGGAAGATAGGTCTTCACTGCCATGGTCGTGTCCCTTGATGAACACAGGCACGGGCTTCTTGACAATAACTGGCTCTGGGATGTGCACGGGCACCTTCTTGTAGACGGGCACGGGGTACGGCTTAGGCACATGCACTGGGACTTTGACTGGGTACGGCACCTTCACAGGCACTTTCACTGGCACGGGCACGTTCTTGGTAACGGTGTACGGCACAGGCTTGTCCACGTGGACGGGGTAGGGCTTGGGCACTGGCACGGGATACGGCTTGTCGACAGGGACTTTCACCTCCACGGGGTACGGTACTGGGACTTTCTTCTCCACGTGCACCGGGTACGGCTTTGGCACAGGAACGCCAACTTTCTTGGTGATGGTGATATGTTTGTGCACTGAGGATCCCAAGTCAATGGGGCCGTGATGAGATAGGTCAGAGCCAGAGCTGAAGCCGCTGCCCAGGCTTAAACCAGAGTCGAAGCCGTGGCTGAATCCTTCATCGAAGATACCACGCTTCTGCCCTTTCTTGACCTCCTCAGCCGCTAAAGCAGCGGACAGAGCTAGCAGAACGACAAACAGCTGAAAACAATTACAATCATTTTACTTATTTAATTAACACATATTTTTAATTTCTAAATTCCTACCGTGGAGTTCTTCATGATGTGAATGGAACCAGTGATCACTGAAGACTGAAGATAGGTGTGATTTTGGTGCATATATAGCTGTAAGAAATAATCACTCCGGAACTAATTATCTTTCGAAATAACTTTCAAATATCAATTTTTATTCCAGTAATTTTCTACACTAGTTTACCATAGTTAAACATACAGACTTGTCAGCCCATTTTTTTTTTTTTTGCTGAAATATGAATAAATAATTGCTATAATAAGAATTATACTATTATGGAACACATGTACAAAATTTTAAGACAGGGATTGTGTCGTGGAAGAACTAATACAATACGAGGGTGACGCTTAGAATTATTGAGAATAAGATGCCTACGTAGTTCATATATTTTTTGATTATTTTTAAATATGTTTCTAGTAGTTACCTACTTTCAAGTTCGTGTAAGAACTAATATAGGTAATACAAGGGTCACGCTAGAATAATTGAGAATGAAACACATGGTTCATATTTAAATTTTACTTTAAATATGTTCAAATTCAAAGTAATTACTTGCAAGATCGTGTAAGAACTAAAATAATACAAGGCTCACGCTAGAATTATAGGGAACATGGTTAATATTTTTTTGAATTTTATTTTAAAATGATGAAAGTTGCTCCTTTCAAAATTAATACACTTCATCATTCTTTCGTTCCACTTCTTAAAAGCTCCCAACCAATCTTCTTTTGAAATGTTGAATACTTTCAAAACAATTATGAATTTCGCAACATCAATCTTTTCTCGGCACGAAAACCCTTCATCCTGTATATTTTTTTTTTTTAATTCTAAAAATAATCAAAATCATACCATGCCAAATCAGGTGAGAATGGAAAGTATTATATTATTTTTATTTTTTCTTCACTTAAATCGAAATAAAATGCTCTCCGGTGAATTAGATATTTTCACGCACAAAGGTACTTCAAAAAATTGATGAACTAAGTTCCAACTAACTTAAATTTCCCAACTTATTTTCAAATGATAGCTAATAGTATATTGTGTTAGGAGTAAAAGTGATACTTTGTGTGACGAGCATGGAAGTTTGCACGACGAGCAAAGCGAGTCGGACAATTGCATGCGAGGCACACAAAGACACTTTTATTCCGAATGACACATTAATTATTTTTTTCAAACGCACTACTTTTCTTTTTATTTGCTAATTCTATGTAGTTTCTATGGATATTTATTTATTTTATTTCTACCTTGTGAATCAAGTCACAAAAAATGCGATTTCTACGACGTTTGAAAAAAAAATTCTTTTTAAAATGATAGTGCAAATTTGTTTTCCACTGCCTACCTGATTTGTTTAGTCTCAATAATTCTAGCGTGACCCTTGTATGCTCAATGATACAGATGCTACCGGTACTGCCGAACATAATACTGTAATATATATATATATATATATATATATATATATATATATATATATATATATATATATATATATATATATATATATACCGGGTGGAACATCATACCTGTGTACATAGGCGATTCATATGAGAAAAACAGTTTTTTCGTGCCCATTGCTCCCCAAATTATTTTAGACAAAAATGCTTCAAATAAATGTTGTAGAGCATAAAATTCTGCATCTAAATCAATAAACAGAATTACTTTTACATGCTTTGTAACGACAGAAATTAAATAAGAAAATATTGAAAATTACGTTGAAAATATGAAATAGCCATGGAATTGAAACAAAAATAGAAACAAATAAATGTCTGACGTTTGACAGATAAATAACTAATTTGACGGTAAAATATCAAAATGAATTCAGTTTATTCTAACGAAGAAAGGGTTTTTATAATAAAAACTTTTTATAGTGGAAATTGTTTACGTATATTTAGAGATTTATTCGCCGTGAAATTTCCAAATAGGCCAATTCCAAGCGCTACAACAATACGCGCGTATGTTCAAAAATTTGAATCCACGGCAAGTGTTGCGGCGGAAAATAGTACAGGTAAATTTAAATTTGAATATTTTTTAAGAGATTTACAAACAAATCATATCTTTATTTATAGGAAATAAAAATAATCGCATTAATTTAGAAAACGAACAAAGAGTTCTGGAATTAATAAATTTTAATCCTAAATTAAGTTCAAGAATAATAGCGCAGGAATGTGAGATTGCTCATTCTACTGTATTGCGCATTCTTAAAGGTGTACATAGGAGATTAACACGGGAAATCAGTTTTTTGCCAATTCCAGCTCGCCTAATTATTTTAAGCAAAAACGCGTCAAATAAAAGTTTTAGGGCATAAAATTCTGCATCTAAATCAATAAACTGAATTACTTTTACATGCTTTGTAACGACAGTAATTAAATATGAAAATGTCGAAAATTACTTTGAAACAATCGACAGCTATGAAATTGAACAAAAAATAAATAAATTCTTGACGTTTTATCTGTCACAACATTAGCAGTCTTCAAATTTTGTCACGAATTTAGCAATTGTGAAATCACGCTCTTCATTAGCATAAATATTCATTTTCTAATAAATTCAGACAATAAAACTAGAGACAAATTAAAATTGTCAGAAACGACAAATAAGTTACATTGTGACACATAAAACGTCAAGCATTTATTTATTTTTTGTTCAATTCCATGGCTGTCGATATTTTCAACGCAATTTTCGACATTTTCATATTTAATTACTGTCGTTACAAAACATGTTAAGGTTATTCTGTTTATTGAATTAGATGCAGAATTTTATGCCCTAAAACTTTTATTTGACGCGATTTTGCTTAAAATAATTAGGCGAGTAGGAATTTGCAAAAAAAAAAAAACTGATTTCCCATGTTAATCTCCTATGTACACCTTTAAGACAGACACACGGTATACACCGTGTGTCTGTCTTAAAGGTGTACATAGGAGATTAACATGGGAAATCAGTATTTTGCAATTTCCTGCTCGCCTAATTATTTTAAGCAAAAATGCGTCAAATAAACGTTTTAGAGCATAAAATTCTGCATCTAAATCAATAAACAGAATTACTGTTTCATGCATTGTAACGACAGAAATTAAATATGAAAATATCGAAAATTACGTTGAAAATATCGACAGCCATGGAATTGAACAAAAAATAAATATATGCAAATATATGCTTGACGTTTTATCTGTCACAGCGTAAGTTAACTTATTTGACGTTTCTGAAAATTTGATTTTGTCTCTAGTTTTATTGTCTGAAATGATTAAAAAATTAACATTTATACGAATGAAGAGCTAAATTCGTGAAAAAAATTGAAAAGACTGCTAATGTGTCTTCAAAAAATACACGTGAGCCGCGTAATCAGAATATAGGACGAGGAGAACTTGCGTTACTATAAGAAAGAGTGTTAGGAATGATAAGTGTAGACCCCTTCTGTAGTACTACGGTAGATGTATTGGAAATGAGTTGAGAGTACATAACA
Source organism: Harpalus rubripes (assembly GCA_963082715.1). Classification (NCBI taxonomy): domain Eukaryota; kingdom Metazoa; phylum Arthropoda; class Insecta; order Coleoptera; family Carabidae; genus Harpalus; species Harpalus rubripes. Next base: position 52,235,474 of record OY720450.1, on the reverse strand, counting down.
GCATCATAGACTACATTTACACCGTGCGTACTATTCTGATACGCAGACCAAATGCATACTAAAATTTATCTTAGTATGATATGTTTACACCGGTATTTAAATAAACATACTAAAAATTTTGGTACGTTACACGCGCTTGCGTAGATTTAACTGTCAGAGTCACCCTAACCTAAAATTACTTAATAAGGAAAAATAGTTGTAAATATATGTAATTTACATCGCCACACTATTAAAATTGTAAATATTACTAAACTTACACAATTTCCCAAGATGTTAATACACAATTTAATTGCATTAAAAGTAGTTATAGATGGTAGAAAAATCGCATTGGTACGCTTGTTGTTTACACCGTGCATGAGTAAGGTCTGGTACATCCCCCTTTGATCGTACCAAAAATGTGTACCAATTGCGTACCAAAGATTTGGTACATAGTGTTTACACCATTCGACGCCATCTTGTTACGTCACTTGGTATGCGGACTAAATGTTTAGTACGCGTGGTGTAAACGTACTCATACATAATTTTGTTACGCAATGTTGAATTTTTGATATATTCACATTATTTAAACAAAGCTATATTTTCTTAACTTTATTTATTAATTTTATATTTCTATTATTGCCATAATTAAGGATATTTGTTCAAATCAAATTGTCAGAAACGTCAAATAAGATAACTTACGTTGTGACAGATAAAATGTCAAGCATTAATTTATTTTTTGTTGAATTCCATGGCTATCGATATTTTTTTTTCGACGTTTTCATATTTAATTTCTGTCGCTATAAAGCATGTAAAGGCAATTCTGTTTATTGTTTTAGATGTAGAATTTTATACCCTAAAACTTTTATTTGACGCATTTTTGCTTAAAATAATTACGCGAGCAGGAAATTGCAAAAAACTGATTTCCCATGTTAATCTCGTATGTACACCTTTAAAATAGACATACGGTATATATATATATATATATATATATATATATATATATATATATATATATATATATATATATATATATATATATAATCATAATTTCGTAATTTCCAGCCGAAATTGCAATAAAGACATTGCTATAATTTGTGAAACTAAGCAAGTGTTCTTATCAATTACACTTTACATTTGTTAAACATTTGTTAGTTTTTTGTTCCAATTCCATGACTATCGCTATTTTTGGAGTAATTTTCTACATTTTCATACTTAATTTCTGCCATTAGAAATTATGCAAAATTTTAAGCTCTATAGCTTTTTGAAATTCCTTTATCTAAAATAATTTATGGCAAGTTGCACCAACAAGGCTTAAATTTTAAGTTAAACAAAATACCAATCGAAAATGTGACAGCAATGTATAATAATTCAATTGACATTTCATTTCTAAGCAAAATGGCCATTCTAAGGAACTCTTAAAATTTATGCCTTGTTGGTGCAACTTGCCATAAATTATTTTAGATAAAAGAATTTCAAAAAGCTATAGAGCTTAAAATTTTGCATAATTTCTAATGGCAGAAATTAAGTATGAAAATGTAGAAAATTACTCCAAAAATAGCGATAGTCATGGAATTGGAACAAAAAACTAACAAATGTTTAACAAATGTAAAGTGTAATTGATAAGAACACTTGCTTAGTTTCACAAATTATAGCCATGTCTTTATTGCAATTTCGGCTGTTAGGACATCATCAGTCATCAGAAGACTGAACATTACAGAAAATGTTTTACGTGTATACAGGTGTGTTTCCATATATAAAAAGGTGTATACTGTAAGACATACTGATCATGGAACATAAACAACATTTTCAGAACCACTGAAGTAGTGTACAGGTGCCTCATTTTCAATGTTTTTTTAAGGTATTTCGGGTATTATTAATGATAGATCAAAACCGTTTGCACATTCCAGGGTCAACTTTTCCAGAAAAGTTTAATAGACACCACTGGAATTTTCGATCTTCTTTTGTTTCTGAGCTACAGGTAAAAACACGTTTTTCGTTAATTTTGAAAATATATCATATCTTATTTATTATGATAGTTAGAAAAAAACTGTTTTTAAAATATTTTTACTGTTTAATAGATAGAATAAAATGGCGTAAATTAGAATTTTTTAAAACTTTATAATTCTCGAGATATAACACAAACTTATGATTTTTTAAATAGGAACCTATGTTGAAAATAGTCTCGTCTTTTTGCTTAATTTATAAGCTTTTTAGTGATATATAACAAGTCTACATTCTTTTATTTTAAACAATAATAAAAGACGAATTATTAATTTATTGGGTTGAAAATATTGGAAATTATTAAGAAACAAATGAAAAAATTTATTACAGATCATCATTTGTTTATTTTGATTCTATATCTATTAATTGTGTTCTCAAAATTATTCTTAACTAATTATTTTCGGCTCAGTTAAATTACTATTCATCTACGTTATAGTTGGCTTTGACACAATCCGAAAAAAACGGTTTAAAATGCCTTTGAAGTAAATAAATTGAAAAAATCAGTAAAACTGAAACAAATACTATTAGAAATATGCAAATGATAATCTGTAAGAGATTTTTTCATTTGTTTCTTAAAATTTCCAACTTTTTCACCTCAATAAATTAATAATTCGTCTTTTATTAATGTTTAAAACAAAATAATGTAGACTTATTATATATCATTGAAAACCTTATAAATTAAGAAAAAAGACGAGGCTATTTTCAACATAGGTTTCCATTTAAAAAATCATAAGTTTGTGTTATATCTCAATAATTATTAAGTTTTCAAAAAATCTAATTACGCCATTTTATTTTACCTAAAAAACGGTAAAATTTTTGTAAAAACAATTTTTCTCCAACTATCATAATAAATAAGATATGATACATTTTCAAAATGAGCGAAAAACGAGTTTTTACCTGTAGCTCAGAAACTAAAGAACATTGAAAATTCCTGTGGTGACTATTAAACTTTTCTCAAAAAGTTGACCCTGCAATGTGTAAACGGTTTTGATCTATCGTTAATATTACCCGAGATACCTTAAAAAAACATCGAAAATGAGACATACTGTACTTCATTGAAAGCAACATAATCAAAATTAATTATCAATATTTCATTACATAATTATTAAACGTTGTGTAAACAATTACTTGTATTGTGTTAGGTACAGGTAAATAACATTATTAAAGATAGTTATCAACCAATGATAAAAAAATGTTCACTTTAAATACGATGCAAATTTTTTTACGAATTAAAAAAAATCTTTTGTTCCATAATCTTTATGTCCTATACTATATACCTCGGTATATACCTTTTAATTTTTTTCTCGAAGTATGGAAACATTTTGTATATACTGTAATGACCCCATTTTATTAATCCTAAATTTTTCTTTTCATTTTGCAGATATTTATTTGGAAAATAATTTTATAATTATTTATCTTAATTGTTTGATTTTATATGTTTGGTGTACGCACACACTGGCATAGATCAATTGAAGGCTAGTCTACCTGCTTAGTATCCGAGCGCATCCCAAAAGAGGGTGAACACAAGGCTAGGCTACCTGCTCAGGGCTGGGAAAGTCCCCCTACAGGGTGAAAACAATGTTGAATTCCCAGAACTGCAGATGTTCACTATTTGTGAATATTAGGCGTAGAAGTGGGGAATTATAATGTTTTGCACTTCCATATTTGGTGAGTTTGACGACGCTTATGGAGATAATTTCTTTACAACGTATTTGATTGGTTATTCTACTGTTGAGACAGTAGTGGGGATTGGGCATATAAGCAGTGAGCACAGCGTGCCTCGGGATAGTCAATTTTACATCTCGTTAGAATCAAGAAGTCTGTGAGTATCTACCATCATCACCTGAACATCATCTCCAAGACCGTAAGATTCTACATTCACCTAGACATCTTCTCCTAACATCGAGATCTTCCTCTAAGAGCTGGTTTGGCCCCTGGCTGCGTTGAGTAGTTGGGTAACCTCTCCGGCTTCCTTAGTCGTGAGACCTAGTCTCACTCATATACCATCTTCACAAGTCTTACCTAGTGTAATCCCGTCTCTCCGCCAGAGTCGGCTAGGTTCGACAGGCAAATTCCTCCACCAGCGTTTCCACCACGTCCAGTTGGACGACCCAAGATCTCGATTCCCATTGGTTGTTATTTGACACCAAGTCCCCCAGGTACATATTACCTGTGTTTTACCTAGACATCTTCTCCAAGACCGTAAGATTTTACAGTTATTTTGTAAATTCTCCTAATAGCGAGACCTCCCTCTAAGAGCTGGTTTGGCCTCTGGCTGCGTTGAGTAGTTGGGTAACCTCTCCACCTTCCCTAGTCGTGAGACCTAGTCTCACTCATATACCATCTTCACAACAAGTCTTACCTAGTGCAATTCCGTCTCTCCGTCAGAGTCGGCTAGATTCGACAGACAAATTTTTACATCAAGACTTACCTATTACAATCCTATCTCTCCGTCAGAGTCGGCTAGATTCGACAGGCAAATTCCACAACATTATTTCCTCCACGTCTATTTAGACGGCCTTGTCTCGCTTTCCTTTTACTTGTTATTTTCTTCCACAGAGTTTATCATACCTGCGTGAGTACCGTCCTTGGTTATCCGGACAGAACTCATTCCTTCTTCCAAAGAGTTTTATCATGCCTGCGTGAGTACCGTCCTTGGTTATCCGGACAGAACTCATTCCTTCTTCCACAGAGTTTATCATGCCTGCGTGAGTACCGTCCTTGGTTATCCGGACAGAACTCATTCCTTCTTCCACAGAGGTTTAACATCCCTTCGTGGGTGGCCGTCCTGGCTATCCGGACAGAACCCATTCCTTCGTCCATAGATTTAATTTATTCTAGCGTGAATAGTCAGATTCCTTTCACCTTCCTGTTAATAAGTAATTAACATTCCGTCCGCCACATAACCAACAATTCATTTTAACACAGTTTCCATACGCCAGGTCCTGTGGTGGAATGGTGTTTGTTTGCTCTGGCATCGTCTAGAGAAGGGAGCCTAGCGTGCTATAAGGACGATGTCCAGGTCTCTTTTGAGACATTTACTGCTGTAATTGTAGTATCACCAAGTGTGAGCTATGAGGACGATGTCCTATCTCTTTTGAGACATTTACTGCTGTAATTGTAGTATCACCAAGTGTGAGCTATGAGGACGATGTCCAGGTCTCTTTTGAGACATTTACTGCTGTAATTGTAGTATCACCAAGTGTGAGCTATGAGGACGAGGTCCAGGTCTCTTTTGAGACATTTACTGCTGTAATTGTAGTATCACCAAGTGTGGGTTATAAAAAGTTGTACAGATCTCGTTTGAGACACTTTCTATTCTAGTTACCATACAGGCCAGCTACGAGGATGATGTCCAGGTCTAAGTTATGGTGAAATACCATGGTAAGCTAACTGAGAGAAGCTGACCTCTATAAAGCAGCACTAATATAAACATTTTATTACAGAACAATACAATTAATGATCTTTGTTGTTATAAAGACTTACCTATGTTCTTTACGCAATTACTTTCGGCTCAGTGTTATTTGAGTTAACTTGCATTTGTTTATGTTACTGTGATTGTTTCTATTTGTATTTATTTACAGCCATCATGTCTAATTGACACTTATATTGTGGTTTTTCATTTGTTTGCTATTGCATTACTTTATTATTGCACATGCTTGTTGCCTGATGGTTATTTATTTCAGGTATAATAACTGTTTCCCACTTCTAGAGACGGTGGTTTATAAAAGATATATTATGATTTACAAAGATAAATACGGAGAAATATTAGTCTGTGCAAACCAGATTTATTCTCCTTTCTATTTGCATATGTGGTCTGTTACAGTGTTTGACCAGTGGTTTAATACAGAGTCACATGATGCTTTACTGGCCGCTATGGTCCGATGTGCCGAGGGCCATTCCGGTGCCTAGAGCCGTACCAATCATCACACATACAACCTGTGGACTTGTATAACCCACAATACAGTTTACATTATTGTTTGTATATTGACATATCTTTGATTATTTGTACTTGCAGTAATAAATGCATAAGAGTTGTAGTTACTCTTTTGGAAGGCATCTACTCAGTTTCACTCCTAACGTCCCCTATCTTCTACTTTCATGACAGCCACTTCGAATTACGATCATTTTGGGGTTACATTCTTTCATCTTTACCTTTTTACAAACACAACGTAGTTTTGGGTCCTAATCACTAGTCTGTTTCGTTACAATACTATTTACAAAATAGTGAAGGGGTTATTCCGGGAAGGCCAGGGATCAATGCATCCAGAAGTTGTGCTCCTAATAATAATAATAATAAATCAAGCTGTTCTTTCATAAAGTTTTTTTTCCTTGCTTTATTTAAGGCTTTTTAAATTTTATACGCTTCTAGGAGTGTTAATCTCTGGCCTTTCACATTTGTACGAAATCTGATATGGAAACTGTAATGTTCAGTCTTCTGATGATAGCTTAACCGCCGAAATTGCAAGACATTGCTAAAATTTGTAAAACTAAACAACTCTTTGCATTAGTTTAAAGTGACCAGATCTCATCGACATCAATGCTGGACATTGGATATTAGACGAAAACGATGTATCTCTCAACTATGTTCAATTGTTTTAAACATCAAGAATTCAACAATTAGCTTAAAAGCTGTGATTAATGAACCAGATGAAAAATAAAATTAAAGATATTCATATAATTATTTTTAAACTTATTTTTCACAGACATAAGTAGAATTTTCATATTTCGTGTTAAATATGCCATTAGCTAAATTTAATTAAAATACACAAAACTTAATACAATTTTGAGAACTAAATTTGAAATTTAGCAATGAAGAACCTTGACAAAGAATAAACCTTAAAAGTAGACAGCTATGCCAACTAATTTCCTTATTTTGTTCCTTTATTATTTGTAATTAGGGAAGCAGGAAATTACGAAAGTGTGATTTAATATATGTTAAAGTCCTATGTTCGGCAGTGCCGGTCACCATCTGTATATTATTAAGAATAAGCAAATCAGTTAGGCAGTGGAAAACAAATTTGCACTGTCGTCAAGTCCTGTGTTCGTGAGTGCGGGTCATCCCTCTGTACATTAATGCCCGGTTTCTCCAGAGCAACTTAAGACTTAAGTCGTGACTTATTCCTAAGTTCCACCGTAAACTGTTGCACCATGCAAAAATGTCAAAATGTGAGACGTAAGTAGCACTTAAATGTAAGTCGAAAAAAACAGTGACTTATGTGTCATATATGACAGTTGTCATATCAGTCACAGTAAATTTGTTTCATTTTGTGAAGTTACGGTGCGTCTTCAGCGATATAGACAAAAAACGTATTAATTATAGCAAAGAAGAGAAAAAATTGTTAACGGAGATTGTGGATGAATATAAAGCGATAATTGAAAATAAAAAAACTAATGCGGTCTCAAATGTCCAAAAGGACAATACATGGAAATTAATTGCCGCTACATTTAATAAAAATGTATTAAATGTATATAGAGATGTGGCAAGCCTAAGAAAAATGTGGGCAAATCTCATATTAGTGTTGAAATTGGTAATGATTGATTCTTGGACAAGCCCGTTCATTACTATTGTATAGAAATTGCTAGCATTTACTTATTGTCTTGAACCGACAGAAGAAATCTTTGTCGTCATATAATTGAAACAAATCAATCCTATTATATATTTGTCGCGGAATTCTGACATTTTCAACAATATCGACAAAATCAACTTCGTCCACATTATCCACGATGTTAACGTCGTCAAAATTAGGGAAATCCGGTAAATCCATATCGAATACTGTTGATACAAGTGTAAGCATATAAACACTGACATATACAATGACAGCTTTGACATATTTTACGCTGTTGCCAATGTAATTTGTGACATAAGTTAAGTTCGCATTTGAAATTGCTGGTGCAACACAATTGGGATATAAGACCGACTTACAATTAAGTAGTACTTCAATAATCAATGACTTAAGTTGCTGTGGAAAAACCGGGCATAAGTTTTCTAAAGATTTACAATGGTTTAATTTAGATATTTTATTTTATCGACGAGCGGAAAGTGCTAATTCACGAGCGAATCATTGCGAGTGAATTATTTTTAAGCACAATTTTAATATTTAATTATGTTGTGGTTCTGTTACCGGCAGTGTATGAAATCCGGTAATGTATACAATGCCTAGGCAATGTAAATATTGCTGAATTTGTATAATGGTATATTTATCCCATAAAACTCGGCCCGGGCGTGACTTATGTGCGTTTGGTTAAGTTATTGGTGTTACATTTCTCTAAATAGAACAACAATAACTCACCCTAATGCACAAAATTCCATTATCATTATTTTTGTAATTAGATGGGAATTAGTCAATACAAGCAGAGTATTTATTAACATAAATACATTGACAGTTTATATACACATTAAAAAAATACCTCAACATATGAATGCTATACTATGTACTTGATTATTTATTTTATTTATAAGATATGATCGTAGTGAATATCTCTTGTAAATATATTACGTACAACAATTATACAAATTCGGCAGTATATACATGGCCTAGGCCCTAGGCATTGTTTACATTACCGGAATTCATACTCTGCCGGTAACAGTTCTGTTCCAAGAATAAATCTTTCTGGTACAGTTTTTGAAGTTCTTAGCAGGGATTATCAGGGATGGAAAACGTGTAACGATACCTGATAACGTTATAATAAATATCGTAACAATTACAAAATACCATCATGTAACCGTAACATAACAAATAACAACGTTATACATGTTTACATACAAACTTTACAAGAATTTTGCCGTGAAAACTATAATATCCTAATTTTCTGGTAGTATAATATATCGTGTTATGAAATGTATAGATGTCACTAGTGGCATACTCCGTTTCAGATTCAAATGAACACTTCGTTTTATTTCTAGAATAAAATCAATATAAATTTTGTTTACATACAGGAAATTTATTTTAACATGCAACATTATAGGCACTCTCATGTTTACACACTAATGCCAAAAATGACAACAATGTAATATTTGTCCACTTTAAAATGTAACACAAAATTTGTAGTTATGTATTATCAATACTAATTTTCAATATATTAGCCAACATACGATTAACAAAAAATCAAAACAAATGGCTCACAAAAAATCATAATAATAATGTATTTGGAACCCGCAGAATCCGTTGGCGGCGCTGTAAGTGTACCTGTCATGGCGGCCAATAGGACACTTCAGATTTGTTTATATTTTGAATGAATGATACCTGACCCAAAATATTATTAACAGTTCAAATCAACACCATTTTTAAGTTTGTTTATTCGAATTCTTCATCAAGAAACATAATTCACGGGCAGCAATTAATAAATTCATGATTAAATACAACTTGTGAAGTAATTCGACTTACGACAAATTTGAATGGAACTGCAGTCTGTAAGGACAAATATTAGTAAAATCAATGAAACTATAAATTTTATTATAAATACTACCAATTAATAATTGTCTTAAAACTATATAGGTACCTGCAAAATTCTATTATAATTATTCTCTGTGAAAATATTTATTTAACAGTTTAGAGCTTTCCAACATATTTAAATTTCTTTTCCATGCGTTCAATCAATTAAGTTTTTCTTCTTTGCCAAAAATTATGGAACATATCTTGAATTTTTGTTGTACTCATACACACTTTAAGACAGCGTTATAATGTTATTTTTTTTAATTCGCATATTTTTCGAAATTTTTTAGAAGAATTATATAATCAAAGCGTTGAAACTTCTTTCTCTGTTAAACGAAAGGGTGGTTATTAATGTTTACATGCGTTTGTTATTTTGTTTTATCTTAAGTTATTTGTACGTTTTTTAACGTATTAATTTTTTTATAACATTATGAAATAACGTAACGTTTTGTTAGCATTATCCCATCCATGATTGTTAATAATAGAATCCGTCTAAATTTATAATGTATGTAATTTAATTTAAAGTACTACTTGATCCAGTATTTTCAATAGACAAAAGCATAATTTAAAACAGGAGTCGCCAACCCAACGATCGCGAGCTACCGGTAGCTCGCGTGTATATTTCCGGTAGCTCACAGGTATAGGAACTAAAAATAGTACCTAGAAATTTCCGTAAATTCTCATCATATTTCGTTGCATAATTGACAAGCGTTTCTCGCTATAAAAATAAATCTATAATACGATGTACATTCTCATAACTTTGCGGATTACGGCCTCATCAGCGCATAGTATACTCTAGAGACAAGGAGCTGTCCGTGGTTAGAGATGAGCAAAACAGTAATTTATATCACTGTTTACTTTTCTAAAGTTTAAAATGTACTACAGAAAATTTGTTATTTATGCGACATGAATAATTGGTAGTATAATTTCACGAAGACGAAAATTTGGCCAGGCAAGTGCCTCAAATCCTATGACTAAAATATAGTAGTTTGTACAACAAGAGTGCATATGATGTTTATATCGCATGAGGATGAAGTTGAGGCACGACGTCGTAGACGGAGTGCTCAATCATCCAGGGGCGGATCTACATAGAGGGACTACTAGGGTTTAAGCCCTAGGCCCCGAAGAGTCAGAGGCCACAAAAATTGAATTATTATCATAAATTTTTAATACTTTATTCTTAGTTAATATTAAAAATATAATAATAATAATGATAATTTATATTATTTATTTTATTTTAATCATTGTTACATAATTGTTATAATTATAAGGAGAGTACATGTATCGAAATTACTCAGCGACGCCGCAAGTTTTCTTTGACGTCGTCGGCAATCAACCTTTCTCCTAAGAACACACTTGGCAGCATATATATATATATATATATATATATATATATATATATATATATATATATATATATATATATATATATATAAAATGACACCCATTTTAGTGCGTTTGAAGAAATGATCTTCATTGATGTCTAATGTCAATATGTATTAACGAAAAAAAAAATAATATGTTATAACCATAGGCTTTGTGAATATTTTCAACTTTAATTTTTTTCGAATTATTTATATCTTGTTTATAACAATTGGAAAAGTAAAAGTGTTAGATCTCAGCTTTTATTATTAACAAAGAATTGAAATTTAGCATGTTCATTCAAAATGCAGTTTTTAAATAAAATATTAATAAATTTTTATTTGAAATTGATTAGTTTAATTTTAATAATTTTTTTACTTCCAAAAGTCCTGTACTAAACTTCTTACACCACTTCTTGATGATGGTTGGACTGAAGACGATAATCTCCCACTATTATAGTGGAGGGACAGAATGGAGTTGGAGGGTATAGAAAGACAAATAAACGAGGTTACTGCGCTAATAAACCAAATTTCTGATGATGTCACACGACATGAAGCAAGAGAGAACTGACATTACCGATAGAGGCAGCACTATCTGATGTCGAAAGAGTACTATTGTGAGTTTAACATGTAAGTAAACATAAATGTAATGAAACGAAATGAAACTAAGTGTAGTTGAACATTTTAGGTTTTTAAATGCTACGGCAAGCTCCCGGTGCATAATTTTTCAAAATTTATTTAAATCGCTCATGTTGACACATGTTAAAACAGACAAAGAGTACACTTCCGAGAAAGTTCTGATTTTCGCCGCTAGTTGTCGTGGCGCATCTTGTCAGTTCTCAATAGGCTATCTCTGAGGCTATCGGACATGAAGAATCATGTGAATCCACAAATGTTATGGATATTTTGAAACATATTCAAAATTAATCAAGCTCTTACGAAAAGATAGAAGTGATACCAGGACTTGTAAAGCACAAAGAGGCAGTCAGATGTTTTGAAACGTGTTTGAAGTGGGCTAAAGAAAATGAGGATCGGAACACCACATTCTAATGCTATCGGAATTGAAAAAACGAGCCAAAAAAGCAGAAGAACAGAGCAAAATCACCGAATTTTTCTGTTTCTTAGATTTACTATAGACTTTAATATAGATTTATGTAATATGCCTATATGTATGTACTTTATTTTGTTATTCATATGTAGTAAGTACAGTTGTTTTTCAATTTTATATTTGAAAATAAAGCATTTTGTATTGTTAGAATGTGGAAATTCTTAGAGAATTAAAAAAATGGGATATTTTCTGTAGTTTGTTCGATAATCCAAACATTTCGATAATCCGGATCAACTTGTGCAATTATTAGTTCGGATTAAAGAGGTCCAACTGCATTTATTTTATTTTATAAAAAAAATGTTTGTGTACACGTTTTTGTTGATATTTATTTTTTATATAATACATATATAATGTTTGTCATTCAACATCATTTTATAAATAAATATATTTCAACTCTAATTTTAATCCCTAATTAAAGATTTTTAATCTAACAAAAATGCCCCCCTCCCTTGTACTTCAAGCCCTAGGCCCCGATAACCCTAGATCAGCCCCTGCAATCATCCGAAGGCTATATGAACATTCCACTCTAGTTGTACAGCATACTTTTTCTACAGCTATTGACAAGAAGCATATTACGAACTGTAGAATTTTAATGAACATTTTTACATACTTTCTAATTTATTATCTATTTATTACACTGCATTTAAATATTATTAAATCTTTTACACTCTTCTATACTCAGAAATTATAGATAAATCTAAAAAGGGTAACTGATAATATTGTATCGTCAAATTGTGATATTTCATATCGTTCTGGTTCTCATTTTTCAACGTTATTTTTGAATACTTACAACTTATCTGTTCTATTAATACATAATATTGTATGTGCAGCGCCCGCCGTCGCCGCCCATGTCGCAGCCGCGTCGCAGAGACGAAAGAGTGTCTATTTTTAGCGATGACGCAACAGACTTGTCCGAACCTGTTTAATTACGCGGTTGATGATATCTATTGTGTTTGAGTTTTTATCTGGAATAGTGCTCTAAAAATTTCTCGAATACAAATGCCGGAGTATATAAGCACTGTTAGCGAAGGCATTGAACAGTCTGATATAAATAAGCGTTGCGTGTTAAACAGTTGGTGATATAAACAGATAGTCGACAAGCAAACATAAATAAATATAATTGTATAAATAAATAAGTGAGCTATATATTGTTTAAATAAGTAATCTTAGTGTTTAAGTGTCATAATATCCTTAGTCTTAATTAGTGTTTAATATTTGTTTAAGCGTAGTGTTTGTTATATATATATATATATATATATATATATATATATATATATATATATATATCATCTTTTAATTATATTTAATATCGTTATAATAAACTTTTATTTTAATTAACAATAATTGTCTAATATTTACATTTTACCCAAATAAATAAAAACGTTACAATATGTATAATTCTTTTAAATGTTATTAAATTATTCAAATCTCTTTTCATACTGAAAATATGTCTATCTATTGGACAACATTAACATAGAAATATTATATGTAACGTTCTTCTTCTTTATCTTGTAATAAAGGAATAGACAGTTGCATGGGTTACACGACTTGCGTGATTTGTGATTCCTGGATTTCATATCCATTCTAGGATGGATATGAAATTATATCCGTTCATGAAGAAATGATAAGGTTTTCAAGCGAGAGTAGAAAAAACAATTCTTATTCTAGTTGCATACAATTTTTTACGTTTATAATATAAACGTGTGCCATCCCGTTTCATTTTCTTTGCCCGTTTGCATTAAAAAAGTGCATTTTTTACGCTTTTATTCTGTAAAAATATATACCATTTTAATGAAAAAATATGCAATTTTTTTAACGAACGGAAAAAATAGTTTCTGGTTTTTTGGCTATCTGCTGTGTGTTATATACCTATTTATAATTTATATCATTACATGTAATATCCAGATGTGCCATCTTCTTTTAACTCTTACTTTATATTATAGAGATCGTGCTAAAATCAAATATCGATAATTTCGTAAATAAGCATGTTTTAAGATCACGCTCCAATAGCAGTTAATAATAATTACGTTGAATTATAAATTGAATTTATTAACAAATGTTTTAACAAAATAAAAATTAAATTACGGGACGTTTATGTGTTGATCATTTCAGAGTTTTATTTATAGAATTTGGAGATTGGAGAAGACGACATATGTACTCGTATTTATTTTTATTGTAAACTAATGGTGTAATTGCTGAAATTGACTACACCTAATCAAAATATTTGATATCGTAAATTATAATACACTTTTTTTTCACCAATGATTAACCAAGCATATTATGAATGTCTGGCCGGAGTAAAAGTGTGGAACACTTGGTATATATATAGCGAAAATTTGTACTACTAGATATCATTCGATCATAACTTAGTCTTCTTTGCTCATCATGAACTCTTTTATAGTAAGTGTAGAGTACTAGAAATATCATTTAAATGCGGGAAGTGCGAAAAAGGGTATTTTATATTATATTGTTTATTATTTTCAGACTATAGCTGTGCTATTAGCTGTAGCAACCTTAGGTCGTTGTGGAGTAATCAGCTCCGGTGATTACGGACTAGGGGGTGGTTACGGAGGCGGATACGGCGGTGGTTACGGAGGCAGCCATGGTGGCCTCGGCGGAGATTTCGGCGGCGGTCTCGGAGGAGTTCTAGGAGGCGATCTTGGTGGCGCTCTTAATGGTGGTGGTGGTGGTGGCACTAGCGTAAACACTATCACCGAGACGGTGGCAGTACCAGTGCCCCA
>OY720450.1:52138348-52213348 GCA_963082715.1 Harpalus rubripes | reverse complement strand
ACGTGCTTATACCAGTCAGCTAAAATCTCGAAAACAAGAAAGGAACGAATCCTTGTTGGAATTCCGAGCCGAAATCGAGAAACTAACATCATTGGCATATCCTAATATCCCTGAGGATGTAAAGTCGAAGATGGCTACTCAAGCATTCGTAGATGGCGTCCGAGATCCCGACATTAAGATTGCACTCTATGCCAGAGGACCATGCAACACCGCCGCAGCTCTGCAACTTGCCATGGAAATGGAGGCCGCAAATCTACAAACGACAATGAGGGTCAGACAAGTCAGCAACCGTGAGAAGTCTCGACGGGTTTGCTGGATCTGCGGGAGCCCCGAACATTTTCAAAGAATGATGGGTCCCAAGGGAAAAATGATTGGACAAGCAGTCTACTGATGAAAGTTATTTATTTCTAACCGACGTTTCGACTATAACGTTAGTCTTCTTCAGGGCAAGAAATGGTCAATTACATATCATTTGTGGCAACCACCCATGAGGAACAGTTTTCGATAAAATTATCACAGAGTTGATCGTCATAAGGTATATAAACATCAATAAATAACATATAAAAAGATTAGCAGTCAATTGTAAAAAAATAAATATGAAAATTGTAAAATTTGTAGTCCAAAATGTAAAATAAAAACTTTTTTTATCAAAAATTACACGTGTGACTGACTAGTTGACTTATATGTCAACTAGTCAGTCACAAATGATATGTAATTGACCATTTCTTGCTTTGAAGAAGACTAGCGTTTTAGTCGAAACGTCGGTTAGAAATAAATAACTTTCATCAGTAGACTGCTTGTCCAATCATTTTTCCCTTGGGACCCATCATCCATTCTTCAGTCGATTATCGATCAAATTTCAACAATTTTCAAAGAAACTGCAAGAAACGCTGGCGAACAGAAAGTAATTCGACCGCCGAACAAGAACAGGGAAACGAGTAAAAGCCGGCGTTGCAGGCCAAATGCCGGCTGAATCTGAATCGGCCCACAGTATTACACATGCCATGTTTAGGTTCAGTGGAAACCATTGCAGTTTACTAGCAGAAGGGAGTGTTAATGGTACTCCTTGCCTGATTACCATAGATACTGGTGCTTCGACTTCCATCGTGCGGCCAGATCTAGTTAAAAACTGGCAGAAAACACCGAATCGCTGGGAACTGAAGACAGCAACCGGAGATTTAACACCGGTACTTGGAACAGTTGACATTATTCTGCAACTCGGATATGAGACTATTAAGATCAAAGGAGCACTAGTCGCGGACATCGCCGATGAGTTTATTTTGGGGCTCGATAGCATGATCCTGCACAAGTTCAACTTAAAAATAACAGAAAACGTCATCCAAGTTGGTAACAAGGAGATCCCATTGATCAGACCTGATACTGAGGTAAAATCAACGAAGTTACGGCTTCTCAAGCTTGAATGCATTCCCGTATGTAGCCAGCGTATCGTTCTAGCTGAAATGAATGAAAGTAAACCTGCGGTGCCATTCGGATTAATTGAACCGAAGACGATAAATATTCCCGGAATTGCCGTAGCTCGGACACTAGTTTCATGTAACCAACAAATACCAGTACGTGTTGCTAATCTCAGTGGACAGCAAAAATACTTGAAACAAGGGACGATAGTGGGAACGTGTGAGCCTGTTAGTTGGGTGTCTTACTCGAACACGGACACACCCAAACTAAAATCCACACTGGAAAGTCTGCCCGGAGAGCTCAAGCGATTACTGGAAGATACATCTGATGAACTGACAAAGAAAGAGAAGAATGAAGTGTTAAAACTTTTAATCGAATACCGGGACGTGTTTGCACTCAATGAACAAGAACTCGGACACACCGAACTGGTCAAACATCGAATCCAAACTGGAGATGCGACACCGATACGTCAGCAGTTCAGAAGATTGCCCATTGCCAAACATGAAGAAGCTGAGAAGATTATGCAAGAAATGAAGAAAAATAACCTGATTGAAGAATCATCAAGTCCGTGGGCGTCTCCCGTAGTCCTAGTGCGTAAGAAAGACGGCAGCCTACGCTTTTGCGTAGACTATCGAAAGCTAAATGAAGTAACCAAGAAGGACAGCTACCCGTTGCCGAGAATCGACGACACACTGGACGCCCTCTCCGGATCCAAATGGTTCTCGACTTTAGACCTGAAAAGTGGATATTGGCAAGTGGCATTACATCCAGACGACAAAGAGAAAACTGCATTTACTATCGTCTGCGGTTTATGACAGTTTAAGCGCATGCCGTTTGGATTATGCAACGCCCCAGCAACCTTCGAAAGGTTAATGGAGATGGTTTTAAGAGGTTTGTCGTGGAAAACGTGTCTCATATATCTCGATGACATAATTGTGATAGGAAAGACATTCCACGAACAACATAACAACCTGCAAGAGATCTTGGAACGTCTACGCGGTGCAAATCTCAAGTTAAATCCGAAGAAATGTAATTTCTTTTATCGGGAAGTCAAATATCTTGGTCACGTCGTTTCTGCCAACGGAGTATCACCTGATCCGGACAAAACTAGAGCTGTAAGAGACTGGCCTATTCCAAAGGATAAACACGAGGTACGAAGCTTTCTCGGCCTATGTTCATATTACCGGAATTTTGTTAGGGACTATTCTAACATTGCACACCCACTTACCATGCTGACGGAAGAAAAACAACCCTTCATCTGGACCAAGACGCAACAATTGGCCTTTAATAATTTGAAAAGTGTACTATGCAATGCACCAATTTTAAGATACCCCATGCCGAATCGCAGTTTTGTTGTTGACACAGATGCGAGCAACGTCGGCATCGGAGGCGTTATTTCTCAGGTGTACGACGGACAAGAACATGTGATCAGTTACTTCAGCCGGACACTCTCGAAACCAGAACGCAATTACTGTGTCACCCGACGGGAGCTATTAGCAGTAATAAAAACATTAGCGCATTTTCACAAATATCTTTACGGTCAAGAACAATTTCTGATAAGGACAGATCATGCTGCATTAAAATGGCTAATGAGCTTTAAAAATCCGGAGGGACAGTTGGCACGTTGGATAGAGAAACTGCAAATGTATCATTTTGAAGTGCAGCATCGTTGTGGAAAGAGTCACGGAAATGCTGATGCATTGTCACGTCGGCCTTGCCCAGAAGAATGTACACATTGTATTCGACAAGAAATAAATGATCCGGACATTCAAGTAAATCAAACCAGAATATTTTGCAAAGACGAGTGGAGTAATGAGCGACTTCGAGAAGAACAACTTGAAGACCAGGAAATAGGCATGATTCTGCAAGAAAAAGAAATAAATCGTCGGCCGATATGACAAGATATTTCGGACAGAAGCCCTATTTATAAGAGCTACTGGGCGCAATGGGAATCACTACTTGTCGAGGACGGTATTTTAAAACGACGATGGGAATCCGAAGATGGTAAATCAAGTAAATATCAGTTAGTGCTACCAAAGCAGAAAATTCCGGACGTATTGGCAGAGATCCACAACGGAACATCTGGTGGACATTTAGGAGTAAATAAGACACTGGCGAAGATCCGTGATCGATTCTACTGGTTAAAATATCGCATGGATGTGGAAGATTGGTGCCGTAAATGCGACATTTGTGCAGCCAGTAAAGGACCCGCTAGACGCACTCGCGGGCGAATGCAACTGTACAATGTCGGAGCTCCGTTTGAACGTATGGCTGTCGATATAGCCGGACCATTCCCCACAACAGAACAAGGAAATAAGTATGCGTTAGTTGCCGTGGACTACTTTACGAAGTGGCCGGAAGTTATCGCCATTCCTGATCAGGAAGCAGCGACTGTGGCAGAAAACCTAATAAGTCACGTGTTTTCACGATTTGGTGTACCTATGGAATTACATTCGGATCAAGGTAGGAACTTCGAGTCGCAGTTGTTTGAAGAAGTCTGTCGCATTCTTGGAATATCGAAAACACGAACTACACCGCTGCATCCGCAGTCTGATGGAATGGTAGAGCGATTCAATGCCACCCTTGAAGAACATCTTCGAAAAGTGGTTGCCCAAGACCAGAAGAATTGGGACAAGTCTGTACCATTGTTCTTGATGGCATACCGCGCTGCATCACATAACACCACCGGTTTTACTCCAGCAAATCTTATGTTCGGTAGAGAAATTCGGCTCCCTTGTGACATTATCTTTGGAAGACCGCCTGACCACCTATGGTCATCCAATGAATACGCTCAGTCACTGCAAGAGCGTCTTGAAGAAATCAATGCTCTAACACGAAAGAACATTGCAGTAGCGAGTAATCGAATGAAAACCCGTTATGATAGTCGCAGTAACATCAAACCATTTCAGGCAGGACAACAAGTATGGTTATTCAACCCGAAACGGACTAAAGGCAAGTGTCCCAAACTACAGTCATCCTGGGAAGGCCCCTACTTCATCGTAACCCGAATCAATGACGTAGTTTACCGAATCCAGCGAGGACCAAGAACCAAGATGAAGGTCGTACATGTTGACCGGTTGGCACCCTACCGTGGCGAAGCTTCTGTTCGGGGCGAACAGTTCTAAGAGGGGAGCAGTGTGACGATCTTCATCGGAACATTACAATGTGTCAATCATATTATGAACAAGTGCTACTCCTCGCCTCCTAAGAAGCGAATAATAGGAAGGGATTTTGACAGATGACATGTAACGATAATATTATTACTGTATAATTTGTATGTGAACTATCTTAAATAAATACTAGTCTTGTGTCGTTCAACATTAAAAGTTGTGAGTATTATTTTCGAACCACGAAAATTCGTAACAATATATATATATATATATATATATATATATATATATATATATATATATATATATATATATATATATATATATTGTTAGAATATTAGTTAGCCATGCTGTCTCCATAGAGACTTGTTATATATATATGATTGACAATTATTCTGTTTTTATAATATATTATGTCATGCTACTTTGTATAATTTGTATTAATAAAATGTCTTGTTCATGAATACAATCTTTTAATAAAGCTATAATACTAAAAGGTTATGGGCCCAGTAATGCCCAAGTATTGAATAAAAAGGATAAAGATAAGTATATATAGAAAGTCAAAAATTCGAGCGAGAATGCTTCGTTACCTCAATTAAATTAATATTGGAAGAAAAAGGTGTTGCGACAATTTTAGAAACAAATATTACAACAGAAGCTAATAAAAAACAAGATGCAAAAGCCAGATCAATTATAGTTCAATGTTTATCAGATAAATATTTAGAATATGTAAAGAAAGGAAAAACGGCAAAGGAAATGATTCAATGTTTGGAAAATGTATTTGAAAGAAAGAGTACATTCAACAAATTGTATTTACGAAAACAATTGTTAACATTAAAATGTAACAAAAACGAGAAATTGCAAGAACATTTTCTTAAATTTGAGACAATTATACATAATTTAGAAAGTAGTGGATGTAGAATGGAAGAAACTGACAAGGTATGTCATCTTCTATTGACATTGCCAGAGTGCTATGAAAATGTTGTAACAGCAATAGAGACCATGAGTGCAGAAAAAGATATAAATTTAGACTTCGTAAAATCATGTCTTCTCGATGCGGAAATTAAACAGGAAGATAAAAGTAGTAAAACAACAACAGATGAAGTGGCATTCAGTGCACCAGCACCAAAACAGTTGATAGAATGCTATAAATGTCATAAGAAGGGTCATAAAGCATCAGATTGCAGAATAATAATACCAAATTATTATCGAGGGCAAGGGCGAAGTTTTCATCGAAGCAATCAAAATCAACGTAATGCCTATAATCAAAATCAACGTAATACCTACATAACGCAAGATGAAAAGTTCAATTTTATCGCACAGAAAGAAGAAGAAATATGTCACAATGCTGAAACTAAAGAAAATATTATAGAATTTATAGTCGGTTCAGGAGCCACAGAAAATTTAATAAAAGAAGATACAGAAAAATATATGAATAATATTGAAGAATTAGAACATGAATTAAAAATTAAAATTGCAAATAGAGAAACCTTAGAAGCAAATAAAAAGGGAATAATTACAATATACAGCGAAGGAAGAAAAGTAAATATAGAAGCATTGATAGTTTCAAGATTGTACAATAATATATTGTCAGTCAAGAAATTAATAAAAAGAAATTATAAAATAATATTTGATAGGTACAGTGTTATAATAATAAATCATTACCATAATCAAGTATGGAATTGCAATTAAAAAAATGGATTGTTTACTTTTCAAGGATATATATTATATGAAGAAGTATATTCACACATTTGCAGCAATAAAAATATATGGCACCAACGTTTAGGACATCTAAACCGAAAAGGATTGAAAATAATGAAACTACCAACGTCTGAAGAAATATGTGAACCTTGCATGAAAAGTAAGTTAACTAGATTACCATTTAAAACACAAATAAAACCTAGAAGTCATACAATAGGTGAATTAATATACACTGACATTGCAGGACCTATCACACCAGTTTTAAAAGAAGGATATAAATATTTTCAAACTGTAACAGATGATTATTCACATTTTGTAAAAGTATATTTATTAAAACGAAAATCAGAAGCAGCAGAGAATTTGAAGAATTATATAAGAGAGATAAATACTCAGAAAATGGTAAAAGTACAGAATATAAGCATGCGATAATGGAGGTGAATTCTCATCAAAAGATTTTAAAGAATTTTGTCAGAAGAAAGGTATATGTTTAAAACTAACATGTTTTAAATGAGAGGAATTTGGAAAATATTAACCCCTTGAGGTAGCAACCCGCTGCGCATGGGAATAGAACGGTTAACCCGCCCTGACTCTATTTAAATAAGTCAATAAATAAATAGAAATAACTGTTTCTGTTACTTGGAAGAATTAGTTATATATTTTTACGTGTTTAAGTTTAATTTTAGAATTGTTTGAAATAGCTGTAGTATCTTAAACTAATTATTAATATTAATATTATTGCATCTGGCTTCACGCGAGTGCGCGCGCTCCCACACGCCCAGCGTACTGCTGCTACAGCACTGACCGACTGCGACCAACTCAGAGTGTCTCTGGCTTGCAAACGGTAAACACGTATCGCGTCGTCGTCCGCGAGAGTGGTTTTCCACCATTTTGCATAAACTTTCTGATTTTCATATGGTCAGTAAAGTAATTGGTTGTTTAATTATCGTACGCGTAGCTTGATTAGTCTAGCACGACTAATTCAAGGAGTATCGTTCGGTTTTCATTTAATTTGGTACTTTAATAGTCCGTGAATACTTTCCGGCGCCAATTTATGCAGCTAATAGACACATCTCAGGAATCAATTGTAAAATCGAACTGTACAATTTGATTTCTCACGGGAATTCGTGTTGTTAGGGATTTGATTCATATTTCCTTGGGTGAAATTATTATTATTTCTTTGTAAACCTGTTTACACACGTTCTCGTTCGAGTGACGTCATCCACAACGCATCTGCTGTTATTGTCGACTAGGTACATTCAATGCAACAAGTTTTGCATTCTAGTTGGTTGTTATTAAGTTCATTTAGAGTTCTTAATATTGTTTAACTAAATTTGTGTGGTCATACACTTATTAAATGATTTAGTTAATTTCAACAAATATCGTATTTGTTTTATCTTTGGTTTATTATCGTTTATGTCACTTATATTCAATACGCTATCACATATTTCTCAGAATTGTATTTCAGTTGTTTGTTATTTTGGTGCAATTATATTTAGCACGTTTGTTAGTTCGTAAAACTAGCTGGTCCTTCGTTCGTTGTTAATTAGTACGTTTCACAAATTAATATTATCCCGTATATTGGCCAAGTCCAGTGATGTGAACCAGCTATCGAAGGTTGTAATTATTTTGGTTTACATATAGTTTTGTTTTATTCATTGAATTTAACATCAAACACATTGTTGGTGCTTCTAGACCGGATTCGCTGATTTAGAGACATCACATTTGGGCTTGCGAGCCGGATCAAAACATTTTGGTTCTTCTAGACCGGATTCGCTGGTTTAGGTATTGAACATTTGGTCCTTCGAGCCACTAGGTCCTTATTACTTAGTCCTTCGCACCGGAGGGACGCAACATTTGGTCCTTCGAGCCGGATTTGGCGGTGTTCGGAGATAATTATTGTCCCGTTACTTTGGTATTAGTAATTGCATTTAATAACACACTGTAAAATGGCTAAACTACTACTCGAACAATTAGAGGTTGTGACAGAACATATTCGTCGTCTATCAGTCTATTCTTCAGAGACTGATGAAAAAAGTAAAGTGAAATTTGAAGTAACTTTTCCGTCTCTCACAGCTTGGGAACAGGAATTCAATCGTACTTATTGTGAATATTCTTCAAAGTTAAAACAAACCAAAAATCCCGACGAGGATATATTGGCAGAAATTTCCTGAGTTAAGAAGTTGTTTAATGAAATAAACGAACTCATTTGCGACATACGTGTCAATTACAAGCTTATGTTCAGAGAAGACACCGGATCACAGTCAGGGTCCGACAGAGCTAAATCAGAATCACATTCGATTCAATCAGCACAATCTTTGCGATATATGCAACCTAGCTTGCCTAAATTGAATCTCCCAACATTCGATGGGGAGAAAACAACTTTTATGAATTTTTACGATTTATTCACACAGTTGGTGATAAATCGGGACAGTTTGTCAGATATTGAACGACTTCAATATCTCAAGTTATCTTTAAAAGGGGAAGCCGCTAGGCTTATTACAAATATCCCCGTCAAAGCTGATAGTTTTGATATTGCATGGAACGCCATCACAGATGAATATTATCGTCCTAGGTAGTTGAGGTCGGTACATCTGAATGCACTCCAAGATGTGCAAAAGGTCAAGCAGGCAGACGCTCCTGCACTAAAATCAGTGTTGAACACAGCACGCGAAAACATCGCTGCTCTGAAAAACTTAGAGGTTGATGTTGACTCATGTGGGGTCATTTTGGAAAACCTGATTTGTCGTAAGCTAGATTCGTCTACTAGACGACAGTGGGAACTAACATTGGATTCTGACTCCAAGCCCACTCATGTAGAGTTAATTGCGTTCTTGGCTAAGCAAGTTTCAAGCTTAGAGGTTGAACCAGACAAACCTGTCAAAACTCACGAGCCAATCAAAAGGCACAAGCCAGCATCCCGAGCGATGACATTGGCAACTGATACGAATTGTCCGTATTGCAGAAAGTCTCACTACATCAGTCAGTGTGAAGGGTTTATAGCTCTTAAACCTAAAAGAAGACATGATGCTGCAATCAAACACAAGTTGTGCATCAACTGTCTTAGAATGGGTCACATACGCCCAAACTGTCCTAGTACAGCCACATGCAGAACGTGTAACAAACCTCACCATACGCTGCTGCATTTTGGTGAAAGGTCGAACAAGTCGTTATCACCCAAGCGTGATAAACAATCTGAGCAAAACAAACGTCCGTCATCACCCAAGAGTGATGCAAACTCTCAAGCCAGTAGTAGTAATTCTGAAACTACTACGTCAATGTCTGCTAGGACTTATTCACTAAGTCAACACAGAAAACATACTTCGGTATTACTACCCACTGCAAAGCTGCATATATTTGACAGTGCAGGAAAGGTACATGTTGTACGTGCCTTATTGGATACAGGATCACAGAAATCCTACATCACAAGTCGTTGTGTCCACAATTTGAATCTGTCTATTGAAGCGTGTCAAACAAAGATTATGTCAATCAGTGACACTCACGTCAAGGACACTAGTGGTATTATACATACCAAAATCAAACCATGTCGTAGAGAAACTCCAGTTCTCGATTTGAGTTGCATTGTAATCGACAACATTACAGGCAGAATCCCAGATTATCCAATATCTCGGGATACCTTTAAACAATTTGGGAATATCCAACTTTCGGATCCCGAATGCTATAAATCTCAACGAATAGACATGCTGTTAGGAGCTGACATTTGGGGTCAGGTCATTCGTAACGGAGTTAAGAAAGGAGTCGATGGCACACTCACCGCCATCAAAACAATCTTTGCTTGGGTGGTTATGGGAGAATATACCAGCAAGCAAACAAGCAATGCTGTGGTGTCGTATCATACATACACACAAGAAGATACCCACGAACTATTGTCAAAATTTTGGGAATTGGAAAACGTTCCAACTCCATCGGTTGTCACTAAACCGGAGGATAAAATGGTGGAGGACCATTTTGTCAATACTACCCAAAGAGACTCCGAGGGAAAATACACGGTTTCTTTACCTTTTAAACAGCACCCACCAGTACTAGGCAATTCATACAAGAAAGCTTTGTCCATTTGTCACGCACAGCTGACTCGCTTGAGTAAAGACCCAGAGTTACTCAAGGCTTATGATGCAATATTCGACGAATATTTGCAAAAGGGTTACGTCACGAGACTTGATGTGCAACCCAATTTGAATGATCAGGATTCGTACTATATTCCACACCATGCAGTGGTTAAACCTGATAGTGCGACGACACCGGTACGCATTGTGTTCAATGCTTCAAAGCCATCGTCTAATGGAAAGTCGATTAATGACTACTTGTATCCTGGTCCGGTACTACAGAAGAGTATCTTCACTCTTCATTTGCGAAATAGATTTTATCCTATTTTAATTACGGGGGATTTAAAACAGATGTTCCTACAAATTAGAGTTGTACGCGAGCATCAACGATTTCTAAGGTTTATTTGGAAACCTGCGGATGCCACACATCCTATTGTGTACCAATTCAACACTATCTGCTTTGGTTTGAATTGTTCGCCGTTCTTAGCGTTGCGTACAGTTGAGCAGTTGGCTCAAGACGAAGGGAATCAATATCCCTTAGCAGCTAAAGTCCTGCAAAATGATGTCTATATGGACGATGTTGTGACTGGAGCTGAAGACATTCAGTCAGCACTGACACTGCGCCGTGAACTCACGGATATATTCGATAAGGGAGGATTCACCCTCCGAAAATGGGCCAGTAATTCTCAAACAATACTGGATGAACTACCAGACAATGCACGCGCAGTGAAAGATGTCCACTTTACTGACGACGAGTCAGTGAAATTGTTAGGTGTCAAATGGGTTTGCAAGTCCGACTGCTACGAGTATACGGTCTCAAAACCCGACGATTTGTGCACCAAAAGAAACATTTTGTCCTGCATTGCAAGGATCTATGATCCATTAGGCATTATGTCCCCATTGGTGATGTTTCTTAAACTCATCATGCAAGAGCTTTGGAAATCAAAGGTAGAATGGGATGAAGAACCCCCCGCTCATATTGTCTCAGAGTGGAACTTGTTTCTGAACGAGATCGATTGTATATCCAACTATTCGATACCAAGGTTAGCCTGTTTGGGTTCTAAATTCGATCTTATCGGATTTGCGGATGCCTCCGAGCGAGGCTACTGTGCCGTTGTCTATGTTAGAAGTTATCTAAACGATAAACCAGTGGTGCAATTGCTCTGTGCAAAGACGCGTGTAGCGCCTTTGAAAAAAATTACTATACCTCGTTTGGAATTATGTGCGGCGCATCTTCTCGCCAAACTTCTCGAGAACATTCTCGAAATTATTCCAAAACAACCGGAGGCTGTACATTGCTTCTCGGATTCTATGATAGTTCTTGCCTGGTTGCGCAAGGAAACACACACTCTGAAAACTCTGCTCAGACAGAGATTGCCAACAGCCTAAGTTTGTCTTTAGGGAGACCCTAAGGTGGCCGGTATGTTTAAAACTAACATGTTTTAAATGAGAGGAATTTGGAAAATATTAACCCCTTGAGGTAGCAACCCGCTGCGCATGGGAATAGAACGGTTAACCCGCCCTGACTCTATTTAAATAAGTCAATAAATAAATAGAAATAACTGTTTCTGTTACTTGGAAGAATTAGTTATATATTTTTACGTGTTTAAGTTTAATTTTAGAATTGTTTGAAATAGCTGTAGTATCTTAAACTAATTATTAATATTAATATTATTGCATCTGGCTTCACGCGAGTGCGCGCGCACCCACACGCCCAGCGTACTGCTGCTACAGCACTGACCGACTGCGACCAACTCAGAGTGTCTCTGGCTTGCAAACGGTAAACACGTATCGCGTCGTCGTCCGCGAGAGTGGTTTTCCACCATTTTGCATAAACTTTCTGATTTTCATATGGTCAGTAAAGTAATTGGTTGTTTAATTATCGTACGCGTAGCTTGATTAGTCTAGCACGACTAATTCAAGGAGTATCGTTCGGTTTTCATTTAATTTGGTACTTTAATAGTCCGTGAATACTTTCCGGCGCCAATTTATGCAGCTAATAGACACATCTCAGGAATCAATTGTAAAATCGAACTGTACAATTTGATTTCTCACGGGAATTCGTGTTGTTAGGGATTTGATTCATATTTCCTTGGGTGAAATTATTATTATTTCTTTGTAAACCTGTTTACACACGTTCTCGTTCGAGTGACGTCATCCACAACGCATCTGCTGTTATTGTCGACTAGGTACATTCAATGCAACAAGTTTTGCATTCTAGTTGGTTGTTATTAAGTTCATTTAGAGTTCTTAATATTGTTTAACTAAATTTGTGTGGTCATACACTTATTAAATGATTTAGTTAATTTCAACAAATATCGTATTTGTTTTATCTTTGGTTTATTATCGTTTATGTCACTTATATTCAATACGCTATCACATATTTCTCAGAATTGTATTTCAGTTGTTTGTTATTTTGGTGCAATTATATTTAGCACGTTTGTTAGTTCGTAAAACTAGCTGGTCCTTCGTTCGTTGTTAATTAGTACGTTTCACAAATTAATATTATCCCGTATATTGGCCAAGTCCAGTGATGTGAACCAGCTATCGAAGGTTGTAATTATTTTGGTTTACATATAGTTTTGTTTTATTCATTGAATTTAACATCAAACACATTGTTGGTGCTTCTAGACCGGATTCGCTGATTTAGAGACATCACATTTGGGCTTGCGAGCCGGATCAAAACATTTTGGTTCTTCTAGGCCGGATTCGCTGGTTTAGGTATTGAACATTTGGTCCTTCGAGCCACTAGGTCCTTATTACTTAGTCCTTCGCACCGGAGGGACGCAACAGTATAAGTATTCAGTATACACAACTATATTCTCCTCAACAGAATGGAGTATCAGAGAGACTTAACCGTACATTATAGGTGCGTTCGGTAAATCATACGGAGTTGGAGTATTTACGGAGCGGTGTTAGAGTGGAGTGGGAGTAGCGCTGGAGTTGGAGTGTATCGAGGAAACAAGGTACACTCCATTATTTGTTATTAACCGAACGAGTAGAGTTAAAATTTTGGCGCACGAATATCATAACCTCCTTTTTGACAATCTGATTTACTGCTAAAAAAACAACGAATCATTCACAAGTTATTTAGTTTGCAAAATAATGATTTTTTAATGATTCTGAAGAAAGTATGATATAAGAAAAAGTAGAAAATTCTTCACTTTATTCAGTACAGTCTTCATTTGCATTCGTATTTGTGCCATTACACTCACCAATGTTATTAATTACACTTAGAAAATAGGCGATCATATTCTCTTGAAATTTATAAAATTTGAGGTTAAACATTCAAAACGTAATATTTCCGCGTATTCACTCCATGTACGCTTGCATTTCGAGGTTGGACTGATGGAGTTAACACTTTTCACTCCACTTGACTCCATCCTGCATTTGCCGAACGCTCCATTTTAAGACGCGTATTACTCCAAGTAATTACCGAACGATGTTAGGAGTGCACAGAGTGAAAAGTGTGAATAGAACTCATTTACCGAACGCACCTTATATAACAAAGCAAGAGCGATGATGACTGAAACAGAAATGCCAAAACATCTATGGTGTGAAGCAATAATGTGTGCAGCATATCAACTTAACCGTTGCTCATCAGTAGCTGTCAATAATGAAATTCCTGCAAATATATACATTGGAAAATTGGATTTACATAAACTAAAAGTATTCGGAGCAAAAGCTTGGTCAGTAAAATTACCAAGAAATCCTAAATTAGAAGAAAGAGCTCAAGAAACCAGAATGGTGGGATATGCGAAAAATGGATACAGGTTATGGAATCCAATAAATGACGAAATTATAATTTCCAGAGACGTCAAATTTGATGAAACACAAATAAAATATAAAATGAATAACAAAGAAGAAGAAGCTGTAAGAAAAGATATTATAAAAGAAGAAAATGAAAGAGAAGAAAGTATAAGCGAAGATGAAGTAAATAGATCATATAGAGAATCGATTACAAGAAATAATAGAATAATAAGAAAACCGCAATATTTGAATGATTACGAATTATACACAGCCTATTGTTTAGTAGCAGAAGATCCAAAAACGTATGAAGAAGCGATCAGAAGAGGCGACGAATGGAAAAAAGCAATAGAAAATGAATTAGAAGCTCATAATAAAATGAATACATGGACAGTTACCAATCTACCAAAAGGGAAGAAAGCAATAGATGGAAAGTGGATATTCAGAACTAAAGAAGATGGAGTTAAAAAAGCTCGTTTAGTTGCTAGAGGATTTCAAGAAACCGATAACATAAACAATGTTTATTCCCCAGTAGCCAGATTAACAACAATAAGATTATTATTGGCACAATCATTACAAAAAGGATGGAATGTAAAGCAATTAGATATACCTACTGCATTTTTAAATAGCAAACTTGATGGTGAAGTATAATAAAAATACCGCAAGGCTTAAAAGAAGAAAATGATAAAGTACTAAAAATGAATAGAGGATTGTATGGATTAAGAGCAAGTCCAAAATACAGGAATGACAGATTCAATCAATTTGCAAATGAAAATGTGTTAATCAGATCTAAAAATGATTTCTGCTTATATATTGAAAAACAAGTTTGGTTAGTAATTTTTGTTGACGACATTTTGATAACTGGAGAAGAATGTGAAATAAATGAATTAATAAATAGTCTGAAAAAAGTATTTAAAGCCAAAGTTCTAGGAGAAGTAAATTATTATCTTGGAATGGAAATAGAAAGAGAAGAAAACAAATTAAAAATAACACAAAAAAGACAAATACAGAAAATGATAGAAAAATTCAAAATGAACGATTGCAAAGGAACAAAATTACCAATGACAAAAGGATTTCAAGTAGACTTAAATGAAGAAGAAATAAGTCCCATATAGAGAACTAATAAGAAGTCTTATGTTTGTCAGTACTGTATCAAGACCTGGCATAACATTTGCTACAAGTTATTTAAGTCAATATTTAGACAAACCAAAGAAGAGTGCATGGGCTGAAGCAAAACGAATATTAAGGTACTTAAAAGATACAAAAGATTTAGGAAACAGTAAGAAGGAAATAGTAACATTTTCGGACGCAGATTGGGCAAATAATAAACAAGATAGGAGGAGTACTAGCGGTTCAATTAGTATGTGTTATGGGAACACAATATCGTGGTTCTCCAGAAAACAAGCTTGTGTTGCACTGTCTACAGCGGAAGCTGAATATATTGCAGCAGCTACAAGTATTTGCGATTTAATAAATATTCAAGGATTATGTGCAGACTTTAACGAAAATATAAAAAGTATTCTGTATGTTGATAACAGAGGTGCAATAGACATGACACAACTTTTTGAAAACAGCAAAAGAACGAAACATATAGACCAGTGGCGGTGCGTCAGATGAGGCAGGTGAGGCCAGGCCTCACTTCTTAAATTCAAAACATTTGTAAAATTTTATAATTTTATTTTTCATTTAAAATGTATTGAAGTAATACAAATCTACAATATTTCAACTCATAAACAATCATTGTTACTATAATATGCCAAATAACCATGCAAATAGTGTCATTTTCACGCGAATTTTCACATAGAGGCCAAATTATACTGTCCTCATGGACAATAATAGCAGTGCAATACATAAGTGCGAGTGAGACGGAACGATTTTACCCTCTCTACGCTCTTCATCTACACTACTGCAGATGAGCCAAGCGATGAGTTGGCCTCTCTCGTTTTTAGCAGAGGGCACGTAAGCGCTTACAACACACAATGTACAAAATAAATAAATGTAACTGGTTTCTGTGAGTTTACTGAAAACTGTAATCTGACTCTATTATTTTACTGTATTAGACTCCGTAATGTTAAACTGTAATCTGACTGCAATTTTATTGTCTTATTCGGTTTTCACTGCAAGCTATACTTGGATTCAGTGACAGTTTCGCTTTTGAGTCAGTCTACCAAGATTCTGTGCTCGGCGGCGCGACTTTTATACCTGATTTTAGTTGAATCTCGCGCGGTTTTAAGAGGGTTCGGAGGCGGAGTTGTATCGCGATGTCTGATTGGCTGGGTTGCAAAATGTTTATTTTGTGATTAAAATATAATCAATAAATAAATTTCCAGCGTTTCCGTGACAATTATGACCAGATAAAATTAATACAATACAAATAACACATTAATTATATTTAGGTTTCCCTTGAAGTCTGTGGTCCGTGGCTGGCTGTGGCGCTAGCGCTAGCGGTGCCCAGATGTTATTTCTGTTGTCAAATGGATTTCCCGGTGATCTTCTCTAGGCCCTGTGAATAGGATCGTGTTCTCGGGGTCCTTTATTGTTGCCCAGACAGGTAGGCACGGCCCGTGGATTAGGGGCATGTCTGTTGGCAGCGGTTGTACATCTTCACTTAACTGGTAAGTTTCGTAAGTGTGCTTTGACAAAAAACTTAATTTTCATCCCGATTTCTTAGCAAAACCTAAAGAAAAGTGTCGGATGATGTTCCCTGCCCTGAGTGCAAAGCCCGACCAGCTATGAAGAATGGAAATCGCTAGGAAGACTGTGAACATGGAATTTTCACCAACTCGTGTTTCTAGAAAACTATGGCTCTGTCTGTCGTCCTTGCCGGGAAATTTGAATGAACTGGACGAAAATATGTGACTTCGTCACAATAATTAACTTACATCGTTAGTACTTGTATTCAACAATTCGACATAACCAAATTTGCTTTGCTGTCAACAAGAAGTTATGTGAAGGACAAGTAACAAATCTAAAGTAAAGTAAATTTGATCTTATGTGTAAACGCACCATTAATTTACTTTTCATAAGTCGCCTTTTCAACGTCAAGTCAAAGTATTTTTTTCTCGTACGTGTAAATGTAGTCTATATCTCCCAATTGACCCCACGTCATCAATTTCTGAAACAAGAATTACAAAACTTATCTAGCATCTTTGTCGTACACACATGGCATATATGGGACTTTTATTCGCTATCTCGTCGTCAGGTTTTCAGAGGGGTATACTCTATCTCAGTCTAACTAACGGCAAAAAATGAAATAGAAACTGTATTGTAACCGCGGTAACGAGTGTCATTTTCAAATATTTGAATTATTTTAATATTCATGTCATTCATGTAATTAAGGTGATTTTGGCGTCGATAATAATTTGTGCTTCATTGTGTGTTGGTAATTTTGTTAATTCTTGGGATTATACTTATTGTGCATTTTGCTATTGCAAAGACGGTGTTTCTAAGATTTCCGACAAGTATTGCAACATATTGCTTTTGGACAATAAAAAGAGGTATATTTCATCCATTATACTTATATAGTATTTATTCAATTGGTTTATTATATATAAATAACTTTGTACTTCGAATTTTGATGAATAACGAAATTGACACCATATAAGTCATACTGTCAGTATTTACCAGTTTTGACATTACATCATAATTATTCAATATTCACTCAGTATGTATATGTTATATTAGCGAACAACAAAATTATTGCAAATAAAATATTGAAAATGTCAAACATGCCAAAGTCCTGTCATACTCCACTTTATACAAAAATAGAAAATTAAATCCCTATAATAAAACCATGGTAACAATATGACGTCATCAATTCCCTCCCTCCCCTGGAGATTTGCACCATATATTTACTATTGATGACGTGGGGATCAAGTCGTGGAAACGAACTTTACAAACATACATAGTCCAGTCAATAGGGCGCGAGCAGACACGTGACTCGAGCAACCTTGACATGCTTGAAATCAGCTGATTTGTGTGCGAATATCATTTTGACAAGAACAATGTCACGTTGACAAGACCAATGTTTTGGTTTATTTAGATTTTTAACTGCTAAAATGTTATTATTTTTAATTTCACATGTTTTACTGCTTAAAAATTATAAAATAACATTACAGCAGTTCAAAATCAAAATAAGTCAAAACATTGGTATTATCAACGTGACATTGTTCTTGTCAAAATGACATGCGCACACAGATCAGCTGATTCCAAGCACGTCAACGTCGCTCGAGTCACGTGTCTGCTCGCGCCCTATAGAGACAAAATAAAGGGATTTAATTGCAAAAGGCCGGGGAAAGTTTATACTAGGCAATTTTGTTCATTTTGGGGCCCTAATAAAATCCTGAAATTTGTAAACACGAAAAGTTACCGCCGGCGCCGCTATCTTGAATAATGTCGGCCAACATTGGGTTTTTCCAAAATATCTCGTCTCCGCAGCATTTTACTGTAAATATAGTTATATACAAAGTTGTAGAGAATAAAATTTCTTACAACTTGTGTATAAAACATTTTTTCTCAGATCAACAGCCTACAAGTTATGACAGAAGAAAGCGGATTTTCCCTGTCAATTTCAAATATTATTGATTGTTATCGTTATTATTTTGTTATTATATCATAATATGTATATATATATAATGTAACATATCATTAATACATTCTATTTTATTGTAACGTGGAACGCCCGCCGTCGTCGCAGCAATGAGCGAGTGTCTATTTATAGCGATGACGCAATCACGCTAGCAGCCGGGCTACATAAACAAACAAGCCGCGACCTGTCTTAACCTTGTGTATTCATTGTTATTATGCGGTCGAACATTCTAGAGATTTTCTAGAAGGTAATGACAGCTATATAAAAGGGACGCAGCTGTGCTCGGGAGTTAGTTAGTTCAGTTGAGTCCCTGATCACACAACATTAGTTATGTGATCGGTGGTTGACTTACCATAAGTGAAGACGGACAGACACATTAGTGCAGTTAGTTAGTGGAGGGTTAGTGAGTAAAGTGTTAGTGAGAAGCACATCAGTATCGTAGTGAGCGTACGCAATTGGTGTCGAGTAGGTACCCTGGAAGTTGCTGGTATAGCTGTGAATGTGAATACTCGCTGGTGTTGTCCAGTATTGGGAAGCTAGATATACGGAAACAGTAACGGCAAGTGGAAGTGAATACTCGGCAGTGGTGTTGAAGAATTGTGGCATACGGACAGTCTGTGATACTGAGGCTGTGGAAGTTAGACAGAGAGTTACATAAATAGACAGATAGTGTTGTAAAAGAGGTGACTTCTGTCCGAATAGTTGAATATACAGACGCTGTTGTGTCAGTTGAGTATATAGACGCTGTGGAGGTCGGTAGGCGGACAGTTGAACGTGTTATAAATATATAGTGATATAAATATCGCGTAAACAGTCTACAAGACTCTGCAACAGACCGGCAGTCTCAGATTGGAACGCGTAGTGAAACAAATAATTAGTAATATCGTGGAAATAAATAGTAGTGTTAGTTGGTTAAATAAATAGTGTTAGTGTTATCTAGTTATAGTTTTAGTCTTAATTAGTTTTTAATATTTGTTCAATATTAGTAATCGTCATTATTTAATATCTTTTTAATATTTAGTTATAGTTTAATAAATACTTATTTTAATTAATAATAATTGTCTAATATTTACACTTCACCGAAGTAAATATAAAAACGTTACATTATGTATATACATAAACAAAGTGTATACGAGTATAACAGATTAACGAGCTACCTCAAACAATTTCTATATTATTGATGACGTTGCGATTCCTATCGACCCGCTCATATTATTTTAAAGAATGTGTGTCGTCAAGAGTTGCAAGAGTATCTTAAATATGAACTTGCCCATTTCCTTTATCAATATTTTCCAATGAAGGAAAGCGGAAGTGTGTTAAATGGACAAAGCCTTCTCGCCTCTCACTGATAAAATGGATTTCGGTAACATCATGGTGGATTAGTGGATATCTATTACATAGATTCCTATGGAATTGCAACACGTCGTTTGCATCAATCTATGCAAACTACATGCAGTATATAGACACATTACGGTTCAAATGCAATTATTGTCTGACTGATATGCAACTGATGCAGCTTGCAAAAGCACGAAGAGTGCTGAAAGATTACGACGCTTAAAGAAAAATACTTGCGCAGATATACATTTTTAAGAGTCGATGAAACAAATAAAATCCGTTTGATATCGATGTTAAAGAATAAGTTCGAGGAATCTAATTTTGCAGTGAAGCAAGCTACTGGAGATGCAGGCACATTAATAGTCAACACAGCCATCAGCATGTGTTCATCATTTGACTCAATTCTCATCGAAGGTGAAGTTTTAGTTCTCTTGACAGAATTAGCAAAAGATCATTTGAATGTTTTCTTAAAAAACCAAGCAAATGCAAAACTATTGAAAAGATATACTCTTCAAAAAGTTTTCAGTTTGGCGATGATATAGCAGACAATATACTTTCTTACATGGATTCAGTGGCAGTGGCACTACATCTGCAATTTACAGTCGAGGAAAAATGAAGTTTATAAATACCCTTAAAGAAAAAACAATTAAACCAGGATCTACAAATATTTAAAGACCCGAATGCATATCCTGAACTAGTTACTGTCCCAGGAGAGAATTTCTTACTTGCAGTCTACGGCGCTTTCAAATAAACTGCTACGCTAGACTCTCTTCGCTATGACAATTTCAGACGATTTATAAGAAAAAGTAACTATAATTTACAATCCTTACCGCCTACAAAAGAAGCTGCCCGGAAACACTCGTTTAGGACTTACCATCAAGTTCATACATGAAATAATATTCAAAAAAATCCAGAGGAATGGGGATGGTAGAGAAATCAACTCGGACTTACTCCAGTCATAACCACAAAAGATCCTGCTCCAGTGGCCCGAATGAAATTTATATCATGCGAGTGCAAAACAGGATGTGCTTTAAAATGTGGCTGCAGAAAATCAGGTCTAAAGTACTCAATAATCTGCTCATTCCGTAATGGAAACTCCTGTAAAAACGTTGCCGAAGTTTTAGCAGACTCTGAGGAGGAAAATGAAGATGTGGTTCAATTAACAGAAATATTCAAATAATTTTCAGCATCCCTAAAAGATAAGAAGGAAGAAGAAGCAGCAGATGAAGATGAATATGAAAAGTGATTTTAAAAAATCTAGGGACACCTTTAAAAAAACACGTCATTTGCTCTACCTCATAGGTGATGTGCAAACAAGTCATGTTGTTATTTGTCTTCTGTTTCAAAAACATTAAAAAAAACATTTATTTCTTCGTTACTCCAAATATTTCGCTTTTCGACAATTTTACTTAGTTTTATTTCGCGACTTTTATAAAATGAGGTAAAATGCAAACAACCAACGACTGATATGAATTTAGTAACATTACAACATATTGCGGATGTGCGCATGTGTAGTTACATTAATTGTAGCTTCACTGTTTATTTCCACAGAACTCAAGCCGCCTGTTACTTTGTTTATAGGCTTGACTTGACATTTTCAAGCGACTTCAAATATTAATCTCGATCGTTTATTTCGAAGATTGAAAAGAGATTTACTAAATTCAAGCGGCTTCAAACGTCGAGATAAACGTAGTCTATGTTAATGAAAGACAAAAAAGGACACAGTGGTCAAAAGCTGAAAGAAATATGGCACTAAGTTTATTTTTTAAATCTGTAAGTAATTATAAATATATGAAGCAAAGTTTAAAGTTTAATATTCGTGCTCTATCCACTATTAGAAAATGGGCAAATGTTTTTCAATTACCTACTGGAATAGTACCTAGTTTGTTTTCTAAATTAAAATTGAAAATTAATGGAATGAATAATATGGAAAAAAATGTTATTTTGATTTTAAATTGAATGTCTATTAAACAAGGACTAGAGTAAAATAAGACACGCGATGTTGTAGAAGGCTTTTATGACCTGGGTTTTTTAGTAAGATCTACTCTTATAGGAACTCAAGTTTTAGTTTTCATGGTACGAGGTTTATTTTCCTCTTGGAAACTTCCTGTTTCATATTTCGTTAGTACAGGTCCTGTCAAAGGCCATATTTTAAAACAAATGCTGGAAAATATTATAATGGAATTACAAAATTTAGGATTAAATACAAGAGCTGTTACGTGTGACCAGGAGTCAAATAATCGGAAAATGTATAATTAGCTAAATATTAATAAAAGTAACCCTTCTACGTAAAAAACAAACAAATTTTTGCAGTATATGACGTGCCACATCTATTTAAAAGTGTTACAAATATATTATTAAAGCAAGATATAAATATTGATAACAAAAAAATATCTTGGAATGATATTAGAACCACTTATGAGAAAGATAAAAATATAACACGTTCGTTTGTTAAAATAACTAACACACACATAAGACCCAATTCTTTTCAAAAAATGAATGTAAAGCTTGCAACCCAAGTATTCAGTCACTATACACAGTGAAACTGCATTAAATACAGCTTATTTTCTTCAATATTTGAACGACATTTTCGATTTCGAACAGCAAAAATTTAAACGATGTTAATCCTTTCAAAAGTGCACTATTGTCAATAAAGCCAAATGTTGAAAACTTACTTAAAAAAATCTATTGAATGGATTAAAAAATGGAAAGTTTACAACAAAAAATGGTCAATAAGAAAAGATATTTGTTTTTCTGGACTTATTCAAACAATAACAGGTATATTTCAAAGGTGGGATAATTTAAAATGCGAAAATGTTTAATTTCTTCTTACAAACCGACTAAATCAGGATCAGTGACGGATTTAGAGGGGGGGCACTAGGGCACGTGCCCCCCCTGTTATTTTTAAAAATTTAATTATTACATATTATCATTTACGTATTACACATCATAGATAAATAATAGAATAAACATACTAATAAAAATAAAGAATTTCTATTTATTTTTCAAATAAGTAATAAAACAAATGGTTCATATAAAGGTTTTTTTTATTTATTATACTATTTGATGGCAGATGTAGATATTTTTTATAAAGTCACTTTTAAAAGATACGACTATCAACTTTTAATTTTTAAATTGCAAACAATAATTATTTCACTAAAATATAAACCGCCATTTTTTGTCTTAAGTTATTCTTATTAGGTATTTAATTTGATGTTTTAACTTGTTTTATTGTTGCATTTTATTTATTTTCATATGGCTACTTAGAATATTTGACTAAACATTTACTGAGTTTACATGCAGTTTTGAAACCGTTTTTAAATTTGAAAACGTCATGTATACAGTGTCAAAACGGTTTTGAATTATCTCAAACCAAAACTATAATTCATGGGTTGGACTTGAAAACTAGTTTCGAAACTACTTATGTAAACACTTAAAATTCAGTTTCGATACTGCGCACGCGTACAGGGCATAACGTTTTTGTCGCTTTGTGTTACTAACCTTCAAATATACTGACAGTTGTGTAGTTTTAGTGCGTAGTGATACTAAGTATAAAAAATTATTGGAATAATAGCAAAACGAAGTATTTGGAGTGAAGAGGCTCTGTCACTTACATCAGCTAAATGCTCATACGCCGAAACTGATTTCAAATAAATTTTTAAACTTGTTTTGAAAACTTTATGTAAACAGTTTTGCATAATTTTGACTGAAAACTGACACCATTTTCAAAACTACATGTAAACGTAGTAATTATATATCCTATTTCTCAAACTCATTTACTTGTTTGTGGGCCTGCACTCTGATTTTTAAATAGATCATTAAAAAGACAAAATAGGGGGTTTATATTTTAGTAAAATAACTATAGGTTGCTATTTTAAAATAAAAGTTCTGAAATTATAAAAAATATTTACATCTGCCATCAAATAGCACATTTAAAATAATAAAACTTTTATATGAGCAATTTATTACAATACAAGACAAAAGTTACCGAGGTAGGGGGGGGGGTCTCCCTATATATTGAAAATTTCTTTTTCTGAATTTAGTACCCCCCCTATTATAATTTTCTAAATCCGCCACTGGTCAGGATCAATTAGAAAATTTATTTTCTTTTATTCGAAGACATGGCGGTCATAGTGCTAATCCTACTGTAAGATTTTTACGGATTGCACTACAAGGAACAATTATGTCAGGATTACAAGATGAAGTAAAATCATCTAACTGTGAAACTTATAACAATAAATATCTTTACATCAACGTTGAAGATGACAGTCCAGTTTCGAATGAAACGGAAGTAGTTACTGATTCTCAAAGTATAAAACATACTTCTTCTTCATCAGAAACTTCTTCTGATACAAGTACAAGTTGATGTGGAAGTACAAGTTAATTTTGATAACGATTTATTCGCTCCTAACAGTATGCTATATTTTACAGGCTACATTGTACATTGCTGTCTCAAAAAATTTAATTGCGAAATTTGTAATAAAACTTTACATACAAAAAAGGATGCAAATGATAAAAAACAACTATTAAATATAAGTTATTTAAAAATTCCTACCGAAAATATTCAAAAAAATGTAGCTATTTGTGGCAAAATACTTTCCGTTGAATTTAAAAATACTATGCATAATATTGGTATTAAAGCCAGTATATACGAGAATAAAAAAATTTCATTAAAATTTCGGTTTTGGTTTAATAACTGCATTGATCATAAACAATTTATGATTTCTCATGTAATACATTGTTTGTTAATGAAACATTTAAAATGGACAAGCACAGAATTGAGGCATAAAATACCTGATAAAAAAATAAAAATATTAAAAAATAAATAAATAAATTATAATAATAATAGAATAATACCCATAACTTCAAGAATTATCTGTCTTATAAATCTTAAATAAACATGATATTTCTACTGAGAATAAATAAATAGTACATTGTTAATTAATCCTAAAAATTTATAGTGATACGAAAATAGTATTAGTTCTAAATAACTTAACTTACCTATAACAATTCTTCGATGTCATAATTTTGTTTATTTTATTTTAACGATAACTTTAAGTGTTCTTGTTTTTTGTAAGTAAGATTAAGGAATCGTTATTTTATTATTGAACGTGAATTATATTAAATACCTAATTATTAATTGCAAAATGTCAACTCGTATATAAGATACTTATATTTTTGTAAAGCTTTTTGTAATATTGTAATATAAAAATATTCAAATTTTTACCTTCCGTCACCTTTACGTAAGGAAGGTATTGTCTTTGGTCAAAAAATTCGGTGGTCAGTTTTTGATGAATAAGCACGTTTTAGGGTCCCTAGAATACGATTTTACTATTTTTACGATGATGTCTGTATGTGTGTGTGTGTGTGTGTATGTGTGTGTGTGTGTGTGTGTGTGTCTGTGTGTGACAAAAATTTCTAATGCGATAACTCTAATATTACAATTCCAAAAATTATAATTATTTTGTATTCCTCTTCGATACATCCATGTGAAGAGCTGATTAGATTTTGGTTATAATTGGTCAACCGGAAGTACCCCAATTTGAAGATTTTAACAGTTTTTCTTGAAAAAACGATGTTAAATATCATTTTTTCACATTTAATGTTATTATAAATATTAAAGAATATTTTATTCTCTATACGATTTGAATGCATTTTATACTTCATATTAAATGGATATAGAGTTAAAAAATTGTAATGAAATTAAATATCATATATATTAGCTAGCTACGCAGTAACTCTGGAAACAGCTGCTATATTAAGAAAATTCTGATTGAAAGGTGTCAGTGTCAAGTGCAGTTGACAGTATGTGTTATAATTTTACTGGAAATATAGGATCTTTTGTTAGAAACTTTCTGAATGGAATTTGTATAAAATACATACAACTACCTTAAGGTAATGTACCTGGAAGAAATATAATCTTTTGCAAGGAATTTTCTGTGTGACCTTTATACAAAATACATAGAACTGACGCACGGATCACCTCAACTACAGATAGGACAGCTAATGTATTTTTCGAAATACAAAATAGTGACATCTACAGATTGCTTCCATGAACTAACACACACTGTGATGGCTTGGTCGGCTTGGTAGTTTGTGACATAGGAGACATATGTCATGTATAGATAAATTGAAATTTTGAATTTTTAAAATAAAAGATAATAAGAAAATTTAATATAAGTACATACATATATTTTAAATAATCACAAAACAATAACTATACATTCATTTCTAATAAATTTAAAATTACTTGTCAGATAGACATACACTTCTATTTTAATTTTTGTTTATATGTAAGATAAAAGGATATTGGAAATAGTACATTTTATCATTAAAAATAAAAGTAAACGTCTATTTGCTTCTTTGCACTGCACTTCATATCAAACAGCACAACCAATATTCATCAGCTTATTGAATTTCAATTCCGTATTACGTCAAAAAATAAACACAGTTAATACACTTTAAAACTGGAGAAATCACGAAATAAATCACTACTGGCACTATAACTAAATCTATTAACTATTACAAATTGGATTACCAAATAATTAAAGATGTTAAAGCGTACGTTCAATGACATATGTGACTTTACAATTCAAAATATTGCAAAATGTTTTGAACTCAAAGGTGACTTAATCCATTTTCTTAAAATTTAAGCACTGTCGCGCCTCTACAGTTTGCTTCCTGGAACTATAAAAGTGTTTTGGCACATTCATTTAGCTGTCCGGTGCGTGAACTGACGGAAGGTAATGTGCTGGCCACATCAGATTTTTTTACATATTTTTGTTTTCATATATTTA
The DNA here is from genome assembly GCA_963082715.1 of Harpalus rubripes. NCBI lineage: Eukaryota > Metazoa > Arthropoda > Insecta > Coleoptera > Carabidae > Harpalus > Harpalus rubripes. Next base: position 52,186,593 of record OY720450.1, on the reverse strand, counting down.
TTCTTATTCCTATTCATAGTTAAAATTTGCAGCTCAACGCAAAAGCAAAAGTACTCCGGGAACGCGTCGCTCCGTCGCTGAGCAGAAGAAACATGTCCTTAGTTCTTCTAAACACTGTCAATGGAAGCGTTACGCTAGTATCCAATGATACCCCTCTACTCACCGCACAACCGTCGCCAATGTACATTCGCGTTGTGCTATGCGCATTTACGTGAGCAATATCTGTATAGTGTTATGAATCTGTGATAGTACCAACAACTGGTCTCTCCCAAGATGTAATTTTGGGTGAACAATTTTTCAGTGAAGCAACGGTAGGTTTCGATCGAAATCAGATGAACATTAGGAAGTTAACCAAACCCGAAGAGAATGAAGTTCTGCAAATCGAGAGCTGCCCAGTGGGACCAGTTCCGAAGATAAGCCCCAGCCTGCCACCAGGGAAAGAGACGAAGCTCTACGCTATGTGTATGAAGACAACGTAGCAGAACCGGAAATATCGGATGAGATCACCATGAAGATAAACCTTTCCGAAAACAAAATCATTGCGCATCGTCCAAGACGACTGTCGGCTGATGAAACTAAGAAGGTACGTGCAATCACAGACGACCTACAACAAAAGGGAATCATCCGTCCAAGCAAGTGCGAATATTGCAGCCCGATTGTGTTGACAAAGAAGAAAAGTGGTGAGATAAGACTGTGTAGACTTTACTGTGAAGAAAAAATAGCCTCTTCCTCGCATACACAATATTTTAGATAAGTTAAACAATAAAATGTTCTTTACATTGTTAGATTTAAAAAGTGGGTTTCACCACATCCGTATGACCAACGAGTCAATTAAGCTAACTTTATTTGCCACTCCTTTTGGATAGTTTGAGTACCATTCGGTTTCACAAATGGTCCTAGCGTTGTCCAGCGCTACATAAATTTCACGTTTTCCGAATTTATTGACAAAGACGAACTATTAGTAGATGATATGATAGCTACCGAAATTTTGGAAGAAAATTTTGATGTCTTAAAAAGAGTTCTAAAAGTTCTTCAACAAAAAGGACTAAAATTACGTATCGATAAATGTAAATTCTTCTTAGAAGCAATAAATTATTTAGGCTATTTCGTAAGCCGGTCTGGAATAGCTCCCAGTAAAAATACAATAGAATCTGTCTCCAAATTTGCAATCCCGAAGAACGTCCACGATATCCGTAGTTTTTTAGGTTTGACGGGATATTTTAGGCGGTTCGTGAAAAATTATGCACTCATTGCTAAACCACTAAGCGACCTTACTTGGTCAAATACTATTTTCCGATTTGAATCCGCAGAACACAATGCATTTGAAACACTTAAAATTGTCTCATTACGCGACCTGTTCTTGCGATCTTTAATCCTAACTTAAAAACGGAACTTCATACAGACGCGAGTTGTAACGGATTAAGCGCGATCTTTTACAGTTGAATCAAGATGGGAAATATTACCCTACCTACTATTATCGCGCAAAAACCAGTGAAAGCGAAGCTAAGTATCATAGCTCCGAAATAGAAGCACTTGCAATAGTAAAAGCCTTAAGTAATTTTAGAATATATCTACTTGGATTAGAAGAGTTTGCGATCGTAACAGATTGTAATGCGCTAAAGAATACATTAAACAAATGCGAAATCTGCCCCCGAATTAACCGATGGTGTTTAATATTGCAGGAGTTTAAGTACAAACTGAAACATAGAAAAGCTGAATCTTCGGCGCATGTCGACGCACTCAGCAGACATCCGGTAGCCATTATTGAGACAAATTTAGTCGATGAATTGAAACGTTCCCAAAGTCGCGATGTAGAGATTCAAACACTTGTAGAAAAATTAAATTCAGGAAATGTACGCACCTGAATCGATTTTGATTTCCAAAACAGCTTGTTATTCCGAAAACTAAATAAAAACCTATTCGTTGTACCGCGTAGCATGCGAAGGAGTGTCATAACAGTATATCACGATAATAACTTGCATGTAAGACATACAAAAACGGTTGAAGCTTTTCGTGAGTATTATTGGTTTAGGGGTTTAAGTAAATATATTAAGCAGCATATTCAAAATTGTCTGGTTTGTCTGCAGTATTCCGACAAAGTTAAAAAAGATGGGTTCATGCATTTGCCTGATAAAGGTGATACGCCATTTAGAATTTTACATATAGACCATTTTGGTCCTGTGGTTGCTCAGCAACGAGAAAAATATGAAATGTATTGTCAGCAATGATAAAAAATATAAAATATATTGTTTTTAGATCAAAGTAAGTCAATTGAAAAACAGTTACAAAAAATATGTCAAAAATTATGTAAAAATATGAATCTTGTGTTACAATTGAATTAAATAAATTGTGTTTTCTTTAATTACATACTGGAAACTTTTGGCTTTAATTTAGTGCGAATGAACGCGAGAAAATAAGTGTGTATGCAGACACATTTTATGGTGACCCCAAGACGTGATCCTTCGAGCGCATTAGAGGTCAAGTTTCCAGCCCTGAACCTTAAATTTGAATCCGCAGGAAGCAAAAAGGACGATATTTCCCTTACTTGGCTACCTGTCAATTATCCCAGTGAGGACCCTGAAGTGCAGCAATCACTTTAACTTTGCATATGAATATATCTGCTTAGTGTACAGCAGTATAAATAACAGTACACTTCCTACTGTAAGATTACTTCATTATTTATTTGAAACGAATACTTTAGCCCTTTTTAATTCGATTGTTTTTTCTTTGAGCAATATGAGTGAAGAGACAACTTTGGTTTCCTCCGTAAGAGAAAAGCGGTTTCAGCAACCACCGTCTAGATTAACCTACCCTCAGCTTGGCAACCCACCGGAAAATGTAAGGATCGTGAAAAAACCGAATATTGAAAAGCCGCAAACGAATAGAAACGCTCCATCCGTTAAGTCAGTACAATCTTCCACTTCTACCAGAATTATGCAGAACAAGTTAGAGACTCAGAAGAAAATTGCAGCTTTAGAAAAGAAAATCGAAGAAGCTTCCGATCATGTTACAGATTTGATGGTAGACCTAAATCATGCCAGAAAAGAACTAACCTACTATGAGGGTGAAAAGGCTGATGAAGAGTCCAAGAAAGCAATACGAGAAATCGAAATGAAGATTATTAATCTGGAGGCACAAATTACCAAAGGTGAAAAGAAACTTAATAGACTTCAAGCTAGTTTTGAACGCAGTAAAAAGCTAATTGAAGATGAAAGCGAAATAATTAATAATATAATCATAGAAGAAGATTTTAATGGTGAAAAATGTGAACAAGAGCATGAAGAAATTCCTACATTCGAAGAAGAAAATGAAAAACACGACCGTTTGAAAAACTGGATAGAAAATGGAGGAAAAACGGACCATGGCGACATCTCGACTTCATTTTCTCATACTAATCAGAAAAATCAGCATGAGCCTGAACCAATCCCTGATATTTTTGAAAAATTCGCCACTGCTTTAACCCGAGCCATACAGAACCAGCAGCAAAATACACTTGTAGTAATGAAGTCAAATGATAGCGACTTACCATACTTCGATGGAAGTGCCGAAGATTGGTTAATTTTTAAGAATGAGTTTGATAGAACCAGCAAGATATTAGACAACTCTCAAAAGATGGTACGACTCAGATCCCACCTAAAAGGCAAAGCTAAGTTTGCAGTGAATCATCTCTTGGCCAATCCTGATAACGTTAACAAGATTATGAAAACTTTAGAACAAGCTTTCGGTAATTCTGAAAAGATTATTTCAACATTGATAGAAAAAGCTAAATGTGTTAAAGCCCCTGATCTTAACAGACCAGAAACCATCGTGGGATTTGGAACTGCAGTAGACGCATTAGTTACCAACGTAATATCTTTTCAACTTGAAGAATATATGAACAAAATACAATTATTAAACGAACTTGTAGACAAATTGCCTAAAATTCTATAACGTGAATGGCACAAATTTGTGATGCAATCACAACAAAAGAAAAATCTACAAATGTTTCAATCATGGATACAAGATGAAGTTAACACTGTGTACCTACAAATCAAACCTGAGCCGGTTCAAGAAAGATCTTCTGAAACTAGAAAAATTATAAATCAAGGAATACATACAGCAAAAGAAGAGAAAAGGAATTTTTGTCATAACTGTAATATCGAAAACCATATAATAACTTCATGTAGAAAGTTTATGAGGTTACCAATATCAGAAAAGCGAAAGATAGTGAGAGAGAAAGGATTATGTTATCTATGCCTTGAGAAAGGTCATCGTTCTGCAGATTGTTCCGAAAAACAAGTATGTGACCTAGATTCTTGTACTAATATTCATCATCGTTTGCTTCATCCTCCTTCAATGAATAAAGAAAACAGCAAAAAAGACGAGAAACCTCCTGAATTTAATTCTAGTTCCTCAGATGTACTCAATACAGTCACTTCAGCTGGTTACGGATTTTTACCCATCATTCCAGTGAAAGTCACTGGTCCTCGAAAAACTGAAACCGTTCTAGCTTTGCTGGATACTGGTGCAAGTTTCACAATGATAAAATCTGACATTGCGAATCAACTTGGTTTGTCAGGGAATGTGAAACCGTTGTCATTTAATGTATTTGGAAATGACGTAAGAACTGAAAATGAATCCAGGCTAGTCGATTTGACAGTTGAAGGAGTTCTCCGAAATTCGAATAGATATTTAATTAAAAATGTTCGTACTATTAACAATCTAGTAGTTCCTTCATCTAAGTTGGACTTTGATGAGATACAAGAAAAGGTCGTCTATCTAAATGGAGCACGTGTTAAGTCCATTCCTGACAAACGACCTCAAAAGATAATCGGTTTTGATAACCATCGCCTTTTCTGTCCACTACAAACAATTGAGGATCCTAACGAAAATGGACCATCTGCTCATCTTTGTCGATTGGGGTGGTATTTGTCTGGTGTCACGAGGGGAGAGTACTCTTACTTCGCTTGTGAATCATATCACTCTGAATCAAAATCTGAAATGAAAGAGACTGAAAAAGAAACAGTAGTAAAAGAAACTAGCGAAGAAACGCAAGACAAAGTAGATAGTTCAACTGAAACTGAAGAGAAGCCTAAAGTAGAAACGAAAGAAGTCACCGAAACAATGGAAGAATGTGTAGAAAAACATGTTACTGAAAAGACAAAAGCGACTAAAATTGTAAATACTGATTCTGAAGTAGCGAAAATAGAAGAGGCAAAACCAGTAGAGGAAGTTAATTCTACGTCCAAAACGAAACCGGTAGAAACAGAAAATGACAAACCGGTAGAAAAAGAAACTGAATCTTCAGTAGAAAAAGAAAAGAAAACAACTGTAGAGAAGGAAACAACCATAGAAAAAGAAACCCCCAAAGAAAATGAAACGACAGTAGATGCCGCTAAAGAATCGAAAACCGAAACAAAGAAAGAGGAATCTCCCGCGAAAGATGAAACGGTGAGGAGTGAAACTCCTGTTCCTCTACCAGGTATCTGGAAAGAAAAGGACAAATTCCGAGCTACGTGGAAGTATTGTCAACATCTTAGCAATGAATTATGGAGACGATGGACGCATGAAGTTCTACTACTATTAGGTCCCAGAAAAATCTGGAGAAACAAGACTGAGCCCATCAAGGTAGGAGATGTTATATTAAAGGATGATCTGGTGCCAAGAAACACATGGAAAAAAGGGATCATCAATCAAGTGTACCCTAGGAAAGACGGGCAAGTTCGGATTTTGGATGTACGGGTTGCATTTGCAAAAAAAGAAAAAGATGAAGAGCCTACCATTAGGACTTACCGCCGACCAGACGTGAAAATCAGGAGAGAATGTCGTTTTGAGGACAAAACGGGGAGGAGAAAATGTGGTTGCTCAGCAACGAGAAAAATATGAAATGTATTGTCAGCAATGATAAAAAATATAAAATATATTGTTTTTAGATCAAAGTAAGTGAATTGAAAAACAGTTACAAAAAATATGTCAAAAATTATGTAAAAATATGAATCTTGTGTTACAATTGAATTAAATAAATTGTGTTTTCTTTAATTCCATACTGGAACCTTTTGGCTTTAATTTAGTGCGAATGAACGCGAGAAAATAAGTGTGTATGCAGACACAGGCCCATTCAGTCGAACCCGAGCGGGATACAAACACGTTCTGGTCGTTGTGGACGCACTTTCTAAATTCGTTTTCCTAAGACCCGCGAAACAAACGGATACCGCGGCTGTTATTAAATCTACGAGAGATTTTCTCACTATTTGGGAATCCTAAAATCATAATTAGTGACCGCGGCACAGTTTTTACTTCAGAAAGTTTCGAAACCTTCTTTAATGACAGACAAATAAAACACGTTCATGTGGCTGTGAGCACCCCGCACGCAAACGGCCAGGCTGAACGTTATGTTCGTACCGCAAAGTCAGCACTAGCTAAGTGTGCTGCTGCTGAAGATTGGGACGGAAAATTGGAGCAAATTCAATTCAGTATAAATAACACGATACAGCGAGCGCTGGGAACCACACCGAGCCGAATTTTACTAGGTTTTGACCAGGAGTACTTATGCGACCAAGAAATTCGAGAAATTATAAGAGCTTGTAACGAGTGTAAGCCCATAGATTTTGTGGAGCTAACGCGTGCGGCCGTGGATAGAATTAAAAACGTTGAAGCTTACAATAAAAATAGATTTGACCGAAACCGTTAACCAGCATATTGCTATAAGGTTGGGGATTTTGTTTGTATTAACGCCCATAGATTGCGGCCGCGGGTAGAATTAAAAACATTCAAGCTTACAATAAAAATAGATTTGACCTAAACCTTCAACCAGAATATTGCTATAGAGTTGGGAATTTTGTTTGTATTAAACGACCTCAAATTGTTATGCGAGGAAGTGTTACTTTTACTCCAAATTTTAAGGGTCCCTATATTGTAACAAAAGTACTGAAAGATAGATTTGTCGTTGAAGACATACCCGATTTTCAACATACCCAGAAATTTTATACTAGCATCTGCTCCCCTGACAACATGAAATTATGGCCTGCTGATGATGATGGTGAAATTAATAAGGCTGTAGTCAAGGGCGACTAAAATTGTCAGAACGGCCGAAGCTGTAGCATATAATTTCAAATTTTTGTATTTTCCCGCGCGTTACCAATGCGAAGTTAGTTAGCATGTTGGTAAATAAGAAGAAGATAATGGCGTAGTCGTAGAGTAGTGTGTGAAATTGTAGCAGAGTGTGAAATAATGTAACTGTGTTTTGTAAGAATAGACGAGTTTTGTTAGAAAATATCAGTGCGTTAAGAAACGCAACTTTGCGGCCATCCAAATAGAATAATCTACATTAATTATGGATGTAAAAAGTGATTATTTTTGTAATTTGAGTGGTGATGTTAAAGAAAGTTATAAGAAAAAAATATCTCATAAATAATAGAGAACGGGCACTCAACTGTTTCCGTGAACCTTAATAAACGAAAATTTAAACTTAAAATAAATACCTTTATTTAAGCATATTTTGAAAATATAATACCTATTTAGAAGAAAAATTTCATGAAAAAGTAATTTGTAGACTACTATATATAATTCTAGACAAATTTTAATTGTTAGAGGTCAATGACCCCGCAACAACTCTAGAAAAACTAAAAGGTTTATTTCATTTTATGAGATAAAATATTGTATTTGGAGTATAGAAGTTATAAATATTTCACTTCATTTCAAAATTAAATTACTACCTTATCCTTTAATTAATATATTTCTTTCAAATTTCTATATCGTCAACTGCTCTTATAAAACTTGTATGCTTATAACTCCGAAATGCGTTTAATTACTCTTGGGTGTAAATACTTTGTTGGTAATAAGATAATTGATTATATCCATTGGCAAAATATTCGAAAAATCTGATATATCCTATGAAAACTCACTTTCATCGCAATCATACGGCTCAGTATTACTAATTAACTTGATTTTAGCTAAATAGCGAAGTTGCATATCAGGTGATAGCTTCTTGAAATACATAGACATTGTAAAAACCACCTATTAAGCTCGCACAATGAAACAGGAGAAAAATTTGTTGTTCTCACCAAAATGTAAGGCAAACTGACTTCAGATTTTGAATTAGCGCCAAGAAAGTTGGTTGCCAATGAAGTCAGTTACAGGCCAGGGCAGCAAGATCAGCTGTTTCGAAGGTTACCGGAAACAGCTGAGTGCCCGTTCTCTATAGAGCCCTTAAAGTGTCAACCAACTTTGTTGGAATAAATTCAAATATTCAACGTATACGCGCTGTTCCGTCAAGAAGAAGAAGAATGTTATAATTTTGTGTAACGTATGTCTGATTTGATTCATTTCTTTGTCATATGACTCATATTGAATTTCGTAATATCCTAACCTCTAAAACAGTATCAAAATTATTTATTATTTTTTGGTAAGTTTTTTTTTGTAGATTTCTTTTGATTTCTTGGGTAGTAAGTTTTCCATTATTGTATCTTCTTCTTCCATTTTCAATTTCTACACAGATATTCGAGTACACTGTCTAAACTTGTAGAGAATTTACTGTCGTTCTCTACGTTCCAATTTATTTATTTTTTTCCTGTAAACAATTCAACCCATGGCAACTACTGATCACTATGGTAACGCATAAAAAACACATTTAGCGACTAGATACCCGTAAGCAATTAGCGACATTTCAAGCTTCAGATTTCATTTATAAAAATCTTACACTCAAATCGGAGAAGTTTATTATGGCAAAATTAAATAAACAATTGTATTACACTCGCGATTAAAATGAATGTTTAACTCGCGGCATTAAAACGCTCGCGTTGTTAAATGTACCGCTCATTAAACATTCATTTAATCCGCATGTATAATAAATAACTATTATTAAAGCATATTTTAAAAATATAATACCTTTTTAGAAGAAAAGTTTCATGATAAAGTAATTTGTAGACTAATATTTATAATTCTAGATTACAACATCTCTAGAAAAACTAAAAGGTTTATTTCAGTTTATGAGATAAAATTTGTATTTGCAGTATAGATGTTATAAATATTTCACTTCATTTCAATATTAAAATACTCCCCTATCCTTTAATTAATACATTTCTTTCAAATTTCTACATCGTCAACTGCTCTGATAAAACTTATACGCTTCTAACTCCGGAAAGAGTTTAATTACTCTTGGGTGTAAACGCTTTGTTGATAACAAGATAATTGATTATATCCATTGGCAAAATATTCAGAAAATCCTATATATCCTACGAAAACTCATTTTCATCGCAATCAGTATTACCAATAACTTGATTTTAGCTAAATAGCGAAGTTGCATATTAGGTGATAGCTTTTTGAAATACACAAACATTGTAAAAACCACCCACTCGCAAAATAAAACACTAGAAACATTTGTTGTTCCACACCATAATGTAAGACAAACGGACAAACTGAGATCAGATTTTGAATGAGCGCCAAGAAAGTTAATTGCCAATGAAGTCAGTTAAAGGCCGGGGCAGCAAGATCAGCTGTTTCGAAGGTTACCGGCTTAGACCAGGAATAGAGGGGGAGACAAGGCATAGTCACGCGTATATTTCCAAATCATCTAAGCGATTTTGAACCTTATTGAAATGTCAAAATCAGCCGCAAAAGGCTAGTCGACCAGTTAAATACTGTTATGTTACAGTTGGCCAAATCTAAATAAATACTTGATTATCCATAACTACAAATTATCTTGATTTTGTTGTATAAAACTAAAATAAATACGAAAGAATATTAAAATAAAAAAAAACGTAATGTAAATAACTGACAAGTTAAAACGGTAGGTGTCACTTGTTAACATTGACAACTTATTCGTTCGATTGCACACGTATGTAACACATCTGGCCGACTAGCCTTTTGCGGCTGATTCTGACAGTTCAATAAGGTCGAAAATCGCTAGGATGATTTAGAAAGTAGTCTTATGGCGAAATACATAGCATGCCCTGTCTCCCCCTCTATTCCTGGTCTAAGGTTACCGGAAACAGCTGAATCCCCGTCCTCTATAGTGTTTTTTTGGTCTGTGATAGGCGGTGTGCACGACAAAGCCAGTAGATATACTAAAGTACCGACATGGCGGCCATCTTGGCCTTAAAAAAGCAACAGTAATGATTTTTCGTGTCGCTAGAGGCGCTGCTATTGCAGGTGTCAAATGTCACATTGGTAATCACCAGTTTTAATTTTGGTGTGTCAAATAAAATAAACAGTATTTACCACAGATAATGCCTTGTTGCTGTGCAATAAATTTTCATCATAATAAAAATATAATACATTTTTTTGCATATCAAATGTTGAAGAGAGGTGTCATCAGTGATTTACAAACATTGGAAGATCCGATATTTAATCGAAATATGTAATGCATTGTGAAGTAAGAACTTTTAATTTGAATAGTGTTGTTGAAATTAACATTTTCTATTATTACAGAAACATTTTGTAGATAACCAATGACATTGCCAACATTACAGAACCTTGCTATAACACAAATATATGCATTCCCATGGGCGCCCATAGGGGGGGGGCAAGAGGGGGCGCTTGCCCCCCCCCCTGGCTTTTCTCTAATTTTAAGAATTTTAAAAGCAAAGTTACCATTTTTAATTGTTTTGCCACGGCTACTTATGTCGCATTCTAATGTCCTTACATCGCTCTGTTGTTTTCTTCTTTCGTTCTGTTTCCTAACGTTCAAATCTTCATCATGAAGTTAGCGTGTAAGCTTCGCGCGCACATAATTTAAAAGATACATCCGCAGTACAAATTATAAATAAAAATATTACCAATACCATAGCTGAAGCTAATCGTGCTACTAGATTAGGAGCACAACAACTATCAAGTGCTACTGTTGAGAGCTATTTTATTGTTTCCCTTAAAATAATTTCTAAATATTCAGCACTTCTGGAACCCGTAACAAATATTTTGCAGGGTATTTCTGTTGATATGCTAGCTGTACAGAAACATATTAATCACTTATTGGATATTTTTAATAAACATAGGAACTCTGATTTAGAAATAATTTTTACAGAACTATTTAATAGCGCTGAAGAAGTTGCACAAAATTTTGATCTTGAATTAAAAATGCCGAGAGTCGCTAGTGGTAGAAGGCAAATTCACCGTGCAAACTACGAAGCTAATTCTGTGCGAGAATATTTTAAAAAAGCAATTTTTATAAATTACTTAGTTTTTTTAATTAGTTCTTTAAATTCTCGGTTTTCGAAAGATGATAATGTTGCCTTTTTGCTTTGAAATTTATAAAAAATGGCCATTTTTTATAAATTTCAAAGAAAAAAGCTGTATAAGTCTTCTGGGTGACGATTTTTTCATACAATTTTTATTTTCCGACGATAACACTATGTTTGAACATATATATTTATTTTTATTTATAATTTTTTAACGCCTTAGTCTTTTGCCCTGATGAAGCTGTGAGTGGCAGCGAAACGTTGGCCTCAGACTAAACAATAAACAAATTTAGACTGCATTCCTGCTATTTTTCCTCCCATTGTACATTTTACCCAGCAATCTCCAAAGCTTTAGAAATTTTAATTTGTCTTCCTCCAACTACATGAAAGATCTTTTAGCACTCTAAGAAGAGTTAAACATGGATTAGGTCTACTATTAGCGAAGATCGGCTAGACGGTTTATGTATGATGAACCTCCATCGCGATTACATAAGCGAAAATAAACAAAAATATATAGACGAAGTTCTAAATAAATTTGCCAAAGATGCAAGGAATTTTAAATTAGCATTTTCGGAAAAAGAATAAGTAGGTAATGTTGTTTATTCACAATCAGTTGGTAATATAACGATTTCTGACTTTTAAAAAGTTGGGAAGTTAGTTATTGTTAACCTTCGCGCCTTGTTCAGCTATCTTCGCCCTCGACAGTAATGAAACACTTTCCACCTCGGTTAGTAATGTACTATTACTGTATTGTAATTTTTTTCCATAAATATTTATGTTGTTTTATATTTTCAAGAACATACTTATTTTTAGTATATTATATTTTTGTATTTTTGACTTTGCCCCCCGCTGGACAACATTGTATGGGCGCCCATGTGCATTCCTATAATAATCTCAGAATAAGGTACGTACAGTTTGCGGATACTTGTTTTGCAAATTCTCAGTTTCTCTAACACAATAAAAATTACTTAATATCACACCACGTTTGACAATGACAATTTACACCTGCGACAAAAGCGCCTCTAGCGACACGAAAAATCATTACTGTTGCCAAGGAGGACTGTTGCTTTTTAAAGCCAAGGGCCGCCATGTCGGTACTTTAGTATATCTACTGGCTTTAGTGCATAATAAGGTACCTTTATAACCAGGGTATGGCCATGGCGTGGCTCACGTTTCGTCCGCCATTACCGGGACATCTGTTATGTGTTGTTCTTGCGCAAATTATTATGTATTTTCGTGGATATTTGTTTTATGTTAATGAAACACACATTTAATTATCATTTTAATACGTATTTACAGTGTAAGTAATATATTTTATTTACTTGTGTAGATTGTTGAGATTCCCACCACGATTACTGACATATTGAAAACAATCATTTAAATTTTAAAAGGTAAGTTTAGAATATACAATTATTATGTAAATAAGAACTACAGATATTAAATTGGATGTGATAATAACAACCCATGTCATATATTCTACGTAACCTCTAAATGTAAATATTAATAATAATTGTGTATCTCTTAAATTAATGAATTTTTATTACCTTTATAAATTCACAGTGTGCTAATTTAATATTCTTCTATAATATAATATCACATTTATTACAAATAAATAAGGAAATGAATTACCGACAATGGCGGCAATCTTGGCCCATGGCCATACCCTGGTTATAAAGGTACCCTAGTGCACAAAAGTAGTTAGCGCCGACAGCGGATAAAAATGATAAAATGGTTACTCATTGAAACAGCAAGGTTATTGAATAGATCTTATAGATCAATCCATAATAAATGAATGTGGTGGAGGACAGCTGTCAAAAATAAATTGCATACATATTTTACTCAATGATGGAGCAATGGAAAAAATTATGGTTTAATTTTATGAATAATTTGTATCAAAATTTCTCGATTTATATAATATTAAACAAATATATAATTAAATAATTTTTAAAAATATTCATAAGTGCGGTTAAAATCACACCTGCCCTCCACTTATGACGTCATGTTGGATTGCCTTATAGTGCTTTACATACCAGATGTAAGAACTGGGGAACGCTTAGGATTGAGAGAGATAATTATATTAAGCATCGATTTTCCGCGCATCACCGCTGCGCAGGTCTAGCTGAAACTACCGACGTTCGCGTATGATTTCCAATTTGAATCACTTTTGAATTAATAAATATTTTCAGTTATATGCCAAAGGAACGAATGTGCAAATTTAGCGATTTTAAGTTTAATGTTTAATACACGAATGTGTTGCTTGGTTAGTATATATTTATCTGCCAAATTCACGAATATTTTATAAGTTGAACCTTGAAATTTATAAAACTTTAATCACGAAATTATATAGTTCTAAAATGTAATTAACTAAAAACACAAATGTACCACATTAACGTTATTTTGGAATGAAACTATAGCAAACTAATTCACTGTGATGCACGAATGTTGTCAAAATAATTTTATATAACAGTTCCAACCGTTTGAATATTAAGACGCATTTTACTCAAAACTAGTAAAATACACATTCGTTCTTTTGGCATATTTTATTCCTACCCAGGGCCGGACTATAGCATAGACAAATAAGACAAATGTCTAGGGCCCGGTTTTTTGGGGGGCCCGGTCAAACGGTCTACTTTGAAAAAAAAAATGTAAAAATAAAATAAAAGTTTCGTTTTATTTCACAAAATAAATAAAAGTTTATCCATATACTCAATTTAAATTTAATCACAGACATATAATAAGATATATGGATATGATGGATGTGAAAAATATGCTATACATGGAAAAAATTTCAGGGATGCGTATTGCATACTGCGCAAGCGGCGACAAAGATATTCGAGATTCGACCTACCCTCTAGTCTGTCTTTCTGCTTTTACTACTTATCGTACGTCGATTCTTGCGGTCTCTTGTGTTGCCATCTGTTGTGCGTTTGTTGTCATTACAAATTTTTTAATCTAACGGTTATTTTAGTTTTGTATTTGATAGCATAAATATTACATGTGCATTATAAAATAGTGCAGCATTGCTTAGTTAAATGTTGTGGGAGTAAGGATCAGATTCCTGGAATAACATCACAAGTAAGTAAAAGTTATATGTTTGGATAGTATAAAATTGATATTTTGTGGAGAATTATTCGACAATAAAGAGAGAGCATTGCTGAAAAACGATAGACAGTCACGTAACACATCAATTTCGCGCCAAATTGTCCGCAAATATATGCGTGTCTCTCATATTTAGTCCATTTGAATTTCGCGCCAAATTGTCCCTGAAATTTATATCATGCGCGAGGTCCTTCTGTGGCATATATCTGTTATATGGCTTCAACAGTCTATTTCTTATTATATGTCTGTGAATTTAATCTAAATCTACAGGTTTCATTTTTTATTTAGTACACTGTACATGAACAACATTTCGCTGACTAGCTGATCTGTAGGTGGCGCGTGACACTTGATATTGGGTGCGTACATGCACATTGCATAGTGCGCAGAAGTCTAGTAAAAACATTAAACATAGCAAGAGTAGAGAGACGATTTTTGGCTCTTAATATTAAATTTCTGGAAGTGATTAGTTAGTTGAAGTGTTGAAGTAGCTTTTTATATAATAAATTGTATAAATATTTTATATAAAATGAATTATCATCATGCTTCCGGTGCCGAAAAAAGAAAGCGTAAGAAGAAAATGCAGGAAGAAAGAAATAAACAAAAAAATGCTCTGTTTAAATATATTATTAATACAAAAACAGATAATATTGATGCGGAAGTTCAGTCTGAAGCAAATATTATAGAAAAAGAAGTTGGTGAATATTCTGGAAACCAGGAAGTACACGCAGAAATGACAGAAAGCAATGAAACTGAAATTGCAGTAATAGAAATGAAAAACATAGAAGGCATGCCAGATATTGTGGAGAAAAACCAAAATGCAAGTGATGAAGAAGAAATTCAAAATATAGAATATATACCTAACACCGTTAATGATACTTTAGTTTTGGAAAATTTGGACATTTCTTTGTGGCCTTTAAATTTAACAACAGACATGCAACATTATTTGCTTAAAAATAAACCACCATCAAATATTTCATTTATACATACCGCTAAAAATGTAGTAACAGAAGGTAGAAAAACTGTAACTCGGTCATTAAAGAAAAACATTTTTATTCGCAATAAAGCAAATGGTGAAAAAGTTGAACGAGAATGGTTAGTGTACAGTCCAAAAAGTAAAGCAATTTACTATTATGTTTGCAAGATATTTTCGATCAAACGAACAACTTTTACAGAAGGATACTCGGACTGGAAAAATGCAAATGTAAGAGTGCAAGAACATGAAAATTCTACTGATCATAGACATTCTATTAAAAATTTAATAGCAAGAAATTTAGTTGAGGGACGTATAGACACTATCGTTGAAAAACAGTATTTAGAAGAAAAAAAATATTGTGGAAAAGTACTGCTACGGGTAGTAGCAACAATAAAGTTTTTGGCTGAAAATTCTCTTGCATTTCGTGGCAGTAATGAACTCTTTTCTGCTTCCCATAGTGGAAATTACATAGGAGCTCTAGAATATTTGGCAGAATTTGATGAGTTTTTAGCTTCGCATATAAAAAAATTTGGGGCAGCTGGAAAAGGCAACGTGAGTTATCTTTCGTCAACTATTTGCGATGAATTTATTGAAATATTGAACAAAAAAATGTTGGAAACATTCGTGTCAGAAGTTAAAGCCGCCAAATATTTTTCAATTATAATAGACTCTACCCCTGATATAACACACGTAGACCATTTAACTTTTATACTGCGTTATGTATCAGAAGATGGAATCCCAATAGAGAGATTTTTTGGATTTTTACCAATTTATTCGCACACAGGAGAATCATTCGAAAATGAAGTTTTAAAGAACCTTGAAATATTAGGTCTGGATATTTGCAACTGTAGAGGACAAAGCTACGACAATGCGGCAAATATGTCTGGAAAATACAATGGACTCCAAAACCGCATTAAAAAACATAGTCAAACAGCCCATTACATTCCTTGTGCTTCACATTCTTTAAATCTGATAGTAAGTAGTGCTAGTGAATCATGTTTGCAAGCAATAACATAGGTATTTTAATTTATTGGAGAATGTTTATACATTTTTTTCGGCGTCTACTCATAGGTGGAATACTTTAGAAAAAAGTTTTGCAGCAAATAATAAACATTTTACAGTAAAAAAATTATGTACTACTAGGTGGTCTTGTAGAGCTGATGCAGTTAAAGCAATTCGCTCTGGGTTCAACGAAATAAAAAATGCTCTACTTGATATATCTCTAGATGAATCTCAGAAATGTTCTGTAAAACTGGAATCCCGAGAAATAGCAAACAAAATTAATAATTTAGAATTCATTTTATTAACAGTTATTTGGGATAAAATTCTTTCCAGAATAAATGCAAGCAGTATATCTTTACAAGACCCTACTATGCCAATCTCGTTTGCGGCAAGTATTTTTGACAATTTATTTAATTACGTTAATAGTTTAAGAAATATATTTCCGGAAATAGAAGCGGAGGCATTAAACGCGTCAGAAATAAAAACTTACTCCGATACTAATAAAAGGTCCCGAAAACGGAAAGAATTTTTTGATGAAGTTCATTATGATGAGGATGACAAAAGTTCATGTAATCAGGGTCAAGAAGCCTTTAAACGAAATTGCTTTTACGTAATATGTGACAAAATATCTTTTGACCTAAAACTACGTAGCAAAAGTTATAAAGACATTAATGAGATTTTTAAAGTATTTCATACAAACTCAAATGACAATGTATCAATTGAATCTGAAGATACCACATTACTAAAAAAAATGGTACAGTGAAGACATTGATACAAAAGAATTGGAGGAGGAACTGTTCCAATTTCTATTACTTTGTAAAAGCCAAAATTTAACGTTGCCATCTGACATGCTACGATTTATAAAGACTACAAAAATTGTATCGACATTTCCAAATATGGAAATCATATTACGTATATTTTTAACTTTGCCTGTATCGAACGCATCTGGTGAAAGATCGTTTTCGGTGTTAAAACGAGTAAAAAACTATTTACGAAACTCATTAAGACAAACAAAATTAAATTCTTTAGCTGTATTATACATAGAACAAAATGCGTTGGACAATATTAATTACGAAGAAATAATTGATAAATTTGCAGAATTGAAAGCCAGAAAAAAGGATTTTTGAATTAATTTCATAATCATTTTTTCAAAACTATGGTTTTGACATTTAACAGAATAAATGTCGTTTTCTTAATTTATGACATACAAACAAAAAGTTCGAATTCTATTGATTGTATTGATACATAATCAAATGCATGTTTATAATTATACTAACAATGGAAACTGTATTAAAGATTTTTGAAAAACTGACTATTTTTGTTAATTATTATTACATACCTATCATTTATTATTTTGTTAGAAAGTTCTTGTAAAAATTACATAACACCCCGGGTGTAGGGGCCCGGCAGGAAAAAATGTCTAGGGCCCTAAAATAGGTTAATCCGTCCCTGTTCCTACCGAATGATGGTATGGTAAGGATATTGGGGATTAAATTTACACAATATGTTATAAAATATTTTAATCTTTTTTAAATTGTACAGTTTTTTTTGCATTTCTGTCTTATTCTTGTCTTACAAACTATATTCAAGCATAAATTTAATTCTGTAATTGCTAATATACAAATATAACTTACCGAAAAAAGGACATATGAATTCACTCATTAAACAATTTTGTTCTCAATTCATGTTGAATACAAAAAATTATTCACTCACAAACAACATGTTGCTTTCAAACAAAGAGACAAAATGGCTGTTGCCGGGGCGCGGTTACGTGGACGTGGACGAAACGACCGTTCCAGCAATGCGCAAACTATATGCGCAGTAAATAGTTGCTTAATAGTGTTATCTTTGTTCCTCTTACGGTGTTGTATATATCTTTCTTGTTTAATCCTAAGAGTTCCCTTCGTTTGTACGTAAAAGCATATGTTTGCTTACATCTAGTAAGTTACTATAAGATCTATGGGTTATGTTTTATGTCAGAATAATTTTACAATTTCTATTTTATAAAATATTTGCAATGAATGCGAATGATAAAACGTCAAATATTATGTGATGCAGTGGGGGATGTAATAATTCTTACAAAATTACCGATTGAAGTAGCAAATTTTATAAATTTCCTAGAAGATTATATGAGGAACAGATGTATAAGAAAATAACTTCAACAGATATCGTCCACTAACATGAAAAATTCTTTTTGGTATACATATTGTTAAAAGTAAAGATTATAAATTTTAAAATATAGTTTGAAGTTGGCCTGAAAATGTTTTTGTTACTTGGCTGCTAGATGTGAACAAGTAGAATTAAAAAATATTCAGTTGTTATATATGATTATGAGGTTTTGACATGTAAATGTAAAATATTACAAATAAAAAGTATTCTTGTAAAATAGAACTGCGTACTCTTTAAAATAAATAATCCTGAACAGGTTATGGGCCCAGGATACACTAAAAACCAATAAAAACTAATATTTGTGTCTACAGTAAAAAGAAGCAAAAAAAAAATGGTGTCGACTGAAGAAGTAGCTCAGATTGAGAAGTTAGAAAACGCTGAATCATATCAAGTTTGGAATTTTCAAATTACAATCCTTTTTAAAGCAGCTGGATTATATGAAATAGTAAAAGGAGAATCGAAAATAGAAACATTGACCAAAGACGTAGAAAAAGAAGAGTGGAAGAAGAAAGATGCTAAAGCTCAAAAAGCCATTATAACTTCAATTGATAAAAGAGTTCTGATGCATATCATGAACTGTAATATTTCTGCTGAAATGTACAGCAAGTTATGCTGTATTTACCAAAAAGATAATGAGTAACAGAAGTGTGCATTATTACAAGAATTTTTTAACTATAATTATAAAAAAGGCAGTGACATTTCTCTTCACATAAGCAAGCTAGAAAATTTAGCATACAGATTAAAAGCACTAAATCAAGATATCAATGATGAAATGTTGATCTCCAAAATTTTAAGCACATTGCCAGAAACCTATAAGCATTTTCGTACAGCATGGGAATCTACGCAACAAAAGGAACGTACTTTAACGAATCTAACATCCAGGCTTATTGCAGAAGAAACTATGACTAAAACCAGTGAAAATGAAAGGAAAGTAGCCTTCAATGCAACAGAAAAGATTTGTTTTAAATGTAAAAAACCAGGATACTATTGGCGGTTCTGTAAAGCAGATGAAAGTAGTATACGCAAAGAAATCAAGTGCTTTCATTGTGGAAAAAATGGCCATTTGGCGAAAAATTGTTTCAAGAAGGATGACAGTTATGGTAACAGAGAGAAAGTGTCATGTAAATATTGCAAGAAAAATAATCACATGGAGAAGGATTGTTTTTTTAAAAGAAATCATGATGAAACAAAAATGAAACATGAAAGGAAATTAACATTTCTGTCCGAAGAAGCTATGATACAAGAAAAATGTGAAATATTTGTAGTAGACTCAGGTTCGACATCACATATGGTAAACAACATTGACCTATTCAACGAATATGAAGAAGCAAATACAGAAATTTGTGTTGCAAAGAAAAATGCTACCATGAAAGCAGATGGAAAAGGACTTATAGAAAATGACACATGTATTTTGGAAAATGTACTGTATGTGCCTGGAGTCAGCAAGAACTTATTATCGGTAAGTGCAATTACAGAAAAAAATGGACAAGTCACATTTAAAAACAATAAAGTCTACATAAGTAAGAATGAAAAAGTGGTACTAGAAGGCGAGAAGAATGAAAATTGACTGTATTATGTAAAATTTTTAAAGAAAAAGGAAAGTATGTTGACTTTAAGTAAAGAACAAAAAGTAAAAGACTGGCACAGAAAACTAGGACATTTAAATATAAACAGTATGAAAAAGCTAACAGAAAATGAAATGTCTACAGGATTAGACATTAATAAAAAAGATTGTGACTCTCTTGACAGAATATGCAAGGTATGCCTCAAAGCTAAACAGACTAGATTTCCATTTGACAGTGAAAGATATAGAGCAAGAAGACCACTAGAGATAATTCATAGCGACATAGCAGGTCCAATAGATCCTATGACATGGGATGGCAAGAAATACATGTTAACAGTTCTTGACGATTTTACTCATTATACAGTGGTTTATTTGAATAAATGGAAGCTTATAAAAACTTGAAGGTCTCAAAACTAAGATGCGATAATGGCGGTGAGTTTATAAACAATGAAATGAAAAGTTGGTGTAGAAGAAAAGGGATAGTTATAGATGCGACAATACCACACACGCCCCAATTGAATGGTAAAGCAGAACGTCTCAATCGTACCCTTTTAGAAAAAGCACGATCACTGATTTTTGACTCTGATTTGTCAAAACAATTCTGGGGTGAATCCGTAAGAACAGCAGCATATCTCTTAAACCGCAGTCCGTCTGAAACAGTACCTAAAACACCAAGTGAAATGATGCATCAAAGAAAACCAGACTTATCTAGACTACAAATCTTTGGCAGCGAAGCTTATGCGAAAGTTTTGGGCCAATTAAAGAAATTAGACGAAAGAAGTAAAAAATATATCTTTGTTGGCTATGCACTTAATGGATACCGATTATGGGACGAGAAGAAAAAGAAAATAATTGTTTCCAGAGACGTCGTGTTTAAGAAACCAGAAATTCGCAGTCATATACAAAATAAATCAATTAAGATAAAAATTAATAACGAAGAAGAGAATACATTTAGTGAAGAGTTAACTGAATCAGAAGTAATAACAAGAATGGGAGAAGGACAAGATAGAAGTAGAAGAGAACGACAAATAAAATTACCGAAAAGATTTGAAGACTACGTGATGTTAACCTATGAAGAAGCAGTAAATGGACCAGAAAAGGATATTTGGAAGAAAGCAATTGAGGACGAAAAGGAGTCACTAAGGAAAAATGAAACTTGGGAATATGTGAATATAGAAGAATCAAATGGGAAGAAGATATTAACAAGCAAATGGTTATTCAAAACAAAAGACGATGGTAGACGAAAAGCAAGGTTGGTGGTCAGAGGCTTTGAACAACAAAAAGTAATAGATTACGAAGAGGTATTTAGTCCAGTGGTAAATATAAGCTCCTTATGCTCATTATTTGCCTTGTCAATAAATAATAATTATGTCATTAAAAAGTTTGACATAAAAACCGCATTTCTATACGGCACATTACATGATGAAGATGAAGTATATATGTCAATTCCTGAAGGTTATGAACGAACTGAAAATAAAATATGTCGTTTAAAAAAGGCTTTGTATGGACTCAAACAAGCGCCACTTCGATTGAATGAACACTACAAATTTTTTGAAGCAAGTCGGTTTAAAATCACTGAATGTTGAGCAATGCATTTTCAGAAATGAAGAGAGAACTATGTTTTTGGCAATATACGTTGATGACGGTTTGATAGTCGTAGAAAACGAAAATGAAATTTACAACCTATTAGAAAAATTAGAAGAGAATTTTGAGATGACAAAATGGAATAAAGTAGAAACTTTTCTAGGAATCGAAATTAAAAAAGGACCGAACTGGATGAAAATTAATCAAGAAACTTATACACAAGCTATTTTAGAAAATTATAAAATGGAAAACGCAAAAACATCTATAATTCCCATGGTAAGTCAACAAGATACGAAAAATCAAGAAAAGACAAAACAAAAATTTCCATATCGAGAAGCTGTAGGTAGCCTTCTATATCTGGCAAATAAAACTAGACCAGATATAACTTATTCGGTAAATTACTGCAGCCGAAAAATGGAAAATCCAACAAATTTAGACATTAATAATATAAAATGCATTATGCGGTATTTGATCTCAACAAAGGATAATGGTATAGTATACACGAAAAGCGAAAACAGGAACTATGAATTAATCGGATACAGCGATTCAGATTTTGCAGGAGACATTGAATCAAGAAAAAGTACAAGTGGGTATGTAATTCTCTTTTGCGGAGGACCAATAAGCTGGTGTTCCAGAAAACAACCCATAGTTGCATTGTCGAGTACAGAAGCCGAGTATATCTCTGCCGCAGACTGCGTAAAAGAATTACTATTCCTAAAAGCTCTAATTGAAGATCTCGTGAATTCAGAAGTAAAAGTTACCCTAAAAATAGACAATCAGAGTGCAATGAAAATAATTAAAAATGGACAATTTAATCGAAGAAGTAAACATATTGATGTAAGGTTCCAGTTCATAAATGAAAAGGTTTAAGAAAGACTCCTCAATATAGAATACCTATGTTCTGAAGAAATGACAGCAGACATTTTGACTAAGGCTTTAAACAATAATAAGTTTCTAAAACATAAAAACGTTCTAGTTAAGTAAATAATTTATTGTAAATTATTATTTAAGTTTTTTCATGTGTTTGTGAACTTAAAATTTATAATCTTTAGGAGAAGGTGTTAAAAGTAAAGATTATAAATTTTAAAATATAGTTTGAAGTTGGCCTGAAAATGTTTTTTCGTACCTCCGTCCATTTTGACTAGTGTTACAGAACTCAAAATCGTCCAGAAATGCGCTGTTGCTGACCTAGGCCGGCAAAAGGAGTTGACATTACTGTTCTGGTGATATGTCAATTTAAGATTTTTTCAGCACAAGAATTAGCAAAATGTTTACAAATTTTAGGACTAAATCTTTAATTGTTGTAACTTAAATAACTAAATTTTGTCATAAAAATAATAATATGCTGTCATTACTGACTCGTATAGATTAATTATAAGTTCCAATCCATCTTTAGGACTAGTTTGTTTTGTAACTACAACTAACTTCACGTGATACAATTGAGTTTCCGCAATTTGTCATTAAAAATATGCGAAAGTATATAATATATATAAATAATGTTTGTATGTTATATTTTCAATAGATATAAAATTATTACGCATTTTAAGCTCAAATGTAAGTAATTATAATTAAACTTGCAATGCAAAACCGCTAAAAATATATGTTCATTTTTTAGGTTATGTAACATAGAATAAAATGTAGAGAAATATACGAAGAATTTATGGAGAAGTCGGCACGAAAAATCTTGTGTATCACACGCCCAGAAACTGTTTTGCGAGATCTCGTATTTGCAGGCCTCGCTTTCAGCTCGGCCTGTCAAAATAAACTCGATCTCGCAAATGTTCAGTTTCTGGCCTAGTGATACAAATAACTATTGTTACTTGGCTGCTAGATGTGAACAAGTAGAATTAAAAAATATTCAGTTGTTATATATGATTATGAGGTTTTGACATGTAAATGTAAAATATTACAAATAAAAAGTATTCTTGTAAAATAGAACTGCGTACTCTTTAAAATAAATAATCCTGAACATATATTTTATCATTGTAAAAGATACTTATCGTATGAATAAAATTCCAACAATGG
The DNA here is from genome assembly GCA_963082715.1 of Harpalus rubripes. NCBI lineage: Eukaryota > Metazoa > Arthropoda > Insecta > Coleoptera > Carabidae > Harpalus > Harpalus rubripes. Next base: position 52,163,024 of record OY720450.1, on the reverse strand, counting down.
TCGTCTGATTGCAATAATTATATAAAAATGTTTTTCTTAAGTTAATATTTGAACAAGATATAATACAAGAAGCAGGAAAGTATCTTAATATTGTATAATACTTGCAATTGTATGAAATAGAAGTCTATTTTTGACATAATTCGTCTATTTATTATAGATTTTGTACAAGTAATGTTAGGATAGAAATTCACATGGTTCGTATTTTTCGTGTATTTTCTTCTCCGAGCTTGTACAACTGATTCCACCAAGAGCCTGCTATATTTTCAATGAAGAATCTTCTTCATTTATTGCGAATATAAAAGAAAGTTGCTAACATCATCCACTGATATTGTGATATGTAGAAATTTTCTTCTTTCCAATCATTCAAGTTTTCCAACTTTTTAATCTCAATTTCCATATATTCTGCATCTTGTAACATTTAACTAATATTATAAATTATGATATAAATTTGAATATGATAAAATGGTTTACAGAAATCACACATATTATGAGAAAAATTATATTTTCTGCCATAGTACCTTCGCTGGTATTTTGACTCTTGATTATCACATCACATATATAGCATTTTAAATATTTACTTTATTCATTTCAATATACTATGATGTATAATATTCATACACAATAGTAACACTCAAAATAAAATTGTAAATTGTATCACTTTTTCGAAATGTCAAAATTGATTCGGTAACCAAAAATGCCAATGTAGCCGTTAGAGGCGCTGACGCTCAAAATGTGCACATCGCCTATTGTGATCCTTATTCTCAAATTAAAATTTCTCTAATTTTACAAATACTGAAATTATTGACTTAATCATTATTTAATATTAACTCGCAGTTATTATACTGGACAACAGTTAAAAGTTTGGAAGCTTATAAATATTACGAAGCAGGTTTACTTCAAAACATTGGTTACAAAAATAAACGAAAATGGAAAATTTATAGTTGTTGCACAGGTAAATAAATTCTATTTGTATAATTTACCTCTCGCTAAGAGAGGTATTGTATTCATGCTAAAAATCGCATAGTCAGATTTTAGTGAATAAGCACGTTTTAAGGTCCCTAGAATCCGATTATAACATTTTTTCGATGATGTCCGTATGTGTGTGTGTGGATGTGTGTGTGGATGTTGGATTCACGGTATCTCAAATACTATAAGACTTAAGACATTTTTAACTACGGATTCCTCAATCTAACAATAATGGGAAGAGTTGATTAAGTTTTGGTAATAATTGGACAACCGGAAGTAGTAGTTACAAGAAAAAAATCATCTAAATATTATTTATCGAAAATTTATGTTAATACTTATATTGAAGAATGTTAAATTCTTTATTAGATAAATATAAATTCATTATTACATCTTCTATAGATTTGGAGATAAAGAAATGCATATTAAATAATTTGATATAAAAATTCTCAAATCAAACTACTTCAAGGCAAGAAATTCAAATGTTTGTAATTGACAGATAAATGTCACAATCAAAAATATTTGTATGCCGCTGTCAAAAATATTTGTACACCATTATGAAGATTATGAAAATAAATAAAAAGTCAACAACGCAAAAGAATATACCTAAAAAAGAATATAAGAGTAATTTGCGAAAAAATTACGAATATAAAGAAAAAGAAAAGGAAAGTAGAAAAAGAAAATTTCAGGATATTGAATATAAAGAAAATGTATGTATTGTATATAATTTATATTAAAATATCCCATAGATTTTGCAAATATATATGAGAATTGTTTTGTAGTGAGACATGAAAATATGTATTTGTATTTAAAAATATGTTTCGTTTTATGCGTACAACCAGGTAAAATATCTGGCGAGAGGTTATGTGCTGGCCACATCAGATTTTTATAAAAGTTTTCAACGAGGTATTTTTGCAGGTTAAACACTCTCAGAGATTTAATGAGAAGAATTTAAAAGTGTGGGTGATTATTTTAGAAGATGGTGCTATATGTTGCGCACATTGTTCTTGTATTGCTGGTTTAGTTTAGACGAAGTATGTAGTCATGTAGCTACTGTACTATCTGCATTGCACTCCAGAAAATTAAAAACTGACGAATCATGTAGACAGAAATTAGTGAATTAAACTGGGGAGAAAAGCAGCACATTGAAGCTGGATTCATGCAACATTCATTTTCATTTCATTTACATTACATTTTAATTTCATTTTCACTAAAAAAGTAGGATATTCATACAAATTCACTAGTGATTTTATATCTGTGTATACTAAAATAGATCTCCGCACATTATCCTTGGCTATTTTGTTTTTGTACTCATTATATATTTTATTATAACTAATAGCGTTTTCGATTGAGTGCTCGCTACTGCTCTCAGGTCACTCTGCAAGTAACAGCTGTATTCGTTTGGGAAGTTCATAGCAACCGAGCATCTCGCATCGTATTCGATTGAGAACAGAAAACGCTCGCAGCTCGAGATCGCTCTGTGAGCAAGAAATTCTGCTCGACGTCGAAAGGTCGAGCGACTTGTTCAGAGCAATAGGACTGATCGAGCGACACGAGTGCAGAGCATGACATTACATAGCGAATTTCCGAGCGGTTTGCAAGTATGCCAATCGAAAACGCTATAAATTATTTAACAATATCAGAGCTGTTTTTTGGCGACGAACCGTATTCAAGGTTTTCAAACCGTTTTCGTATCTGACTTCATCGAGTTTTAAAACAATGACGTAATGTCGGTGTATTTGAATTTGGCAATTAGCGTTATCAAATAAAAATTTATTTGTAACGAAGGTTGAAGATCAAGGAGTACAAATTTTATTGAAATTATTTCTATGACTATGAAAATACCATAGAGCAAATTAATTTCCTGCATTTTTTAAAGGATAGTAGTGATATAGAGAGCAATTCAATAATAAACTGGATAGATAGATATTTAGAAGAAGATTTCTATTCATTATTTCCAATGAATCGAATTTGTCAAGTTTATTTACACACAAAACACTGAGCAAATTGTTGAGGTTAAACCTTCTCCCCCTCCCCCACTTCGAAAACGTTTCAAACGAGTACGTAGCACGCCGTACAATCCTACAACGTTCAAATGCTATGCCGTTCAAATCTTACGCCGTCCAAATTCCAGCTCGTACAAAGTTACCCCCACTATTTTTCCCATAGCTTACAAACAGGCGATTCCCATCTCGTACAAAATATGGTAAAACGGCACGGGACGAACAAATAAACAAGGGTTTTAAACCAGATATTTCATACGCATATTGTCCATCTTGCTTAAGTTTATCTACTGTACCACAGATGGATCTATTAGGCGCATACTTTTTAAATATTCTATTTATTTACTTTGTGTTTCATTAAATGAATATATTTTGAAGACGTCTTGATTTTATTTATTTAATCGTATCCAGCAAGTAGATATAAACAATTATATAAGGAATAACAAATCGAAAATGTAAAAAAACCACTGATGTTGATGTTCCTCGGGCCGTGACGAGGACGCTTATGCTTGGCCCATTTCATAGTAAATTTTAATTTTGACAGCTGTTAATTTCTTTTCCAATTTTTCCAAATTTTGTACATATTTTCGGGATCACAACGCAAATTATATGTGTACCATAACACGCAAAATTTAATAAAAGATGGAATTCACTTGCAACAATTAAAATTGTTATATTAAACCAAAATTGTATAAGAAACTACACAAAAGACCAAAGTAACCATTAAAAAAATTAATATAATGACATATATTGCCACAAAAAATAAAATCTGCATTTTATAATCGGTTTAATTAAATGGCGAAAAAAGCTAATTAAGAAATTGCTGTTTACGTTAACTGTCGCGAAATTAGAAAAAAATGAAATAAACGAATTTACAATTAATTTAGTGAACATATACAATCGAATAATAATAAATTAGTAATCTTTGAATGGACCTTTTCAATTTAAAGAGATAGAAGATATATGCAATGGGGATCTGCGCATAGTAAGAACAAATGAGATCAATGACGTTTGTTTCTAAAAAAATAGACGTAAAACGTTAAAATATCTCAGATAACTTTAAAAAAGCTTATCGAAATAAGTTAAAAAAGCTTTTATTGAAGTTAAAATGTCTAACGATGCAAATTTTCACTGAGAATACAGGTATTTTAATGACTGCAATATTTTTGACGTTTCGTTTGATAGCCCAACTGGCAGTTGTTCGCGCCATTTTCTTACTATTTGTAGCGATAGAAAGAGATAGCCGTTAAATTGAACAGGCCCATTCATTTATTGGCGCGAAACAATTTTTAAGAAAATTTCTCATTAGTTTGGATTTAAATTAGCTAGTTAGCTAATAGTATTACTATTGAGTTTACATCAAGGAAGACCAATTTATACGAAATAATACTTTATTTTTCTGACACATATATTTTTCAACAATACTATTTTACAAAACATTTTAGGCTACTATGTTTATCTTGTAAACATTTAAAACACAGTAGTCTATGATGACAAAATGTTTTTTCACATATATCCAACAATTACATTCTATTAGAATGTATCATTTTGTCAATTTTATACCAATGTCCAATTTTCTTTAGATATTACATATCTCTCGCACATGAGTGTTTATTCTTGTTAGGTATTGGTTGTCACATTGGCAAATCTTTCTCTACAGATGACTGACAGTGTGTATCATTTACTTCATTTTTCAATAAGAACATATGTCCATTTAACAACGTAATAATTTGATTTTTATTAAAATATCTTGATTTTTATTTGTTTTATATAAAAATTCTGTATTTCAACAGTTGCATCAGATTTGTATCTTCTTCATTAAAACTGATAAAAAATTGTCATTTTCTTCAACGTAGTCTTCGTCACCATTTGCTTTAGCCTTCTTATTAATATACCTACCGCTGTCGGTTTGTAATCTTACTCATTAATCGTGTGCATGAGCAATAAATTGTTTCAAACAATAATTTTACACAACAATTAACTAAAACTAATTATCAGGTTAAGGGGTAATTTTATTTGTTGTAATTTGTAATTTAATCTTAGATTATAATTATGAATTAATTTAAATTTTAATATGTATGTATACATTACTTGTTTTATATTTTATATAAAGAATTTTGTAGTACATGCACTTTAAAAAATATGTAATAATCAGCGCGCGCTTTCTCAATAGTAGTTCTTCTAAGCGGTGTCAGAGGCGGTGTGTATTACATTTCGTACATTTTGTTTTGCATTTTTGTTTCTCACTTATAGGCATATGGGATGTACTTGATTTAAATAATTAAATATATCATCATGGCTTGATACCCATTTCTGGGTGTACTAATCTGCTTCTATTCGCAGATTTCGGTAATGACAATATATCTTTAATTGTAGTTGAAAATGTTTACTAAGCTTTACCTCACGGCCTCTCAAAGCAGCCATGGAGAGTGTACTACAGAGGCCACTTTTGTGCTATTTGAAAATTATTTCAAATTTAAAGCTTGGCGTCAGTCGGAATCAAACCTTGGCCCTTCGAAACACAACTAATCACCTATCGCTACATCTATACGACTTCATTTAAAATTACAAGTGAAATATCTTAATCAAATTTGTGAATTTAGATTTGAATACCATTCACAAAACCACGATTACGAAAAATGGCTATTCCATTTCCCATAATATCGAAAAAAACCAAATGAAGAAATAATATATCATCCATTTAAAAAACAAAAATTGGAGGAATATCATTAGAGAGACATAATATATTGACTAAATTAGTAGTACAATTATGTACATATACCCGGATGTATTTATTATATTTAACTTGTCATTTGTCATATTAATTCCAGAATGTTATGAGGTAGAGCACATGTGAAGTTAGAATCTCGGGCTGATCGCCGACATCAATCTGTTAATAAAAATTGATGAGTTATCACACCTTCTATATTTATACACCGTGATTCAAAGCCAATTTATTATGTACAACTGTCATAATATTTTCTATTTTATTTTTTTTGTACCCATAGGCGTGCAACATGAAATATTTACGGATAGATTTTAATTAAAAATTTAATATAATTTCTGCCGTTACAAAGGAAGTAAAAATAATTTTGCTTATTGATTCAGATGTAAAATTTTATGCTCTACAATTTTTATTTGAAGCTTTTTACCTAAAATAATTAGGGGAGCAATGCGCACGGAAAAACTTATTTCCCATGTTAAACGCCTATGTTTCACTCTCCGTAATACACCCTATATATATATATATATATATATATATATATATATATATATATATATATATATATATATATATATATATATATATATATATATATATATATATATATAACTTAAATTTCTTATTCGATCAAATAGGTTTTTAAAAAGTTTATTTTTGTGAGTACAGAGTTATAATATTCTATAAACTACTTGATAATATGAATAAGGAATACAGACTGACTAGTCTCAAGCGTTACATGTCTTTTTATACTAATGTAATATGATAGAGTCACATACTGGTAAATCAGCACTTTGTCTATTTGTTAGCACTATAACTCCTCCCTCCTTAGATTCGAGCATCCTGGGGAAGTTGAAGTTCGACGTCTTCAGGGGTGCGAGATGACCTCTGTGTGGCTGGTTTCCTCTTCTTTATGTGTTTGTATACGAAGTACCCAACGATGATTGCAGCGATCGCATACAGGATGATGGACCATATACTTGGGATGTGCATATTGAATTTTTCTTCTGGTATCGAGACGATTGGATTGAAGGATATATCATTTAATTTCAAATGATTTAGGTTAACGGAGAAATTTGTAATTTTGTACGATTGGGATTTTAAATTCAATTTAGGGAGTAATAGGGGTTGACCATGGTTTTCATTTTGGAATATTAGTATTTGTTGCCTGAAGTGAATTTCGCAGTTGTTTTGATTATTAATTAGAAAGATTCCCTCTAAGGTTTGGATGTTGGTTTCTTCATGGCATTTAATGGTGATTTTCTCCTCGTTTGGGAAAACGGCTAGGTATTTGTTGATTTCTGGAATCACTTCGACATGATTTGTAATTAAATTAATTTTTGTATAATGACAGTGACTCGAAGTTTGATTTTGGAATATTTCTTCTTCGCACATCGCTGAGAAATGGGCGTGGTACTTATTAGGGCACTGAAATATTTTTGCTTGAACGCACATGTCATTCAGCGGCACGATCTCTTTATCAGATTTAAGAAGGTATTTTGTATTGGGAATGATTGTAATAAATTTTGATTCGTGTTTGGTTGGAATTGGGTACATGTAGTAGAGGTCGAAAGTTTTTTCAAAGTTTATGGGGGTAGAAATGAAATAGATTATTTGGGTTGCTTCTATTTTACAATTTATTTTTAACAACGACTCGAAGTCTAATAGATTCTCTTGTCTAGGTTCGAATGGTAACTGTAAATGGTAGAATTTTGAAATTTGTTTTAATTCTGCTAGTAGCTCCATGGGGTGTATTATACTAGGGTGCAGCGTTCTTAATTTACAAAAAGTGATTGAATTTTCAACGTCTTGTAAGACATTTAATATAGAGTTGTATAATATAATAAGTTGATCGTAAATGTTTTTACCATAATATAGTATACTTTGAATGTGCGTATCCTTTATAATTTCGAAAAGTTGTAATATTTTAGATTTTAATATTTCTTCGTTGTGCTGGATATCCGAGATAGTTTTATTAAAATTTTGAATAATTTGATGATTCACCGAATATGAGAGTTTGATTTGACTTTCCAAATTATGCTCGTTTTCTTGCATATGTGCAAACATTTCGTTGTATCTTTTGCCGTCTTCGGCATCTAAATTTCCGGTGACTGATTTGAATATTGACCCCAATCCATCTATTAAGCCACGTTTAGTTTTATGATGAACAGAATGAATTCCGATATTATTAATTTTTGTGTCGATATTTGTCCGAATAAATTCTAATATTTTATCATAATTTTCAAGTTCGTTGAAATGCTGTGAGTTATTAGATATGGTGGATTTTAGTGTTAAGTATTGTGTGTTTAGACTGCTGTACTGGTTAAGAAGAGCTTTGAGATTGTAGTAGTGTATGAATGTATGAGTCGTCTTTTCGAGTTTGGCAGGACCGAGGTTGATAGGAAGGATTCCGAGGTTTTCTGTTATGTTCCTAATCATTGTTCCTTGTCCCAATGCGAACAACCTGGAATTGGTTCAAAGGTGTAAGTTTTTTGTCTAGGGCGTTTAATGTTAGAGAGGTGGATATTCTCTGTGGTATTACCATGGGTGGTTTTGATTTTCCCTGTTTTACGATGTTTATTAATTTTGCTTAGTTTTTCGGGTTTGTATTTGTTTTTAGTTTTTTGTTGTTTCTGTTTATTTTTCACGTATACCCTTTTGGGGATTTCTGGCAGTTCTTCTTTATTTTCATTACATTTACTTATTACCTTTTCTTTATTCGTCTGAATTTTGTCTCTAATTGATTCGTAAAGTAATTTAGTTTTATTCTTGTGACTTTCTATATAATTGTTAATAAGCTGTTTTTCGAGGTCGATATTAAATGGAGAGTTAGTGTCTAAATGGCCGGTAATAATTTCGCACGGTTTCAATTTTGTGACCGAATGGATTGTGTTATTATAAGCTAATAACGCATAATTTACTTTGGATTCTATAGGCTCCGTTTTGTATTCATTTTGATTGTTAAATAGTCTGATGTGTTCGATAAGGGTCGAGTGGAAACGTTCTATTATGCCGTTAGATTCTGGATGTTGTGAGCTTATGAAATGTATGTCGATTTTGTGTAGTGTCAGCAATTCTTTTACGACTGAGTTTTTAAATTCTAACCCGTTATCTGAAATAATTTGTTCTGGGATTCCGTGATGTGTAAAATATTTAACTAGGTTATTACAAACTTCTATGCCTTGTCCTGAATTTAATTTGTATGCTTGTGCATATTTTGAAAATGAAACTACAATTGTTAAAAATTTTGCTTGTTCTAAAGTAATGCTGTCTACATGTAAAATTTGGAAAGGTTTCGTAGCTGTGGGTGTGATATTTAAATTTACATTTAAGGGTCTCCTGTCGTACTTTGTTACTTGGCATATTTCACAGCTATTAATAAATGTTTGAACGGATTTCCTTAATTTTGGCCAGTAATATTGTTGTTTTATACGCGCTTCTGTTTCGTCGATGCCGCGGTGGTTAGTTTTGCCGCAATGGTAATTCGATATAATGTGTATGATTTCTTCCTCGTTGGTGACGTCACTTAAATATTTTGTACATTTTACTAAACATAGTTGAGAATTTTTAAAATAATTTTGAAGGATTAAACTGAATTTTTCGTATAGTTCATTTTTGAAATAAATGTGATATTTTACTTTTGGAACAAGATATTCTTTAATAAATGCAATCATTTCAGTTTTGTAATTAAATTTTGAAAATTCTACTTCCAATCGTAATTTTTTGTTATCGTATAATTTTGTAATTTTTACCTGTTTGGGGTTAAGGTCGACTTCGGTTATAATAATTTGGTTTTTGCCATAGTTTACGGGGCATTCTACTATCGGTATTCCGACGATAGGATTTTCTTTACTTGAATGTATTGTGATATCACTATCGCTTGTGTCGTCATCGTTTATCTCATTATGGTGTGAGTCACCTACCTCGACTGCAAGGGATTGAGTATCATCGTCTTTGTTATCTGTTTTATTCTTTAATTCTGTGTTAAAATTTTCTATGAATTTATGAAAGTATTCCATGTTTTCTGCTTCGTTTATATTTAATTCAATCTGGGTAGTTTTGTTTTCAGGGAGTTTATAAACGGTTATTAGTATGTCAGTGTTATCAAATATATATTTTAACATTAATTTAATTTCGTTCCAATTTTGATTGTCAAGACCACATGCAATTTTTGGTATACTTAAATTTCTGATTTTATGATGTAAACAGAATTTTCTCAAATTTAGTAAGGTATAAAATATGTCTTGTTTAGTGGGTTTATTGTAATAGTTTTCCTTTGTTATTAAGTATAGTAGATATCTTTGTGGGGTTTTTAAATATACTAGATTATGAAGTTGAGGATTTTGAGATTTTAACTTGTGCACATTATTAAATTTATTTTTGAAAATTTTGGCAATACCCCATGCCATTTCTAAATCTTTGCTCACGCAATGAGCTAGACTAGAGTCGGATAGTGCGTCGAATAGATTACCTATTACTTCTATAATGTTGTTGTTATTGTGATTAAGGCAATGTTTCTTATCTAAATAGTCTTTGTATAGAGCTAGTGGAGTGTCATTTAATTGTGTTTGTGGTTGTGAATTTTGAATTTTATTATTTTCGATAGGTATACGGCTTAAGGCGTCGGCATTGGTATTAAGTTTGCCTTTTTTATAGATTATCTCGTAGTCATATTCCTCTAATTTGAGGCGCCATCTTATTAATTTTTGGCTACATTGTTTTAACGAGAATAGCCATTGCAAGGGTCGGTGGTCTGTATAGATTTTAAATTTGCGTCCCAATAAGTGAGTTCTAAAGTACTGAGTCGCCCAAATGATAGCTAACATTTCTTTCTCGATGGTGGAATAGTTTATCTCTGTCTCATTTAATGTCCTGCTAGCGTAAGCTACCGGTAGGTCGTTGCCTAGGTTACCTTGAGATAACACGGCTCCTATTGCTACTTGGCTTGCATCGCATGTCAAGTTAAATTCTTTGTCGTAATCTGGATATTGGAGTAGTGGTTCATTAGTCAACAAATTCTTGCAATCTTCAAAGCATTGTCTGTACTCAGGGTCGTTGATGTCAATAACTGCGTTTTTCTTTAAGCGTCTAGTCAGCGGTTTAGTTATCTTCGCGAAGTCTTTGATAAATTTTCGATAGTAACCTAAAAGTCCTAGAAAGCCTTTAATTTGAGTTGTAGTTTTTGGAATTGGAAAATTTAGAACAGCCGAAATTTTGTCAGGATTTGGTTTCACGCCATCAGGGGTTACGATATGCCCGAGATACGCTACTTCCTTTTTAAGGAATTCGCATTTGTCTAGTTGTACTTTAAAGTTTGAATTTTTTAAACGTTCGAAAACTAATTTTAAATTTTGAATATGTTCTTGTAGGCTGGTGCTGAACACAATAATGTCGTCGAGGTAAACAAGGCATTTTTTGTTTACTAATCCTCTCAGAACATTGTCCATAACGCGTTGGAATGTCGCGGGCGCGTTTTTTAAGCCAAAAGGCATACGAGTGAACTCATAATGCCCGTCTTCCGTGTTAAATGCAGTTTTTTGAATGTCCTGTTTGTCCATTTCAATCTGGTGGAAGCCAGATGCTAAGTCTAAAGTAGTGAAATACTGACAGCGTCCGAGTTTGTCTAGTAAATCAGTTTGGTAATGGGTATTTGTCGCTAATAGTCTTTTCATTCAATTTTCTGTAGTCTACCACTATACGCCACTTGCGTTTACCGGTCGCGTCAAGTTTTTTGGGGACAACCCAAATAGGTGATGACCATGGCGAACATGATGGTCTAATAATATTTTGATCTAACATTTTTTGTGTTTGAGAACGTACCTCTTGCCGGTGAATTTCTGGGTATCTATAAGATTTCGTATAAATAGGAATTTCGTCACTTGTTTTTATGGAATGTTTAATTTGATTAGTAAATGTTAAATTCTTGTCATCTACGTGAAATATATCGGAATAGTTTTGAATTAATTCAGTAATAGCTGATTTTTCTTCCGAATTCATATGATCTGTTCGAATTTTGGAAATATCAAATTTAATTTTTTCTGATTGAATGAAATTAAAGTTAGGTGATGAGTACGTTTCATAGTTGGAGATGTTTTCTACAGTAATTGGTTGTAATTGTGTGAATTCGATATGTGATTCCGAATTATTAATTGCTGTACAAAGTGCATGGTAATTATTGGCTGTGGTGACACATTCGGGGATAATTAGATTATTCTTTTGTTGTTTTGGAATTAGAATAGTTCCGTTTTGTTGGGTTACTTGAACTTTGATTACCTTTTCCGTTTTGGGATCTAATGTTACATTATTATTTGGATAGCTAATGTTGTTCGTATTAATTTTATTTACAGAATTTTGATGTTGAATTTTTATTTGACAGGTAGGGGTTGTAACTAAGTTTTTATTCAGATCTATAATTACTTTTAATGAACTCAGATTATCTAATCCTAATAAGAGATCGAATTCGTCGTGAAAATTGAAAATGTGATATTTTAGACTTGCATTGTTGAGGGTGTGTCGAGTTTTCTCAAAATTAAAATATTCACTGCTTTTAAAGGTTTTATTTTAAATACAACACACGAAATAACAAATCTTACTAAAACTATACGAACGGATAAATATATTGATTGATGTTAGCTGTTTGAGTAGCTGTTACTAACTAACTTAAAACTAGACAAGAGAGATTTTACAATAATATCGCCTCCAATCAAAAATAAGAAACAACCCCCACCAGAAGGGTGAGTGGAAGAGGAGGGATAGCACAGAGCGACGAGATAGCTCAAGGTCAGCGTACAAAATGCAGAAATGCGGAATTTTAAACAGATGTCTGCTGAACACCTGCAATCGAATATGAAAAATACCCAAACTGGACCTTCCAAGAATAAGTTTGAATAGGTGCAACTGACACTTGGGAGCTTAAATGGTCTCGTCACGAAAACTAAAGTAACTGTACATAAAATATTGTCACACTGAAATTAAACATTTAACAGAATTGCTAAACGAACGAACATATCCCGCCCGCCTTGAAAGATTAGATTTCAACATGAAACACTTCAGACCAAAACACTAGCACTTCACTCTAGGGGCAGGGGACAAAGTTTAACAGCGGGTCTTTTAAAAGTTCCTGCAGATGAGCGCACTGTAGCTGCCCTCACGATGCCGTCGTGTCCAGGATGGACCTTCTCGATGCGTCCCATATGCCACTGTAGAGGAGGGAAGTTGTCATCTCGAATGATGACCAGTTGACCGGGTTGAAGATCCAGGTTGTCCTTGGTTTGCCACTTATTGCGAACCTGCAGGTTAGATAAATACTCTTTCGACCACCGATACCAAAAATGTTGACGTAAGCGCTCAATGTGCTGCCAACGCGACAATCGATTAATGGAGGTTGTAGATAAATCTGGTTCAGCGTTAGAGGTAAGCAAGTCTCCAATCAGGAAATGAGCAGGAGTTAAAGGAGCAAAATCGTTGGGGTCGTTAGAAAGAGGGATCAGAGGACGGGAATTTAGTACAGCTTCGATTTGTACCAGGAATGTGTAAGTTTCTTCATAGGTTAAACAGGCATTTCCTATCACGCGACGAATGTGATATTTTGTTGATTTAACCGCGGCTTCCCAAATACCGCCGAAATGTGGAGCCTTCGGTGGTATAAAATGTCAGTTGATGCTGTCCGAAATCATTGCTGTGATTATTTCATTTTTTGGTGAATCTTCAATAAACATGTCTCGAAGCTTACGAAGTTCATGACTGGCCCCAACAAAATTCGTCCCGTTGTCAGAGAATATATCCTGCGGTTTGCCTCTACGCGCCATAAATCGTTTCATAGCACCCAAAAATGCTTCCGTTGTTAAGTCAGTGACAAGCTCGATGTGGATAGCCTTTGTGGCTAAACATATAAATATTGCGCCGTAGGTTTTATGTGTCTTATAATTTCGTTTTCTGTTTTCGCGAACATTTATTGGTCCAAAATAATCTACACCGCATTGTGCGAATGGACGCGATGGTGTTACTCTTTGTTGTGGTAATGCACCCATTATAGGTTGTGTCCCTCGTGGTTTGACCTTAAAGCATGTTATACATTTTCGTGTTACTTGCCGAACTAAGTCGCGGCCTCCTATTATCCAATATTTCTGTCTTATGATCGTAAGAGTTGCTTGTGGGCCGGCATGTAGGTTGTGTGTGTGCTCATATTCCACCAATAATCTCGTAAATATATGAGTTTTGGGCAAAACGATTGGATGCTTCTGTGCAGTAGGAATGGATGCATTATGTAATCGCCCACCAACCCGTATGATTCCATTGTCATCCAAGAACGGGTTAAGTGAGAGTAATTTGCTGTTTTTATTAACGCTCTTGTTTTGCTTTAAATTGTGTAGTTCATCTGCGAATGTAGATGCCTGAACTATTTTTAATAAAGCATTTGTAGCAGAGCAAATCTCGGATATTGATACGGGACCGTTGGTTCTCTCAGAAGGGTTTTTACTTCCTTGTACGAAGTAAAGGAAGTATTGTAATCGCGAAAAATTTCGGTTTTGAGATTTGAACGAAAATATCCATTTTGACCATCCCTAAATCCATTCTGACTAATTTCGTCGTGACGTCTGTACGTACGTACGTACGTACGTACGTACGTGCGTATGTATCTCGCATAACTCAAAAACGGTAAGCCGTAGAAAGTTGAAATTTTGTATTTAGGACTTCTATAGCATCTAGTTGTGCACCTTCCTTTTTGGTCATTACATAATTTCCAGAAATGGTACTTTATTTGAAACCTATAATAGATTTTAATGAAAAACTATATTAAAATATAATCCAAAACGTTTCAAGTTTGGTATATAAGACTTTTATATCAATTGGAATAACATAGCAGATTTTGGTTAAAACAGGCTAACCGGAAGTGTTATATTACCTGAAGTTGTTAACAGTTTTTCTTGAATAAAACGGTTTCATTTCGATTTTAGAAATAAATGCTTCAAACAAGAGTTTTAGAGAATTAAATTCTGCGTCTAGCACATCAAGTATTATTAAATTAGCCCATTGTATAAGCGAGATATGTAAATTTAAAACTTATATACTTTTTGGTTTTTGTAATGAAGCTTGCTATGGATTAAGACAAAAAATAACAAAAAAATAAAAAATAGATGTTAACGTCAAATTATGTCAAACACGTGCAATTTTATAATTGGGTCTATACTTCATCTTCACATTGGTCTTGCGTACAAGGAAGTCGTGTGGTGTCCACATCAGATTTTTTAATTTTGTATTATTAATAAAGCGTAAACAATATGCTGTGACATGAGTTAGTTTGGAAAATTGCGAAAATTTGAATATCTCCTCGCTGCTATTTGAAGCGTGTGTAATGATTAATGCGTTTGTACGTTGTTCCGGCATCTCATGCTCATATTTCAATGAATTTGATTGACTTACATTTTCTGAGTAATCGCTAAGCAACCATGGCGCCCCATGCCACCATAAGTTGGAATTTAATAAAGTTGCTAACTTACTACCCCTTGAAATCAAATCTGCTGGATTGTCGTGAGTTTTCACATGATGCCAGTCGTTTGGGTTTGAAAGATCTTGAATCTCTCCGACGCGGTTCGCAACAAAGGTTTTCCAATTGCGTGCTGTTGATTTGATCCATGCGAGTGCTATTGTAGAGTCAGTCCAAAAGAGAATGCGGTCAATTTTCCGACCTAATGCATATGCTACCTTCTTCATGAGTCTTGCGAGTACAAGTGCACCACAAAGCTCCAACCTAGGAAGTGATATGTTTTTTAATGGAGCTACTCTGGACTTGGAGCATAATAGAGTGCTGGAATGCTGATTCTGGCTATTTGTAACACGGACATAGATACAAGCACCGTAAGCACGCTCGCTGGCATCGGCGAAACCATGTAGTTCTATATGAATATCGTCTTCTATCGGAACCACGCAGCGCGGAATATGAAGAGCACTTAAATTGCTTAATTGTTTCTCGAAATTAATCCATTGAGTGTGTATTGCGACTGGTACGGATTCATCCCAGGTGATTTGACTTTGCCATAATTGTTGTATTATTATCTTTGCCGTAGTGATGATAGGTCCGATTAATCCAAGGGGATCAAAAATTTGTGAAATGTTTGACAAAATTTTTCTCTTGGTGATTTTGGTATTCGTGTGATATTCCGGTTGCGAGAACAAAAAAATGTCATCGTGAGCGTTCCACTGGAGCCCAAGAGTGCTGACAGTTTGGTTTTTATCCAAATTAATTGTGCTTAATTCAGAATTATTCATGATTTCTTGAACATTAGAAAACCATTTTCGCAAAATGAATCCTCCCTTGGCAAGCATTTGACAAAGTTCTTGTTGAATGTGAACTACTTCTTCCTTTGAATCAGCACCGGTTAACAAATCATCCACATAGAAGTCGCGAAGCGCTATTTCCGAACCCACGGAATAATTGTTTTGCTCAATTTCAGCTAAACGACGGAGAGCACGAATAGCTAGGTAAGCAGCTGATGCTGTGCCGTATGTGACTGTTGCGAGCTCGTAGGTTTGTATTTCGTCAGTTGGGTTGTCTCGCCACAAAATGCGTCGGAGATGTCTTTGCGAAGGATCGATGAGGACTTGTCGGTACATCTTGGCGATGTCTGCGGTGATGGCGTATTTATGCATTCGAAAACGTAGAATAATGGAAACTAAATCTTGCTGTAATACAGGGCCTACCATTTGAATATCATTGACAGAAATGCCTGATGAAGATTTAGCGGAGCCGTCAAAGACCACCCGGAGTTTAGTGGTTAAACTTGATTGCTTTATGACCGCATGGTGTGGTAGGTAAAAGGCTGGTGAAGTGTTGCATTGAATGTTTTCTGGAGAAACAAGAATCATGTGCCCGAGTTCGACATATTCATGTATAAAAGTTTTATAAGAATCTTTCATATCTTGATTTCTATGAAATTTGCGTTCAAGTGCAAATAAACGTTTTTCAGCTTGAGCTCTTGATTCACCTAAAGATGAGATACTGTTTTCCTTGAAGGGAATTTTAACGATGAAACGACCGTCTTCATTTCTGTGATGTGTGCTTAGAAAATGTTCTTCACAGGAAATTTCTTCTGATGAAAGGTAATTTTTGTCAGAGCATTCTTCTATATTCCAAAATTGCGTTAATTTTTCATTTAGCAAAGAATCAACAGAAAGATTGCACGTACTACTCGGCGGACTCAAATTTGACGTTGTATGCCCTGAAACAATCCAACCTAGCTGGGTTTTTTGAAGCAATGGTTGTTGTTTTCCTTGGTTTATTTGCCCAACGCAGAGAAGATCCCAAAATAGTTCGACGCCGATTAGGAGGTCAATTGAGTTTGAAATATAAAAGTTCGGATCCGCTAATTTGATATTCTTCGGTATGTTAATCTCATTAGCATTAATTGATTTTACTGGGAGTTGCTCTGTTATACGATCGAGGATTAAACAATCAGCTCGCCTTTTATAAGAATTGTAGCAAGATTTAACAATCACAGTGGTTTTTGAACATACATTTGACTGTGTTTGATTTATGCCTGACAACGGAATATTTACCGGCGTAGTTGGTAAATTCAGGCGTTTAGCGAACGACTTTGTTATAAAACATGATTGAGATCCAGAGTCGAGTAGCGCGCGACAGTGATGATTGTTGCCAGCAGCGTCAGAAATGTTTACAATAGCCGTAGAAAGTAAAACTTGTGGCGCCCTTAAAGAAGCGTGAAAGGAAGGAGTAGGTGTTGCCTCTTGTGAGCAATTCGATTGTAATGCAGGATTCCCGCTCGTAACAGGTGGATCTTCTTGTGGGCGATTTAAATGAAGTAGCGTGTTATGCTTTTCTTGGCATTTACGACAGGAACCGGAAGAGCAAAATTTTACACTATGTCCCTTTCTTAAGCAATTCATGCATAAATTTCTAGATTGTGTTTCTTTTATGCGATCTTCTATTGTAAGGCCTTTGAATTTCATGCAGTTATAGATGGAGTGATCCTTATTGCAGAATGTACAAAACATTTTGTTTGCCGCGCCATGGTTGCTTAGTAAACATGTCTGCCGTTTCTGATTATTTGAATTTGTAACTTTGTTTGCAGGGATGGCAGGTTGATTTTTCCGAGAAATTACTTCTAGAATTTCACATTTTTTCGTTAAAAAGGTGGTTAGCTCTTTTAAGGTTGGTATTTTGTCTTTGCTTAAAGAAGACTCCCATTCCTTAATTGTTGTTGAATCTAATTTATTTGAAATTGTGTAAATAATGAGGTCATCCCAACTATCAGTTGGCCGCTCTAATGATTTTAAAATACGAATATGTTTTATGACACCATCTACTATTTGACGTAATATAGCATGGTTTTCTTTGATCAGTACCGGTAAATCAAAAATAGACCGAATATGCTTATTTATGATAAGTCTTTTGTTGTCGTAACGCTCCTTGAGCATTTCCCACGCGCAATCGTAACTTTTGTCTGTTATTTCCAATGAGGAAAGAATTTCAGCCGCTTCGCCACTAAGTACTGATTTTAAGTATTGCAGTTTTTGAATCTTGGATAAAGTTTTATTTGAATTGATTAAAGACTCAAAAGAATTGTAAAAGTCGTACCATTCTTGATAATTTCCCGTGAATTTTGGTAGGTTAACTTCTGGCAAAAGTAGAGAGTTACGAAATGATTGCGAGTCTGAATTCGTGGAGTTTTGTTTAATTATCTTCTCGGCTTTACTGTTTAACTGGTAATATAGATTTTCGAATTTCTCTCTTTCTTTTGTAGCTTTATCAGAACCTTCGTCTTCTTCCAGTATTTCTATTTGATCTTGAATATCATTATATTGTGAGAGAAGTGGCTTGAAATTAGATCTTCGTTCTTGCAATTCTAAAATATCTACGTTATCGTCTTGGAGTGAATCGATGTAGGATTTAAATCGCGTGAGTGCCCGTTTGATAGTGCCTCGTTTGGCTTTAAGTTGTTTGTTTTCATCCGCCATAGCCGTAGTAAGGGAATAATAAGAAAGGTAGACAAAAATAAGAGAAAGGATGATTGGAGACTAACCTGGTGGTAGACTCGCCGAAGAAGTGAACTGCGTCTGGTGAATTGTGGACCGCTGCTGCACAGGCTCTCCTAGTTGGCACTTTGGACCGCTGCTGCACAGGCTCTCCTAGTTGACACTTTTTATCGCTGCTTCACATCTGGTTCGAAGGACCATGTTGAGGGTGTGTCGAGTTTTCTCAAAATTAAAATATTCACTGCTTTTAAAGGTTTTATTTTAAATACAACACACGAAATAACAAATCTTACTAAAACTATACGAACGGATAAATATATTGATTGATGTTAGCTGTTTGAGTAGCTGTTACTAACTAACTTAAAACTAGACAAGAGAGATTTTACAATAATATCGCCTCCAATCAAAAATAAGAAACAACCCCCACCAGAAGGGTGAGTGGAAGAGGAGGGATAGCACAGAGCGACGAGATAGCTCAAGGTCAGCGTACAAAATGCAGAAATGCGGAATTTTAAACAGATGTCTGCTGAACACCTGCAATCGAATATGAAAAATACCCAAACTGGACCTTCCAAGAATAAGTTTGAATAGGTGCAACTGACACTTGGGAGCTTAAATGGTCTCGTCACGAAAACTAAAGTAACTGTACATAAAATATTGTCACACTGAAATTAAACATTTAACAGAATTGCTAAACGAACGAACATGCATTTTTCTTTATATTGAATAATTTTGAAATAGGTACGAGTGTGCTGTAATTTTCAATCGAAGTTCCATGCGCGGTTGAAATTTGGAATGGGTCTTTAAAAATAGAATTTTTGTAATATTTATGCGCTATGGCAGGTTTTATAAAAGATTTCGTACTTCCGGTGTCTATTAGAACCTTCAAATTATTTTCGGGAAATATAATATAAGGTAATTTACTTTTATTTGTCAAGTTCATTAGTTCGACTCTGGGTAATTGTTTTGTATTGTTTCCGAGGCCGCAATGTCTAAAAAATGATCGTCTTCAAAATTGTCGGGATTTTGCGGATTTTCATAATCGTTATCAATTAAAACTTGGTCAGTTTGTTCTTCGTTATCGTAATAAACATATGGGTCAACGGCAGGTACAGCTGACTCGTTTATATTATATAATTCCCCTGCTGTGTTAGCGCGGTTTTGTCCGTAGTGGTTTTGTACCTGTCTGGATGGGCCAGGTGTAGGACGATATTGGGTTGTATTTCGCGTGGAAATACTCATCGGAGTAGGTGCAGGAAGGGTTTGTCTGGTGGATGGACCTTGACGTGGTGTTTGCGGTGTATATTGTCTTGCTTGTTGGGGTGTATATTGTTGTCTGAATGCCGTTTGTTGCATTGGTGAACGATGCAAATTTTTATTGGGTGTATAATTAAAATAGTGTATGGGTTTAGGAAAGTTGTATCTTGGTTGGTGTGTCTGTAGTTTTTGATTTATTTTGGGTGTATGCTGATTAGCGTTTTTGGATTTGGCGTAATATTCAAATTGAAAATCATTCGCTAGCATACTTAAAGCCGAATTTAGATCTGT
The DNA here is from genome assembly GCA_963082715.1 of Harpalus rubripes. Classification (NCBI taxonomy): domain Eukaryota; kingdom Metazoa; phylum Arthropoda; class Insecta; order Coleoptera; family Carabidae; genus Harpalus; species Harpalus rubripes. The sequence goes on along the minus strand of OY720450.1, from coordinate 52,142,795 downwards.
AGGGTTTTTTGCCCTCATTAATTGTCCTATAGGTTCTTTTAAACCTTTTAATAAGACGCGCAAAGCATAATGTTGGAAATAGTCAATCATTACAACGGATGCTTCGGCAGCGGCGTTTGTTGAAATATTAGAAATTAATAAATTTAAGAGATGTTGCAAACGACCGTAAAAATCAAAAACGTTTTCATTAGGATTTTGTTTCAGTTCGGTTATTTCCATATTTAATGTGAACCAGTCACGTTTGTCCGAATAAGCATTTTTTAATGCTTCTTTTAAATCTTCCCATTTTTGAATAGTGGAACTTGCAATATTGATAGCTGCTTCGCCCTTAATTTTTGCTAATATGCTACTCATTAGGTAGTCATTTTGAAAATCGGTTGGGGTTGCAGTATTATAAAATTTTGTTACTAGTTTTTCACACACACTAATAAATCTTGGGAGTAATTCGCGTTCCCCATGGAACTCTGGCACCATGTCCAAATATTCCTTTTTTAATACGGGGGTAACCATTAATTATACGATCTTCTGTTTCGAGATCGGAGTCTGGTCCTGAATTATTTGAATCTGACAAAGATTCTTGCTCGCTAAGTGACATATGGTACTCACAAAAATAGCAGTGTCGGCTTCATGTGCCCTGAAGTCGTACACGGTCTCGAAGTTAAGTTGAGGAGTTGTACTGATGTCCGTTCAGCTTGGCTCGCTCGGCTCGTCGAGATGTTTCTTGCTTCTGATGTCCTTTCAGATGCAGGATACGGTGATCGAAGTATGAAGATGTTCGAATTTGCCAAATTAATCACGAAAGTGAAACAATTTATATTCGCTAAATTGTTTTGGCAATCCTACCAAGACTGCGCCACTTAAATTTCTTATTCGATCAAATAGGTTTTTAAAAAGTTTATTTTTGTGAGTACAGAGTTATAATATTCTATAAACTACTTGATAATATGAATAAGGAATACAGACTGACTAATCTTAAGCGTTACATGTCTTTTTATACTAATGTAATATGATAGAGTCACATACTGGTAAATCAGCACTTTGTCTATTTGTTAGCACTATAACTTATATATATATATATATATATATATATATATATATATATATATATATATATATATATATATATATATATATATATACAAAATCCGGAATTTTGGAATTCGGGATTATATTTTGTATATAAACCCGGGCATTAGAGTTATAATTTACAAGTTCTCTCCGCAAAATTGTTGTTTTTGCCTTAGGATAACTTCCATTACCTGTAGTCGCGGCGCGGCATTGTCGCAATTTTTGCCGTACCACGCGCGGTTTCAAATTATTCAATAGTTATATCCCGAGTAGGGCTGCGAAAAAGATCGATAGAACGATCTTTTTTTAATAAATCGAATGAATATTTTATTTTGAAAAATCGATCAATTGAAAAATCGATTTTTTTTCAGATAGATTGATCAATTGAAAAACCGATTTTTACCAAAAAGAACGACAGATTAAAAAAAATTGTACGGATTTCGGAACATCGATCTTTCTAAAAGATATCGATCGTCTACATTTTGAAAGATCGGCGTTTCTAAAAAATATTTATTCCAATATCGATGAAAAATCTATTGATTTCAACAGTATTTGGCGATTCACGCGTGATAGATGTTATTTGTGACTTGTGTTTCGTGATTTATGTGCGTGTGCGTGGTAGAAACTGCTTATCAATAAAAAAAAATTATAAACTCGATCTTGCGATTTTCTATCAAAATCGATTTTTTAAATTTATTATTAAAATCGATGTTTTGATTCTTTATTAAAATCGATTTTTTGATGTATTTTGATTTCATATTAAAAAATCTGATGTGGTCAGCACATTACCTTCCGTCAGTTCTATGTATGTATTTTGTATAAATGTTATACAGAAAGTTCCTTGCAAAAGATTATATTTCTTGTACATTACCTTAAGGCAGTTGTATGTATTTTATACAAATTCCATACAGAACGTTTCTAACAAAAGATCCTATATTTCCAGTAAAATTATAGCAAACATACTGTCAACTGCACTTGACACAGACACCTTTCAATCAGAATTTTCTTAATATAGCAGCTGTTTCCAGAGTTATAGCAAAGCTGACTAATATATATGATATTTAATTTCTTTATAATTTTTTAACTCTATGTCCATTTAATATGAAATATAAAATGTATTCAAATCGTATAGAAAATAAATAATTCTTCAATATTTATAATAACAAAAATTATATTTAACATCGTTTTTCAAGAAAACCTGTTAAAATCTTCAAATGAGGGTACTTCCGGTTGACCAATTATAACCAAAATCTAATCAGCTCTTCACATGGTTGTACCGAAGAGGAATACGAAAGAATTATAATTTTTGGAATTGTAGTATTAGAGTTATCGCACACACACACGCACACACGCACACACGCGCACACGCGCACCCGGGCACACACGCGTACTCACGCTCGCACGCACGCCCACACACACACACACACACACACACACACACACACACACACACACACACACACACACACACACACACACACACACACACACACACACACACACACACACACACACACACACACACACACACACACACACACACACACACACACACACACACACACACACACACACACACACACACACACACACACACACACACACACACACACACACACACACACACACACACACACACACACACACACACACACACACACACACACACACACACACACACACACACACACACACACACACACACACACACACACACACACACACACACACACACACACACACACACACACACACACACACACACACACACACACACACACACACACACACACACACACACACACACACACACACACACACACACACACACACACACACACACACACACACACACACACACACACACACACACACACACACACACACACACACACACACACACACACACACACACACACACACACACACACACACACACACACACACACACACACACACACACACACACACACACACACACACACACACACACACACACACACACACACACACACACACACACACACACACACACACACACACACACACACACACACACACACACACACACACACACACACACACACACACACACACACACACACACACACACACACACACACACACACACACACACACACACACACACACACACACACACACACACACACACACACACACACACACACACACACACACACACACACACACACACACACACACACACACACACACACACACACACACACACACACACACACACACACACACACACACACACACACACACACACACACACACACACACACACACACACACACACACACACACACACACACACACACACACACACACACACACACACACACACACACACACACACACACACACACACACACACACACACACACACACACACACACACACACACACACACACACACACACACACACACACACACACACACACACACACACACACACACACACACACACACACACACACACACACACACACACACACACACACACACACACACACACACACACACACACACACACACACACACACACACACACACACACACACACACACACACACACACACACACACACACACACACACACACACACACACACACACACACACACACACACACACACACACACACACACACACACACACACACACACACACACACACACACACACACACACACACACACACACACACACACACACACACACACACACACACACACACACACACACACACACACACACACACACACACACACACACACACACACACACACACACACACACACACACACACACACACACACACACACACACACACACACACACACACACACACACACACACACACACACACACACACACACACACACACACACACACACACACACACACACACACACACACACACACACACACACACACACACACACACACACACACACACACACACACACACACACACACACACACACACACACACACACACACACACACACACACACACACACACACACACACACACACACACACACACACACACACACACACACACACACACACACACACACACACACACACACACACACACACACACATATTATCACGAAAGTGAAACAATTTATATTCGCTAAATTGTTTTGGCAATCCTACCAAGACTGCGCCACTTAAATTTCTTATTCGATCAAATAGGTTTTTAAAAAGTTTATTTTTGTAAGTACAGAGTTATAATATTCTATAAACTACTTGATAATATGAATAAGGAATACAGACTGACTAATCTTAAGCGTTACATGTCTTTTTATACTAATGTAATATGATAGAGTCACATACTGGTAAAT
>OY720450.1:52103348-52133348 GCA_963082715.1 Harpalus rubripes | reverse complement strand
GCAGATGTAGATATTTTTTATAAAGTCAGGTTTACAAGATACGACTATCAACTTTTATTTTTCAAATGGCAACCTATGTTTATTTTCACATAGCCACCTATAATATTTGTTTAAAAATTATTTCTAATATTTCTAAATTATCTCATTTTTCTCGAAATTTTTCAAATACATTAATAAAAAATAATACATCGTTGAAAAGAGAAAAACATGGTGGTTTCTATTTTATTAAAATAATCATAGGTTGCCATTTGAAAAATAAAAGTTGATAGTCGTATCTTGTAAACCTAACTTTATAAAAAATATCTACATCTGCCATCAAATAGTATATGTAAAATAATAAAACTTTTATATGAGCCATTTTTTCTATTACTTATAATAAAAAAGTTAAAGGGGGGGGGGCGTCTTCCCAGACTCACCTTGTATAATTAGTGAAGCAAGAAATTATGAAGGTATGATTTTACCTTATTAAATTATTCGTTATGTTCCACCACGTGTCGACTACAAATTTTATTTATTATTATATGTTAAAGCCCTATGTTCCGCTGTGCTGATCAGCATCCTGTAGAAAGCAAGTACAAGAAGAATAAACAACTTATTTATTTAAATATTTAATAATTTTATAATAAATACAAACACAAAAATTTAACATGTTTATAATGTTTCCATTTCTTTTAGAAATAATCAAATGTATACAATCATATATTCTCTATTTGGTTATTATAAATTCCGATAATTTGTATTTAGCAATATAAATAAATAAATAGCCAAATCTAACTTTTTCCACGTTAGATTTGGCTACTTCTTTTTAAAAAATTGGGAAAATCATTTCAAAAACGCTTAATTCAATATAATATTAGTGTAGCCATTTATATCAAATTACATGAATTATTTTACTATGACTGCAAAAACTAGTGAGACTTATATAATATGTAATTGTACTATTTATTTCATATATAATATGAAATGTAAATTTCGTGAAAATACATTAGAAACAAATATTTCTTTTATATTTTTGCTAATATTTCCTTAAGTACACATGAACATTGGTAAGCGACGTTGCCAAATCCAAAATTTTCACCGCTCTAGTTAATAAAAAGTTGCAGCGAATCTCGTTTGACTTCTTACTTACCTGTTCAACCTCCTTACAAAATTCTTTCAGTAATACTCATTTATTTACGTATATTTTCGCATTCTTAAATGACTAGAATCATCAGATTTATTTTGTATGATTTGTAACCTGAATAATCTATTTCTTTATCTACACCTGTTTAATTATATATTGATTATGTACGTAACCATGGATACATAATACCGTTCATTATCCACGCCCCGTGGATTATGACTCATAATCCACGGGGCGAGGTGACATAAGACACGGAACTGTCAAATTTATTGTTGAGGGTTCACAATCAACTTCATTTAGCGGTTATGCGCAAGCAAATATTCGCAAAACCGTTTCTGGACATGTGATAGACAAGATTTTATGTGCCGACTTTTCTGTTTATTATTATTTATTACTCAAATTCTAAATTCTAGGGAAATTTTCTGTGTTGATAGCATCAGAATATTTTAATTTCAAATTAATGAATTTTATAAATATACTACATTGTGCATATTATTTCAGTCGACATAATTCATTCCATTGTACGTTTCACGGCATTTCATTTCTATATCACCTGAAAAATCAAAATAATTTTATTTGGATTTTTCATTGGTCAAATTTGTAAGAATGAAATAATCATAATTATATGAATGTTTTCCTTAAGTTATTAAGGGCGAGTGTAGAGGGAGGAGGTAATGGCGGTAATTACAAGTACAAGAAGAATAAACAATTTATTTATTTTAATATTTAATTTACATAGTATTAAATTACTGTCCATTTCGACAGAAATTACAAACAATATCCATTGAAAATATATTAACCTCCACAGACAAAGCGTCATATATTTTTTTATATTTTGCGTTCATAATGAAGTCATTACGATACGCAATTGCATATCGTAATGACCTTCATTTCGATACGAAATTTTTTGTTTTAGTCGGTTGCAACTAGATGACGTTTCTTTAACCCATTTTTACCTAATTTATTTAAAGTTAATTGACAATTCATTTTAATAATATAATGTCGAAATTATTATAATTTTTTTTTATTTAGGGAAGATTATTTACATGAAAATGTACAAATGGTTATAAATATAATCATAAATTGAGAAAGTAAATGTTATTGTAGAAGGCGCAAAATATATAAAATAGTATAAAGAACTCATTTTATAAGACTTTCTTTCGCACTTGTCAATTAGAAAATTCGCTAACGCTCGTTTTCTAAATTTTGACGCGTGCGAAGAAAAACATGTCTTATAAAACACGTTCTTTAATATACTATTTTGTTAAATTCCATGGCTATCGCTATTGTTGAGATGTTTTTCGACATTTTCATACCTAATTAATTTTGCTTTATTTAAAGCTTGTTTACTTATACAGGGCATGAGTCTGGGAAGACGCCTCCCCCCCCCCCTTTAACTTTTTTATTATAAGTAATAGAAAAAAATGGCTCATATAAAAGTTTTATTATTTTACATATACTATTTGATGGCAGATGTAGATATTTTTTATAAAGTCAGGTTTACAAGATACGACTATCAACTTTTATTTTTCAAATGGCAACCTATGTTTATTTTCACATAGCCACCTATAATATTTGTTTAAAAATTATTTCTAATATTTCTAAATTATCTCATTTTTCTCGAAATTTTTCAAATACATTAATAAAAAATAATACATCGTTGAAAAGAGAAAAACATGGTGGTTTCTATTTTATTAAAATAATCATAGGTTGCCATTTGAAAAATAAAAGTTGATAGTCGTATCTTGTAAACCTAACTTTATAAAAAATATCTACATCTGCCATCAAATAGTATATGTAAAATAATAAAACTTTTATATGAGCCATTTTTTCTATTACTTATAATAAAAAAGTTAAAGGGGGGGGGCGTCTTCCCAGACTCACCTTGTATAATTAGTGAAGCAAGAAATTATGAAGGTATGATTTTACCTTATTAAATTATTCGTTATGTTCCACCACGTGTCGACTACAAATTTTATTTATTATTATATGTTAAAGCCCTATGTTCCGCTGTGCTGATCAGCATCCTGTAGAAAGCAAGTACAAGAAGAATAAACAACTTATTTATTTAAATATTTAATAATTTTATAATAAATACAAACACAAAAATTTAACATGTTTATAATGTTTCCATTTCTTTTAGAAATAATCAAATGTATACAATCATATATTCTCTATTTGGTTATTATAAATTCCGATAATTTGTATTTAGCAATATAAATAAATAAATAGCCAAATCTAACTTTTTCCACGTTAGATTTGGCTACTTCTTTTTAAAAAATTGGGAAAATCATTTCAAAAACGCTTAATTCAATATTAGTGTAGCCATTTATATCAAATTACATGAATTATTTTACTATGACTGCAAAAACTAGTGAGACTTATATAATATGTAATTGTACTATTTATTTCATATATAATATGAAATGTAAATTTCGTGAAAATACATTAGAAACAAATATTTCTTTTATATTTTTGCTAATATTTCCTTAAGTGCACATGAACATTGGTAAGCGACGTTGCCAAATCCAAAATTTTCACCGCTCTAGTTAATAAAAAGTTGCAGCGAATCTCGTTTGACTTCTTACGTACCTGTTCAACCTCCTTACAAAATTCTTTCAGTAATACTCATTTATTTACGTATATTTTCGCATTCTTAAATGACTAGAATCATCAGATTTATTTTGTATGATTTGTAACCTGAATAATCTATTTCTTTATCTACACCTGTTTAATTATATATTGATTATGTACGTAACCATGGATACATAATACCGTTCATTATCCACGCCCCGTGGATTATGACTCATAATCCACGGGGCGAGGTGACATAAGACACGGAACTGTCAAATTTATTGTTGAGGGTTCACAATCAACTTCATTTAGCGGTTATGCGCAAGCAAATATTCGCAAAACCGTTTCTGGACATGTGATAGACAAGATTTTATGTGCCGACTTTTCTGTTTATTATTATTTATTACTCAAATTCTAAATTCTAGGGAAATTTTCTGTGTTGATAGCATCAGAATATTTTAATTTCAAATTAATGAATTTTATAAATATACTACATTGTGCATATTATTTAAGTCGACATAATTCATTCCATTGTACGTTTCACGGCATTTCATTTCTATATCACCTGAAAAATCAAAATAATTTTATTTGGATTTTTCATTGGTCAAATTTGTAAGAATGAAATAATCATAATTATATGAATGTTTTCCTTAAGTTATTAAGGGCGAGTGTAGAGGGAGGAGGTAATGGCGGTAATTACAAGTACAAGAAGAATAAACAATTTATTTATTTTAATATTTAATTTACATAGTATTAAATTACTGTCCATTTCGACAGAAATTACAAACAATATCCATTGAAAATATATTAACCTCCACAGACAAAGCGTCATATATTTTTTTATATTTTGCGTTCATAATGAAGTCATTACGATACGCAATTGCATATCGTAATGACCTTCATTTCGATACGAAATTTTTTGTTTTAGTCGGTTGCAACTAGATGACGTTTCTTTAACCCATTTTTACCTAATTTATTTAAAGTTAATTGACAATTCATTTTAATAATATAATGTCGAAATTATTATAATTTTTTTTTATTTAGGGAAGATTATTTACATGAAAATGTACAAATGGTTATAAATATAATCATAAATTGAGAAAGTAAATGTTATTGTAGAAGGCGCAAAATATATAAAATAGTATAAAGAACTCATTTTATAAGACTTTCTTTCGCACTTGTCAATTAGAAAATTCGCTAACGCTCGTTTTCTAAATTTTGACGCGTGCGAAGAAAAACATGTCTTATAAAACACGTTCTTTAATATACTATTTTGTTAAATTCCATGGCTATCGCTATTGTTGAGATGTTTTTCGACATTTTCATACCTAATTAATTTTGCTTTATTTAAAGCTTGTTTACTTATACAGGGCATGAGTCTGGGAAGACGCCTCCCCCCCCCCCTTTAACTTTTTTATTATAAGTAATAGAAAAAAATGGCTCATATAAAAGTTTTATTATTTTACATATACTATTTGATGGCAGATGTAGATATTTTTTATAAAGTCAGGTTTACAAGATACGACTATCAACTTTTATTTTTCAAATGGCAACCTATGTTTATTTTCACATAGCCACCTATAATATTTGTTTAAAAATTATTTCTAATATTTCTAAATTATCTCATTTTTCTCGAAATTTTTCAAATACATTAATAAAAAATAATACATCGTTGAAAAGAGAAAAACATGGTGGTTTCTATTTTATTAAAATAATCATAGGTTGCCATTTGAAAAATAAAAGTTGATAGTCGTATCTTGTAAACCTAACTTTATAAAAAATATCTACATCTGCCATCAAATAGTATATGTAAAATAATAAAACTTTTATATGAGCCATTTTTTCTATTACTTATAATAAAAAAGTTAAAGGGGGGGGGGCGTCTTCCCAGACTCACCTTGTATAATTAGTGAAGCAAGAAATTATGAAGGTATGATTTTACCTTATTAAATTATTCGTTATGTTCCACCACGTGTCGACTACAAATTTTATTTATTATTATATGTTAAAGCCCTATGTTCCGCTGTGCTGATCAGCATCCTGTAGAAAGCAAGTACAAGAAGAATAAACAACTTATTTATTTAAATATTTAATAATTTTATAATAAATACAAACACAAAAATTTAACATGTTTATAATGTTTCCATTTCTTTTAGAAATAATCAAATGTATACAATCATATATTCTCTATTTGGTTATTATAAATTCCGATAATTTGTATTTAGCAATATAAATAAATAAATAGCCAAATCTAACTTTTTCCACGTTAGATTTGGCTACTTCTTTTTAAAAAATTGGGAAAATCATTTCAAAAACGCTTAATTCAATATTAGTGTAGCCATTTATATCAAATTACATGAATTATTTTACTATGACTGCAAAAACTAGTGAGACTTATATAATATGTAATTGTACTATTTATTTCATATATAATATGAAATGTAAATTTCGTGAAAATACATTAGAAACAAATATTTCTTTTATATTTTTGCTAATATTTCCTTAAGTACACATGAACATTGGTAAGCGACGTTGCCAAATCCAAAATTTTCACCGCTCTAGTTAATAAAAAGTTGCAGCGAATCTCGTTTGACTTCTTACGTACCTGTTCAACCTCCTTACAAAATTCTTTCAGTAATACTCATTTATTTACGTATATTTTCGCATTCTTAAATGACTAGAATCATCAGATTTATTTTGTACGATTTGTAACCTGAATAATCTATTTCTTTATCTACACCTGTTTAATTATATATTGATTATGTACGTAACCATGGATACATAATACCGTTCATTATCCACGCCCCGTGGATTATGACTCATAATCCACGGGGCGAGGTGACATAAGACACGGAACTGTCAAATTTATTGTTGAGGGTTCACAATCAACTTCATTTAGCGGTTATGCGCAAGCAAATATTCGCAAAACCGTTTCTGGACATGTGATAGACAAGATTTTATGTGCCGACTTTTCTGTTTATTATTATTTATTACTCAAATTCTAAATTCTAGGGAAATTTTCTGTGTTGATAGCATCAGAATATTTTAATTTCAAATTAATGAATTTTATAAATATACTACATTGTGCATATTATTTAAGTCGACATAATTCATTCCATTGTACGTTTCACGGCATTTCATTTCTATATCACCTGAAAAATCAAAATAATTTTATTTGGATTTTTCACTGCAAATTTCATTGAAATTACTTAAAATTAGGTTCAACACCTATAAATATTCTATTTTTTTGTATTAAAAATACTCAACTATAGATTTTTTATAATATTTTTACGACAGTGAGTGACTCATTTCATTTCAGTTTGCAGTAATCTGACAGTTCCTGAATGATTTTGATGCTTAAAACTTGACGGAAGCGCGAAAAAATAATTTTAAACCGAAGAAAAATGGAAAATAACGAAAGTGAAAACTTATTGTGTACACCTTTGGAAATTGTGGAACCAGCTGATATAACCTCAGTTTCCTTACAACCTGAAAAATCTAAGAAAGTTAAAATTAAATTAAAAATAATTATAAATAAGTTATTTAAAGAGGACCATTTTTCAGTGTCACCCGGTATAATATGATTTCAATTGCAGGTGTAGATAAAATATCGTATTCTACTCGCGTATAATAGGCGAGTGTGGTAATTCATCCGAGTGAATAATAGCCATCATAATACGCTCGTTGAATAATATACTATTATCTATTAAATATTGTTCATTATCATTTGTAGTGATAGCCTTGGTAATAAAATAAAATGCATAACTAATCGAACTGTCATTAAAATTAGTTTATTAGCTTCATTACTACTGTTTCCTAATTGTGTTATAAGAAATCGTGATTATTAAGTTACTATTTATTGTGTTTCAATTTATAAACAACGTTTTTATCACGAAGAATGCAAATAATGAAATGGTATTATTCATACGTTACATGCATTTATTTGTAATTTTGTTTCCATTTAATGGCTATCACTACAAATGAGCAACATTTATTAAACTTCAAATTAGATTTTACAAGGTTACAAAACATACAAAATGAAATCTGATGATCAGTAATGTAGATGTAGAATTTAATTATCTATAACTCTTATATTTTTATCCGTTATTTTATCCATAGCAGTAAACTGCAAATAAATAAAATATGTACCGATTATTAAAATTCAAAAAACATTTAATTATGTAAGGTTCCAAATCCCGTCAAGAAACTACTTTTCTTCTTCAATGAATTATATATAAACAATTTTTAACACAAGATAAAATTCTGAATCAATTTTTTTTTGCAAAATGTTACATTCTGTTATAACGTATATTTTAAATTAAATATGTTAATTTATAATATATTATTGAAGTATGCTCCTGCCTATGCTCTGTTCCATTCAAGCCATTCGGTAGATGGCACTGGCAACAGTGCAAATCTGAAGTAGCCAAAATTACATTGGGTAAACTTGTTTCTTATCTCTAATTTCAGCCAATCAGAGAGGTCGAAACTATTCCCTATGTTCCGCAATACTGAATGGCTTATATGGAACAAGGTATAACTAATTTACTTCCAAACTAATGAGAAATCTTCTTAATAATTGTTTCTCGCCAATAAATGAATTCAAATTCAAAGATCACTTATTTATTAATATTCAGTTGAATATATTCACTAAATTAATTGTAAATTCTTCTATTTCATATTATCAGACGTCTTCACAATATATTCATTCAATGAAAAATAAACTAAATAAATACAATATTTAAAAAAAGTAAAAAGTATGCGCCCAATAGATCCATCTGTGGTACAGTAGATAAACTTAGAACGCAAGATGGACAAGATGCCTATGAAATATCTGGTTTGAAACCCTTGTTTATTTGTTCGTCCCGTGCCGTTTTACCATATTTTGTACGAGATGGGAATCGCCTGTTTGTAAGCTATGGGAATAGTAGTGGGGGTAACTTTGAACGAGCTGGAATTTGGACGGCGTAAGATTTGAACGGAATAGCATTTGAACGCTGTAGGATTGTACGGCGTGGAATGCTTCGTTTCAGACCACTGCTGCCGGCTAGTTCAAATATATTTCAAAACGGTCGTGACGTGACGTCTATGTTTGAACCGTTTTCATTCGAGAAAATAAGTTTCAAAACACTACGAACCAGCGTCAAACCAGTGTGTCGCCAAAAAACAGCTCAGTTTTCCGTTTATTTAAAATTGTTAAAATAGCTGTCACTTTGTTCTTCGCGCATGCACAGCTGTCTTATTCACTACATTTCTAGTGAAAATGTAATGAAAGGTTAAAAGTTGTTGTTTGAAATGTACTAATGTAATGAAAATGTATTTATAATGAATAATGCGCTTGCATGAACACGTCCACTGATTTTCATTATTTTAACTTTTTAGAATTAAAATGTAATGAAATTAAAATGAATGTTGCATGAATCCACCTTCACGCTACATTAAAATCAGTTCAAACATTAGAGAACGACAGTTTACTAAAATTTCTTCGTTGTGTGGAAGAAACTGATACTAATTCTGCAATCCTTCGTCTTGTGGAACCGTTTGCTTCTAATTTTCACATGGATTCCTACACCAGAAATATCTTTGCTTGTGGAATTAAGTAATTTGTCCAATGAACATTCTTTAAATTTATCGTTGGAACAACTTGTGTTATTGGTTACGGATATAACACTGTCTTTAACTCAAGAAGAATGTGATGCAGTGAATAAAATAACTGTCGACCAGAGTTCTAGTACTACAGTGGACCCCCGGTAATCCGGCCCCTGTCTAATCCGGCACCCCCTGTAATCCGACATGACTATTATTATTGAATTTTTTTTGACAGTCTTTGCTAATGTAGATAATGCATGATTGAGCAGGTTATTTTTATGCATAATTTTTGATTATTTTAGTATGTACATTTGTTTGTACACAATTACATATTTCCTAATGTAAAGTTATTATTGTTTGTAAGTTCTATAGCATTAATGACGTTAATTTCATAATAAAACGTACGCTCTCTATTGTGTTGTTTAATTTACTAAATTTGACATACATAATGAAGTACGATTTCTACTTCAGAGTATAACAAATAGAATCTTATCACTGGATCTGTAATTTGTCGGATTACAAGGTAATCGTTTGTAAAAAATTCCGGACTATAGGGGGTCTTAAGCAGTACTCTATAATCCGACAAATTCGATAGTCCGACACTGCCCTGCAAAACGTTTGTCGGAGTACCGGGGGTCCACTGTAATTGGTTTAAGTTCAGAACAGGACGACCTCATTAAATAAACCTTCTTTAATATTAATTAAAGGAATATGTTTTATGAGCTTTTTAATCAAAAATCATAGTTTCAAAATTTAGGGAATTTTGTGTCAGTTGGTGATACTAATGTGACATTTGACCACAGATATAAAATTATTTTATATCTATGCATTTGACGCTCAATAACGTAACCTTATTGTTGTAACATCAATTATCTACCATATATTCCATGAAAGTAGGAATGAGGCGCGGGAGCACACGTGACTTTGACAAGTGCTTGTAGGGCCCATCAGGGTTGCCAAGTATACAGCTTGTGTACCTTGCCTGTGTTGCCAAATCAATTTGAGCTTAAAATTAATAAATAAAATTGTAAAACTAGTTCATTTTAATGAATATCATATTATTTTATTTTCCGACACCTTAACTTAATTTAATGTGAAGCACAAGACATTCAACAATCAACTGATGGTTTCCTCAAATTTAGCGCGTGAAGAAAACTTTGTATCGTAGATGGCAGCACTAACACCACTATTTTTATAAAAATTATTTTAAAAATTAAGTTAAGGTGTCGGAAAATAAAACAATATGATATTCATTAAAATGAACTAGTTTTACAATTTTATTTATTAATTTTAAGCTCAAATTGATTTGACAACACAGGCAAGGTACACAAGCTGCATACTTGGCAACCCTGATGGGCCCTACAAGCACTTGTCAAAGTCACGTGTGCTCGTGTGCTCCCGCGCCTCATAAGAATTAATGTGGGGATTCGCGCGGCAAATCTAAAATGAAATATTTGAAATTAAAATGTTTTACTTCTAGTAATATCGTTAAACATGCATATTTTTCAGCAAATATGTGCTTCGAAGAAATTAGAATTTAGAATAATTATTATAAATAATTAAATTTCCACTTACCTGCGATCGATGCGGTTATCTTTTACATTATTTAAATCAATAGATGGGAATGCATACAAATTCCTAAATGCACACATATCACTCTATAAACTATTATTCACGAAAGATGACTATTCAAGGTCATTTATGAGCGGTCTGATCGCGTCTGATATATTACTTGCAGATAACTTCACTGCATTCGGTATGCATAGGCGTGGAACATGAAATATTTAAGGACACATTTTAACTGTAAAAATAAGAGTAATTTATTTGAAAATTATGTTTATTTTTAAATAATGCCTTTCTCAAAGATTTATTTTCTTCACTTATGCTTTTGCAAAACACAAAAACATACCCTTGACTTATAAACCATGAAATAATAATTTTATTTAACCGTAAACGCCACTGGGTAAACATTAGCACAGAGGGCAGTGTAATAGATAATTTGGTATCTGTAACTCTACGACATATCCTACACTTCACAAATTTCAGAGTTCCCAAATCCCACAAGTGATAAAGTTACCCCCACCACCGATGACGTAATGTTCAGAATTCACAATCCCACAAGTTATAAAACATAGCAATGCCACAAGTGATAATCGCACAGTTCCCAAATCCCACAAGTGATAAAATTACCCCCTCCACCTATGACGTAATGTTCAGAATGCATAATCCCACAAGTTATAAAGTGGGATGAATTGGGACAGGGTGAATAGATTTTCAGTGTTAAATCTGTAATATTAAATACCACCTAATGTACCTAGTTCGTCTATTAGACTACAGATGGCGCTAGTTACATTAAACCGTGAAAAAATCAAAATTTAAACAGCACTCTAATCGGGAATCGCTAGAGTAAATTAACTTTAAATAATCATTGAGGTCTATGTATCTTGTTGCTCGTTGTTTTTATACTTTTTTTATATTTTGCGTTCATAATGAAGTCATTACGATACGCAATTGCGTTTCGTAATGACCTTCATTTCGATACTCAATTTTTTGTTTTAGACGGTTGGTACTATACCTTGTTCCATTTAAGCCATTCAGTATTGCGGAGCATAGGGAATAGTTTTGACATCTCTGATTGGCTGAAATTGGAGACAAGAGACAAGTTTATCCAATGTAATTTCGGCTACTTCAGATTTGCGCGGTTGGCAGTGCCATCTACTGAATGGCTTAAATGGAACAGAGCATAGATGACGTTTCTTTAACCCATTTTTACCTAATTTATTTTTAGTTAATTGACAATTCATTTTAATAATATAATGTCGATATCATTATTTTTTTTATTTAGGGAAGATTATTTACATGAAAATGTACAAATATAATCACAAATTGAGTAAGTAAATGTTAATATAATGTTCGAATTAGTCCACATAGATGGACCTAGTAGTACTAAAAATTTGTAGATTGAACCTTTGAACGATAGAAAATTATTTTTAATTAATTTTAAAGCAAGTTTTAGTTCAAATATAAGAAAAAATAAAAATTTCCT
Organism: Harpalus rubripes; assembly: GCA_963082715.1. NCBI lineage: Eukaryota > Metazoa > Arthropoda > Insecta > Coleoptera > Carabidae > Harpalus > Harpalus rubripes. The sequence continues at coordinate 52,121,016 of OY720450.1, read as the reverse complement.
GTACACTGAGGCTGAAAGGGTTAAATTGTCAAACGTCAAAGCTGGAACATAAGAAATTTCAATATAACCTCAAAATTTCTTTTACTTAATAAATAACTTTATTCACAATCGGTTAGTAATATGACAATTTCTGACTTTTAAAAAGTTGGGAAGTTGGTTATTGTTAACCTCATATTCCCAGAGGTTGGAAAGTATAACGTGAAGATAACTGGGGTTGGAAAGTTGACACTTTCCAACCTCAGCTATACTCACGCTATACTTTCCAACCTCGAGGCGGGAAATTGCTGCCGCCCACTTTGAGAGATCAATGCGTATCAATGATGGGTATTTACATATAAACAAAGCATCTTTACAATTTATATGATAAAAATATGGAATAAACTTGTAAATAATACAAGTAATGAATGAAATCAGTATTTAAGGTTAGAAATCAAAGTGACAGTTCATGTGACAAATGAACAATCTCAGACCATTCGTTTATTTATGTTAGGTTATTATTATTTAAATACAAATATTAATTTTTTATTTCAGATTGTGAATAAAATAGTATACAAACCTCGGTGAAAAGTTTCATTGTCTCGGGCTATAGTTAACCTCGGCGCTTCGCGCCTTGGTTAACTATCTTCGCCCTCGACAATGAAACACTTTCCACCTCGGTTAGTAATATACTATTATTTAATGAATATAATAATAATACATATTTTCGTCTTACTTTGCATTTCAAAATAAGCAATCAAAACATTCTCTGTTTCGCCTTTGACATTATTTTCTTTACACCATGTGTCAAAATTTGCAAATTCTTTCTCATAAATCTCGCGCGATTTTTTAGGAAGTAGATTATTTACTGTAGTCTGAGCTATATACGTAGCTCAGGCGGAGTGCAACTGATTTCATCTTCCATGATTACACTAAATTCACTTAAATTTGTTCGTAAATATTGAAATGACATGAACTTTCAAATAATAATTGAATGTGGTCAATTCAATGTAACCAACTACAACATTTCACTTACAAATTTCCCTAAATCAACTCGGTTTAATATTAACAGTTTTTTAAAATATTTTAGTTTGTAGAAGGCGCAAAATATAAAAAATAGTATAAAGAACTCATTTTATAAGACTTTCTTTCGCACTTGTCAATTAGAAAACTCCCTAACGCTCGTTTTCTAAATTTTTACGCGTGCGAAAAAAACATGTCTTATAAAACACGTTCTTTAATATACTATTAATTAATCATTATGAGTATATCAATTATTGGATGTGGAAATATTTGTATTTACTTGAGAAAATAGAGTCAATCATAAAACAATATGTTGTATTTAAAGTTAAATACACTAACCGGCAAAAAAAAAACCGGCCACTTTGAATTTTTTTACAAAGTCCCATTAACCGAATATTTTACAACTAAATAGGGAAATGAACTGATTGTTTTTAGTTAGTTATCACTTATTTACTATGCTTATTTCATTCTAAAATATATACGGAATGCACAAATTAATTCAGAAATAAATTTAATTCACAAAAGTAACAGTAACAATTCAAATAGTTTATTTTCTTAACTATAAAATAAAAATGGACCTGCTGGTATTGCCAATAGCTTGTATATCTTCTTCGAACTTCGAACCTGAATTACGTCATTTAACCGTCGTGGCATTGAGTTGATCAAATTTGTTATGAAAATTTGGGGAATTGCGTTATATTCTTCTTGAAGAGCCAATCGTAGCTTTTGAAGAGTCTCTGGTATGGCTGGACGACAACGAATCTGCCTATGGAGTGTTTCCTTTCCTAAAAATATTCTATTGGATTAAAATATGTATCCATTCCCGATGAATGTTTTTGAAAAACCATGCTAACTTAGAACTTAAAAACGACCAAACGACGCCGGCGTCGCCACGACTACAATTCGTTGAAATCGGTGTAACCGTTGATACCTACTTAAAATATAGTGGAGCTGGTAGCAGGAATGTAAAATTATAAATTACCGAATAAATTACAAAAATATATTACGCGCAGTTCCTTCTCCATTAGACGCTATGCAATGCACTGATTGCCGGCTATTAACTGAACTGACGGGACGGTCTATGAGAGGTATAAAATTTTAAAGCAATAAATGCAAACAATTTTATTTATAAATTTTATTAACTGAGAATCATGAAAAGCATACATATTGTATCAAGGGTCCGGTACTCATTATTAATTTTTTTTTCTGAAAGATTGAATAAAATAATGAATTTTGGCGTTCGTTACACTTTCCAAATGTGTACTGGTTTTGAATTTTTTTTTATAAATAATTAATTTTGTGTGACGTCATACCTTTAATTTGCCTTCTCCTACTGACTACTGGGGACCGATTCTAATGGAGTCCAATACCAATTTTTTGAAAATGTTTTTTCTGTAAGAATATGATGAACTAACAATTATAGTGATATGAATTTTAAAGTTAAAAATTTGGTACCTGGCGTAGCAGGTACTTACAGTGGTCGACAAACTGTTAGTTCTAGAGAATACAATTATTTCATGTTCGCATAGCTGAAATATTTTTTATATATAAACTTATATGTTATATTCACGAAGAAATTATTATTATTATTAAGCTTAAATAACATAAATAAAATGCATTTTTTCCTAATAAAGTGTAGAACATTGAAACAGTTTGACCATTGTGTGACAATATTGTTATACAAATTATGGCGGCAGATGGCGCTAGTGTTAGTTCATTGTTGTTCTTACGGTAGGTTGGCCTGACAAGCGCGCGAGTCTCGTTTTGAAATTCAGGGAACCAATTTAATAGGGATTCCACCATTTTTTTTTATAATTTCAACTGAACGTATAAGTAAAACTAATACTGTCGGTGAAAATCCGGTGAAAAATTCCTATTAATAAGCGAGTTATAGTCCTCCGTAATTTGAAAATATAGATGTGACGTCACGTATATGTTTATACATATATCAAGCTATTTTCTTCGTGGACCTAAATGTTTTTGAAATATGTGCTATTTCTTAATTATATTTATAAAAAATAAATGAATATTATTATACTGTACAAGTCGACATGATTTATAATTGGAAATGTATTTAAATTATTAAGTTTACTGCAAAATATTTGTACTGTTTGCACTACTGGACTGATAGTCACGCATCCGCTATTTGAATATCTCTACTTCCATAATGTATATGGATTTCATACGAGTGACGAGCTGCTAAAACAAAAACCCCCTTATTTCCGAAATATTTCAATTATACCATTTTATTTCTTTATTAATATTCATTATTAATCATATACTTTCAGTATTTTTTATTAATTTCTCTTAATTCGATTGAGCTGTAATCCCCTATAGCAGGGGTGGCGAACCAATGGCACGCGTGCCATTAATGGCACTCGCCGCACACAATATTTTGGGCACGTCACTGATCACAAAATTCATTATTAGAAATGGTTTCATAAATTTATTTCAAACAGACGTAGGGCATTCGATTCTACAATTCCACTGCATCATTCACCAACAAGTCTTGTGTGCTAAGAGTGGTTTAACATCTCTTGATAATGTAATGGCGGTAGTCACAGAAATAGTCAACCTCATCTCGTCGCAGGCTTTAAACAAGCTAAAGTTCGATGCTTTGTTAGATGAAGTCAACTCGGTGTGCAATGGCTTACTGATGTACAATAATGTTCGCTGGTTGAGTCGCGGGAACGTACTTCAAAGATTTGTTGATTGCTTGGAAGAAATCAGACTGTTTTTGCAAAATGAGGGAAAAGTTGAAGAATACCCACAGTTGTTGGATGTTATGTGGCTTTCAAAATTGATGTTTTTTACAGACTTGCCAACATTTAAATAAGTTAAACATGTAACTTCAGGGCATAAATAAAACAATTATTGTCATGATAGATCTTATCACAAAAAACTACAAGTATTTTCCAAATTTGAAAAAATATATCAACGATTTAGAAATACATGAGAAACCAGACGAAGACCAAGTTACTGAAGAATTTATTTCTGTGAATGATTCTTCAAATCATTCACAGAAATTTTCAGCGAGATTTTCTCAGTTCATTTTTGGAAATACTCAAGTTTATTATGTACCCTGATGTGACATCATTTGATAAACTGAATTTGTCCCAATTCGATTGATTGGAAATTAAAGAATTTGAAATGCAGTTGATTGATTTCCAGTCTAGTTCAATATGGATTCAAAAATTTATTGAAACAAGGAAAGAGTTAGAATTAATTGAAACAGAAAGATTGTAGTAAGTAATATAAGTGAAAATGCTTATAACAATATTTTGGAAACATGGAATGCGTTACCAGACATTTAATTGTTTGAAGAAGCTGGCTCATGCTATTTTAACAATATATTCATCAACCTATTCCTGTGAGTCTTTATTTTCAGAGATGAATAACATTAAAGACTCGGTTAGAAACCGTTTGACAGATGACTCCAGTTCAGCATGCATTCTGCTAAAAGTAACATCTTACAACCCTAACATATGTTATTTGTCATCTAATCTGCAACAACAGAAGTCATACTAATTTTACTTAAATTTAAATTATGCGTATAATTGAAACATTGCAAAATGTTCCTACTTCCTTGTAGTAAATAAAGAGTTTTGAGTTGATAGTATTTATTACTATTATTTTCCCAATAATCACAAACTTAAAAATATTTGATGGCACGTCTATGACCTCATTAAACATTTCTTTAGAAAAATGGCACGTTGATACGTAAAGGTTCGCCATCCCTGCCCTGTAGCAAAGACCTGAAACGACATCCTAATTATTAATCGACTTCAGTCACTTGTAGTTTGCGAACTAGTTACTATTTAAACAAAATTCATTCACTAATACTCTTTAATTTACGTATATTTTCGCATTTTTATCTAAGATAATTTAAATATGACTATGGTGTACCCCATTCATTTTAGAGACTTGTCTCAAACATCTCAGTTAATGATGGCAGATTTTAGGGATTTCATTTTTTAGGTTCGCATAAACAGAGTGGAATATGACAGGACTTTATGTTCGTTATAATTTTATGAAGTTTTCATTTAAAAGGCGAATGGAACAGTTTATGAACAAGAAATTGTCTTGCTAATAGTTATAGCAATAATAGTTTAATAGTTTTATTTTGACTGTATTCTACTAGAAATTATAAACTCTAGATTAGATAGAAATATGAAAATTCGAGAACCAGAATATAGACAAAAAAATAACGCCGCATGAAAACTTTTTAAAAAGTGTCAAAGTCCCGACCGCAGGACCGTATTCCAAAAATTAAAGTCCCTAATAGGCGTGGTTTACGCAATTTCTTTAAATACATTTTAACATTATCTGACGCCCAGGGATGGCGAACCAATGGCACGCGACACAATATTTTGGGCACGTCACTGATCACAAAATTCATTATGATGCACCAGGGCTGGACTGGCCCGGCGGGATACCGGGAATTTCCCGGTGGCCCATGATAGCTCGTGGCCTGGCGAACTTAAAAAATAAATTATAAAAATTTAAAGTTGAAAAAATAAATAAATCGATACAAAAATAACATAAATTCTTGATTTTTAAATAATTCCCCACTACTCTTGAATGTGCACCAACATTTATAGGTAATTTTCTTTTTGACAACCAATTGTTAAATTTGCAATACATACTTATTTTTTGTATTACCGACATCATACACATGAAATGATCATTTATATAAGGATGTATTTTATTTAGATCCCAATAATAACCCCAATAACATACCTGATACACCTTTTCGTTCAATAATTCATTTAATAAATAAAAAAATTGACAAAAATATAAATACGGATGATATTCAGTCAATAACTTTCGTGACTCGGCAAGCTTCGTCACGAAATACTTGACCTCATACATAAAGCTTCTGTTTACACTCTTGTTGCATAAATAACTATGACATACGTTAGCATATTAAAATTTATTTTCAAATCTAATGGCTCATTTCATATAAGGTAGCAATACAAGGTTTCAAAATTTTCTGAATGATAGTATTTGAGTTAGAATGGAGGATCCATACACACAAACACACAGACATCATCGTGAAAATTGGATTATAAGAGCCTTAAAACATGGTCATTTACCAAAATCTCGATATGCGATTTTTAGCAGGAACCCTATACCTTAGGGTAACGGGAGGTAAAAAGTAAATTATTAAACAAAATATTATAATGATTAAAATTATTTTAAAAAATCGGTTGAAATGACTGACCTGGCCCGACCCCATCCGGATTTCCCGGTACTAAACATATTCCCAGTCCAGCCCTGTGATGCACTACGAAAAAAAGTGTGAAGAAGGTGTTATATGACGAGCGAACGCGAGTGATCCCTACGCTACGGAATGTTCGGGTGCGTACTTCAAAGATTTGTTGATTGCTTGGAAGAAATCAGACTGTTTCTGCAAAATGAGGGAAAAGTTGAAGAATACCCACAGTTGTTGGATGTTATGTGGCTTTCAAAATTGATGTTTTTACAGACATGCCAACATTTAAATAAGTTAAACATGAAGCTTCAGGGCATAAATAAAACAATTATCGTCATGATAGATCTCATTCGCGCTTTTGAGCCTAAATTGCAAGTTTTCAGGAACGATATTTTCACAAGAAACTACAAGTATTTTCCAAATTTGAAAAAATATATCAACGATTTAGAAATACATGAGAAAGAATTTATTTCAGTGATTGATTCTTCAATCATAACATAAAGTCCTGTCCTATTCCACTCTGTTTATGCGAACCTAAAAAATTGAATCCCTAAAATCTGCCATCATTAACTGAGACTAAATGTTCGAGACAAGTCTCTAAAATAAATGGGGTACACCATAGTCATATTTTAATTATCTTAGATAAAAATGCGAAAATATACGTAAATTAAAGAGTATTAGTGAAAGAATTTTGTTTAAATAGTAACTAGTTCGCAAACTACAAGTGACTGAAGTCGATTAATAATTAGGATGTCGTTTCAGGTCTTTGCTATAGGGGATTACAGCTCAATCGAATTAAGTGAAATTAATAAAAAATACTGAAAGTATATGATTAATAATGAATATTAATAAAGAAATAAAATGATATATAATTGATATATTTTGGAAATAAGGGGTTCTTTGTTTTAGCAGCTCGTCACTCGTATGAAATCCATATACATTATGGAATTAGAGATATTCAAATAGCGGATGCGTGACTATCAGTCCAGTAGTGCAAGTCTCAAACAGTGTTTATTTGAATATAAATATTTTGCATTAAACATAATAATTTAAATATATTTCCAATTATAAATCATGTCGACTTGTACAGTATAATAATATTCATTTATTTTTTATAAATATAATTTAGAAATAGCACATATTTCAAAAACATTTAGGTCCACGAAGAAAATAGCTTGATATATAAACATGTACGTGACGTCACATCTATATTTTCAAATTACGGAGGACTATAACTAGCTTATTAATAGGAATTTTTCACCGGATTTTCACCGACAGTATTAGTTTTACTTATACGTTCAGTTGAAATAAAAAAAAAAAAAATGTTGGAATCCCCTATTACATTGGTTCCCTGAATTTCAAAACGAGACTCGCGCGCTTGTCAGTCCAACATATCGTAAGAACAACAATGAACTAACAATAGCGCCATCTGCCGCCATAGTTTGTATAACAATATTGTCACACAATGGTCAAACTGTTTCAATTTTCTACACTTTATTAGGAAAAAATGCATTTTATTTATGTTATTTAAGCTTAATAATAATAATTTCTTCGTGAATATAACATATAAGTTTATATATAAAAAATATTTCAGCTATGCGAACATGAAATAATTGTATTCTCTAGAACTAACAGTTTGTCGACCACTGTAAGTACCTGCTACGCCAGGTACCAAATTTTTAACTTTAAAAATTCATATCACTATAATTCTTAGTTCATAACATTCTTACAGAAAAAAACATTTTTAAAAAATTGGTATTGGACTCCATTAGAATCGGTCCCCAGTAGTCAGTAGGATAAGTCAAATTAAAGGTATGACGTCACACAAAATTAATTATTTATAAGAAAAAAATTCAAAACCAGTACACATTTGGAAAGTGTAACAAACGCTAAAATTCATTATTTTATTCAATCTTTCAGAAAAATATTAATAATAATAATGAGTACCGGACCCTTGATACAATATGTATACTTTTCATGATTCTTAGTTAATAAAATTTATAAATAAAATTATGTTTGCATTTATTGCTTTAAAATTTTATACCTCTCATAGACCGTCCCGTCAGTTCAGTTAATAGCAGGCAGTCAGTGCATTGCATAGCGTCTAATGGAGAAGGAACTGCGCGTAATATATTTTTGTAATTTATTCGGTAATTTATAATTTTACATTCCTGCTACCAGCTCCACTATATTTTAAGTAGGTATCAACGGTTACACCGATTTCAACGAATTGTAGTCGTGGCGACGCCGGCGTCGTTTGGTCGTTTTTAAGTTCTAAGTTAGCATGGTTTTTCAAAAACATTCATCGGGAATGAATACATATTTTAATCCAATAGAATAGGAAAGGAAACACTCCGTAGGCAGATTCGTTGTCGTCCAGTCATACCAGAGACTCTTCAAAAGCTACGATTGGCTCTTCAAGAAGAATTTGACGCAATTCCCCAAATTTTCATAACAAATTTGATCAACTCAATGCCACGACGGTTAAATGACGTAATTCAGGTTCGAAGTTCGAAGAAGATATACAAGCTATTGGCAATACCAGCAAGTCCATTTTTATTTTATAGTTAACAAAATAAATTATTTGAAATGTTTCTGTTACTTTTGTGAATTAAATTTATTTCTGAATTAATTTGTGCATTCCGTATATATTTTAGAATTAAATAAGCATAGTAAATAAGTGATAACTAACTAAAAACAAACAGTTCATTACCCTATTTAGTTGCAAAATATTCGGTTAATGGGACTTTGTAAAAAAATTCAAAGTGGCCGGTTTTTTTTGCCGGTTAGTGTATTTAACTTTAAATACAACATATTGTTTTATGATTGACTCTATTTTCTCAAGTAAATACAAATATTTCCACATCCAATAATTGATATACTCATAATGATTAATTAAAAAGTATAAAAACAACGAGCAACAAGATACATAGACCTCAATGATTATGTAAAGTTAATTTACTCTAGCGATTCCCGATTAGAGTGCTGTTTAAATTTTGATTTTTTCACGGTTTAATGTAACTAGCGCCATCTGTAGTCTAATAGACGAACTAGGTACATTATGTGGTATTTAATATTACAGATTTAACACTGAAAATCTATTCATCCTGTCCCAATTCATCCCACTTTATAACTTGTGGGATTATGCATTCTGAACATTACGTCATAGGTGGAGGAGGTAACTTTATCACTTGTGGGATTTGGGAACTGTGCGATTATCACTTGTGGCATTGCTAAGTTTTATAAGTTGTGGGATTGTGAATTCTGAACATTACGTCATCGGTAATGGGGGTAACTTTATCACTTGTGGGATTTGGGAACTCTGACATTTGTGAAGTGTAGGATTTGTGAACTGTAGGATTGTACCGTCTGACACGCACTCATTAAATAGACAGGCCAAATAATTTTTCTCTTTCTAATTCAAAATGTTGCTAAGTTACTGCTATAAAGTGATGTGTATTCCTTATTCGAACAAATGACCTTGAATAGTCATCTTTCGTGAATAATAGTACATTTCTTGGCATATACATTTTTCTATCGTACAAATATGTCCCTTGAAGTTATATTTTCCTGTACATTTCTTGCCTTGTACATTTGTCACTGTGTACAAATCTATATCATGAAGTTGCTGCGCTTCAAAGTATTCAAACTTGGCGCGTTCAATCCATCTCGAATTACACTTCAACAACAAAACGTATTTTAATAAAAATATGTAAATATTTGCTTTATGTTTTAAGTTAAGTTTACGTTTATATATATTTTATTAAAAGGAATATAACACATTTTATTTTCGAAGTGTACTTCGAGATGAGATAGCGCGCCAAGTTCGAATTCTCTGATGCGCAGCAACTTCATGGTATAGATTTGTACACAGTCATGAATGTATAAGGCGAGAAATGTACATGGCAATATAACTTTTTGTAAGAAATTACAATTATTGTCTTAATACATTCAATGTATTACATTTTTTAATTATTTATTTTGATATAATATACAAGATCGACAAGATAATAAAAATATAAATCGTTAAAAATTTAAATCATGATAAATGTTTATTATCATAAATAGTTTTCTTATGGGTGTATTCCGTAACTTTTCCGTTAATATTTAGATGGCGTTAAAATTTAAATTTTAACGGTCCGTTAAAATTTTTTTCGCATTTACTATTCTGTAATACAAAAATTTAGCGGTCCGTTTACTTTTATATTTTTAACGGGTCTGTTAAAGAGTGATGTGACGTGAGAAACAGATTAACCAAAAACGCTTGTCTTTGATCAGTAGGGGATTACAGCGCAATTGATTTAAGAGAAATTAGGAAAAAATATTGAAAGTATATGCTTAAAAATAAATTTTAATAAAGAAATAAAACGACATAATTGAAATACTTCGGAAATAAGAGGATTTTTGTTATAGCAGCTCGTCACTCATATGAAATCCATATATATTATTTTGATTAGCGACTCAAAGACGGCCTATAAATATATAACGAATACCCACTTAGGGCCGGAGCCTACTACCAATAGAAATAGTGAAATTCAAATATCGGAGGCGTGGCTGTCAGTCCAGTAGTGCAATTCTCAAACAGTTTTTATTTGAATATAAATATTTTGCATTAAACGTAATAATTTAAATACATTTCCAATTATAAATCATGTAGACTTGTACAGTATAATAATATTCATTTATTTTTTATAAATATAATAGAGAAATAGCATATATTTCAAGAACATTTAGGTCCACGAAGAAAATAGTTTGATATAAAAACTTATATTCGTGACGTCACATCTATATTTTCAAATTTCGGAGGACTATAACTCGCTTATTAATAGGAATTTTTCACCGGATTTTCACCGACAGTCTTAGTTTTACTTATACGTTCAGATGAAATCATATTTAAAAAATTGTGGAATCCCCTATATATCACTGGTTTTTGAATTAAGAATTATCATGTCAGTGTCAGTTGCATTTTTGAAAGGTATGACAATTAATTTATTTGACACATTCTTGAAATCCAATCGTGTCTATTGGCAACGAAAATGACCGATAGAGGCAGCACCGATTTTAGAAAATGGCCGGCGAGAAGAGTAATTGTCAAAACTTCTACAGTGTTAGACAGGGATATAAGCTAATAAAGTTTATATATTTTTAAATGTAAATTGATTTGAAGTGCAGTATTGCTTAATGGACAGTATGACAACCGTAAACACAACAGTTTGATTACTTTTCTGGCAACATAATGCCATCATGTATTTGAAAGATGCTATTGAATGATATTTTTTTAAATATGAATTTTAATTGAAAATAAAGATGTTTATTATAATACGAAACGCTATGATTTAAAAAAAATTGTTAAGCAAATTGCAATATCTATATTCGTATAAAACATTTCAAGCTTTTCAAATATTTAGTTGAAAAAACCTGATCCGATAGCACAAATCTTTACGTCTCTTGTAAAAAATGAGAGGTAAAAAATCCCAAATTTTTATGATACCAGGACAGTGATACTAGATGATGCTATCTCTTTCTAAAAGGTTTTAATCGTTGCAGTTGATGGTTAGCATATTATGTTCGTATTCAAGGTGTGCACAGAATTCGTAGTTCCGTGAAATAAAGAAAGTTAACAAAATAGTATTTTATATCTTCTTCTTCTCCATATCCCTGATACCCATAATCGAGTGTGGGGATTTCCTTTTCTTCAGGTTGTTTTTTTTATATAAATTAATAATAATAATTATCTTTCTTTTTATATTTGGACAATTAGAAATATTTATTTATGATATAATATGTATTACAAGTGACATTTTATTTTGTAAGAAGGAAGTTTGGAACACGACGCGAAGAGGAGTGGTCCAAACACGTATATATCATACACTATTTTTTCTACAAACACTACTTTTTCATTTAAATTTGTATATCTAGTAATTTTTCGAACTATGCCAGAATTGACTATTTGTTGTGTCACTAAAATATGAAAATATGGATTACAAAATACAGAAGGTAGCAATTGATAAAATTGAACCTTAAATAATTGTTAAAATGAAATAAAAAGTTTAACGAAAAGTGTGATATTCTATATTATGAATTAACATGAAAACTATACAGCCCTCGTCCTATAGAATAATTTATTATTTATAATTTTTGAAATATGTATGTAAATAACGTACGTACAATTTACGCACATGGCTTTTGTATATATGGGAAAAAAAATACTAATAGCGATAGCGATTTTAACTATACAAACATAAAATAGTACATATTAACTCCTCTATCGGAAGTAGTTCAATGTTCAAAATTTCTGCTTTGCGAGAAATTGATAGCAACTTTTAATTTTCATATTATCTATTTTTACTAAAAGTCTATTAATTCTCCAAATAGGATTGGCTGCATAAACTATCCCCATTTAAAATAAATCATATAAATAAAAAAAAATGAGATGTCCCATTAATAAATTATAAATTTATAGTAGTTTTTATTTGCATAAAAATTCCCAACACAGGAAGAAGCACTTTCCTAAAAATACCTACAGTGTAAAAAATTAGAAATTCTAAGAATTCATTCGCCTGAAGGTCTAAACCTACATCAGTGTAACAAAATATCTAAGTAGCAGGTAGTGCTGTTTCTGAAAACTGCCATCTACTACCAATTATACAACTAATATTATGAACTGTATGTGCTGACATCTTTGTGTGATTTTTGTTTTCTCGTGTATTATTTTGTAATACAACTAGCACCACCTATTGGGCTTTAGATGCCCTGCATCATCGAAACGCACCCTTAACACGTACGTTTCTTATCTAAAATAGTATATATGGTCTGTGGGCAGAACTAACAAAGTTGTTAAATACCAGGAATATTAGAACAAACTTCAAAGTGACACAAAGTAAGATATAAACAAAAACACCATATTTTTATTAATATGTGCATATATATTGAGCTGGTTTTCTCAGGATTTAAAACTAAAGCGTAAAGTTAGAGAAAATAAATTTGAATTAAATATTATTCGAGAGAAAGGATCACACAGTAATATCTCTCTACTAAAAAAATATGTATCCTTACGAATTGTTACCAGGCGACATGTAGTTATAATAACGATTTTTCCCAAAACCCTATTCTACTAATTTATTTATTGTTACTTATCGTTGTTTTATTTCGTTTATGAACGACAAGTTCACATGTCTCGTTGAAGTCGTAAAGTTAGATACATTTTGAAAACAAAAGTAAAAATAGCTGAAGAAGATATTTTATTAATTGTAGTTGAGCAAGATATTATTATTATATTATTACATTTTTTAATATGACATTTTATATAATCGTCTTTTTTATCGGAGGAAAATTTGAGAATTTTTTTTATTTACGCAAATATCACCATATATGAGGAACTCGTTGTAGTTTGCCAAAAATTTCTAGATTATTTATAAATTATTATTTATGCGTATTACATTACATATGAATGCACATCAATACTTTGTTTTCAATTCAGATGATGGCAGCTTTGCATTTTTTTGCTCATGAAGCTATCAGAAATCAATAGCAACGAGGATATCAGTAGAAAAGGATTCATATGTGGTATTAAGTCAATCATTAATAATCATAGCATTAATAGAAATTTGCAATATTATTGTTGATCATTTTATAGATATATATATACCTATATCAAATATTATACACTGTAAAACAAGGGTGAGAATAATAAATAATGTTATGTGCGATGAAAATTTCAAATTTTAATCAATGTCAAATTTGCATTGAGAAACAAATATAAATTTATTATGTCAAAATCAACATGAAGTTAGATTTTATCGTCAAATTCATCATAACGAAAACTCGATAACGATATGATTATTACAATACCTTTTTGTCATTATTAAAGTCGTTCAAGCAAATGCTTAGCGACAGTCGTATGGTAACGATATCGTTATACACGTGGTTATACATATTTTTAGTAGAATAGGCCTGTCAGTCGTCGTTGATTTTCTGGTAAATCTCTCATTTGAAAATATAAATATATAATACAATCGCATATTAAAACGAGAAATTAATGTCTACTTACTGCAGCTGTTCATGTTCTAAATCTCTAATTAATATTATTTGAATTAAATGATTTAATTCATGTTAGTTTAACGGAAATGTAGTTACAGGATAGGAAAATAATAATTTTAGCTGCCATTCATTTAATGTCAAAATTAACAGAAAATATATCAAATTTTAACGGAAATAGAAAAATCATTTTAACGGATTTTAAAAATTTAACGCGCTCTAATTTTTAACTGATTCTGTACAGAATTTTTCTATTTCTATCTGGAGTGGTACTGTATTTGCCCCTGAGAGTACGTTCCGCGCGGTCGAAATCCACGCGGTCGAAATCCCAGGCGGTCGAAAGTCCACGCGGTCGAAATTCCACGCGGTCGAAATCCACGCGGTCGAAATCCCACGCGGTCGAAATGTACCCCTACCACTTTGTCCGTTCTGCCGAAATACAAATATTTCCACGCCGTCGAATCCCACCCGGTCGAAATGTTACACGATACAAATCGAAGCATCCCACGCGGTCGAAATCCCATGCGGTCGAAATTCCACGCGGTCGAAATTCCACGCGGTCGAAATCCACGCGGTCGAAATCCCGCGCGGTCGAAATGTACCCCCACAACTTAGTCCGTTCTGCCGAAATACAAATATTTCCACGCCGTCGAATTCCACCCGGTCGAAATGATACACGATACAAATGAGTGCGTTCCGCGCGGTCGAAATCCCACGCGGTCGAAATTCCACGCGGTCGAAACTCCACGCGATCGAAATCCCACGCGGTCGAAATGTACCCCCACCACTTTGTCCGTTCTGCCAAAATACAAATATTTCCACGCCGTCGAATACCACCCGGTCGAAATGTTACACGATACAAAAGTGGTGGGGGTACATTTCGACCGCGTGGGATTTCGTACCGCGTGGATTTCGACCGCGTGGAATTTCGACCGCGTGGAATTTCGACCGCGTGGGAATTCGACCGCGTGGATTTCGACCGCGCGGAACGTACTCATTTGTATCGTGTAACATTTCGACCGGGTGGGATTCGACGGCGTGGAAATATTTGTATTTCTGCAGAACGGACAAAGTGGTGGGAGTACATTTCGACCGCATGGGATTTCGATCGCGTGGATTTCGACCGCGTGGAATTTCGACCGCGTGGAATTTGAGTACGTTCCGCGCGGTCGAAATCCACGCCGTCGAATTCCCACGCGGTCGAAATCCCACGCGGGCGAAATTCCACGCGGTCGAAATTTCACGCGGTCGAAATCCCACGCGGTCGAAATGTACCCCCACCACTTTTTTATCATATAACATTTCGACCGGGTGGTATTCGACGGCGTGGAAATATTTGTATTTCTGCAGAACGGACAAAGTGGTGGGGGTACATTTCGATCGCGTGGGATTTCGACCGCGTGGAATTTCGACCGTGTAGAATTTCGACCGCGTGAGATTTCGTCCGCGTGGATTTCGACCGCGCGGAACGTACTCATTTGTATCGTGTAACATTTCGACCGGGTGGAATTCGACGGCGTGGAAATATTTGTATTTAGGCAGAACGGACAAAGTGGTGGGGGTACATTTCGACCGCGTGGGATTTCGACCGCGTGGATTTCGACCGCATGGAATTTCGACCGCGTGGAATTTCGACCGCCTGAGATTTCGACCGCGTGGATTTCGACCGCGCGGGATGCTTCGGCCCCTGACGTATTGGAGCACCCCACAACACAACAAAACACCATCGTTCAAAAAATCTGCAAATAATTACCTATGTTAAATGAAGAATTTAATACTATTGCAAGAAAACTTACATATAGCAGTTCAAGGGTTGATAGCAACAACCTTGTAACTTCAACTATAGTTAAACCCATAACTACATATTGTAGAGGGAGAAGATGCTTCACTAGCGATTGCAAATACTCCCTCTATATTTATTCCTACCTCCATGATCAGCACACTGCGGCACACCAACTGTCATCTGGTAACATGTCGAGTTAACGCCATTTTGTTTCCCAGTTACTTAACCATGTCAACGTATCTCGTGCTCTCACCTATAGTTACAGTGACCTCTATATACAAAATGGATCGGCGGCTTGAATAACTTGCGTGTAGTGCGTGTATTCACCGAGAATACCACCCGCCTTACTGGTGGGGTATCTATCTCTCTCTAACTTTCGTGTATAGTTGGACCAAGCAGATTTGATTACATTTTATTCTTTTATTTAATGTGAAAATGTATTTAAGCATTAATCGAATGGGACTTGAACTGAAAAACAATTTCAAAGTTTTACTAATTTCTAAAAACATCTGAATTAAATTAATTGAAATTTAATTGATATATTCTTTCATCGAATGATTTAACATAGGAAAATCTCAAGGAAAAAAGGGGGAATAGCATTAGTATGTAGTTTTTGGGAAATTAAAAAAAACTACATAATAAAAGCTAAATAACATTGAGACTATGATCCTTATTGCAATGGAAGTTTGTACATTAAATTCTACCGTATTTGATATACACGACGCATACCTGAACTCATTTAAAATGCGACATTTCCCCTTTTTGCAGTGTGATCTTCATATGTATTTTGGCTTGGCATTAAAAGTAATTGTTAAATTATCTATCACAAAAAAGTATATACACAAGCCATAACTTTTAATGTTTTATAAAAGGATAAGGACATCAAAAGAAGGATTTTTAACTATAAAAGAATAATAAGGTAATAAGGTCGTAGTGTCTACAATTTTAATTTTATATAATATTATTTTTTATGTAATACAATTACAATACAACAGTCAAAAAATTGGAAATAATTAATTACATACGAATTTAAAGATATATACAAAAAATATTTATGTTAAACAAACAAGTCGTGACATTTTAATTTATTCTAAACATAAGAAAATAAAATATGTTTATTTAATTTGTTCCTTATACTAGCTTTGTTGCCATGCTCGTTCAAAGAAGTATTCACGGCAAATGAGTAACCACGAATATCTGTATACATGTTGGTGACTTTCTTCAAAATTTGTAATTCGTAAATTTCTTCACATAGAGCATGTATACCCGGATGAATTGGTAGAAACAAATTCAATTTGTCAAAATACATTGAATTAGCCAAGCTTCTTAAGGTGAAATGATACCCCAGCGCGCGAAATTCAAAATTAGTAAAATGGTTTTTCATTTTTTATTTAAAATTTTGTAATGTTATATGATTTCTTCGTATACACAAATAAAAAGGATAAAATTTTCCATGAAAACAAAATAGTTTCGATAATATTTGTATGTATTTATTCACCCAAAATAATATTTTAAATATTATTTTGAATATATCTCCAGTTCAAAACCTACAATTTTGATTAAATTTGCCATAAATATTTATAACAGGGTAAGGAATAAAATATGTAAAAATTAAGGAAAATGATTTTCGAGAA
>OY720450.1:51960848-52098348 GCA_963082715.1 Harpalus rubripes | reverse complement strand
GAGAAAAAATGTTTATATAAAATTTTTACCGTTTTTCAAATAGAATGAAATGGCGTAATTATATTTTTTGAAAACTTAATAATTCTCGAGATATAACACAAACTTATGATTTTTTAAATGGGAACTGTTTAAAACTAATATGTTTTAAATGAGAGAAATTAGAAATTATCAACCCCTTGAGGTAGCAACCCGCTGCACATGGGAATAGAACGGTTAACCCGCCCTGACTCTACTTAAATAAGTCAATAAATAAATGGAAATAACTGTTTCTGCTACTTGGAAAAATTAGTTATATGTTTTCACGTGTTTAAGTTTAATTTTAGTATTGTTTGAAATAGCTGTAGTATCTTAAACTAATTATTAATATTAATATTATTGCATCTGGCTTCACGCGAGTGCGCGCGCACCCACACGCCCAGCGTACAGCTGCACAGCATTGACAGGCTGCGACAGAGGCAGAGTGTCTCTAGCTTGCACACGGTAAACACGTATCGCGTCGTCGTCCGCGAGAGTGGAATTTTCCACCATTTTTGCATAAACTTTCTGATTTTCATATGGTCAGTAAAGTAATTGGTTGTTTAATTATCGTACGCGTAGCTTGATTAGCCTAACACGACTAATTCAAGGAGTATCGTTCGGTTTTCATTTAATTTGGTATTTTTTAGTCCGCGAATACTTTCCGGCGCCAATTTCTGCAGCTAATAGACACATCTCAGGAATCAATTGTAAAATCGAACTGTACAATTTGATTTCTCACGGGAATTCGTGTTGTTAGGGATTTGATTCATATTTCCTTGGGTGAATTCATTATTATTTCTTTGTAAACCTGTTTACACACGTCCACCTTCGAGTGACGTCATTCACAGCGCATCTGCTGTTATTGTCGACTAGGTACATTCAATGCAACAAGTTTTGCAGTCTAGTTGGTTGTTATTAAGTTCATTTAGAGTTCTTAATATTGTTTAACTACATTTGTTTGTTCATACACTTATGAAATGATTTAGTTAATTTATACAAATATCGTATTTGTTTATCTTTGGTTTATTATTGTTTATATCACTTGTATTCAATACGCTATCACATATTTCTCAGAATTGGTTTTCAGTTGTTTGTTATTTTGTTGCAATTATATTTAGCACGTTTGTTAGTTCGTAAACTAACTGGTCCTTCGTTCGTTTTAATTAGTACATTTCACAAATTAGTATTATCCCGTTTATTGGCCAAGTCCAGTGATGTGAACCAGCTATCGAAGGTTGTAATTATTTTGGTTTACATATAGTTTTGTTTTATTCATTGAATTTAACATCAAACACATTGTTGGTGTTTCTAGACCGGATTCGCTGATCTAGAGACATCGCATTTGGGCTTGCGAGCAGGATCAAAACATTTTGGTTCTTCTAGACCGGATTCGCTGGTTTAGGGTTTGAACATTTGGTCCTTCGAGCCATTAGGTCCTTATTACTTAGTCCTTCGCACCGGAGGGACGCAACATTTGGTCCTTCGAGCCGGATTTGGCGGTATTCGGAGATAATTATTGTTTCTAGTTACTTTGGTATTAGTAATTGCATTTATTAGCACACTAAAATGGCTAAACTACTACTCGAACAATTAGAGGTTGTGACAGAAGATATTCGTCGTCTATCAGTCTATTCTTCAGAGACTGATGAAAAAAGTAAAGTGAAATTTGAAGTAACTTTTCCGTCTCTCGCAGCTTGGGAACAAGAATTCAATCGTACTTATTGTGAATATTCTTCAAAGTTAAAACAAACCAAAAATCCCGACGAGGATATATTGGCAGAAATTTCCCGAGTTAAGAAATTGTTTAATGAAATAAAAGAACTCATTTGCGACATACGTGTCAATTACAAACTTATGTTCAGTGGAGACACCGGATCACAGTCAGGGTCCGACAGAGCTAAATCAGAATCACATTCGATTCAATCAGCACAATCTTTGCGATATATGCAACCTAGCTTGCCTAAATTGAATCTCCCAACATTCGACGGGGAGAAAACAACTTTTATGAATTTTTACGATTTATTCACACAGTTGGTGATAAATCGGGACAGTTTGTCAGATATTGAACGACTTCAATATCTCAAGTTATCTTTAAAAGGGGAAGCCGCTAGGCTTATTACAAATATCCCCGTCAAAGCTGATAGTTTTGATATTGCATGGAACGCCATCACAGATGAATATTATCGTCCTAGGTTGTTGAGGTCGGTACATCTGAATGCACTCCAAGATGTGCAAAAGGTCAAGCAGGCAGACGCCCCTACACTAAAATCGTTGTTGAACACAGCACGCGAAAACATCGCTGCTCTGAAAAATTTAGAGGTTGATGTTGACTCATGTGGGGTCATTTTGGAAAACATGATTTGTCGTAAGCTAGATTCGGCTACTAGACGACAGTGGGAACTAACATTGGATTCTGACTCCAAGCCCACTCATGTAGAGTTAATTGCGTTCTTGACTAAGCAAGTTTCAAGCTTAGAGGTTGAACCAGACAGACCTGTCAAAACTCACGAGCCAATCAAAAGGCACAAGCCAGCATCGCGAGCGATGACATTGGCAACTGATACGAATTGTCCGTATTGCAGAAAATCTCACTACATCAGTCAGTGTAAAGGGTTTATAGCTCTTAAACCTAAAGGAAGACATGATGCTGCAATCAAACACAAGTTGTGCATCAACTGTCTTAGAATGGGCCACATACGCCCGAACTGTCCTAGTACAGCCACATGCAGAACGTGTAACAAAACTCACCATACGCTGCTGCATTTTGGTGAAAGGTCGAACAAGTCATTATCACCCAAGCGTGATAAAAAATTTGAGCAAAACAATCGTCCGTCATCACCCAAGAGTGATGCAAACTCTCAAGCCAGTAGTAGTAATTCTGAAACTACTACGTCAATGTCTGCTAGGACTTATTCACTAAGTCAACACAGAAAACATACTTCGGTATTACTACCCACTGCAAAACTGCATATATTTGACAGTGCAGGAAAGGTACATGTTGTACGTGCCTTATTGGATACAGGATCGCAGAAATCCTACATCACAAGTCGTTGTGTCCACAATTTAAATCTGTCTATTGAAGCGTGTCAAACAAAGATTATGTCAATCAGTGACACCCACGTCAAGGACACTAGTGGTATTATACATACCAAAATCAAACCATGTCGTAGAGAAACTCCAGTTCTCGATTTGAGTTGCATTGTAATCGACAACATTACAGGCAGAATCCCAGATTATCCAATATCTCGGGATACCTTTAAACAATTTGGAAATATCCAACTTTCGGATCCCGAATGCTATAAATCTCAACGAATAGACATGCTGTTAGGAGCTGACATTTGGGGTCAGATCATTCGTAACGGAGTTAAGAAAGGAGTCGATGGCACACTCACCGCCATCAAAACAATCTTTGGTTGGGTGGTTATGGGAGAATATACCAGCAAGCAAACAAGCAATGCTGTGGTGTCGTATCATACATACACACAAGAAGATACACACGAACTGTTGTCTAAATTTTGGGAATTGGAAAATGTTCCAACTCCATCGGTTGTCACTAAACCGGAGGATAAAATGGTGGAGGACCATTTTGTCAATACTACCCAAAGAGACTCCGAGGGAAAATACACGGTTTCTTTACCTTTTAAACAGTACCCACCAGTACTAGGCAATTCATACAAGAAAGCTTTGTCCATTTGTCACGCACAGCTGACTCGCTTGAGTAAAAGCCCAGAGTTACTCAAGGCTTATGATGCAATATTCGAAGAATATTTGCAAAAGGGTTACGTCACTAGACTTGATGTGCAACCCAATTTGAATGATCAGGATTCGTATTATATTCCACACCATGCCGTGGTTAAACCTGATAGTGCGACGACACCGGTACGCATTGTGTTCAATGCTTCAAAGCCATCGTCTAATGGAAAGTCGATTAATGACTACTTGTATCCTGGTCCGGTACTACAGAAGAGTATCTTCACTCTTCATTTGCGAAATAGATTTTATCCTATTTTAATTACGGGGGATTTAAAACAGATGTTCCTACAAATTAGAGTTGTACGCGAGCATCAACGATTTCTAAGGTTCATTTGGAAACCAGCGGATGCCACACATCCTATTGTGTACCAATTCAACACTATCTGCTTTGGTTTGAATTGTTCGCCGTTCTTGGCGTTGCGTACAGTTGAGCAGTTGGCTCAAGACGAAGGGAATCAATATCCCTTAGCAGCTAAAGTCCTGCAAAATGATGTCTATATGGACGATGTTGTGACTGGAGCTGAAGACATTCAGTCAGCACTGACACTGCGCCGTGAACTCACGGATATATTCGAAAGGGGAGGATTCACCCTCCGAAAATGGGCCAGTAATTCTCAAACAATACTGGAGGAACTACCAGACAATGCACGCGCAGTGAAAGATGTCCACTTCAATGACGACGAGTCAGTGAAATTGTTAGGTGTCAAATGGGTTTGCAAGTCCGACTGCTACGAGTATACGGTCTCAAAACCCGACGATTTGTGCACCAAAAGAAACATTTTGTCCTGCATTGCAAGGATCTATGATCCATTAGGCATTATGTCCCCATTGGTGATGTTTCTTAAACTCATCATGCAAGAGCTTTGGAAATCAAAGGTAGAATGGGATGAAGAACCTCCCGCTCATATTGTCTCAGAGTGGAACTTGTTTCTGAACGAGATCGATTGTATAGCCAACTATTCGATACCAAGGTTAGCTTGTTTGGGTTCTAAATTCGATCTTATCGGATTTGCGGATGCCTCCGAGCGAGGCTACTGTGCCGTTGTCTATGTTAGAAGTTATTCAAACGATAAACCAGTGGTTCAATTGCTCTGTGCAAAGACGCGTGTAGCGCCTTTGAAAAAATTACTATACCTCGTTTGGAATTATGTGCGGCGCATCTTCTCGCCAAACTTCTCGAGAATATTCTCGAAAATATTCCAAAACAACCGGAGGCTGTACATTGCTTCTCGGACTCTATGATAGTTCTTGCCTGGTTGCGCAAGGAACCACACACTCTGAAAACATTTGTGGGTAATCGAGTCGCTCAAATACAGACAAATTTTCCGAGTGAACACTGGCGTCATGTAACGTCGGAACACAATGCGGCCGACGTAGGTTCTAGAGGTCTCAGTCCTCTAAGTTTCAAGACATGTACTCTCTGGATAAATGGACCAGAGTGGTTACAACAACCTTACTCGTGTTGGCCACAAAGTGAAGTGGTTCAACTTGACAATGATCAAACCAACTCTGCTCAGACAGAGATTGCCAGCCTAAGTTTGTCTTTAGGGAGACCCTAAGGTGGCCGGTATGTTTAAAACTAATATGTTTTAAATGAGAGAAATTAGAAATTATCAACCCCTTGAGGTAGCAACCCGCTGCACATGGGAATAGAACGGTTAACCCGCCCTGACTCTACTTAAATAAGTCAATAAATAAATGGAAATAACTGTTTCTGCTACTTGGAAAAATTAGTTATATGTTTTCACGTGTTTAAGTTTAATTTTAGTATTGTTTGAAATAGCTGTAGTATCTTAAACTAATTATTAATATTAATATTATTGCATCTGGCTTCACGCGAGTGCGCGCGCACCCACACGCCCAGCGTACAGCTGCACAGCATTGACCGGCTGCGACAGAGGCAGAGTGTCTCTAGCTTGCACACGGTAAACACGTATCGCGTCGTCGTCCGCGAGAGTGGAATTTTCCACCATTTTTGCATAAACTTTCTGATTTTCATATGGTCAGTAAAGTAATTGGTTGTTTAATTATCGTACGCGTAGCTTGATTAGCCTAACACGACTAATTCAAGGAGTATCGTTCGGTTTTCATTTAATTTGGTATTTTTTAGTCCGCGAATACTTTCCGGCGCCAATTTCTGCAGCTAATAGACACATCTCAGGAATCAATTGTAAAATCGAACTGTACAATTTGATTTCTCACGGGAATTCGTGTTGTTAGGGATTTGATTCATATTTCCTTGGGTGAATTCATTATTATTTCTTTGTAAACCTGTTTACACACGTCCACCTTCGAGTGACGTCATTCACAGCGCATCTGCTGTTATTGTCGACTAGGTACATTCAATGCAACAAGTTTTGCAGTCTAGTTGGTTGTTATTAAGTTCATTTAGAGTTCTTAATATTGTTTAACTACATTTGTTTGTTCATACACTTATGAAATGATTTAGTTAATTTATACAAATATCGTATTTGTTTATCTTTGGTTTATTATTGTTTATATCACTTGTATTCAATACGCTATCACATATTTCTCAGAATTGGTTTTCAGTTGTTTGTTATTTTGTTGCAATTATATTTAGCACGTTTGTTAGTTCGTAAACTAACTGGTCCTTCGTTCGTTTTAATTAGTACATTTCACAAATTAGTATTATCCCGTTTATTGGCCAAGTCCAGTGATGTGAACCAGCTATCGAAGGTTGTAATTATTTTGGTTTACATATAGTTTTGTTTTATTCATTGAATTTAACATCAAACACATTGTTGGTGTTTCTAGACCGGATTCGCTGATCTAGAGACATCGCATTTGGGCTTGCGAGCAGGATCAAAACATTTTGGTTCTTCTAGACCGGATTCGCTGGTTTAGGGTTTGAACATTTGGTCCTTCGAGCCATTAGGTCCTTATTACTTAGTCCTTCGCACCGGAGGGACGCAACAGGAACCTATGTTGAAAATAGTCTCGTCTTTTTGCTTATTTTATAAGCTTTTCAATGATATATAACAAGTCTTTATTCTTTTGTTTTAAACATTAATAAAAGACGAATTATTAATTTATTGGGGTGAAAATATTAAAAATTATTAAGAATCAAATGAAAAAAATGTATTACAGATTATCATTTGCATATTTCTAATACTATTTGTTTCAGTTTTACTCATTTTTTCAATTTATTTACTTCAAAAGCATATTAAACTATCTTTTTCGAATTGTGTCAAAGCCAACTGTAACGTCGATAATTAGTAATTTAACTATCCCGAAAATAATTGGTTAAGAATAATTTTGAGAACATATAATTGATAGATATTGAATCAAAATAAACAAATGATGATTTGTACTATTTTTTTTCACTTGTTTCTTAATAATTTCCAATATTTTCACCTCAATAAATTAATAATTCGTCTTTTATTAATGTTTAAAACAAAAGAATGTAGACTTGTTATGTATCATTGAAAAGCTTATAAAATAAGCAAAAAGACGAGACTATTTTCAACATAGGTTCCCATTTAAAAAATCATAAGTTTGTGTTATATCTTGATAATTATTAAGTTTTCAAAAAATCTAATTACACCATTTTATTTTATCTAAAAATAGTAAAATATTTGTAAAAACAATTTTTCTCTAACTATCATAATAAATAAGATATGATATATTTTCAAAATGAACGAAAAACGAGTTTTTGCCTGTAGCTCAGAAACAAAAGAAGATCGAAAATTCCTGTGGTGACTATTATACTTTTCTAGAAAAGTTGACCCTGGAATATGCAAACGGTTTTGATCTATCTTTAATATTACCCGAGATACCTGAAAAAAACATCGAAAATGAGACATCCTGTACACTACAAACCAACAACGATACAATTGGCAAATAACTATTTTCAATATGATCTGCGTTGCTGTGCCGTAGCGACTGCCGCCGCCAGCGGTGAATAAACACGCTAACATTTTTTTACTAGTACAATAATAACAACATTTGTGTACTAGTATGACAATGAATATCTTCTATAGTGTGTGTACAGTAGCATATGAATATAGTAATACGCTTAAAGAAAAAAAAAATATTGTCTTATTTGTCATGGTCAGAGCTGGGCAATACTTGCAAGAAAAGTACTTTATTAGGTTTGCAAGTACTTTGAGTACTTCAAGTACTGTACTTGAAGTACTTTCTATTTATAGTACTTTGTACTTGACAAAGTAAATCTATTCACATGTACTTGGTACTTAGTACTTGGAAAAATATTTGAAGTACAATGAAAAATACTTGAAGTACTTTAAATGTACTTGAAGTACTTTAACTGTACTTGAAGTATTTTAAATGTACTTGATGTATTTTAAATGTACTTGAATTACTTTACGGGGTCTCGTGGCCGCGTGCCTGAGTGTCAGGTCGAGATTCTGGGGAATCGGGTTCGATCCCGACCGACGCCAATTATTTCCAATTTTAAATGGCACAAAATTGACCCCTGTGTTGGACTCTCCACGCCAGCAATGAGTGCCCAAGAGGTGACGCCTGGTAAGCGCCCGCACGGTGCAAATATATCATCTTTACCGATATCTGCTTACAAAGCAGATTGGCACACCCAGCAATGGGTAATAAGCCGTAATGATATATTTACTTTATTTTTATTTTATTTGAATTACTTTAAATGTACTTGAATTACTTTGTTTGTTTGTCAGTGTTTCTTTTGCAGAGGTGTGGTGTTATGTGAATTTCATTAATAAGTATATTTTCAGCGATAATATGAAAGTAAAGATATATTTGTAAATTTTTTGGCATAAATAAATTAATTCTAATCTGCGCATATTGCATATACATAAATGCTTGTATTACCTAACTACAGTGCTAGGACTTTGCGTATCGCCTGGCGATCGCATAACGTAAAAATAGTGTCATTCTAACATCTAGGTACAGCTTCTCGCATCGCTTGGCGATCATATGACGTCAATTTTACGTCATGAGATCGCTAGGTGATATGGCAGTCCCAGCGAGGAACTCTTGTTTTAAATAACCAAATAAATATCGCATATTGAAATTTTTGTCAACAATCAGCTTTTAAGGCTTTTAATCAGAAAAATATCAATTATCTGAAAAAGTACTTGCACCCAAATTTACAAGTACTTTTTTAAGTACTTCGTACTTTCAAGTACTTTAGAAACTAAAAAAGTACTTGTACTTCAAGTACTTTTAAAAACATCAAGATACTTGGTACTTGTACTTCAAGTACTACTTTCCGGTACTTTGCCCAGCTCTGGTCATGGTACTCTAATAATTGCCTTAATTCGCATGTTTTCTTTTGTTTCTAACTTGTACATACGAAATAATTTAACAACAAACTGGATACTCATCCATGCACAAATTTTAACAATAAATTTCATGTTCGAGAAAAAAAGTAGATACCCGTTATGTTTCAATTAATATTGGATATTAAGTAATTATTTCTCTAATGATAATAGCAATAATAATGAAAGTGCTAATCATCTATCTCATACTCAGCACTGAATTTCTGAGGCAAAGCTACGGACCAGTACGGCGAAAGGCTAAGGCTAGAGCAGGGAGCCAGGGACAAACGATAGGTTACCTGCTCCCAGTCCTATACGCAGGGCACGTGTTTGGATCTATAGGCTGGGGGGCAGGGGTCAAGGGGTGCGACTGTACAGCTGTGCTGCACAGGCGAAAGTACATTTTCTTTTTTGTAGCTTGTATAAATAAATAAAATAGAAATTTTATATGCTATTTTTCTAAAATTTATTTTAACATACATAATATTATGATACTAGACAAAAAATAAATACCCGTATTTTTTTTCAATCGATTAATTATTTATAGTTTATGAGAAAACAATTATTATCAAAAATTTGGGGAAAGGATTTGTAGACTGAGACCTGTCGCCTTGCCACATGCCACAACATAATCACGACGCTGGTCTATAACTACCTTTTTCCATCCCAGTCTATCTGTCTTCTTCCACGATCCTACCATGATAGCGTCACATATCCCATCTCCAAAATATTATATTGACTAATTACAATACTATTATAAACCAATGTTTAGTTAGTTTTTTTTTTTATTATAATAATGAGAGTAATGAGACGCTAGTGTTAGCAAATTTGGCCATGCTTTTGCACATTGGCACACAGCATTATAAAACCATTTTTACATTTTTTAAAAATTCTTTAATCAATTAATAACAATTAACAAAAACCAAGAAAAGACTAGTACGAGAGCGTGTAGATTACTAAGATAAAACAAAACGAACCAAAGACATAAGCAAAAATATGTGTAAAAAGCAGGAATCAAAAACCAATATTGTACTCGAATAATAGACAAACCCTAAATATAACGGTAGAAGAGTTTATGTATGGAATAGAATTATTTATTTCATAATAAATGTATCAAGAATATAACACAAAGTAAACCATACGATCAGGATAGTGCAACTAGGGATGCGCACGATACATCGATGTTTGAGAAAAATCGATATATAGCTTTCGATATTTTATCTTTTTCGATAATATCGATCGACGTAGATATTTGTTTTCGACATTTGCTCTCGATGTTTTCAAAAATACATTCCTAATATGTCAAGAATTGTTAATCACAGACACGTTACTCTCCTGTGTCCTTCCTTTACTTACATATGTTTCGTCACAGTTTATATGATGTCTACCCTAGTTTGGAGAAAATACTGCCACCATAACTGAGTATGCAAAGAAATAAAGTAAAAGGGAAACGGTTATCAAAATATTTATTTCTGTATAGTTGCGATTCTGATGTGTTTTAAATTCAGTGGTTCTGGTTAGTGATTACATTTGATTTTTAATAAGTTTATAGATTTGTGTATATTATAGGTACCGACATTGTTGTTTTTTTTTATTAACTGTAAAATATGAAAGCCTAATAATAATAATAATAACTTTATTTTTTATTTGGTCTAAAGATTCCTCTTTTACAAAATATAAAAGCTTACTTTATTTTATTTTCACGAGTGAAAAGTAGGAAATCAGTTCATATTGTTTGTAAATATCGATGTTTTAAAATACCAATATTTTTGATCCGATACTTATACAACATCCATTTTTGTTCAAGTGCAACTTGAATTTTATCCCACAGCGCAGATACCCTAATGGTCTGCCGCTGTGACAGACAGAGAGGGAATAACATACATTCTTATTATCTCCAACGATCTCGATGTGAGATGTGAGCAACGGCTAGGAGCGGGCAGGCAAGCGGCATTAGGTGCAGATGTGTTGTGTGATTGTATGCTTTTCGATTCTAATTACGGACTTTTGGTTTTTCTGTTTCAATATATTTTCTCTTGAAGCTTATAACTATTTATGATATATTTCTAAAATGAATATTTATTATTATTACTATAAAATAAAAAGACAAAACATATTTTTCATCTTGGTATTACAAGTTGCAAGGTAGGCGTCGCCTATTATATAGAGATCATTTTAAAGATTTGGGTATTTTGACTCTACCATCTATATATGTTTTTATACCCGAAAAAGTAAAACAATATGAATCAAAAACCATTCAAAAATATTTAAAACTTTCTTATAAAACATACTTTTTACAATATCGAAGAATAGTGAATTACGCTGAACTGAAACAAGACATTCACTGCAAACCAAATATTATAAGTAAACGATAATACATTTAACATCATACGAAAATTATTTATATTATGATGTATCTATGTCGATCGATATTATCGAAAAAGATAAAATATCGAAAGCTAGATATCGATTTTTCTCAAACATCGATGTATCGTGCGCATCCCTAGTTGCACTATCCTGATCGTATGGTTTACTTTGTGTTATATTCTTGCAATTATTGATACATTTATTATGAAATAAATAATTCTATTCCATACATAAACTCTTCTACCGTTATATTTAGGGTTTGTCTATTATCGAGTACAATATTGGTTTTTGATTCCTGCTTTTTACACATATTTTTGCTTATGTTTTTGGTTCATTTTGTTTTATCTTAGTATTCTATACACGCTCGTACTAGTCTTTTCTTGGTTTTTGTTGATTGTTATTAATTGATTAAAGAATTTTTAAAAAATGTAAAAATGGTTTTATAATGTTGTGTGCCAATGTGCAAAAGCATGGCCAAATTTGCTAATGTCTTCAAATTTTCACGCGATAGTGAGATGCGAAAAAATATATAAATGCAATACATAGATCAAATTTTAAAATTACAATATCCTCGGCAGTTTGCATTTCGCATTTTGACGAAAAATTTATTCTTCGTGAACATGAATCCATTACTTCACATGATACACCTTTGGTTTTAAAAAGAAAATGTGTAAAATTGACGGATGACGCAATACTCACTGTATTTAAAAATCAGACATCATATTAATTTGTCGAAACAACAAAAGATAAAAATCCATATATTCTCCGTGACAATATACAGGCTGTTCTGTAAGTTCATAGTATGATAAAGAGAATTGAATAAAGTTATAATCTGAAATATATTTTGCAAAATCTGTCAAGTTGTAAAAGTTACGGAACTGTAAAGTCGATAATTACGAACAAGCTATACTATTAAGTTAAAAACTATACTTATTAAATTAAAATTTAAAAATTAAGTTGTTCAAAAATGCCTGTTACTTTTACTAATTAAGAATACACCGACATGCGTTTGGTTTACAGCGCCATTAATAAAAAGTGTCTATCTATATTTCTCTTCTGACTTCAAACCTTCAAGAATGACAAGTCTTGTTATTTTCACTCTAACTGATGTAAGTTTTAAATAATATTTTATTCAAATAAATAATTGTTATTGGTCTATCTTGAAGTGCTTTTACAATTGCAACAAATACCTACCCTACATTAGAAAAGAAATAATTGCAGATTACGACACATTGCAACCGTGTTTATTAGTGGTAACGTATGCCACTATACTTACATATAACTCCCTGTATTAAAGCGAAAAATTAACTTAAATATTAAAACATGAAAGTGATAAAATTGCAAATCAAATATAATTCTTTTATGTACTACAGATATGTATTTTATGATAACGTAACACCGACCAAACATTTTTATTTTATTTTGAAATATGATTGTCTGCACAGAGTGTTAAAAAGGGTAAAAACTGGATGGTATACATTTTAATGTACTGATTCCAAATCAAAAAGAATTTTTCCAGAATACAGAGAATTATTTCTTATTATTTATTTTATTCTTCAAGTGTTCATTTTTAGTGCCACTGACCAACACAAATTTTTTATTCAAAATAATGATTTATCTAATCACGTGAATCGGAAATAAATAAATTTCTAATTATTTATATTAAAAATTTCATGTTGAGGAGTGACACTGAAAATGTACACTTCAAGAATTAAATAAATAATAAGAAATAATTTTCCGACTTTTGAAAAAATTCATTTTGGGGATGTGACTATAATCGAATTTCAATATGTCATAAAATATAAAAATTAAACACTAGCGTCTCATTATTCTCATTATTATAATTTAAAAAACTAACTAAACATGTGTTTATAATAGTATTGTAATTAGTCAATATATTTTGGAGATGGGATATGTGACGCTATCAAGGTAGGATCGTGGAAGAAGACAGATAGACTGGGATGGAAGAGGGGAGTTATAGACCCGCGTCACCCAGCGTCGTGATTATGTTGTGGCATGTGGCAAGGTGGCAATTTTCCTCTCAGTCTACATATCCCTTCCCCAAATTTTTAATAATAATTGTTCTCTCATAAACTACAAATAATTAACCGATTGTAAATAAAAACGGATATTTATTTTTTGTCTATATCATAATATTATGTATGTTAAAATCAATTTTAGAAAAGTAACATATAAAATTTCTATTTTTTTTATTTATTTATACAAGCTACAAAAGAAAATGTACTTTCGCCTGTGCAGCACAGCTGTACAATCGCACCCCTTGACGCCTGGCCATAGATCCAAACACGTGCCCTGCTTATAGGACTAGGAGCAGGTAGCCTTTCGTTCGTCCCTGACTGCCTGCTCTAGCCTAAGGCCGTCGCGCACTTGAGCGAGGCGCAGCGCGGCGAAGCGAAGAGCGGCGAAGAGTCATTTTTAGAACCAACGCGCACTTGCGAGCAGTTTTCAACGAGAAACCTCCGCGTTTGCTTCAAAAGATGTACAGCTCGCTCGGAGGAAACGCAACAACGCAGGCACTATCAATACGAGACAAATTTATAAATTATTTTGTTTCATCCGTAGGTTCAGTGCAGTGGTAAAATTCCATGGTACAGAGAGACCGAAAAAATGTTTAAATTTTTTGATATATTCTACTACATTCTGTAACCAAGTAGTTAATCTCCTTTTTTGTTAAGTCTGCAATACTATTTTGTACAATAGAAATCGTTTAATATGTAAGGAATTTTCAGAACTAAATTTTTTGAAAAATTCTTCTACTTTGTATAACTAAATAGATAATCTCCTTTTTAATTGATTTCATTTTTATTTATAATAATATAATATTTAATGAATTGCTTAAAATTCAACATTTTGTAATGTACATTGTTATATTTACAATTAATAAAATTAATATACATAGCATAACATACCGGTTATATTCATGTCTTCTGCTACTTCTAACCAGCAGTTGTCTTTCAATGTCTGATTAGAATACTCGACACATCCTATATCGTACAGATCTTTATATTTTGAAACCAGAAGAACTAATTTGTCTTCTGTTTTTGACATTTTCATAGAACCTATACGTATTGTTTGATATGAAACGTGTGAAATTTAATTCTAAACCGGCTATTTCCAATGTGTCTCGGGCGAATTCGTTCTGATTTAGGTAGCTGCGCTGCGCTGCGCTATCGCACACTTCAGCTCAGCGAAGCGAAGGGCAGAGAAAAATATTCTCCCCGAAGTATTCCGGCAAGTCGCTTCGCTGCACTGATCTTCGCTTCGCCAAAGTGCGCGTATACACATAATAATATATTGAATGAAAAAACGGCTCTTCGCCGCGCTTAGCTTCGCCTCGCCCAAGTGCGCGACGGCCTTCAGCCTTACGCCGTACTCGTCCGCAGCTTTGCCTCAGAAATTCAATGCTGAGTATGAGACAGATGATTAGCACTTTCATTTTTATTGCTATTATCATTAGAGATATAATTACTTAATATCTAATATTAATTGAAACATAACGGGTGTCTACTTTTTTTTCTCGAACAGGGAATTTAATGTTAAAATTTGTGCATGGATGAGTATTCAGTTTGTTAAATTATTTCGTATGTACAAGTTAGAAGCAAAAGAAAACATGCGATTTAAGGCAATTATTAGAGTAGCATGAAAAATAAGACAATAATAATTTTTTTAGGCGTATTACTATATTCAAATGCTACTGTACACACACTACGATAGTAGATATTCATTGTCATACTAGTACAAAAATGTTGTTATTATTGTACTAGTAAAAAAATGTTGGCGTGTTTATTCACCGCTGGCGGCGGCAGTCGCTACAGCACAGCAACAGCAACACAGATCATATTGAAAATTGTTATTTGACAGTTGTATCGTTTATGGTTTGTAGTGTACACAGCCAGCTTTGGCTGAAATTGCAAATTCTACAATTAAAACAATTTCAGAAAAATGTCAAAACTTATTTGAAACACTTGAAGAAAAATTAGTATGTCATTCGGAGTAGAACGCCCTTTTTGTATTTTACCCAGCTTGCCTGACCTTGGCTAGTGCCTCGGCCGCAATAACTGAATTCAACACATAAAGACGGCTTTCTTCTCCTAATAATATACAAATATTTGTTGTTTCTGATATATCTAACATTTTTTAAATTTTATTATTATTAGAATAATAGGAAGATTTAATCTAGAAGTAAAAAATTAATCACAAATTCTAATAATAACAATATCAAATGAAA
The DNA here is from genome assembly GCA_963082715.1 of Harpalus rubripes. Lineage (NCBI taxonomy): Eukaryota > Metazoa > Arthropoda > Insecta > Coleoptera > Carabidae > Harpalus > Harpalus rubripes. The sequence goes on along the minus strand of OY720450.1, from coordinate 52,082,688 downwards.
TATATGTCAGAAACATCAAACATTATATTATTGTCTTATTTTTCAAGGCACTTTCATAATGGACCTTTTCAATTTAAAGAGATAGAAGATATGCGCAATGGGGATCTGCGCATAGTAAGAACAACAGAGATCTATGACGTTTGATTCTAAAAAATTTAGACGTAAAATATGAGAATATCTCAAATAACTTCAAAAAATCTTATCGAAATAAGCTACAAAAGCTTTTATTGAAGTTAAAATGTCTAACGACGATAATTTTCACTGAGAATACAGGTATTTTAATTGACTGCAATATTTTTGACGTTTCGTTTGACAGCCCAACTGACAGTTGTTCGCGCCATTTTCTTACTATTTGCAGCGATAGAAAGAGATAGCCGTTAAATTGAAAAGGTCCATTGCCTTAATTCATGCATTTTCTTTTGCTTGTAACTCGTACATAAGACAATTTAACAACAAATTTGATACTCATCGATGGACATTTTCATTCTGAACATTACACATTTTTTATAAAATTGATAGATAAAGCGATATCGCCAAATTAAAATTTTAACAAAAAGTAGACACTCCGTATATACTTGCTGTACGCATTTTTCACTTCAATTTTTTGTTATTGCTTGTTGTGTCGCCTACCATGTTATCCGACCCACAAGCCGTCATATATATTTACAAAACAACTTTATTAATATAAATTTGTAATTTTTCCATACAGCACAAACACGAAGTAAGCATATATGAGTCTATACCTACAATTTGAATTTAATAATTAATAAAATTTTACATTTTAATGAAAATAATTATTGGGAACTATTTGTTATTTTTTGTATTCATAGTAACACTAACAATACCAATGACTAGTGCGTATCTGTAGAACGTAATTTCTTGGCAAATTTCTAAAAAATTACCTACTTCTAATTTTTAAGTTAAATTATCGGCGTATAAATTTAATATATAAAACTAAATTAAACGTATGTACTTGTTATTCACTTCAATTTTTCTATTTTCCATGGAGTCACCGATTTCATTATAGTTCATCTATGCACCGCTAGGTCTACTCATAGCGCCACTTCCTGATATTTGACGAAAATACTTACCGAATGTGTTTTAATTATCAATATCTTCTATATTAAACGATAAATATTTAAAATACTTGCCTAAGAAATACAAAAATGTGTACAGTACGCAATACTAAACAAATTTTAGGAATAGAATTTCACAGACTTGAGAAAATAAATAAAATTTAACATTTTATTTTTTTAAGTACGTTCCCGAAATTTAATTTTTGATTTATGTTATGTATAATAATATTCTTCACAACATATTAAAGTATGAACAAAATTGTAGGTTTAGTATAGAAGAAAAACATTAAAATGTATGAAAAAAATAGGTTTTTTTGATTTTTAAAATTGTTCTCGAAAATCATTTTTTTTAATTTTCACATATTTTATTCCTTACCCTGTTATAAATATTAACTGCAAATTTAATCAAAATTGTAGGTTTTGAACTGGAGATATATTCAAAATAATATTTAAAATATTATTTTGGGTGAATAAATACATACAAATATTATCGAAATTATTTTGTTTTCATGGCAAATTTTACCCTTTTTATTTGTTTATACGAAGAAATCATATTACATTACAAAATTTTAGATAAAAAATGAAAAACCATTTTACTAATTTTGAATTTCGCGCGCTGGGGTATCATTTCACCTTATCAGGATGTAATTTCTTCTTCATGTTCATCGTAAATTCGTTGAACTGGTACTAGCTGACGCATGCGTACTTCTTACTGTTAGAAACAGATAGCTACCCCACCATGACAGTTGAGTGGATACAGCCAGGATACAGCTCGTGCCGTTGTAAAGAGATAGGAGTCGCCGGTCCGTTTTGTATATAGAGGTCACTGTATAGTTACTACACCGCGGGTCGAATCAAACCTGAACCAGGAACAAAACCGCAAATTTTATTAATGCTTGAACCAGAACCGTACACGTTTTTTTAAATTTATACCAACTATTTTCATGATCCATTTCATTAAATTTCAATAAAAAGAATTTAAATGCATGCAAAGTTTCATATTAATTTGATTAAAATATGGCTGTAATAAGAGTGTCGTGAATAGAAAAAACGAATACGTCTTAATTTTTTTAACATAGAATTAGATTGCCATGAAAGAAATACATGAATATTTTGTTTAAGTTGACATTTATGATCGCTGACAAGAACAAAACATTCACTTTAGGTCAGGGCACTGTAATTCTGTGATAAAAATAACATGTAGTAATTTTTTCCATTCGTGACACCCTTATTATAGCCATATTTTAATCAAATTAGTATAAAACTTTACATGCATTTTCCTCAAAAAAATCGTTATGTAAGGTTATAAAAATATGATATCGCTGAATTTTGAATTAAATTATCTAACAAATGAACAAATAAATAATATACACCCAAATCATTTAAGCAGCCGTTGCACGTCATCAATAAAAAATGAATAAAAGTAACTAAATGTATGACGTCATGTCTTGGTACATTTACATAGGTTTAAGAATCGTAATGAAAAATGTAATACTGGTTGCATACAATCTTATTTCAAATTTTAAAGATATTTTAGAGACTATTTCACTCATAATTTAATAAACCAATGCAAATTCAGGATTCTGTCTGGTTACCAAGTTTTATTCAATTAACATTGTAGTGAAATACATATACATTTCATTGAACTATAATATATTATAAGTTATAATACTGTACAAATATTATACAATAATAATTAATTACTTTGAATCGTTAGTAGGATTCAGATCTTCGTCTGAATCATCAGAAATGAAACTGGATAAATAATAACAAGCACTAATATATAAATAAACAGGAATGGAATGAAAATACAACTCACAACGTACACAAATCTTTCGAACACAATGCAAATATTTCTGAAATTGACAATTCAAATTTAAATAATAATCGTGAAACAAAAGTGTAAACATAGAAAATATCAATGTTACCAAATGTAGCAACAAATAAATGAATAATATAAGATAGATGTCATTATTTATTTACTATTCATGTCATATAAGTTAAATAATGAACTCTACTAAACATCTAAATAATAATTCTATAAGGCCATACACTTTTTAACAGTTAAAAATGATTAAAATTTTATTTCATTTTTCAATATTAGTTATTTTACTGTATTAAAGTTGGTACAGTAAATGATGACGTGCAACGGCGGCTTGAATGATTTGGGTGTATGTTCTCATTTAAAATTAAAAAGTTATGTACCGTATTTTATAAACCACTGGCCCAAAAAAATAATTTTTATTTTATTTAAATTTGTCTTGTGAAATAGAAATTGTTTTCCCGTTTAACTATCTTTGTAGCTCGTATAATTCTCGGGATAGCAATAGTGGCCCATTTAAAATGAACAGCCTGTATATTAATAAATTTGTTTTATAAATATTTACGTTGCATGTAATTCAATTGAAAAAAAGAAGAAACATAGTTAGAATTAGAAGTTTTATGAAATAGGTATAATTAGATTATTTTTAAAGACTACATTTTCATTTACATAAAGGGGGTATCAGACGTATGCACGTATCTACAACTGTATTGACAACAGTTGCTGCAACTTGCAACCCAGACGTACGCAAAGTTGCAAGAAATATAGAATTATTTTAGTCTCGACGTTGGTACACATATTTAATTCCTGTTGTCATTTTTTAAAGTTTGAATCATTCATTTGTATTTAGACGAATAATATCAGATATGAACAACAAATTATTAGCTGCTACTACGTTATTTAAAATATGGATGTCTGGTATTCCAAGAAAATTCCACATTGCTTCTTCTTTTTTTACGAGATAAATCAGAGTTTGCTCCTCCAGCCATTTTTAAATATATCGTACTGTTTACAAACAAATGTCAAACAGTTTAGGGATTTTTACTCCCTAAGCCCCTTTACTACGCAAGCGTATCTTGATAGTTGCAAATACGTGTGACTAGTTTTCGAACAAGATGTAATGGGATTATCACACGTCACGTACGCACGTATCCAGGGTTGCCAGATTGGGGGATTTTCCCCTATTTTTGGGGTATTTTATCTCTCGTAGGGGAGAAAACAGGGGAACAGTTGGTCTGGGGGATTTTTTAGGGGACGGTTGATAGGAACTATAATTATAATAAAAGCCAAAAATATGTAACCAAATTTGTTTTTTCTTTAAAATGACATTGTTACGGGCGTGGCATGTATCCATGTGGAATGAAGTTTCTTCCATGTATATTTCCCCCACCCGTTTCATATACAATGTTGGTGTTTGAATTCCGAATTCCAATTCTACTTGGGCACATACTCTGGGTGTATCGACTTTGAATCATCCCAGAGTATGTTAAAAAGATTTAATTATGAGAACATTTTCAAATGTATGGACAATGAAGTAGGTATTATTGATGTATTTAATTTAGAATAGGTATAATTTTTAGCGGTTGTATTATTATTTTTTAATATATTTTGTTTTAGATGTGCTAGATAAATAAATTTTATTTGGGGTATTTTTTCTTTAAATCTTGTTGATTTAGGGGATTTTTAGATTTCATTTGGGGGAAATCAGTATCAGTCATCTGGCAACCCTGCACGTATCTGCAACCTGTCAAACATTTTCTGCAATTTCAAGCGTTTCATGCAACTTTTGACGTGAGATAGCGCGACAATTTTCCTGCAACTAGTTTTACATCTTGTTCGAAAACTAGTCACTCGTATCTGCAACTATCAAGATACGCATGCGTAGTAAAGGGGCTTAGGGCAACGACCATAAATATACTAGACACAACATACCCTATACGTCACTATTGTTTGTTATGTTCTCGGCTGGACGGAAAGAGACAACTAAGGATGGAGATACATAAAGGCTCCTCACGGAGTAATCGCTAGATGTCACTACTTGTTTGACTTGTGACAATTATTATTTCCTATAAAAGAAGGCTTAATATGCAAGTGATCGATGCTTGGTGGTAGCGTGTTAGCTTATTGTTCCAAAGATTGTGGGTTCAAACCCCCAGCACACTTCCTTATTTTTTAAATAAAAATTATTTTTCAATTTATTTTTGTGTTTTTATTTGTTTTAATATTTTTTATTTGTTTTTATTTATTTTCTTTTTCTTTTTTTGTTTCTTTTTATTTTAATTTAACAAGAAAAAACAGTAAAACTACAATAAATAGAAACAAATAAAAATAAATAAAAACAAATAAAAATAAATAAAAACAAATAATAATAGTAAAACAAATAAAAACACAAAAATAAATTAAAAAATAATTTTTATTTAAAAAATAAGGAGGTGTGCTGGGGGTTTGAACCCACAATCTTTGGAACAAGAAGCTAACACGCTACCACCATGCGACGATCACTTGCATGTAAAGTTTTTAGCGATTACTCCGTGAGGAGCCTTTATGTATCTCCATCCTTAGTTGTCTCTTTCTGCCCAGCCGAAAACAAAACAAACGGTATGAAGTTATATCTAGTGTATATGTGATCGTTGGCTTAGGGAGTAAAAATCCCTAAACTGTTTGACATTTATTTGTAAACAGTATGAAATATTTAAAAATGGCTGGAGGAGCTGGAGTTGAAATAAAATTAGTCGAATTTTTTCAAACTCTTGTTGACCTCGTAAGAAAAGAAGAAGCTCTGTGGGATAAGAGACATCCATATTTTAAATAACGTAATACCAGCTAATAATTTGTTGTTCATTTCTGATATTATCCGTCTAAATACAAATAAATGATTCAAACTTTAAAAATTACAACAGGAATTAAATATTATGTGTACCAACGTCGAGACTAAAAAAATTGCATATTTCTTGCAACTTTGCATACCCCCTTAAAACTAGTTGCAGAAAAATTGTCGCAGTGTCACATGTAAAAAGTTGCATAAAACGGTTGAAATTGCAGAAAATGTTTGACAGATTGCAGATACGTGCGTACGTGTGATAACCCCATAAGACTATATAAATAATATTCGTTTGTAGAGGCTAATGCAATGTGAACACAAAATATAAGGTTATCACGAAACTGACAGATGAATATCTCTTAGGCGTACGAACTCGAACAAGAATTTATTTTAAGGTGATGAAATTCTTTTAACTTTACTACTTAACTACAAATCAATATTTGCTGTATCTAGTAGTTTTCACTATACGAGTAGTACTATATACATATATTATGTAGTATTATTATTAAAAATTGTAAATTTACATTACCGTATACTACAAATTTGTACGCCTATGCCTATGCAAATGTAAACTTTCTCGCAATTTCGACCAATCAAAGACCAAGTTGAAGACAAACTTCATTTTCAATAGACAACACAACGGGCACTCAGCTGTTTCCGGTCACCTTCGAAACAGCTGATCTTGCTGCCCTGGCCTGTAACTGCCTTCATTGGCAACTAACTTTCTTGGCGCTAATTCAAAATCTGAACTCAGTTTTTCTTACATTATGGTGAGAACAACAAATTTTTCTAGTGTTTCATTGTGCGAGCTTAATAGATGGTTTTTACAATGTCTGTTTATATCAAGAAGCTATCACCTGATATGTAACTTCGATATTTAGCTAAAATTAAGTTAATTAGTAATATTGATCATTTATCTTATGACCAACAAAGTGTTTACACCCAAGAGTAATTAAACGCTTTCCGGAGTTAGAAGCATAAAAGTTTTATCAGAGCAGTTGATAACATAGAAATTTTTAAAAAATGTATTAATTAAAGGATAGGGGAGTAATTTAATATTGAAATGAAGTGAAATATTTATAACTTCTATACTTCAAATATAATATTTTATCTCATAAAATGAAATAAACCTTTTAATTTTTCTAGAGTTGTTGCGGGGTCATTGAACTCTAACAATTAAAATTTGTCTAGAATTATAAATATTAGTCTACAAATTACTTTTTCATAGAATTTTTCTTCTAAATAGGTATTATATATTCAAAATATGCTTTAATAAAGGTATGTATTTTAAATTTTCGATTATTAAAGTAACAACTTCACACCGCACGGGGCAGCAAGATCAGCTGTTTCGAAGGTGACCGGAAACAGCTGTGCGCCCTTTGTCTATATAAATATTTGTTATTTTATTAACAGTTTCAAAATTATGTATGTTGATTTAATATAGGTAATAAAAAATACACGTTATTCTAACATAACTTTATTTATAATTTTCAATATACATACATATTTATTATTTTATTAATAGTTTCTTAACTCTACACATTATACTGTTTTTACTTCCTTGTACGAAGTAAAGGAAGTATTGTAATCGCGAAAAATTTCGGTTTTGAGATTTCAACGGAAATATCCATTTTGACCATCCCTGAATCCATTTTGACTAATTTCGTCGTGACGTCTGTACGTACGTACGTACGTACGTACGTATGTACGTACGTACGTACGAACGTACGTGCGTATGTATCTCGCATAACTCAAAAACGGTAAGCCGTAGAAAGTTGAAATTTTGTATTTAGGACTTCTATAGCATCTAGTTGTGCACCTCCCTTTTTGGTCATTACATAATTTCTAGAAATGGTACTTTATTTGAAGCCCATAATAGATTTTAATGAAAAACTATATTAAAATATAATCCAAGACGTTTCAAATTTGGTATATAAGACTTTTATATCAAATGGAATAACATAGCAGATTTTAGTTAAAACGGGCTAACCGGAAGTGATACATTACCTGAAGTTGTTAACAGTTTTTCTTGAATAAAATGGTTTCATTTTGATTTTAGAAATAAATGCTTCAAATAAGAGTTTTAGAGAATTAAATTCTGCGTCTAGCACATCAAGTATTATTAAATTAGCCCTTTGTATAAGCGAGATATGTAAATTTAAAACTTAGATACTTTTTGGTTTTTGTAATGAAGCTTGCTATGGATTAGGACAAAAAATAACAAAAAATAAAAAATAGATGTTAATGTCAAATTATGTCAAACACGTGCAATTTTATAATTGGGTCTATACTTCATCTTCATATTGGTCTTGCGTACAAGGAAGTCGTGTGGTGTCCACATCAGATTTTTTATTTTACGTAAAACTGGTGGCGCTTCACTAAAATAATTTGCTGAACACCCGGAATATTTATATTTTTTATAATAATCCATCATACGAAGTTCATCCTCATTTCTTGGTGTTAAATCAACTTCATCGGGTATGGTGAGAAATACGAATTCGTCAGGGTTTGATCCACAGTAAATTTGAAGAACACGCACACTTGGGTCGTATAGTTGGTCTTCGACTTTTACATGAAAATGAAGCACTTTATGTTGTAAAATAACGTGTTGTAGAAAACCCATAATTATTTCCGATTTGTAACCTAGTTTTCTAGCGCTATCACAAAATATTATGGCTGATGGTAAACAGGCACTGGAATACTTTTCATCCACCATAGTTTGTAAAATAATTTCGTTTAAAACTGAGAGTTTAGTTTTATCTTTTTTTGTTAAACTCATTCTTAATATGCTGAATTGTTAATTAATAACACTGACCGATAAAACAAATCTTTTCCTCAACTCTCAACGCATGGATAGCGAATGGCTATAACTCGACACTCGACTCAATTATTTTTAGAGCGGTGAGCGGAGTAATCTCTCACTACCCATTTCGTAATGATGCATACACGTTTTCCATGTGCCCCTTACCCGAAAAGAATTCTACGGACTGCCCACTCGTCTAAGTTACTGTAAAGTTATAACCATACTATGCGCACTCTATACAGCAACCGAGACTTTTCATATAGTTTCTCGCGCGACCACAAAAACCACTATCGCTTCAAATAGTTGTGCGCCGTGCCGCAAATAGCGCTGGTAACACAAGTTTTGAAAGTTTTCAAGATGGTGACAAATGTCAGTTGATCACTCATGTTTTCGCTCTTGTAGTATCAGCATCGGTTTATCGAATTCTTCTCTTTGTATTCCTGTTTGCGATTCAGTTTTGTTGTTTATTAAGTACTTTTGTTGTTTGTTTAGTGCTTTTTGTTTTTTATTAAGTAGTTTTGTTGTTTGTTAAATACTTTTTGTTATTTGTTAAGTCCTTTTTGTTGTTTGTTAAATATTTTTGTTTTTTCTTTTGTCCGTGAACGATCTGAGTTGTGAACCATGGCAATGCCAAAGAAAAGCAAGTGTTGTGTACCGATTTGTGACAAGTTGGAACTTAAAACACAAAAATGGCATACTAAAAAAATCAAATGAACAGTTTTCAATTTGTTTCCTTTTTTTCCTTATTGGAATTCCATTTAAATCAAATATTAATACATCATGATTCATTCACATAATTTTATTTCTCGCCGCGTCCGCAAGACGCGGTAGTTGTACATCTAAACTCCTTGCGTTTCTACAGAGAGTGCGCCTTCTATAGGTCAATGTATATCTATTTTCTATGGTTATAACTGCAAGTGTTCAACTGACTGAGTATAACCCATAAAAAATAGATATACATTGACCTATAGAAGGCGCACTCTCTGTAGAAACGCAAGGAGTTTAGATGTACAACTACCGCGCCTTGCGGACCCGCCGAGAAATAAAATTTGTGAATGAATCATGATGTATTATTTGATTTAAATGGAATTCCAATAAGGAGAAAAAGGAAATAAATTGAAAACTGTTCATTTGATTTATTTATTATGCCATATTTTTTTACAATAATTAATTGCATTTTGAACTACAATGTCATTCGAATGTTCTTTAGATATTTTTCCTGCTATCACATGATTGATCAGTTTCGTATAATTATAAAATAAGAAGCGTACAAAAACTTGTCACAATTCACGGACAAAAGAAAAAACAAAGATGTTTAACAAACAACAAAAAGAACTTAACAAATAACAAAAAGTATTTAACAAACAACAAAACTACTTAATAAACAACAAAAAGCACTAAACTAAACAAACAACAAAAGTACTTAATAAACAACAAAACTGAATCGCAAACTGGAATACAAAGAAAAGAATTCGATAAACCGATGCTGACACTACAAGAGCGAAAACATCATAGAAAATAGATATACATTGACCTATTGGCAACGAAAATGACCGATAGAGGCAGCACCGATTTTAGAAAATGGCCGGCGAGAAGAGTAATTGTCAAAACTTGTACAGTGTTAGACAGGGATATAAGCAAATAAATTGCATATATTTTTAAATGTAAATTGATTTGAAGTGCAGTATTGTTTAAAAGGCAGTATGACAACCGTAAACACAACAGTTTGATTACTTTCTAGGCATGTTCATAATTTTTCCACGAGGCGGCTACGAGTTCATTTTCTTCGCCAATAGAAGGCGCACTCTCTGTAGAAACGCAAGGAGTTTAGATGTACAACTACCGCGCCTTGCGGACGCGCCGAGAAATAAAATTTTGTAAATGAATCATGATGTATTAATATTTGATTTAAATGGAATTCAAATAAGGAGAAAAATGAAACAAATTGAAAACAGTTCATTTGATTTATTTATTATGCCATTTTTGTGTTTTAAGTTCCAACTTGTCACAATTCGGCACACAACACTTGCTTTTCTTTGGCATTGCTATGGTTCACAACTCAGATCGTTCACGGACAAAAGAAAAACAAAAATATTTAACAAACAAAAAGAACTTAACAAATAACAAAAAGTATTTAACAAACAACAAAACTACTTAATAAACAACAAAACGCACTAAACAAACAACAAAAGTACTTAATAAACAACAAAACTGAATCGCAAACAGGAATACAAAGAAAAGAATTCGATAAACCGATGCTAACACCGCTAACACTACAGGAGCGAAAACATGAGTGATCAACTGACATTTGCCACCATCTTGAAAACTTTCAAAGCTTGTGTTATCAGCGCTATTTGCGGCACGGCGCACAACTATTTGAAGCGATAGTGGCGTTTTTGCGGTCGCGCGAGAAACTATATGAAAAGTCTCGGTCGCTGTCAGTCGCTGTATAGTGTCTTTGGTCTGTGGTATAGAGTGCGCATAGCATGGTATAACCTCTGCCTCTGCCCTCTGTGTTGCACCAATGGCGTAGAAATAATTATGAAATAATAATATTCAGAATATTTAAATTAAGCTTAAAAACTAAAATATTTTTGTCAATTTATCTGTACTCAATGCAAAATAATAGAGAAAAATAATATTCTACGAATAACTATCTATCTATTCAACGATTTTAGTTGGTGAAACGAAATTTTGACTAATCGATGAACAAATTTTATTCGTCAGAAAACTATTTGTGAATTTATTCGGCAATGGTGAAACCGGGCGTTAGTTAATTTTCGTTACAGGAATTTTTCGCAATAAATAGTATTTGCAAAACTTTTTTAAATTTTATGTTACTTTAAAGAAAGTAGAATAAATCGTGTAAAAAAATATTAAAAGCAAAACCAAATTTGTTGTATTACAAATCCATAATAGTAATGAAAATATCAAAGGAGTTCTAAGGCCCTCGTTATGTACTTCGACCTTTCATTATAACTCTCTTCAACGCTTTACGCCGTACTATACGTACGTACGCAGTTCGTTATAGCCTTAGATTTTGTACGGAATGACGTACTGTGCATGTACTTTGCTTTACAGTCAATATACTATTATTATTATTAGTATTATTATTATTATTATACTTTTTAATATTCTACGGATTACGGAACATAAATTTTTAATAAAATTTATGAAGTAGGTAAACTATGAATGCTCCTGCTTGTTTTTTAGGCTTTATCCCAGAGTCAATACTAATTTCCTGGCAACAATACTGAAGCAACAACTCCTAATGCCCATGGGCATTATACACTACATTAGTGGGGGCTCGTGGGTTGGAGATTTGGTGGGTCAAATTTGGTAAATATTTATAAGGTAGTATGTACTTACCAAAGTATTTACTTGTATAATTGTCCTTAATTTGGAACAATGTAATTAGTAATATAAGTTTATGAATATGAAAATTTTATTTTAATAGTTTTAAATGTTGTCTCGTCTACTATCGACAAAAAAATAAATAAAAATTATATATTTTAATTAAGATAATGTGAAATAGTTTCTACACTTAATATATTGCAAAAAGATACCTTCTAGCAGCGTTTCTTATCCTTTTCTATTCTATTGGTTTCGCGACCCACTAGAAAATTATGTAAAAAATAAAAAAAAACTATAATCTATTTATGAAAATAAGAAAATGAATATGTATGAATATATCACATACATACCTATTTATAAAAAATACTAATAATTTAATACCATAATAAGACCAACAATTATTTCAAATAAAACGAAACTTGTTAATGGGGTCATACCACATTATCCAATTTATTTATTTTTTCTGAAAGTACATTTAAAACTACTAACGAAAATATATATTTTATGACACATAAGTTTCTAGTTTTATAGTAATAATTTTTTTTAAGTTTATATAAAATTTCGAATGACTTAAGTTTTGCGGCCGTAGTGACATCTACCGAGCAAAAATGGAACTATTTTTGACGTTTATGTCTATGTTTTGAAACTTCAAAACTTCTAGAGTATTTATTGCCTTATACCATCTTTCCCTTACATCTTGAGCCATAAGAATACAAACAAAAAATTTATTTTTACTTCTCAACGAGTTATTCTCGTAGGACGACACCGAACAATATTGTACAACCAGTGTAATATCTAAATCAAACATAAATTGTATTTATTTATATTTTTATTTAGCATATTTCGTTATTTGTACTTACTTTTTTTTTAAATAACTTGTTGCAAGGATGTTAACGTTACTTTCAAAATATTGGTGATATAAGGTTATGTTAGAAAAAAGTGACAGATCTGTTCATGTACAGTAAAAGCACAAGTACGGGTGTGCCTCACTATCGTGTATTTGTGTACAAAACTGTGACGTCACAAAACCAAACTCAGAATCTTTATAAAGAAAATCATGAATGAAAAGTATAATAATATTAAATATTTTTGATGTATATATTCATAATATTAGGTAAATTTGTCATTTATGAAAGAAAAATCAACATTTTTTCTTTTTGGTATGACCCCATGGCATTTTTATACCTAATTTCTGCCGTTATAGAGCATACAAAATTAATTTTGTATATTGATTCGAATGTAGAATTTTATTCTATACACCATTTATTTAAAACTTTTTTCCCTAAAATAATTACGGAAGCAGAAAATTACGAAAGTATGATTTTACATGTTAAAGTTCCGGTGTCGCGGTCAATTTTCTTGTAATCGAGGTATATTCAAAAAATTTATATGAATTTTTAATATTATAGTAATTAACGTAGGGTGTTATAAGGACAATAACGCCTGAAGTCAACAGTGTACTTTTCGAGGGCCTCTGGCCCGAGATGTGTACGTTCACCGAAGGCATTATTGTCCATTTAACTCCCGCGGTGCGTTCAACGTTTAATGTCTGACTATAATTTTTAATATTCTACGGATTACGGATCAGAAAGTTTTAATAAAATTTGCGGAGTAGGTAGGCTATGCATGCTTTTGCTTTATCCCATTATCAATATCAATTTATTGACAACATTACCATTGGTATATAATAACCCTGAAAGCAGGGTTGTTATGATAATAATAACATACCAGTCGAACGTTAAATAAATAAAAAAAGAAAATAAATAAATTTAAAAAAGAAGATAAATAAATAAATCATCACGGCATATTACTCATTGCTGGGTGTGCCAATCTACTTTTTACTCAGATATCGGTAATGATGATGACATATTTGTACCGTGCGGGCGTTTACCAGGCGTCACCTTACGGGCACTCATTGCTGGCGTGGAGAGTGCACCACAGGGGTCAATTTTTTACCATTTAAAATTCGAAATATTTGGCGTCGGTCGTGATCGAAATTGGTTCCCCAGATTCGCGACTAGACACTGAGGCACGCGGCCACGAGACCCCATAATAATAATAATATAAAAATGAAGTTAAAATAAACGTTGTAAAGTTCTCAAATTAACGCTTGAAAAAGGTTTAAATAGACAATTATGACCATATGAAGTCGTCATAGCGACCACAAATCTCACGTCCAAATAGTCCTATTTCAAACCAAAAACACACTTCACAGTGGCGTCGCATACGCGTCAAATGAGACGGCCGTATATGACTTAAATTCAATCAAAAATCGACGTCACTTTTTGGTCAACTGTCGGACAATGTTACTTGGGAAGGCATATTTTCCAATGTATTTTTGATACGTTCACGGTTACAATGTGTATTTAAACACATGATCAGCTAACAACGTTTTATGTAACTGACCCTTATCGTTTTTAGTTAAAATGTATCCATAAATATTTCATGTTTCACACCTACGCATACGTAATGCGGTGATGTTATCTGCAAATAATATTATATCAGACGGCTTATAAATGGTCACTTAACGCTCGTGCTAACTAGTATTTACAAAAAGATATGACTATTCAAGGTCATTTGTTCGTAGAAAGAATACACAGCACTTTATAGCAGTAGCTTAGCAACATTTTATATTAGAAAGAGAAAGATTATTTGACGTATGCCAGATATACGTGGCATTACTTTCTAACACACTACTAATAGCAGTGACGTATGTCGTAGAGTTACAGACATGTAATTATCTACTACACTGCCCTCTATACTAATGTTTATCCAGTGACGTTCACATTTAAATAAAATTATTATTTTATAGATTACGTCAAGTCTATATATTTTTGTTTTATGTAGGTGAAGGCGATAAAAAAGGCATTATTTAAAAAGAATGAATAAACTACATTTAATTTTTCAGTTAAAATGTATCCGTAAATATTTCGCGTTGCACGCCTATGGGTATGAAATACAGTGAAATTATCTGCAAGTAATATCAGACGGCTCATAAATAACCTTGAATAGTCATATAGTGAATAATACTATACCAGCAGATTTTTCATTATTTTTCACGAAATTTCTTATTTTTTTAAACATCTGTAAAAATTACTATTGATAGTTATTTTATTTAAATACGAATATACTATTTGAATGGGACCAGAAATATTTTTATCAGAAGTAATATTACAAGACTTCCTGATTTTTTCGATAAATTTTTATTTTGCACGAATTTTTTTGCTTAGCAACAAACACGAAAGCAAACTGCATGGTAAATTCCGACTCCGAAGGAGGAGGGGTTTTACATAATATTAGTTTTCTTGAGTGATTTTGCTTAAAAGCAAAAAGAATGAGTGCTCAAAAATAAAAGTTTATCTGAGAAAATCAGAGAGGTCGTGTGGTATTTGGTGATATGAATTCCAAAGACAACGCAAAATGAAACAATTTAATTATTATTTTATTTTTAAACTTGAAATATTAATTGTCACACTTAAGCCTCATTCACAACACGAAATTAGTAGTTTGTATTAGTAGTTATAATTAGTGGTTATGGTTAGTCGTCAGAAGATAAAAAACTGCGTTCACAATACATGAAATTAGCATTAAAGGTATCAGGGTTGTGTCGAAAAAAAAAACACTTTATTCGTAATTGACAGTAGTTTACGCGCTGTTTACCTGTCATTTAAACCAAATTCAAACATTGTTGAAACGCAAACACGTATTCTTAGTAGATCGGCTTTAAATTATTAAAATATTTTTATTGAGTGGTAGCGATGGCAGAAGAGTCTTTTATTTCAATAGTCGAAACTAAGAAAATATTATACGACAAAAGTTGTAGTGATTTTAAAAACACCAAATTAAAAGACGCAAAATGGGAAAGAATAGGTGTTATGTTCAATATATCTGGTAACTAAACAAATTTGAAAATAAAATAAACTTTCAATTTATTAAAATAATTTGTAGGACAAGAAGCTCAAAGCAAATTTAAGGCTCTCCGTCAGAAATACGTGAGAGAAAAGAATATAGAAAACTTGGAGTCAAAGAGTGGAGCTGGTGCTTCGAAACGGCATAAGTGGTACCTAATGCACTTGATGCAATTTCTGGATGACCATACAAAGCCAAGAAAGTATGTCATTTATGTCTCTCTTTTTAAAAATACCATTAATAAAATTGAATAATTATCACAGAACATCCAGTACGCTTTCACTGGCAAGCAACGAAAAAACAAGTTGTAATAGAATAACTGAAGCTGGAGAAGTGCCCGAATTATTGGAAGAGGAGGCTGGGCAATCGGAGAGCCAGAACTGGACAGATGTAATTGAATTACATGAAAGTACTCTTACTCAGCGTGATGATATACGAGTACTTATGTCGGAACCTGCACCATCGTCATTATCTTTGGATTTAGCGTCATGCCTAGATCCATCCACAAACACACCTACAACCTCGGCAGCTAAAGAAAAACGAGAACGACGAGAACACAAGCTAGAATCAGTGAAGAAGAGATCTAAGAGTGTTTCTAGTGACTCAGATAATGATGTATTATCCGATGTCATAATAAAATTGTCGGAGTCACTAGAAAAGGAAGAAAATCATTCGAGCCATATAAAACCGCAAATAAAAACATTTACTACATATATGGCAGAACAATTAAATCGGCTGCCGGAACAAACTAGTGATTATTTAATGATGAAGATTACTAATATAGTTCCTGAAAAAATATTAGAAAATATGGACAATTAAAAATGTCTTATTTTTATTTTATTTTTATAAAAATAAATAATAATTAAATGTATTCATTTATCATTAATTGTATATATGAAATAATCAGAAGAAATAAGAAATCAAATCGCATTATGTTGCCATGGAACTTCTCCTACACCATTAACGTAGTCCTTATAATAATCTCTATTCGCTGTACTAGATAAAGTTGAGTTTCTTGCACCAATTCTTCGTCTAAGTGCCCTTGCTGGTTGGAGAGCACACTGTTTTGGTATATCGTTTCGCCAACTACCGGGAAGTAACGTATCATCTTCAAATCTATCCGTATACAAGTTTGGGCAGTATCGCTTTTTATGCCCTGGCATATGCTGTTCCGATAATTTTATATAGTTGTGTAAACAAACACAAGCTTTAATTATGTTGTCCACATTCTCCGGTTGCGCATTTATTACCCTGTGAAAAATTCTGAATCGTGCAACCAATATGCCAAAAGCATTCTCTATACATCTTCGCGCGCGAGATAGTCTATAATTGAATATTCTTTGTTCATGAGTTAAATTTTTTCCTCCAAATGGACGAAGAAGATTTTTATGTAGTGGGAAAGCTTCGTCCCCGACGAAGAAAAAAGGAAAATTAAAATTTGTATTCGGTAATGGTTCATCTTCTGGAATATCTAGAGTATTCGTATATAAAGCCATACCAAATGATGATTCTCGGAGGACACCTCCATCACTTTGGCTTCCATACGCACCAATATCCACGTAAGTGAATAAATAATTTGCGTCACATATTCCAAAAAGAACGATGCTAAAAGATTTTTTGTAGCTGTAGTATTGTGAGCCAGAATTATTAGGAGCTCTTATAACTACGTGCTTGCCATCAAGAGCGCCTAAACAATTAGGCAGATTCCAATATTTTTCAAATTCTTTTGAAATATTTCTCCACTCATCTCCGTTGGGAAATTTAATATAAGTACGTGCTAATTCAGTCCAAATTACCTGACAAACCTCTTTAATTATATTGCACACTGTGCTTTTCCCAAGCCGATAACAATATGCCAATGTAGATATTGAGTCGCCAGTTGCAAGATGCCTGTAATAAATTTTCTTTTTTATATTACAAAATCTATAAATCTACATAAATATAGCTTTCTTTCACTTACCTCAGTGTAATCATTAATCGTGCTCCTTCAGGAATTGGCACTCTTCGGCTATTTTTCTTTATAGCTGGTCCAATAAGTGTTAATAACTTATCAAATTGATCTGTAGTCATTCTTGTGTAATTAAAAAACATATATCCGTCACACAATCTCATTTCTTGGATTAAATTATCCCAATCGCCTTGATTTCTCCTGTTTGCGTTAATAGGATGTACCCACCATCTTCTCTGAGAACTTCTTTTATTTTTATTCTTCATATATAATATTAATGAAAATATTAATAATTTTTTTTTTCGTATTTGTATGACTCATTTTTAAACTACATAGCCTAAACTTGGCCTAAACTTCAAAAAATGTCATTCTATTACTACTGTTTTTTTCATATATATGCATCTCTCTCTACTCTGTTCTCTGATTGGCTTAATTCTGTTAAGTGCTAACCATAAGTTTGGACCTTGCAAACTCTTGCGCTAACCAAACTTAGCGCAGACCTGTGCTGCGCTAATTTTGTTATTGTGAACGCTGTAGTACAACTGCGCATGTCAAACTTTCTGCGCTAACCATAACTACTAACACTAACCACTAATAGGGGATTCCGATTAAACGAATTTTAAGCGCCCCGTCGCGGTATTTTTATGAACTATGTGGACATACAAGTAACTGTCATCGTGCTGTCAAGTTGATAGCCTTGTGAAATTTGTTTTATATTAAAAATATGGGTATTAGGTGCGCGTATGGCAGTAGGAGTAATTGCAGGAATAAATATAAAAAAATATATGAGAGGAATTAATTTTATGCCATTTTCCAAGCCGATCTCATCTCATGATTTATGCGTAACTATAACTAAATGGTTTCGTGGAAGAAGTGGTATATGGGTCCGTAGTTAAATAGGTTTAATATGTTATGAGATGGAAAATAGCCCCACTTTATATTTATTTACATCAACTACCACACACGTATTACATGAAATTACCGCAGATACCCATTTACCACCATCAATGCAGGGTAATATATTATCACTGCGTCCCGCATTCATACAATTTTGATTTCTGAAAACGTTGAAACATTTTGAGTTAGTATAAATAAGTAAATACCCAGTAACTAACCGGAACTAAAACCTTAAAATAAGATCGCTCTTTTTCTGTCTTTTTTCAGACCACGACACGAACCATCTTTTTTAGGTCATTCACAGAATGATTTTCAATATTATTCTTTTTTAATTTCGCCCCTGGCACTAACTCTGCACTAAAAAAAATCTGATGTGGCCAGCACATTACCTTCCGTCAGTTCTATGTATTTTGTACAAATTTCACACGGAAAGTTCCTTGCTAAATTAAATATTCTATCTCTTGTACATTACCTTCCGGCAGTTGCATGTATTGTACGCAAATTTCATACAGAAAATTATTATTTTGTGACGTTTTCTATATACAGTGTAATGTATCTGCAGAAATAAAAGATTTATTATTATTATTTCTTGTACATTACCTTAAAGCAGTTGTATGTATTTTATACAGAAAGCAAAAGATCCTATACCTATTTCCAGCAAAATTATAAGACAAACACACTATGTCAATTTCACTTGACACTGACATCTTTCAATCAAAATTTTCTTAATATAGTAGCTGTTTCCACAGCTATGGCTACTTTATGAAATTTAATTTCTTTATAATTTTTTAACTCTATATCCATTTAATATTAGGTATAAAATGCAATCAAATCCTATAGAAAATAAAATATTCTTTAATATTTATAATAACATTAAATGTGAAAAAATGATATTTAACATAGTTTTTTCAAGAAAAACTGTTAAAATCTTCAAATGAGGGTACTTCCGGTTGTCCAATTCTAACCAAAATCTAATCAGCTCTTTGCATGGATGTAACGAAGAGAAATACGAAAGAATTATAATTTTTAGAATTGTAGTATGGAAGTTATCGTAGACGAAAATTTTGTTACACACACACACACACGGACACACATACATACATACACACACACACACACACATACAGACATCATCGTAAAAATAGTAAAATCGTATTCTAGGGACCCTAAAACGTGCTTATTCATCAAAAACTCACCACCGAATTTTTTGACCAAAGACAATACCTTCCTTACCTAAAGGTGACGGAAGGTAAAAAATCATTTTCGTCACTAACCGAACACATGTCAATAGAAAATGTCTATTTGTCCACATAGTTCAAGATTTCACCGCAAATGGCGCACTTTGTGACGCCACGATCGGAATCCCCTATTTCGTGTTGTGAATGAGGCTTTACAGTTATAAACAATGACAGCTGTTTATTTACTTGTTAGCGGAAATTTATCGAGGTAACGGAGTTAAATAATTTTTTTCAACGCTTTGCTATAAATTCATCCACAACTCTGTCCCGATTAAAGATACGATAACACGGTTTGAAAATTTGAAATCAGCGTGGAATTCTCCTTCATGTCATGTATTACACGATTTTTGTCGATGAGCGATTCGCGAATTCTAACAACTTAATCTTCCATTATCATTTTCTAAAATTTAAAACATCTGCAAATCGGCTTAGTTCTCATTTTTATCTTTCGTCACCTTTAGGTAAGGAAGGCATTGTCTACTCAAAAAAATCGGTGATGAGTTTTTAATCAGTAAGCATGTTTTAGAGTCCCTAGAATAGGATTTCACTATTTTTACGTGTGTGTATGTGTGCGGACGATTTTAACAGTTTTTTGAATAAACGATGTTAATTAAATATCATTTTTTCACATTTAATGTTATTATAAATATTAAAGAATATTTTATTCTCTATACGATTTCGCTGTATTTTATACTTCTTATTAAATAGGTATTGAATAGAATAAACAATATTACATATTTAATACGTGAAAAAATGAGATCTAAACTGATAAAATTTAGCCTCTTTTAAACTCCCTGCCTACTGGCCTACAATAAGAGTTATTTGAATGAAAATGAAAACTTCGGCCAAAATCAGTTTTTCGTTATTATCTAGTAGCAGGGGTTTTTTTTGGCAAAACACAAAAACACGTCGACTTAACAAAAGTCATATCTCATAGTTTCCGATTGTGACCTCCAAAAGACGGATATTCTGTATACTGTAACTGTAGACAAAATCTTTCACACAGTATACTGAAACTTGAAAAACCTAGACACATGACAAATCTGTTAGAAAAAGTAACTCTATTAACGATAATTCAATGACGAAAATTTTGAAGCAATCCAATACTATCACAAATGAATGTGGAACTCGCAAGCAGCGAATAATTGATAGTGGGAATCAAGAACTCATTTTGACTGATTTATATTTTACTTTTTCTATTACATACAAATATAATCTGTTTTTATAAAATTTATTACAAATATTATTATAACACAAATTATTGGCCGAAATTTATTTTATTTCCGTTAATACAAATATTATATCGAGTCACATTTTCACAGATTACAATAATTATATTTTATTCATTCATATTTGCAAAATTCACTCAAAATATTTACAATATCTACTAATACATGAAATATTTAATAATGAAACTGTATCAATGATTTCAGTACGAAGTAATGAAAATCTATATTGTATTAACATTCTTGTTCTTAATTTCCAATAAAAATAAGTGCTCATTAACTAGCACATCATTATGATTTAGATTATTTGATGAAAATATTCCAAGTACAAGGTACTTTAAAAATAATTCAATGAAGTATAAATTAATTATAGCTGTATTGCAATTACAAAATATAATTAAATGAATATGATCTTGGTTTTATATAAAGAAATGAAGATTTATTGTTAGGGTAATGAGAACAGTAGTTCCTAGTGTTCATGCAATAAAATGTGTATTAATACTATTATTAAAATGTATCGTGCAATGAACAATAACAAGGTTTGTTGTTAGTCAATTATGTTACACATGGTGTAATTTTTTTTTGTTCTTCTATAAATATAGTGAAATTATTTCCCCACACCAACCAACTTTATTTTTCGTTTGCCTTTATACGAGATGCAATCCAAAAATATTATTAAAAACAATAACTACAAATTAAAATATATATATATTCATGTTATGTATAAATCGGTAGTAGGGTAAAATTCAATACAAATTACATTAAAATTTGATGATTGGACTGCATCTTGTAAAAAAATAACAATTTATTACAAATTACTTTATTTTCTTATTTTTACAGTATAATTAATTACAACTTTGTACCTATTATAAATAGCAATAGAAATTTCATACAATGAAAACAAAAAACTTTACAATTTGCGATTATAAAATGCCTCAGTTCTAGTCGAATTATAAAAATGATGTCAGTTAACAAAAACGAAAGAGAATAACAATGCGAGTAAAACAATATCTTGTAATTACTAAAATGTATGAAAATGCTTACGCGATATTTAAACACATCACGAAGTTTCAGCATTTTATAGGAGATAATTGTTACATTTTGTATATATCATCTGCTCCCTACATAAAATGAAAATAACAACGTGCCCGGGCACAATATAAAGTCTACTGACTTTCAGCGATAATTCCATTTTACTTCATAGGTAAGTAATTCTATCGTTCATAAAACTAAAAATAAATTTAGTTGACAGTGTCGACTATACTTTGTCGCCACGTTGCGTGGAAAGGAATTTTTAATATTTTTACCCTCGTTGTTGGCAAACAATTTAAGAGTAATTTCTGTAATGTAGGCAACGGTAATATTTCAACTTGTGGCTGTTCTTTCGTTGACGGTTCATCTTTCAAGTCATCTGTTTTCATTATCGGCACTGGTTTCAGAACTGGAATACTATCGCCGTTACCCGTTGGTTTTTTCTTGTCTTTACCCGGCGACTCTTCACATTGGTCAACAAATAGTTCTGTTACTCGCAACAATTCTAACGTTACTCCCCACACAAAATGGGAAAGGGTAGATTTTAACTTAATTACACCTCCTAACACCATATGATTAGTAGTTGCAGATTGTGATATGTATGTTGGTATAATTAATAACTTTTTAATGTTTGCACAAGCACCCAGTGCCTTATCAAAACCAGCTTTCACGTCAAAATTCACTAACTCTAGCTGCTCCAAGCAAGATATCTTACTGACAGCTTCTAATATATTAAATGTACAACAAGAACCTTGGCCTTTCTCTAATCGCAGTTTTTCTAATTTTGTTAATTTTGTAATCACATCTGATCCAAAATTATCAGGAAAATCACTACACTCGCCGAGATCCAACGTTTCTAAATTTACTAACTCTCCAATTACTTGAACATTTTGTTTATGTAAATCTTTTATGGAAGTTAACGACAGATGTTTTAATTTCGTTAATTTTTTCAGTGGGGTTAAATCAGACATTAAAATGAAACCATTTGTTGATTTTAATCTTAATTCTTGTAAATTTTCTAAATTATCCAAAGCTGTAATATTCATAGCATCACATTTAATCATCATAGCATTTATAACTTGTAAACTGTTATTTGTTGTTGCGAGCTGTTCAATAACGGCAGCAGGACATCGACATAATTCTATCCGTACTAATGAATCAACTCGTGCAATAGCTTTAGAAAACTGCGACCACATATCATCTCCGGAATTTGGTAATAACATCTTACGAAGATCTAAATTTTTTGTTCGATGTTTCTTCAGTGCATCAGCTAACCCTTCCCAATTAGACACTTGCGAATTTTTCATTCGAACTGTATGCCAGAGACTTGGGTGACCTGCAATATCCCTCCATAAAGTGCATACGCAGCCGGCTCGAAGCAAATCTTGAACTTTTAAATATTGAAATACATATAACAAAGTCTGATAACCATAAGAAAGGTTTTGTAAATAATTCTGCATAAAACGTGACTCTGCATCATTCTTCGCTATGGGTGCAGTAATAGGGGTTTTCTTATTTGCACCTCCTTTCCTCGTTTTGGATGGCGTTGCGTCCACTTGATTTCTGAAACAAAATATACTACGCTGTAATCAAACCAAATAATTCAAATTACAATATAATATTTTAGGAGAACTGAAAACAATTTTCACATTCTACATTCTATAACATGTATTGGAATTTTGTTTTGGCAAAGGAATAGTAAGGTAAGGAAGAATTTTTGAATCCATCTGTAAATATAAAAACAAAAAATTAATACAGTTCCCGTAAAATGTTGCAGTAAAAGAGAAACTCACTCTTTAAGCGTTTGCGTTTCTCCGGATGCAATGCTGAGTTCCTCCCTGAATGGTGGCAGAGGTAGACCACTAGACACTGGGATTGTAGGTCTTTCAATAGCTGCCGAAGCCGAAAGGCTGGGCTTATCACTAGGATGTAGTACGGACACGGACGATAAACTGGTAGGAGGTGATTCATTCACAGGAACTGGGATTTGCTGCATAGTTGCAGCGCTTTCTAAATTCTTATTAGCCATCGTTTCTTTTCCATCAAAAACTGGAGCTTTATCAGCTGTAGGGGACGTCATACGTTTTACACTAGGAGTATTTACCGCGGCACCTATTGTAGGTGATATAGATAGTACGTTACCCTTTGGTACAACAAGAAATTTTCTTTCGCCCATAAATACTACATTCTGAGGTTTAGTTATTAATATATCAGAGTTTTTAGTTTGTGAATTATTTGCATTCATTTTTAGAGTAGAATTTGGTGGAAACCATGTTGTAACAGACCCGACAATACTTTTGGTAGGTTCAGGCGGAGCTGCCAAATTATGTAAAGCAGGGGGAAGTTTAGCTAGATGAGACTTAAAAGGCTCCGGGATCGCATTCAATTTAGGAACATGTTGGATTGATAAAGGTATAAATGCCTTCTCACCGGGTCTAGGTATCCTTTGTAATTTGGGAGGAGTAGACGATTGAGTATTGTTGGATTTTAAGGAACTAATTGGAGTTAAAGGTGGTGGAGCTATTGAAGGGGTAGGTTCATATGCTGATTCAATTTTGTCTTGATTGTCCATCTGGCAATTCTATGGCGAAAGAAACAAGTGTTACTAAACAAATATTATACAAGCAACTGGATTATGTACTCATACATGCGATCCAGCTGCTTTCTGTAGTATTAACATAAAATGTAGTATATGTGTGTGTATGTGTGTACCTTACACACGTAGCCGGCCGGAACGTCGTCTGTTAGTTCTCCGACGCATTCCTTGTGATAGAGGCACAGACAAAGTCGACATTGTAGTGTAGGGATGAGGCCAGACACACCCTGGCAGCGAATGGAGCACGGTCGCTTAACTTCCAACGAAGAGCTCGACAAACTGCCAGTTCTGTAATATTACAGGACCAGCCAGTGGCGGAAGGGATAAGGAATTACGGGAGGTACGTTACAAATTAAGGTCCTTCCAAAACTTACTCCAATACACTAATATTCTCACTATCACCAACATACTCATTTCATTGTTACAAATGTACGAAAAAGAGCTACGCGATACTGCATTCAAATACTTTTCGATTAAATAGTAATAAAACATTATATATCTCACATTTGAGAACTTTAATCCGTGTTCTTTTCATTTTTTTTATACAAAATTACGATAATAGAAAAGAACACTGCCACCATTGCAATAATGAACATAAATTTTTGAACATTCTTGCAACACAGTTAAATTTCTACATGAAATATGAAAATTAAATATACATACTTTGAATAATTAGACTGCTTCGCTGATCCTTTTTTCGGAGACCATGCTGGTGGTAACATTCCAATTTCCATTTCATTATCACCTGATGCTCGTTTACTGTCCTTTTTATTAGATCCTTGATTTAATTTTGACGATCCAGATAGTTTTACCTAGATAAATAAATAATTCATAATTTCTAAATGATATCGGAATTTAAAATTTTAAAAATTCCTTCTGATGCAGTTAACTATCACAGTAAATTTATATCAAATTGAAGACCGTCAAGTCACTATATACCTTTTCATCTTCAATTTCAAAAAAAGTAACAACAATTTCAGGAAAAGTAAAATCAGTTTCTGAAAAAGTAAATTCAATTTCAGAAATAGTAAGTTTCATTTCAGAATTAGTAAATTCAATTTACGAATGTATTTTTATACAGGGTGTTAATGAGTATGTGTTACAAATTTATAGGGTATGCAAAATATACTAAATTTTACTAACAAACTCCTATCCGAAAACGCATCGATTTCAAGCTACATGCTCTTAAAGAGTAATTATCTGTCTTGTTGTGAATAATATAAAGCTATATTCTTTTCGCTTGGTACACTGATACAAAAATACAGTTGTGACGTCATATAGTTATAGTGCTAATCGTTTCTATTAAAATTATCAATAAAAAGTTTTATATTTTAAAAATATTTTAGTACAAAATCATTTAAAATTAGTCATATTTTCATAATATGCAACTTTTTTTAGTGCCGGACCCCATTGGCTGTGCCCTAGCACTTCAGTTATTATTTTGTTTATTTTTAGCATTGAATTGCAGACGCATTATAAATGAGCATACTCCTCTGTTCCATTTAAGCCATGCAGTAGATGGCGCTCGCATTTGCGCCAGTTGTAAGTAGCCGAAATTACAATGGGTAAACTTAAACTTGTCTCATGTCTAGAATTTCAGCCAATCAGAGAAGTCAAAACTGTGCCCTATGCTCTACAATACTGAATGGCTTAAATGGAAAAAGATATATTATATGATATTAATGTAGGCCTAGTATACGGCAGCACAAGAAATTTAAATAAATCCTGGCATTTTGGAACGAATGTATTAAAATATGCTCCGAAAGTGCAATTATTATATGTATTACAAAATGAACAAAAAAAAAAAATAATAAAATAAAAATAAACAAAATTAATAACTTGAGTAATAAGCCACAGCCAACGGTGCGTTTCCAGATAAGAGTTTATTAGTAAAAGTTAGTCTGTTTGCACCTTATAAATTTGTAACAAATATTCATTAAGAGTGCCCGTGAGGTGACGCCTGGTAAGCGCCCGCACGGTGTAAATATTTCATCATTACCGATATCTGTATACAAAGCAGATTGGCAATAAGCCGTGATGATATATTTATTTATTTATTTATTAAGACCCGTTTAAAAAAAGAACATACATATGCAGTGTCTTACACATAAAAGTGAGACATCTTATTTAATTTAAATTGAATTTAATTTTTATGAAATTGATGTTAATTTTTCTAAAATTTAATTTACTTTTTCTTATATTGATGTTACTTTTTCTGAAATTGAATTTACTTTTTCTGAAATTGATATATTTTTTTAAATTGAGGTTACTTTTTCTGAAATTGAATTTACATTTCCTGAAATTCAATGTACATATTCTTAAATTGAAGTTAAATAGGTAAAGAAATTGAAATATTGTTTTGTACCGTGTATCAAAATAAATTTTTCAGTACCATCTTAAAATATGTTCCCTACAATATCAAAATAAAAAAAATCTAGTTTCGGAAAAAATAATAAACACATGCGTTTGAATTTTGTTACGATCAATTAAATATGTTCAAACATACAGGTGTTTCCTTTAAACAACCAGTGCATTTTGGGCTTACTAATGGCTAGAGAAAAATGTTATATATAAAAAATGATCTGGAATAAGGAGCTAATTATCAGTAATAACCGAAAATTCAGCCAGTGGTTCTCAAACGGTAGAAAAAAAATATATTTTTTTAATTGTAACCTATATAATTTTTAGTCCATTAAGAATAAGAATTTCTGATTCCAACGATATAAATATTGTATAGGATCATATAACAATTATTTTGACAAAAATAGTATTAAAAATTTGAAATGAAATTTATGGAAAATATGGTAGATAGAATTTTACATAAATATTACATTACAACATGCAGAATACTTGTGTTTATCATATGTAACCTTTAACACTTGTTATATTTACAAAAGTTATGTATAAAATAAATGATTACCTTGAATCCACCTAATTTTGGAGATTTTGTATTTTTTGTACTGCCATCAGAAGCTGAGACTTTAGGACTGGAATTTTTACTAGGTGTTAATTTAACTTTTGATAAACCGGTCTTAAGAAGTGTAGCGTTTTTATATTTAGCTTCGCGAATAATTTCTTTCTCTGGGTCATTTATTCCTACTGGTTCTTTAAAGAATGTAAAATCTCCTACACTTAATTCTGTACTTTTTTCTGATTTCAACGTGTCCGTTAGTTCACGCATTGATCGGATTTTCCTTCCAGTAGGTGTGTAATAATAAATGTCCCCATTTCTTCTCATGTTATTATCTATCGTGGCACGATAAACAAGTTCTCGTTTCCAACCCAACTCGAACGGTTTCAAAAAGTTCGGATTTGACATGTCAGGATGTTTTTGTTTTTTGTGTACAGGTGTAGCTGGACTAGAGCCCATTTTTGATTTGGCACGAGGACTACTATGGCTACTTGGTATTTCATCTTCGTCATCAATATTTCTATCTTCTAAACCATCTAAAAAATATATTATCATTCTCAAATTTGTGAATATTCAATTAAACTTCATTCTTACCATGATCATTATCCAGATGCTCACTATGTCTACTACTTAAATATTTGGAAAATCTAATGGTTGATGTTAAACTTTCATATCTTTTATTTGGTACTCTTGAACGTTTTCCTTTCCCAAACGCTTCTGCATTAAAAGTTAGCAAATCTTGTTTTACTTTTTCTTGCTTTTCTTTTTTAGCAGCTGCAGCTTTCTTTTCTAAAGAATCATAATTATTATTTAATACACGAAAATAAAAACAAAATATTCATCATAACCTCAAACTACAATTGTTTAATTGGCAACAAAAACTATAACATACCTTCCTCAGTACGCGTGTCCGGGAATCCTAAAAACTCTGTAGAGGATGAATCGTCAGATAATTCACCGGAATCATTAAATTTTCGCTTTTTACTGGGTGGTAATTCATCGTCGAGTTCATTTTCTTTCTTTTTTTCTCCTATTACAGGTTCTACTTCTTTATTATCTTCAGCAGAAGTTTCATCAACGTCCATCTCTTTATCTCCATTGATGCCTGATGGTGTTTGGAGTTCAGGAATTATTGGAGACGAAGTTGTGTCTTCTGACACATCGTTTTTGCTTTCCTCTGTCTTCTCACCTTCACTTGTACTCATTTTAACTTATCACTACTATAACATGCACTGCTGATACAATATATGTTGATAAAATACTCCAGTTTGCTTCTTTAAATAATCTGTTGTTGGCTTGGTTGGTAAGTGTGGTTGTGTTCATGTAATATGCGTCATATCGTACATAATTCGCCAGTAATATTCAAAATACAACAACTTCACTGATTACTTTCCATATGATAACTTAGAGAATTAGTAAAAACACTACTAATTTGCTGTAAATACCAACAAATTCATTTAAAAATTTCAAGCTCAGTTAGACAATAACGGCGCTTCTTTAATGGAGGTAACCGCGCGTCATAGATGGCAGCAATGACAGCAAATACGCCAACAGCTTCGCTTGGCGGGAAAGTAAATAAACTATTTAACTTTAACTCATTATTTTGCTCAGTAATTCTACCAATTACTTTATTTAAATGTATAAAAAAAATATAAAATAGTTAAATTTTTTATTTACCTACTTATCATAAAATTTAATAGTACTATAAAAAAAATTAAGATGACAGCACAATCAACGATAAAAGTCAGTGCTGTATTTAAAGTGTGCTACTGATGTATTTCATGTTTATAAAAATCATATGTACCTATTATATACACTTACATAATAAATAAAAACGAAATACATATTATAAAAGAAAGTAACATAGAAAAATAAAAATTTAAATTGAATCTATTATTACATAAGTTATTGAACATGAGTCTTTAAAACTAAGAAACGATGCCAACAATAGGTTTTAATTAACTGCTTGACGTATTTTCGTAATAATTCTGAATCTTAATAAATAAATAGAAATTATATATAAATTACAAATATAAATTTTTTTATATTAAACTATGATCTTATAGTTTATTATCCTGATTAATAAATTTTACACATCAAATAATATTCAGAAGCGAAAAAATAAAATAATATATTACTCATTTATAATATTTCAGAGTAAAAAATTATTAATATTTACACAGTATGAATATCCTTTTCTATATATTTATCAGTGGTAAAGAATTTTTTCAATTTAATAAAAATTAAATAAAATCATGCATAATAATGTATATACTTTGAGAGTAAAAAGTATATTTAAATTTTATGACTTTAAACAAAAATAAATTAGGAGTACATTCACAATCTTAATTAAAATTATGATAACATTTACAAATAAAATAAGTGGTAGGTATTGGAAAAAAAGAATCTATAAAATACAAATAGGAAATGGTGCGATATAGTTCCTATAGTGGTATTGATTAAGATGACAATTTGAGTTATTTTACATTCTAAATTTTATTCTTGAATGTTGATGTGGTCAGGATAGGCGCAGCTCGGCGGGTAGTATAGATGTAACTTCGTGACTTCGTGCTCTCCCGCTCAGCCAATGAGTGCGGCTTATGACATCACAGTAAGCCAATCGAATATCAGAAAAGTGACATCACTAGCTATTTTTAGCTTGTATATAAGTCTGGGCGCGATTGCATGTGGGTTTGGTTTGGGTACAGCGCGGCGCGTAGGCAACATCTAATCAAACGTTATCGCTGATATAAATGAAATGAATATTATCTATAACACTACACATCTAACTAATAATAGTCAGTGTTTCAGTAGAGAGTATGTGAAAAAGTGCCCGAAATCAATCGGACGATCGTTTTATGAAAATAAACTCCCGATTCGTCGGTTGTGCAGTGGCGATTCAAATCAAAACAGCGGCAGGTGGCTAAACGTGAGGTAAAGATATCAGATGATTCTATAATCTATCCTTTGCCTGTACTTATTGCTGCAAATGCCGTTTCACCCTGCTTTCGGACTGACATTTCCGAAAACACCGACAACTAATACATACATCTCCATCAAGCATGCCCTGCATCCATTAAACGTATCAACATGCCCATCATTTCAAACAATATTTCTTTATTTTATATTCACACAGCATGCTTTATACTTTCCTACATGTAAATATTTATTAAGTGAATCCAGCGAATTGATGCAAAATGTAGTGCATGCGCTTCCGGCAATATTCAAGAAAAAAATTCTCACTTATATGAAACAGATGTTCAAACACTCAAAATAATAAGCAAATATATTTTAAAGTGTAATGTTAACTACTAGTAATGTGCCAACAATATCTAATTTTAATGTTTTATATTATAATATTTACTTGATTTCTGGAAGTAATTTGTAAAAAATGACAGTTGATTAAAGTGTCTATGAAGTAGTTAAATAAAATCTATATTTAGATATTCGTAAGAAGCATAATTCTGCAGTTTGTTTCTCATGCATAAAGCATTCTTGTGGTAAAGTGGTATAGCAGTCACCCACTAGCCGGAAGTGGTAGAACAAAATTCTCGAAATAAGAATCTGCAAAATCGCAGTATTCCAAGGAGTCACATAGTTTTACCTGATTATTATAAAAAAAAAATGTTTCAGTTTAATAATTACTATTGTTTCAATAATCAGAAAATTAAAACAAATGACATCATATAATACGTTGAATTTTTAAGATAATATTATTTAATTTTAGCTATTGGGTTTAATAAATGAGAAATTATTGCATTTAGACGAAATTTAAAATTTAAGTTGGCCGACGGGCAAGCCCATAGCCCCAATATGCAACCAAATATGATGAATTCGTGGCCATTTATGTCTGCTGTCCTAAATTTCACTGGGGAGTTAACGTTGCCTTTATTATATATTATGAACATTTGGGCTTGGCAAAATAAATATTTACATATGTACCTGTGCCGACGTATGTTAATAACAAGTATAAAGAACTTATTATATTTACAATTTACTTGTCACTGCATATTGAAATTAAAATTTAGGCCTTTAAATAAATAAATAAATCCATTTGTTTTTGATAATAATTAAAAACTAATATCATGATGATAATAGTTAATCTGACAAGACAACCGATAATAATAATTATTATTATTTTATTACTTCTCGTCTGTGTCAGTACTGAGTAGAATAGGTACATATATTTTAAAATAATTTATTTCATGAACAAATATAATCAATAATTCAAATTTTTGCGTTATCTGTTGTTTCTGTAAATAACTATAATATTTTATATTTTTATGTACGTTAGTTTACCATACTCGTATTTTATATTTGAATAAATTTTTCGAACTTAAAAACAAATTGGCTCTGTATTCTCTTCTTTTGAAGTAGCAATACTTTCGAAAGCGAAAAATACTTCAAGAGACGAGAATACGGAATACGGGCCCTTATGTTTTGTTCTATAATTTAATTGAGAGGAATCTTCTAACACTATCTAGTAGCACTTTCATTAGGTAGTTATAAATGTAAATATAAATAGAAACTACTATTTAATAAATTTCGAGATAAATTTTGACATTATACCTTATCCCTCCTTAAGAATTTATTAAATAGTCTACCGCCAATTTTAATTGTTACAAAAATCACAAAACCAAGATGCAGGATCTATGAAATATATTTTTATTATTTTATATTATAAAAGTATATTTACTAATTAAAATTAATAATACTTTTATGACCGGTTGCACCAGTATTTAATTTAGAATTAAAGAAAAATTTAATTAAAATCAACATTTTTTTACGTATGAAATACATAAGTATCGATTTGACTTTAATTTTTATTTAATTTCCAATAACTCAATTAAAATATTGCTGTGCTGCAACCGGCCATTAGTAATAATTAATACAATATATAGGGTGGGGGGTAGAAACTTCCTTTTTTGAAGGTGAATACAATAAAAAGTATTGCTGTTAGACAAAACTTTATTTTCGGATAATAAAACAACATAATTTCAAGTTTTAAATAATGTACTTTTAAACAAAATATCTTGAAGGTGGTTGCCACCGTTCTCTGTGCACTGATGGAACTGATTTATGAAGCTCCTCTCTACACGTTCCAACATTCGGGCTACTTCCCGCCGAATAAGATTCTTCAGCTGAAGCAGAGTTGTAAACCTCTGCCTTGAGATATCCCCATAAAAAAATCACATGGCGTTAGAGTTGTGAGGGAAATGTTAAATGTTTCCCTGATGGCTCATTTCGATTCGAGATTTCTGTGGGCAATGCGCTCGCTCGATCTGACGCCATGTGATTTTTTTATAGGTATACCTCAAGGCAGAGGATTACATACACCGTCCTACAACCCTGCTTCAGCTGAAGAATATTATTCCGCAGATAATAGCACGAATGTTGGATTGTGTAGAGAGGAGTTTTAGAAATCGGTTGCATCAGTGCATAAAGAACGGTGGCCACCATCTTCAAGATGTTTTGTTGAAAACTGCATCATTTTAAACTTATTTAAATTATGTTTTTTCATTATCTAAAATAAATTTTCTGTCAGCTTCAGAAAGTTTCTAAGTCCCACCCTGTATAAACAACTGCCAATAGTTAAATTATAGGTTTGACAGATAAAACTTGTGCAGTGTAAATTCGCCTCGGCAATCAGCCAATCATCGGCACGGTAATAAAAGTCCTATCTCGCGCAATGCTTCATTCTTAAGATAGAACAAGTGAACAAGGTTGTACCTATGTACATATTAAAGTATATAGTCGTATTTTTCGTTTATGATCAAGTTACATGTCTATTTCCATCCCATGGCAATAACTATAGATAAATTTGAAGTGGAAACTTCTTCAGGATTCCCTTTAGAAAATATCCTGCCGCTTTGTCATAATTAAATATTTATAGTTTTATTGCTGGATCCGGCAGTCAATTTTTCTGACTATGGCATTGATCTCGTATAGATTAACAACTTTATGAGCAGTTGTGAATCACTGTGATACTATCACAATTTGAGCGCTAGGTATTATGCTGCCATCTTTAATTGGCACTTACCAGGCGTCACCTCACGGGCACTCATTGCAGGCGTGGAGAGTACACCACAGGGGCAAATTTTGTGCCATTTAAAATTCGAAATAATTTTTGGCGTCAGTCGGAATCGAACCCGGGTCCTCAGTTCGCGACCCGACCAGACACTCAGGCACACCGGCACACGGAGATTCATATTAAATTGTTTATTGTTTAAATGATTACATTTTTATCAAAAATATTAAAGAAGGTTTGAAATAATGTATTAATTTAAGCGCATTTGTTTAAAATGTATTTATAATTAATTTAAATATCCCTTAATAAACAAGCGATGTCGTACGAGTATAATTGTACAGAGATGGCGATATCTGTTGAGGAATAAAACTACTATACTTCGCTTTTACTATAGCTTTACCACTTTTCTTACATACATATATGTATATTATTCAATTAATATCAATAGTAGATAGTGGTTTACTTTGAGATAAAAATTGGTGGTCATTTTTGAATTTAACAATTTCTTGTAATTATCTGAAACGTAAGTACGACTACCTATGGACCCATTTAGTGCGACGTCACGAAGGTTTCCAAACAAGAAAATGGCGTCTTCGTTGCTAAGGCGGTTGCTACGTTAAACCAGAATTTGACGTTTGGCGCTCATAACCTAACCTATAAGTTTGTTTGCTATTGAAATGGCTCAGAAACACTTTATAAAGTTTTGTTCTGTTGTAAATAAATATTAACCTTTATCCTGACTAAGTTTATCCACGTATACTTCAGATTTGGGTCTTTTGGAAATTTAAAAAACACCAAGTTCCACGTTCGCTATAATGATTGAAGTTATATGCGAAACAGATCAGCATTGTCTAACAAATTTAACAACTTACAAGACGTAGCAAGTACTAATAACAAATATATTTTTTCATCTGTGCTTTTTAAAGAGCCTACAATTTGAAGAAACTGAAATCTTTTATCACTATTTTCGCGGTTAATTTTAAATAACATAGCAACCGTTACCACGACGGCAGCCATTTTCTTGTTTGGAAACCTGGCCCACGTCAACACTAAACGTTAGCTGACTCGTCCGCCATATTGGTGCCAAAATGGTCTGTGTAAATTATGAAATAAAAGTGAATTTTTTATAGTAACTATTTTTCATAATCAAATATAACTTCCATATTTGTCATATTATATTTAGCAAATCAAAATATTCCAAGAAAACGAGAAAATATAAGGTTCGTTATGATTTTTGAGGTTAGAGAAAAATACATGTATTGTATAAGTAATAAAACATATACCTATAGAAATGATAATCACTTCTCAAATGATTTGCAGAATATAGAACAGAACAACCCGTCATTGTGGACAACTACTATGATTAATAATATTGTAACACTGATAATGAATTATTAAAGTAGCACCAAAATGGCGGACGAGTCAGCTGAATATACCTATAAATAAATATACAGCTGATCAGCTGATCCCCTATCTCTCACTTAAGAGGAGTCTGCTACAAACATTATTGTCTATCCTTGTCTTGGCAGTTAGTGTAAGAATTTCCTTCCCGCTAGTTCCCCTTTCTCGTTCTATACCAATAAAATCAAAGCAATTTGGCGCTTGCGCGAAGATGTTCTTACAGACAAGTGCAGCTATATATGCAGATATATATGTCTGCACTCGTCCATGTCAGCTGTGCTAGTAGCTATAACTAAACGGGTCCATTAAAATATTGTAATATACATACATGTGTAAAATATTATTTTATAAACTAGAAATACATACATAAACAAGTTTTATTGTACATAGAATATGCAATATTGAGGTTTGAGATAAACAAATAAATATTGAACCACTATTAATTAAATTGATGTGAAATTTACATTCACAGCGGCAGTCGAAGTCAAAGTAAATCAATTAAAATGTAAAATGAAAGGTATACGGAATTGACAAGTGACGCGTAAATCCACGGAATAGTTGTATGTATTGTAATTTATAATTTGCATTCTTGCCGCCCACCTTCACACTCGAACAAAAAAATAAATAAAAATATAGCTCTACATTTCATTTTCTCTGTTCGACGTAATCCATGACATCATGTTGTGTGTATAGTGTTTACTATTACCATACAACTCCAATCACTCGTCAATTGTCGGCGTGTTATGTGTAAACCTAACCTCAAAATCGCCGTCAGAGTTCAATGCTAATTTATTTCGAAACAATTCCCATTAATCTGTGATTTGCATTTATTAGGAATTCATAACCACAATCTACCTGTTGGTTCTGACCTCAATGATGTCTAACGCTGATGAGTTCATGATTTAAAAACAAATATGACTTACTATACAATAACACTATTTTTTAATTTTTTATACTTCTTGCAAGGACGCCATCTTTTGAATCTCCAGAAGGCCGCACTAATCATAGATTATTCTTACATTAATTTATTTAATTTAACAGCTTGTTTCTTGTTTGCAATTCTTGCTTATTGAAAAACATTATAAATAAATATTGATTATACCTGTTTTTGATTGCAAGGAGATTAATTATAAGAATGAATAATAATGATATAAATTTTATTTTTCATTTTATCTATATTGTTTGCAAATAAGTAAGTCTGGTAGGTACGACTATGTAATAAAAACAACAAAATATATTTCCTTTGAAAATTAGGCTTTTTGCGAACTCTACTGGTACTGGGTAATGCTGCACTCTGGTTTTGAAAAATGAAGAGTAAATAAAAAAAAAATCTAGAATCATCTATGCTGATTGGCCAGCCATGTTTACACTTAAACACGTGATTATGTTACGAGTAAATACAGTGGGCCGAATTCAGCACTCTTCATTAGTGTAGTGATCGTCTCTATAGTAACTATGGAAACAACTTGCATCTTTTTCTTAATAATGCATGGATGCATATGTCTCTCTTTATTTTATTATTTTTAGATAAGCTTCTTTAGTCAAAGAAGAGTGCTGAATTCGACCCATTGTGTTCAAAAAAATTCCTAACTCGGTGTAGGCTATGAACAGTGAAACGTATGTCTCATCATTATTTAATTCAACAGTCAAGTTGTCAAAATGGATCTTAAAATATAATTTTAAGGGGAAAAGACAATAAAGAAGGATACAGTATATTCACATTCGCCGTTTTCTAATTTGTTCCAATTTCTAAAATAAGATATCTCTTGTCAAATTGACATTTAATTAAATATTTTTAAATTGACATAAGTTTCTTTGTTCAAAGCCTACTCCGAGTTAGGAATTTTTTTGAACACACTAATTGAAATTTGTTGCTATAATTTTTTCTGGTTATTTTATGCTGTAAATCTGACTTGTCAATCAACTCACCTTATGGGTCGATTCTGAACAAATCTGTAAATAATGAATAAAATCGCAACGAAAGCTGCCACTCTTATGTATATTATATTAATAAAAAAAAAAATAGATGAGATTTTGTCAATATTTTACAGTTTGACTGATCTATAAAACTTACATATTTATGTAGAATTGGCCTATTTAGTTTAAAAGCAGAATGAAATAGGAATGTGCGGATTGGGCACACCCAGCAATGGGTAATATGCCGTGATGATATATTTATTTATTTATTTAAATAGGAAGTATTCATAATTTTCTGACTGTGATACGTTTTGTCTCCATTAACTTATCATGGCGTATCTACTAATAGTTAAACATAGCTTAAGCTCATGACAAACAATTTCATGTTTCATCGCTGTTCTTGTTTTTTTATTCTTCTTCGTCTTTGTTGAATTGAATCCTTATGTATTGCGGTGAAATTTATTTTACGGGAGGACATGAAAAATACGGATATGTTGTTACGTTACTTTTAATATAATACAAGTATATTTCACTCAACATATGTATCTAATGTAATACTGTTTTCTAAAATTGAGGGGTTTTTCGCAATATATAGAAGTTTTCAGTTTACGGTTTATTGTTCGATTCCGGTCGCGTCCCATTGTAACAAGTTTTGTCCAAACAATATAAGCTTGTAATTCTACAAGAACCAATGGGGTATATGACAATTTTTTATTTTTACATAATATGATAATGGACGAAATAAAATACCCCTATTTTTTAAATCGATTAATTATTCGTACTTAACGAGAAAATGATTATTAAAAATTTGGGGAAGGGATTTGTGACGTGAACACGGTAGAAGCGTGGAATAAAACGGATAGACTGGCAGGGAAAGAGGTGGTTATAGCCAGCTACAACCTGCCACACCTACCACAACAAAATCACGACGCTGATAGGTTGATCTATAACTGTTTCTTTCCTTCCCGCAATCTATATGTTTTCTTTTAAAATTCTAACATGCTTACGGTATATATATCCCTTCTCCAAAACATTAAATTGCTAATAACAATATTATTACTAATTAATATTTAGTTATATTGGTTATACTGGTTAGTTTTTATATTTTATGACATATATTGAAATTAGAATATGGTCTCATACCCTAATAGTATTCCTCTGTATTTGAAAATAATTCTGTAAAAGGTATGAAATTTTTATAATATGTGTAGGTACTTACTAGATAAAAAAGTTAAATATGAATATTCTGAACACAACAATTGCAATTTAAGTGGGGCATTATTGCTATCTCGAGAACTATGAGAAATACGAAGTTGGTTAGTTAGAAAACAATTGCTATATCATAAGACTATTAAAATAAGCAAAACATATATTTTTAAACAAGTGTATCTTAAAATACAACTTTCTTATTTTAATTTGGAACCTACCTTTTTAATTCGCCTATTCGATTCAGTATTTTTATCTGAATACAACGATATTCACATGTAATACCCTAATATTAGAAAATATTTCAGAAAATGTAAATGAAAATTAGTAACAGTTTTAGAGATGTGTCCGCTATTTGTGTACGATCTGGCGTACACAAGATAAATTAATATTTTTGTTTGAAGAACCCAAGCCGACAATGGAAAAATCAGGTATACACATATGTATGACTAAATCATTGTCTTCTAAAATGCAAAATTTGTGAAATCAAATAAAATTTATTGATGATAACCAAAATGAAATCGTACATTATACAAAATAATTTTTATTAGAAAAATTAAATAATAGTGAAAACATACAAATCGAAATATACTATATCTAGGATATCCCGGGCAGTTCAAGTAATATTTTGTAATGCATTATATTTTGCAACTTTCTTGTCTTTTGATTTAGGTACTCGTTTTAAATTATATTATTTTTCTTATAACAACCAACACAATATTTTAATTTAATTAATAACTAATTAATTATTGAAGATAAAATAAAACTACGATATCACATAGAATTAACCCTGTTATTAGGTACCAGTTATGGGATAATTTTGAAATGATCGCTCGGCAGCGAAGGTGTTAATTTAAATCTGAATGTAATAAAAGTGCTATAAAGAAAACAAAATATAAACTTCATACAAATCAAGTTTTTCTTCGTGAATAAAATTAATTTTACCACTGAGAGAAAATATACGAAATATTTGTTTAGACATTAATATGAAACAAAATATTCAATTGTTTTCTTCAAAGCACTCTTATTACAATCAGATTTAAATTAAATCAGCGTAATTTTCATTTACATATTTCTCAAATATTTTGTGATATTAGGGTATGGATATCGGTGAATTCAGAAAAAAACTCTGAATCAAATATACAAATAAAAAATAGGCTGTTAAAATAAGAAAATTACACACCGTATTATGAAAAAATGGGTTAAAAAAATTATTGAATAAACTCAAATTTTGTAAAAAAAACCCAAACAAGTCCACATGTTTTTTTTATTTTTTAATAAATAGTGGATCCACAAAATAAAATTTCAAACTGAATACCTTGTTTTCATAATTATTTGTACAGATAAAAATTGCCACAATCATATATGTGAGAGGCTTCTTTTAGTTCCACGAAAATTTGAATTTTTGGATATGTTGCGTTTTTGTAAAAAAAATTGGATTATATTGTATCATGTGATCGTTTACATGTTTATATTTTTGCAACTAGTTTCGTTCTAACTAATTCTAACATCTAATTGAAATTCGTATTAAATATAGACCACTCTGTCAAGTTGTTTCTAAAGCTTCATTTATAATGTAAGCACAAATAAACGGGCATTTGCAGTTGTCGGCGAAATCAGCAGCATCAAAGAGCGTGTGATATGCATAAGCAATGTAAACATACCAATTATAAACTGTGTTGTTATCTATATAGATGCGCCAGGCGTACACGAAAGCAAATCGCGAATGTTGCATACGAGAAAACCATCGTACATGTAGGCACTTTCGAACGTTGTATACGAGAAAATATGAGACGAGTTTGCCGACCGCACACTTGCCGTCACTTGTGGTATAGGAATTGCGAAATTATGTAATGTAAGTGGTACACGTTAAGAAAGAAGATGTGCTTAAAAAATAACTGCATGGCCCCTAAACTCACTTTATTTTAATATGTACATTACGAAATTATCGGGTAATCAAATCCATTTTTTGCACGAAAGATGTTTATTGTCGTAGTATAAGGGATAACAAAAATAACGAGAATTATGCATTTTGATTTTTCTAATTTCGTTTTTATATTTATAAGTAGCAAATCAATTTTTTATATTTATCTACCAAAACAATTCTAAGTACATATGTACTACATTAGGGTTCGTTTGTCATTGATCACAATCTTTACTTAGTTCTATTTATAATTTTCTTTTAGCGATTTTCAGATACAGTATCTTCCTCGGTATCTTCGTAGGGTAACTAATGTTTACGATTATTATCTGTTATCTCTATAAGGCTGGACAATCTGTATTTCAAGTCCGTATAGTTTGATAATGACATGAAGTATACATACATAAATAAGATTTTTTACAATTGAAAATTTATTGAGTATAGTGAAAACTGACTTTATATCCATAATTTCTTAGAAGTTACATTTACGCATTGCCAAACTAATTGTACGTATTTAATTTAATGCTTGGGTAAAATAAAATTATTTTATTAAATACATATAAATGTAGTTTTCTAATACTCCTCTCAGACATCAAAACAATCACTTTTTGTTAATAAACCTATATCCGCAAATAAGCCGTTATAGTATAGCAAGAAAAATAAATTTCTAGAATAATTATTTGTTACAACCGAAAAACAATTGACACAAGTAATTAAATTATTGCAAGTTGTCAAACAGTTAGTGTTTATTGTTAACTGGTTAATACAAATACAGCACCGCAGAATTAATTTTTTTATCGTTAATTCACAAATTGTATTGCAAATACTCACTGATATGCACATTGCTTATGGCGCTGCAAATTGTAATGAGAGAATCTATGAACTGATTTTACTTACCAATAAAAAAAAAACAAAATATTTTTCTGTAGAAATTTATTTTTCTTGCTCTATTGGCAACACGTCTCATTATCAACAAGTGATTGTTTTGATGTCTTCTACAACACCTGGAACTTTGTCGATATGTTTTTGAAACACTCTGTATATCATATCTTTATTGCCGTGTAAAATAATAAATTGTATAAATTAAATAAATACAGCTATTGTATTCCTCCATTGGTATTTATGTAGTTACACCTTTTAAATTTTCAAATTATGTACTCGTAAGTACTCTAAAAACACATGATTTAATTAATATTTAATGTATTTCTTGTAAGTGCCCGTCAACCTCTATTAGATGCGGGCTTAATAAGTGAAATTTTATCCAATAAAATGAAATGTAATCCGTCAAATGCCAGTCATGTGAGGATATACATTAAATCAGCCGTCGTTCTTAATAAATTACATTCGACAAAATCTATTTCATGGTTCACGTTTTAAGTATAAATTTTACTTTAGCAATTAATTATTTCGTAACATGATAAACACCTCACGATTTCGTTTTCAATGCTTAATAAAAATTTATAAGTATACATTTTAAAATTGAAATATTAGCTATTGTTTATTATGTAAATATGCGGCCAGCAGAAATAATTCTAGTAAATTTATTATTTCTCGTGATTAACTTTAAGTAAATATTAATACACTGATTTAGTCACATTATGCACAAATTCAGATTGATTGAAATAATAAATTTTGAAAATCATTGGCTAGAACCACAAGCCTTGTTTTGAAAATGCTGTTTTGAAAATGCTATATCAGTGTTTAAAGAACGATTTTTTTCAAAATATAGTAGATAAAGTAGAACATAGTATGAACCACAAGCCTTGTTTTGAAAATGCTGTTTTGAAAATGCTATATCAGTGTTTAAAGAACGATTTTTTTCAAAATATAGTAGATAAAGTAGAACATAGTATGTATTCAAAAAAATGTTTTGAAAAAAATGTTCTAAATATAGGAGTAAAATTAAATAGTGAAATTTGGCATTTTCAAAACAAGGCTTTTGGTACCAGCCATTGTTTTCGTAATTTTATATCCATAAATAAATAACTTTTTCTACGCCTGCTCTGAAAATATAATTTTCTGGTTTGTTTTTCATGCTGAAATCGACTCTTTGCAGCACTAGTGCTGAAAAACTTTCCAGCACGCTTCGGTATCCTAGCA
Source organism: Harpalus rubripes (assembly GCA_963082715.1). Taxonomy (NCBI): domain Eukaryota; kingdom Metazoa; phylum Arthropoda; class Insecta; order Coleoptera; family Carabidae; genus Harpalus; species Harpalus rubripes. Next base: position 52,040,482 of record OY720450.1, on the reverse strand, counting down.
ACGAATTTTACTTATGAATGTTGCATAGAATGTTTGTTTTTTCATAGATACGCATCACAAATACGAATATTGAAAATAATGTAAAATTATTTATAGAAAATAATTATTTATTTCATTTCCTTATTTTTTTTTTATCCTCCAGGGGTAGAAAAAATAGTGAGTATAACACGTGTCGAAAGTCCTTTGTTGAACACAAACTTTAGTTTTGGTTCGACAAAGAAACACTTTCAGCCCTTGGTTTACAAATAACTATTTTAGGCGGCTATTATGCTAGTAGCTGTTTCACGTACCTTTTGACAATCGTAAAGTATCATATATACGAGCCCGAACTTACAATATTTCGGCTGGTTGACATTTTCAATAAATTATAAAACTTACGCAAATGGTTAGAAATTTCTACAAAATTCTTTTGGCTACTTTAAATATACTTAAAACTTAAAAAAAAAAACTTTGGGCCAAATGACTGGTGATAATAGTTTGACCGGCATTTTAATGGTCATTTTCTAATCCAGACCCTTTACTTTTGGCACAATGCAAAACAACTTCGTAAAAATCCAATGCGTACAGTAAAATCTACCTTGCAGAACATATGGGACATTTTTTACAAAAAATTAGCCGGGCAATGCTTAACAAAATTAAAGCTGGTTGGCGATGTAACAAATTTATAAGTGCGTGTTTCCTTCAGGCCCGTTCGAAAATATTCAAAATTCTGTGCAAGACATCATAGTTAATCCGAGTTTGTAGCTCAGCTTTTACTAAATCAAAAGACATGCGATTTCTTTCTTTTGTCCAAAGATTTTTTAGTAAGCATCAAGATAAATATTCGATCGCAAAAAGCATTACTGACTGGTATCGATAGAACACATGACATAATTTTTTTGAGACTGGCAAACTTTTGATTACCTGTTTTAAACAAACAAGCCTAAATTTTATCATTTGACATATTTTTGGAAAGGGTATCAAATACAGACATACAAACTCGGAATGAAGTGAGTCAAAATCAATAGCACCTTCAATTTCTAGTATTTTAAAAACAGGTAGGTTTTTGAAGGAATTTTGTATTCCGGGGCATTAGCTTAAAATTCCGGGACACGGGAGGAGCAATGAATTCCGAGACAATTCCGGAAATCCCGGCCATCTGGCAACCCAAGATGTAACTCACCGAATACTTGAATAACATATTCAGTTGTTGTAAGTTTAAAATCTATATTACAACGAAAGAAATTTGTAGAAATTTCTCATTTGCGTAGGTTGTATAATTTGTTTGTTAAAAATGTAAACCGGCCGAAACATTAACAAGAGTCTAGTCGTCAGAGTACCAAGGACCCCGAAGATACATAATGTCTGAGTGGAATATTAGACTCATTTTTTAAGATTTTTTTTAATGCTGGCAAAAACTAAACTTGTTTTAAAAACTAATAACCACCCGGGTTTTGCGATCGCTTGGAACATACATTGCGCTGCTTCGGGGTCCTCGGCGCTCTGACGACTAGACTCTTCTGAAATATTATGGGTTTCAGTAGCGCTCGTATGTCAAAGACAACTTTTTGCGCACTTTTACTTCACGGTCGGTTTTAGCTTAGGGCTGCTTTAACCACTCGGATTTTTAAATAACAAATAAATGTAGTGTTGCACTACTTGTTGCCATTTGCTCATTTTCTTACTCAACAGATTAATAATTACTGTATATATTTTCAGGCAGATATGATATCTATTTTTAAATGAAAATTTATAACTGTGATAGTCGCCTAAAAATATTTTGTGCTCAGTTATACCCTCATCTGATTTGCTGGCTTCAGTTTTCGCCTCAGTTGGAAAAATTCAGATTCGATCAATAGATCACTTTTACACTCTTTTATTTTTAGTACACAAAAAAATGTATGTTTAACATGTAAAGAAAAATGAGTTTTCATTACCAGAATCCACTATTATTGTACTTATTTAGCACTGTTTGAAATAAACTGACAATTAAGATATCTGGGAATTCCTAAATATTGTAATGCTTGTAAAGTCTCTTTATTCGATACATATTTCAAATACAGTTCAAATACACCGTTTTATTAATATTTATGCACAGATGCACACATTTTAAGGCAGAATAAAATCATAGTTTTCTAAATTCTTATTTGGCCAAGCCCATAACGCCATAACTATTGTCTTGTGCGAAATAAATTACCACCGTCGGCTAGCTGACGATCATCAATTTTTAAATATAGTAGTAGTCGATGGCATAAATAATATTATTTTAAAAACAAAATTCACAACAATGAAAAACCAAGAGTAACTATTCATAATGTAAGGTTGTTCGGTATCAAAATTTGAATATCGATACATATTTGGTAAAAAAAAAATCTGATGTGGCCAGCACATAACCTCTCGCCAGATATTTTACCTGGTTGTACGCATAAAACGAAAAATATTTTTAAATACAAATACAATATATTCATGTCTCACTACAAAATAATTCTCAGGTATATTTGCAAAGTCTATGGGATATTTTAATATAAATTATGTACAATACATACATTTTCTTTATATTCAATATCCTGAAATTTTCTTTTTCTACTTTCCTTTTCTTTTTCTTTATATTCGTCACTTTTTCGCAAATTCCTTTTTTATTCTTTTTTACGTATATTCTTTTCATAATCTTCATAATGATGTACAAATATTTTTGACAATAGCATACAAATATTTTTGACAGTGACATTTATGTGTCAATTACAAACATTTGAATTTCTTGTCTTGAAATAGTTTGATCTGATATTTTTTTACATCAAATTATTTTATATGCATTTCTTTATCTCTATATCTATACGAGAAGATATAATACGTAGAAGATATAATAATGAATTTATATTTATCGAATAAAGAATTTAACGTTCTTTAATATAAGTATTTACATAAATTTTCGATAAATAATATTTAGATGATTTTTTTCTTGTAACTACTACTTCCGGTTGTCCAATTGTTACCAAAACTTAATCAACTCTTCCCATTATTGTTAGATTGAGGAATCCGTAGTTAAATATGTCTTAAGTCTTATAGACACACACACACACACACACACACACACACACACACACACACACACACACGCTCACACGCACACATCATCGTAAAAATGTTATAATCGGATTCTAGGGACCGTAAAACGTGCTTATTCACTAAAATCTAGATATGCGGTAGAGATTAATAGTACTTTTTAATTATTTCTCACTTTACTAAATCGAACACTATGCCCAGGTACCGTGGTTATAGTTATAGATATACGAGCGCAAACTCATATTAATATTTTCAACAAACAAATTATAAAACCTGCACAAATGATGAAAAATTTCTACAAATTTCTTTCTACTAGATTAAAATATAGATTTTTAACTTACAAAAACTGAATATGTTATTCAAGTATTCCGCCATTTAATATTGGGTTTAGTAATACCAGCTTAATAATTCTTTTAGGCATTGTATCCCTAAGTCTGCACATTTTCCTATGAGTATTGTCCCATAATGTATTGCAAGCTCGTTTTACTGTACACACTGAATTTTTACGAAGTAAAGGGTCTCGGTAAGCTAAATCTGGACTATATAGAAGATGATCCGTGAAATGCCGGTCGAACTATGAACATTAGTCATTTCGACCACAGTTTTTTTTTTAAGTTTTAAGTCTGTATTTAATGTAGCCGTAAGAATTTTGTAGAAATTTCTAACCATTTGTGTAGATTTTATAATTTGCTGAAAATATAAACCGGGCGATTTATTATCGGCTTGGGCTCGTATAGCGCACTTACTTCATTTCATAATTTGCGATTTTTGCCTCTCTCATCACAGTGCTTCTAAATAAGGTACATATTGAAACTCATTTTCTGTTGAGTCTGAATTATTAATATCGATTATCCGTGATATTTAGTCAAGTAGTTTTATATGTACATATATGTACTCGCGAATACGTATCTGTCATTATGTATGTACCTACACACTTAGAAATTTGAGCCGTGTAAACTTAAAATATAACGTGGTAAAATTGTTTCGTGTAGAATTCTACACTGAAATTGTTATTATAAATGTTAGTGTAAAAATATTAAGTTGGTAATTTTATATCTGTGTAAAATTTTCTACGACATATTAAATTAACACTGTAAAGTGTATTATATTTATTAAGACTAGTTTTAAACACACTTGTGGGTAAAAAATTCTTAATTTGGTGTTACTTGTATTTTTACACTAATTTTTGTACAATTTACTACAGCATATTTGTTAAAAATACACTGTCTAGTGTATTTCTAAAAACTACACTGTCCGAAGTAATTTCAAAACATAATGTGTAGAAAAAGCACAACTTTGTGTATATCTAAAAAATCAGTGTAGAAAGTACAGTACTTTGGGCATATTTGAAATATCGGTGTATATACAAAGTAGGTACACTACTTGGTGTAGTTCTATACAATAGTAAGTGTAAATCTATACAACAGTTTATTCTTTTCGCATTTTTCGTCGTGATCGGAAGTATAGATACTTCAGTTGTTGCTAGAGTTTTACAATATTAAATAATGGAAGTGGAAGACAAGAATGTAGATCAATTTGCTTAAAATTTAAAACTAAAATATGAAACTATAATTTCGATTTGTGAATGAACCTTAACAATAGTGTGCAGTTATAATGTAATAATTATTTAATTAAGTACAAGTGTTTATATAAAATATGTTGTTTTTATGTACAATAAATTTTTTAATGGAAGTATGTACGTATTTTTTATATATCATACCTACCTATTCACTCGATATCGTGTATAACATATATAGATTTATACTAACATTGGTAAATATTTATTTTAAAAAATACACTTTTTAGTAATAAAATACAAATTCTGTGTAGAAAAATAAAAAATGAGTACTATTGTACACTATAATCAGTGTATATAAACACGAAATTGATGAAAATATACACTACAAATAGGTATATTTATACACTAAAATTAGTTAAAAATGACACTATACTGTGTACTAATAACCGCAGTTATTTGGTTAAAATAACTCATTTAAGTGTTAAAAAACTACACGGTGTAGTAGTATCTACGAAATATATAGTGTTAATTATTAACACATATCTCGGTGTTGTTTATTACCAAATGTCGATTTGGTAAATTCTACACTACAGCTGGTGGACCTATATAGACCACATTTAGTGTAAAATTTAACACGGAATTTCTTAGTGTGTATACCGGTAGCAGGTGGCTATTGAAAAACGAATCCCTTTTGAAACTCCATAACTTCGGAGTACAATGAAATATCGATTTTAACTTTTTATCTCTTGCAGACAAAGTGTTGAAAAATATTCCTAGCAAATTTCAAACATTTATATAGAAAAACAAGTGAATAACGATTTTTTAAATTTGCCATTCAAATCTGCTACACGTTGATAATTTCCGAGATAATTTTATAATCAGCTTAAAACCAAGGTTGCTATTACTATTATTGAAATAAATGTAACTGTCAGTGACATTTCGAGTTGGTTGTAACATTGTCATAAATTTGCTCTAAATTTTGTCCAGTTGTTTCGAGATTTCTTCTAATAATGGTACCTCACATTGCAATTTATCAAGATAAAAATTGGCGTAGCAAAAAATTGAGAAAACAATTCCAGTGAGATGGGGTATAAAATCCCTTGTACCCTGTCGAATATAACCGTCTTATATCTTATCATTATTCCAAATACAACTTCAATCTATCAATACACCTTAAACATCAAACGCAGTATGCCTTCAAACATAACTTCAAAGTAGGTATCTAATATCAACATTGTACAATATTGTATTAATCCACGTAAAATTAATCAATCAAAATCACGACTTCTAATAGTTCGAAAAGAAATAGTGGTGTTTCATTGTTTCTCCCTCACGTCGTCCTCCTTCTAAGTGTGTGTGTGCAACAACAATTTTTCTTACCAAAATTTCTCTTTTTTGTTGATCTACGTTTCTTCTATTTTTGTCTAAATCATGGTCTAAATAAATGAAAATATCAATGTGTTTGCAATATTTTATCTATTGTTTGAAATTTAAATTATTCAAATAATATAAAACAAATACGCGTCTGTTCTAGACTTGCCTTAAAATCACCTTTGCAATACACAAACGCGCTTAACGCGGTTTTTTCAAAGCGCGGCATCTTAAATTCAAACAAGCGATATTTGTTTTACTTTCGTTTTCTGTATTCATTTTGCTCGAAAATAGATTCCGAATTTCAAAAAGACGATAGTAGATAGCTTGAAAATAGTAGTAAAAATTTGAAATAGTAGAGTAGATGTATGAGTTGAGACATCAATAACGTGGGTATTAAAAACTCAAAAAAAAAAAATTTTTTAGAAACTTTGATAGCCCGTATCATAGAGTTTTATGGTCTAGTTTCAATACAAATGGCCAATTTCTAATTTGGTACTGGTGGTGAAGAATCACACTGCATTAGTTCTAATCAATCACAAAATGAACACACAGTATTGGAGGCCTCTGTAAGGGCTGTTGTGGTATTGATGAATAACTGAGCTTGGTTTGATAATGATTATTAAGTATATTCTAAAATTGTTTGAAATATACATAGGTATGTGTTTGAAGTTTGATATTTTCAAATTTTTTTGTCCTATATCTAAGCCATTAACAGTTATCAAAATATTTACAGCGTTAAACTTTGTCTATTTTATGTACGCTTTACGCTTAAAAGTTTCGCGGCTATATTTCAACAGCCATATTACATTTTTTCAAAAATTTACAGTTTACATTAGTGTAATTAATAACTCTTATCGCATATAAGGACAAGTTATTTTAATTGATAGTAAGAAAGAATAAACGAATACATTTAAAGTTAGTTAGTTATGTATTTGTGTCGAAAATATTTTTAGTTTATTTCAAAATTAACTAATTCTAATGATTTATAATCGTTGAATGTTTGAAATATTTACATTGCAACAGTTACTTTTCAATGAGATGTTAAATTGGGCAGCAGCTGTGAATGCCGTACCATGCCAATTTGATTGTTGAATAAGAGTGAAGTATGCTCGTTGAAGTATTGAATAATATGATCGGTTTAATGTTATGTTAAATGAACCAGAGTTAATATAGTAATTATTTATTGCTAACGATATACAACTTAATAACCAATCATTTTATTACTGTAGGTTTAGATTTTTAACAATTTAAAAAAGAGTAAAATATTTAGGGAGTACGAATATATATATATATATATATATATATATATATATATATATATATATATATATATATATATATGTGTGTCTACATTTCGATGTTTTGATTCTCAATCAAAAATAATTTTTCCAAAATTCGAAAAATTATTTCTAATTTCTAACAAGAAAGTTTTATTAAAAATAATGAATTAACTTATTACGTAACTGACTTTGAATGGCAAATAAATTAATTCATAATTATTCTTAATAAATATTTCGCGTCGGCCAGTGGTACTAAAAATGTACACTTCAAGAATTAAGTAGAAAAACAATAATTTTCCGAATTTTTTGAAACATTCTTTTTGGTTGAGAATATCATACATCGACATATTCTCAAATTGTTTTGCCCTTTTTAACACTTTGTATATGGGCTATTCCAAGAATATACATAAAAATATAAGATCACATGTGAAAGTCCGAGCTAAAAATTGCTCCATATAAGCGAGATATTACGTGTTTGGAAAATTCATCGCCGGTAAATTGATTGCGGAAAATTTATCGCGGGAAAAATTCATCGCCTGGAAAATATATCGCCGATAAATTGATTCCCGGAAAATTGATCGCGAGGTAAATTGATCGCTAGTAAATTGATCACGGGGAAAATTGATCGCCGGAATATTGATCGCGAGGAAAATTAAGCGCGTGGAAAATTGATCGCGAGGAAAATTGATCGCCAGTAAATTGAACGCGGGGAAAATTGATCGCCATAAAATTGATCGCCAGGATATTTATGCATACACATTATATTGTTTATAAAAAAACAATTGTTACAAATTTTATTTCAATAATTTAATTTTTAGGTACCTAGCTGGCACAACCATTTCGGTACAATCACATGAAATCAATTAGAAAATTTAATTCTCATTAATTTCTAATTAATTATCCAAAAACCAAAGTTATTACGGTTGTTTTTTTAAAAAATACATATGGTTGTGCAGATAGTAATAAAATATTTACTAGGGTTACAGGTTAGAGGGTCCAAAAAACTACTTTTTTTTGTCCAATATTAAATTCCAGCCCCTCCGTCATCCCAGTTAAAACCACGTTTAATATAGTTATTGCTGTCCCTGAACATTTAGTGAATTGGTTGGTTTTCGGCGGATCGCAAGTGGGAACAAAACATTTGGGTTACAGATTTAATTTTAAAAAAATAATTATTATGTTTACCTATTATAAGACAAATAATTTAATTTAAAATAACTCACCTACGTATTATAATATTTCCCTTTATAATTAGGTATGTTTTATACAAATAGAAAAAAAAAATTTTAAAAGGAGATGATAATAACAATAATTATCATATGTATAGTAGAAGAAGAAGGTTGATTTGGGGTTAGGTATTGTGTAACTACTAGGTAACAAGTTTTGATAAAAACTGTTACCACTAATAAACTGCAGTTTGATTATATATATTTTATTTTATTATTTTCTTCGCCCCAGCCAACGCTGATAATCTAATCCGTATCTTCACAAAATTCTGCAAGTGGGGAAATTAATATAGTCTAAGAATTCCCATTCAAGCCTTAGCATAATTAAGAGAATTATTTGTATTACAACTACAATAGAACCTTGTTTGCCAGGTAAGATAGACTAATAGTCACCACCGCCGTGTTCATTGAATTATTGAATATGATGAATTTATTAAGTATACATTAATTTTCTACTTCATAATAAGGTCCGAAATTTAAATTTGCTTTGTACTTAGGTAATGTCAGTATACTAGAAGTAAACAAACAATGGTTAACAGTTTTACGAAAAAATGTTTAGAAAATTACAAAATAATGCATGTATATTTAAATTATAATATTATATTTCATTATTAGAGAAATAAAATAAATTATTGCACTTAATTTATTACACTTTTTTCTCATTTTACAAAAATAAAAAAAAGGTTACCCGAACACCATCGAAACAGATTCGATACACCCGAATAAGTGTGCAGGCGGAGTTTCACGAAGTAGGAGTTCATACTTGCATCCTATTTGCTCAAACACGCGCGTACAGTCCTGCGTCGTCAAAAGCAAAACACCCCGTATTTTTTAGAGGCAGAAATTTATAATAACAAAATAGTTACTTATGTACCAAGTGAGTAAAGTACTAGAAGGACTTGCGCACTCGCCTTCGGCTCGTTCGGCAAATTTTCCTTCTCGTGAAAAAAAATATAATTTACTCACGAGTTGCATACAAATTTTTTTACGTCTGCAATGGAAGCGTGAAAAAAAGTGCCGTAGCATTTCATTATTTCATTCCGTAGCGTTAAAAAAGTACACTTTTTTCACACTTTCATGTATTAAAAAAGGCATACTTTATAAACCCATTGTAATGAAAAAAGGGTACTCTTTTTAACAGACGTAAAAAAATGGAATTTTCCGTATCCTTTAACTGTTATCTTTCATATTTTCAATAAACTTTTACCATATTTGATTACGGTGGAATAATAATCGTCCATATAAGTAACTATTTTATAATATAGCTGTATGTATGAATAACAAATATTTCACATACTGTTGCGGTTTTTTTACAAAAACGGAAATGTCCAAAAATTCATATTTTCAAGAAACAAAATACTTTTCATTTCGAAACTATTTATTTTATACACTGTGGTAATTTTTCTCCGTACATACGAGTATACATGTAATAAGTATGAAAACAAGGTGGTCAGTTTTATTTTATTTAGATCCAACATTTATTGTTTATTGTTTGGATTTTGTAGAAATTTTACAATTACCTGATTAATAATTATGAAAAGGAAATACTCCTCAGTTATACGTACGAGGTTGATTTAGAATGTGTATCTACCTAGCCATAAAACAAAAGACGAATGATTGTAATATTTTGCTACCAATTTACTGTAATTTCTGTCTGCTTACGACGTTTGGTTCATAAAGAAAGAGTTCTGAAGGCTAAGTTTCTACAAGAATATGAGTGAAGTAAAACAGCATTATACTCTTACAGTTCTGGACAAAAGAGAACAATAGTCCAAAAAAATTAGTGTAAGGAGGGTTGGCGTATAATGGGCAAGATGCGCCGTGAAATTATGATATAAGCAAATTTGATGGGCCTGGGGATCGATTGAGGATGATTCACAATGCGGAAGACCTGTGAAAGCTAGAATAAAGGCAAACATCAAAATGGTTGAAGATTTGATTATAACAGAACGAAGGATAAAAGTTTTAGTGATTGTAAATGAAGTGGGATTGGGGATGTCAGAAATTAGAAGCAACTAAATAAAATATAATTATACTTTATATTCAATTGTTTTCCTTCATGACTAGGTCGATAACATACTTAATCAACCTCGTATAAATAAATTACAGTTAAAGTAAATACATTACCAATGTAAAGTACTTCGTTATGAACTGATGTATGTTATGCATATTATTATATTTACATAGAATTTGGTATTATTTATTATTGAAATGGTCTATACTTGGCGTTCTATGTTGACTAAAAAAATATTTTAAATTTTTTACTACTACTATTTTAAATAGTAAAAAAATAATTCATTAAGTGCGTTTTTGCAATACACGATTAATAATAATCCTAAATAATAATTTCGTGATATGTCGTTATACATGTCAAATATTTATTTCAAACGCAGAAAAAAATGCTGTATGCATCCTTAGTTAAATGTTGTAAACAGTAAATATTAATAGGTATTATTTAAATAATGGATAGACCACACAATACTCGTTTACAGAACTTTGAATAATTGGCTATTACGTACAGTAATCTGATAATGAAAGTGATTTAAAAGCCTCAATTATATTTTATTTTAAATTTGAAAAAAGTCCGTCAACATAAAATTTATGCAATAACTAATTATTCGCACATATTGTGTGTATGTACATTTTCTCAAATAAAATCTGCTTATTTATTTTTCTTCATGTATATGTTCACAAAAAGGATGACTGCTGAAAATGCAAGTTGGTGTACATATTCATCTTTTTACCTTATATTTAAATGTTTATATTTTTTGAGTATTATATTTGTCATTTTCGTGTATAGTTGTAATTAAGATTAAAATAACTGTGGTCTCAGTCTGCATGCCCTTAGTCTGCTTAGCGATGTCGTAAGAAGGAATATTTTTCAACCCATATAATTTAATGACTAAAAGGTGCGACATTCGACATGACTGTCACCTACCTATTTAGCTCTATTACTTATGTGAATATAAATCCAATTTAAAATTCATTACGCCATCAGTAACATAAATAGATGAATGATTGACAACAATCGATAACAAAACAATCTCAGACAAAGTCGTTAGTCGGCCTGAGATTACAAATTCTGAATTTGAATTGTGATCGTGACAGAAACAAATGCCTCAATTAAATTTAAACAGCAAGCACAACAAAATCGCATCGGAGCAAAACAAAAAGCAAGAGAACAATAGAGCAGAGTAGAGTATAAATTAAAGCGCGGCGCTCTAGGATCTATCCTAGGAAGTTTTCAAGGTCCTAGTGAGGCATGATGGCGGCTGGTGAGAAATGGCCCGTAATGGTTGCTCCATGGACCATAAAAAGTTCCAACATGTTATGCACACGTTTTTACGTCCGTTTTGTGTTTTAGTGATGGCCCAGATGTTTTATTTCGTGCGCGATGCTTGCCGCTGTGGATGTGGTGGCGTTTGGCGTTACATAAAAGTAAAACGATTCTTGTTCTGACCTCGTCGCATCAAACGAGTTTGAATATGGATGAAGCGGAATTTCACATCCTACTTTTTATTCTAACTCACATGCTTGATTCCAGTTTCGGTGATTGAGTATTTTGATAATGAAAGTTTTAGTGTTGAGCGTATTCCCGATAATGCTTTATTCTTTGCATTTCTTTTTTCTCGTTTTAAAATTACTTCCTTCTAAACAAACCTATTGAAATCTTACTCAGTATATTTTTAAATTTCTTGTACTATTTTTTATAAAGGGAATATTTGGAAGTACCTGCCTATATTTTAAGAAAAACATTGCAAATTAACAAAATAAAATTGTGAAGTAACAAGCCCACACAAATCAGCTGATTCCAAGCATTTCAAGCTCGCTCGAGTCAAAATGTCTGCTCGTACCCATTTTTTTACATTTGAGAATGTAAATTCTTATTTTAAATTTGGTTGTTTAAGCCTGGAACTATTGTTGTAGCTACTAAGTTTATTCACATGTAAAAGTTGCAGTGAGACTGTATGTATATCAAAATTACTTTGAATTGCATTAGATATACGATTAGAAATGCTAAATATATTCAGTTATAAATTTTGTATTACGGTTTTCATATAACTAGTTTTCTTTATCAGTACATATTGTTAAAAGTGAATATTATAATTTAAAGTAGCATATCATCAATAAACGAATAGACTTTCCAAAATGACTGTTGAACCAATTTTAATTTCTTTTTGGCAATTTTTTATCGAATATTTCATCAGTGTCAGAAAAGAACATTTAAATTATGTATTACTCCTACAGTATTCTATGACCTTGTTTTAATTTTTAAATGAAATGTAAAATTTTAAATTATTAATCCATTACGTGTATTACTAATCACGAGTAATATTCCTTGTTATTTAAAAATTCAAATAAATTTATGTTAGATTTATATCTGATAGATTAATGATGTAATTATATACATTATCCATATTTATAGATAAAAAAAATTGCGGTAAAAATAATAGTAAATTGTTGTTCATATTTATTTTTGCATAATGCACCTTTTAGCATGCAATAACTGTTGCATTAAATTGAGAATATTTTATTAATTTTAAGAAATGTTCAATAATAAACGTGTGGTTTGAATAGTGCCATCAATTTTGCTGAAGGACAGACATCTTGAGATCCGGTTAGGTAAAAATAAAAAGTAAATAAATGTTTAGAATTGAGGGCATATTGCACATGTTTGTGAACGAGCTCTATTAACTTCAACTAGAAGTGATTGGATGACTGCAAATTTCAAAGAAAAATAAGTACGTGTAGGAATTTAAATTCATAATCTTGTTATTTTATATAAAACTAAAATGATTTATGATTTCTTTTATTAAAGTTGAAGCGAAATATGGATATATAGTTCGTAATTAACTTGAATCTATATAAATTATTTGAGTGTTAAGCAACTAGTTGACCTTTCCACTAAACTATAAAGTTCAGATTTAAAGAATCTTAACGGGGTTAAAATAATGCATTCCTACACCGCGATTAGTCACGAATTACTACATTTACATTGGATTGGATTACACCACGTCCAGAGTTCTCACTTCAGTTCCGTTTCAAAATAAAATTCTCACTCGACATTAAATTCTCATTGTGAAAGGTTAAAAATATTACAATATCACGGATCATAAAAATAAAATATTATCACAGCGCTCTTAAGTAAAGCTGCATGTTCAAATTTATCAGCTTGACATTTAAGATTGTGACAAATTATTAACTCGTGTTTTCAAATTTTTTCTTTATTTTTATAGGTAACATGAATTTCTTTGTTTATTTACTTAGTTTTACATAGAAATTAGAAAAAAAATATGGTATAAAATTATTATAATTAAATGGGTACATTTTAAGTTAAGCCAAGGACAGTACAATCTTTATATATGTGTAGTGTAAAAATTAATGGTACGAGTAGTGTTCTGTAAAAACTCATTTCTCGTGAAATTTAGTTTATTTTATCATACATTTCGACACTCGGAGATGGACTCATTTTTTAAGATCTGAAAACTGAAAATAACGGCTTAATCTTGTTATTCCCTCATGAAATTTTTAACGTGCAGAGAAAAAAGTATATGGCTTTTGCTGATAAAAATACGTTTTCGATTTTTTTGAGGCCAAATACCTTTTCATATTGCTTTCCATAACTAATATTTGTGCTTTGTGTAAAAAAACTTTACATATTTTCTGGAAGAACGGAATTGAGTTTTAAATAAAAAAATACAAATTTCTTGCTTACAAAAAATAGACATCTGTTTTTGCTCTTCATTTTAATAATAATAAAACATCTGATCTTGCCAGCATATTATCAATTCCCTATACCTACACATTTTCCATTCCATATAAAAAGTTTTATTACAAACGATTAATTTATTTCTAGTAAAATTATATAACGAACATTTGTAAATTGGGCTTGATACAGACCTGTACCATTTAATGATATGAATATCTTAACTGTTTCGATGATATATAACTACAGGTTGCAAGATTTATGAAAGTTTTATCTATATATTCATTGATTATCAAGAAACAAATGCTATCGAAATTGTAGAGATTGAAATATCAGAAATATTTTTTTTATATTTATAATAATAAAAAATGTCAAAATATTACATTTAAGTGAAAAACAAGAAAATCTGTTACGATGTTACGAGCTTCATGTTATGGTACTTCCGGTTGCCAGTTACAACAAAAAGCTGATCAGCTCTTTACATAAATGGATGTAAAAACGTGAAATTTGTAAAATAGCAATTTTTGGAGTTATCGGCGTCATTGTAAAAATAGTAAAATCGTATTTATTTTATAGAAACCGGAAAATCCACCGTCGAATTTTTGATCAAATACAAACTTCCTTACCTATTACCTATACGCGACGGGAGGTGAAAATAAATTTAATTTCATTATAACAATTTTATATTTTATATTATTGTTCACTTCATAAAATCAAATATTTTAAAGATATAAACCATATTAGGTACTGCTTAATTTTTTGAAATTTTTTACATAAATCAATTTTTTTACATTTTACGTACCTATGTAATTATTGAATAAATCGAAATTTTCGTTTTGTAAATGGTAGTTTCCATAATACTGATTTATAATATATAATTCATATCCAATTGATCACATCTCCATGTTTCAAATCTGATAACAATAAATAAAATGATAAACTGCCCATTCTGCTGAGAACCATAAATAAATGACTTAAAATAGGATAAAAGTCAAGATCAGAATATCGATATCCTAAAATTTCGACAACTCAAAACCTTTAGAGTCCAAAATTCCGACAGTGCCGATATTTTAAAATCCCAAAATGTCTCAAAATCCACAAAACTCACACGCCGAACAAAAACTGTATTTATTTTGTAAAGAGGCTTGCTTCAATCACGACTTTTTCAAATTAAACCCTCAAAATTCAAGCCAGCGAAAAAAAGGTATGACCACCTCTAGCAAAAGAAACGTATTGAACAGATTTTTTCTTTCGTAAAATTTTCACGTCTTTACATAATACATAAACAATTTAATTAATTAATTTTGTAATGAGATTATATATTAATATGGGGCAAATTATAGAGCCACAAGCAAATTTATTATTCATTTATAATACCGAGCCAATTTTAGATGTTTCTTGAAGTAAATGAATTTTATTAAAATTTTGTACAATGTGAAATACAAGAAATATAATTTTCTTTTGGGTTTCATCTTCTTAAATATAAATGACTGAAAGATCATCCAATACGTCTCTTTGTTTACTGCCTGAGTTATAACGACATTCAAGAAAATGAAATACAACTACTTTGGATACCAGGACATAAAGGAATACTAGGAAATGAAATGGCAGATAGAGAAGCAGCATAGGCGCCATTCAGCGGAACAATTCGAAAACATCCAATACATATATTTTGACATCCTCTCCAACCTGAAAATAAATTTAAGAAAAGAATGGCTATCATGGTACAAAGAAATACGTAGATCTACGGGCATTCTATTTTATAATAGTAACCTAGGCATCCCGAAAAAAATATGGTTCGATGAAAATATATATGTACCATGATACGTTTAAGATCAGGGCACAATAAGTCGCCGGAACACCTTCACAAATTAGGTATTATAACATCAAATAGATGCGAGTGTGGTGATATCGGGAACATCAATCATATTTTATTTTACAAGAAAGAAAGACGGACACTAAAACAAAAAATAATTAAAATTTTTAAAACCTTTCCTATACATATAAATATGATGTAACAAACCCCAAGAGCGATACAAGTTACGAGCTATACAACTACATATGCACATGCAATCTAGACATACATATATTTATATAAAATAAGAAATGACAATGGATATAGTGACCTATGGGCACAAGGCCAAATAAACCCATAAAAAAACTGCCTGAGTATTTCTGTGATAATCAATCCTGTACTAAAGGTGTTGTTTGAGCTCCTCCCAAAAACTCTAATCAATCTTAGCGCGCACTGTAGAAGTAATGGATTGTAAAATTACAGGAAGAAATCCACTAATAACGCAATGTTTTGATTACCTTTAAAAAGGAAAGTAAAACCAAATCTTAAAAAATCTTTGCAAAATATTTTTATGGTCATTTGGATAACAATTTTTATTATACGCGTAATAAAAAAATTCCGATTGTAAAAGTAAACACTTTGTTATTTACACCGCTTTCTACAAAATTTTTCATTTCAACAGATTTTTAAAATTCAAGTCCACGTAATATTAGTCATAAGTTTTCTAACACCATGTATGGAGAGCCGTTAGGATTGCGAATTTATTTGGCATATCTATGCCGTAAGAAGCTGTAATTGAAGAACGGCGCGCATTCATAATCTTTCCACTTAACATACCAACTTACTGACACAAGTACAAGTAACTCCTGAACAAAAATTCACTTGGTTTATATGTTATATTTGCGTATTAATTGCTCCCGTTGATGCCTAATAAAGTTTATCTAGTGCAGTTAAATGTATAAATTATATCAATTAAAGACATCTATTGGCTGTTAGATAGTTTCGTAACTACAATTTAGGTTTATGCTATGTTTATATATTAATTTAATTCTAGTTTACTTGCCCACCCAAGACGCATTGGTTTGTTTAGTAAATGAAGTATTTCTGTTCTAAATGAATATGATAAGTATTAATGATGACCGCACTGCTCTGATAATTGTTTTTTAGTTTTAATGTGCAGCGGTGAAGGCTTTATTAATACCATATGCTTGCGCTTGAAATTAAATACGACACTGGAATTTTTCACTTAACAAAAACTGGTATTTATTTTCAGACAACCAGTCAGTCAGTGAGGGATGGTATTTAAACAAGTGCTTTTTACTTTTGGATTAATTTGTCTCAAACAAAAATAAAGTTAGGATGAAAGATATAACCTAATTTCCACACTTTGCGTACGGTTATTAATACCACCAACTGTTATATTCATTTAATGAAATTAAACACAGGATGTTAAAATTATTATCATGTAATGGTTCTATAATTCTTGTGGAAAAATATCTCTCCTGTACTGTGTGTGTTCCATGAAAAAATATCATTAATTCAACTATATATTTTTTTAAACAATTTTAAGTTCAAATGTACACATTTCGTGTTGTACAGAAGTACCAACATCTTGAAAAAAGAAAAAATCCAGGCCTTATTTTAGTTTTTAATTTCATTTGTGTACGAACATTATATTAGGAGGTATTTTTTCAGTTTTTGCTAGTTGAAGAATAAAAACAATGAAAACTTTTTGTTCTTCGCGTTTAGAGAACTTTTTCAACTTCATACCCGTTTTATTTAAAGACAAAAGATACTCTTAATTAAAAAGCACCATTTTCGAGGCAATCAAATATCATATCGAATATTTTTAATACGAATTTATTAAAATCGATATTAACCTTTTATTTATCATAAAACTGAGGAAATAAATTTAAATAATGTAAAAAACTACAATTTATTATTCTGCACTATTTTTCTGACTCTATAGTATGTATTTGTAAATAATGTCGAGAGAATGTTAGTTACAATAGGCCGTGGCTAGACATACAGAACTACTTAACATATGAATCAATCGGAGAATATTAGAACATTGGTACTCGTGATTAATAAATATATAAAATATATTACAATATATGTAATTCGTAACTCATTCTCCTGTAGTGAACATAAACAAATTGCTATTCGGCTTACCAACTATTGCTAAAAATATCTGCACTGCTTCAATAATATTTAGGGCCGGTTTATTAATATACCATAAAAAAAAACTTAACAGGAGATTGATAAACCGGCTATTATTTTTATGCGAGATAATTGTAGTTCAATAATTCAATTGAGAAATAGTACTTTACCTTAAACGAATGATTCAGAAGAAAAAAATATTTAAACATATATCTCGTGTGAGCTGTAAGGCGGGAGGTTTAAGGTTGTAATATTTATTCAGCTTCTAGTACAAAAATTAATATTATACATTAATAGAAAATATTCAACGGTGTGGGGTACTATACCATAATCAAATTTTAACTATCTTGGATGAGAATGCGAAAATATACGTTAAATAAAGAGTATTAGTGAAATAATTCTGTTTAAATATTAATTAGTTTGCAAACTACGAGTACAAGTGATTGAAGTCGATTAATAATTAGGATGATGTATCATGTCTTTGCAATTTAATTGGTTGCCTGATTTTAAAGCGAGACTCGCGCACCGAGCATACATCAATGAACTAACACTAGCGCCATCCGCCGCCATAGTTTGTATCACAATATTGTGAAACAAAAATGCTTATTATTTATGTTATTTATGCTTAATAATAATATCTTCAAAAATATAACGTATAAGTTTAAATATAAAAATATTTCAAGCTATGTGAACATGAAAAATTTGTACCCTCTAGAACTAACAGTTTGTCTACCACTGGTGAGCACCAGCTATGTCATATGCCAAATTCTGAACTGAAAAATTCATTTTGCTTATTACGTATTACGTAAAATTTTTAAGTTGCGATCGCACTAAAATTCGTAGTTCATCCTGTATTTCTAGAAAAAAAATTAAAAAAACTGATATAGGATCCCATTGATTAACAAGAATAATATGAATTAGAAGTGCCTGCTCATATGGCAATTTTAAGGGTATCATTCTAATTAAACACTTGTCGGCCATATAAAATACATATATTTTTCCACTACCGTGTCTATTTCTACATTAAAATCATAACTAAACACATTTTTTCTAGGGCCGGAAATAACTACATACTTTTTCCCTTCGGGAAATTGTCCGGATAATTACTCCTGCCGGGCAATATGTAAACTAAACTATAATATATACTGAATTATTTTATTAAAAATTATCATTTTATTCATAAGATTATTGATTTTAAATACTGAACGCATGAAAAAAAGTATACCTACGTTGGGTGAACATCCTTGTTGTATTCTGTATTGTATAGTCCTCGGCTTCGCCTCGCGCCTCTCCTTAATGTATACTGGTATAAAATACACTATTTTTTGTCATGCTATTATTAGTAAAGTTATTTTTTTTTAACTATTTGGGAGCCCCATGTAAACAAGGACTCGAACCGAAAAATTTTGGGGTTCGGTTACGGTTAACGGTTTTTACATTAATAAAAATTCGGTTTCGGTTATCGGTAACAGTTTTTTGAGAAAATTATATCGGTTTTCGTTTCGGTTAAATAAACAAATAAATTTCGTTTTCGTTACGGTTTCGTTTTTTTTTCGGTTTCGGTTAAAATGAAAAATTAGCTTAGTTTTATTTTTTACAACATAAAATACATTTCGTACCTGTTTCGTAATGTAATAAGATTTCAATTCATCGTTTTAAAAATGTATTAATTTATTATTTAGGCACTTTAATTTTAAGATGTGATGTATAAGTACAAATTGCGGTTCAAAATGTAACTATAAGTTAAAGTTTTCACATTAAAATTCTTAAGTTTATTTATTATATGCAAAAAAAAAACTACCTTCTATGATTTTGAAGGCATACAACGTATTTTTACGAAAAAGATGTGGGGTAATAAAAAAATACCTATTTTTACATTTACAGTTTTAGTACCGATATTATTTCGGTTCGTTTATTTTTTCGGTTACAGAATAACTTTATTTTTCGTATCGGTTTTCGGTTTTCGTATTTGAAGAAATTAAAATATAGGTTTCGGTTTTCGGTTACGGTTTCACATAAAGTCAAATATCGGTGCGGTTTTCGGTTACCGTTTCGTTACGGTTTGGGTCCCTGTCCGTAAATGAACTTTCTCTCAGGTTGTGGATAATTTCTAACCGGCTCTGTATATGAGAATTATAAGAAATAATATAAATTGAAAGCAATGTTTCATAGCACATATTATGTTTATATGAATTTATTAATACTTTAAATATGCAGAATCGACTCGAAATAGTAGTTACTATTAATTATTGCTATCCTATGGAAATGTAAATATGACTATATTTTTAACTTTCCCAGGTCGGGCGCCCTACATCTTGACATGGGGCCGGGGCGCTGGGTCTCCGAGACGAATGCAAAAAAAGTAGTTGTAATTTTAAATAAGAAAGGACGTTGTGGTATTGTAAGAACAGTTTTTATTTATTAGAAAATGGACAAGAAAACCAATAATAAAATATCAAACATAACGTAAATCAAATATGTAAATCTTAGGCAAAAATATTATAATCTAGTCTCCTACAATATAAAAATTATCAGAATTATATTTTTTCATTGTAAATAACTAGGAGAACAATGAAATATTAGTCTCTATATATTTTAAGCGGTATTGGAGTAAGGGGAACACAAGCTTAGAGATGGCTCAGGCAAACAAAATGTTTACATCCGAGATTTTTTTGCAGAAAAGACATTTTTTTCGAGTACCAGGTGGTATATCCTCATGCTCTTTACCGTCAGGTTTCTCATCTTCCTACAGACTAGCTAGCATTGCCTGCTCCTCTTCATAGTTCATTTCTACTAAACATAAACGTAAAATAATATCGTGCAAATGTAATAACAATTCAATTCATATGTAATATATGTATTTAAGTATGTATATAACTTTAAAATGAGGAAGTAAACAGAAATCTTGCTAACTTTCCAAAAAGTTTTATTGCTGCTTGAACAAAATAACAACGCGAGTCAGGGCGCCGGGTCTTACAGACTTTATTTGTAATGAATTTGTAAATACCAGAAGTACATCCTCTTCGTTTGCTAGACATATACTAAAGAGGAAATTATGAAGGTACTCACTCGACTAGACAACTCGGGAAAAGTTTATTTGAGCACCGGGTCTCATAGACTTGGCGCCCGGACGGAAAGTTTAAATATATTCATTTAAGTACGACATTAACTTAATCCACAATATACGGTGATAATATTCATATATGCACCCTTTATGCACCTCACTGAGAATCATTGTTTGTTAACGTACAACTTATAATATTTATGAACCTACGAGTATATCCTAGTTCCACGCAATCTACTCCCTCAATCTCACCCACATATATTTTCTTAACTATTCATTCGTTCCGCGAAAATTCTGTTGCAAACAATACAGGTGCGTGCCAACGGATGTTGTTCTGTTCTTGTAGCCCTAATGTTACGCACGTGTCGTTTATTGACATTGAAAACCCATGGTGATGTTGACATGAATTTATCGCAATTTAAAGAGTAAGAAATGCGACGTGTAGGTTCGAGAGCAAGCAGTTGACCTATAGAAGCGACACTCGCACTCTGTGATTTATTTTCTCCAGTGCGGCGGGCGGGTGTTGGGTAGGCGTGGCACTGGACAACACAAGACACTGACAAATTTCATTCTTCAGTCACGCATCGCGCTATATTTATTCATTTTTATTTTTAATTAGCTAACTGATGGTGTGGAAATATTTATCATTAATAAACTTGGATATTAATTAATAAAAAGATAAATTCATGAATAATGTGTCAAATTAAATGTGAAAGATATGAAAAATAATAAATAAGTGTCAGGGGTGTCATAGGCAAATTCAGTTTAAGAGAGTCAGCGGGCCGAGGAAACGTCTCATAAAGAAATTTTAGCGAGCAAATTAAAGCAGAGTTTTTGTATCACACATTGTCAATATTCTTGAAGCAAAAATATGCAAACTTCAAGCTTTATACCGCAAGCCGCTTTTTTGTCAGTCCTGTCACAGAGGAAAATTTTAGGGTAAAAACTAAAGTATGTACTTACTAAATTTTTATTTCTATGTATTATGACTTTTATTGCTTCTGATATACCGGGTGTCTACTTGAAATCTGTTATACAGGGGATCGACGAAGTCGATTAAATTAGACAAAAGTTACCCTGTTAGGAGACCATTTTAATGGTGTTTCATTATTTGCGAAAAAATGCATAGATCTCTCGATGGCGAAAATGTAATTTTTGCAGGTTTTTATTTTTACAAATAACTTCCAAGTGTGAAATAATACTTGATCTTGATTTGTACATCGTTAGGGCACTTTTTTATGTTCTTATGAGTGGCGATGCCCAAAAATTTTTTTATTACTGTTATTGGTTTTCTAGGATTAATGACTAAGTTTTAATTTTTATCTGGACGCCATGTAGGAAAGTTACATTATTGAAAAGAGAATTTTTTTTACTCTCTTTTAATCTATGCTCATTTCAAACTGCAAAAATGCAACAATTATTCAATTTATAGGTTAAAATTAAAAATTATATAATAAAAAATTAAAATCAATCACAATTTCATTTCATTTTACGGGAAAAAATGCAAAATAAATTTTGTAATTTACAGCATATTTCAGAGTGCCAAGGATGTTTTGTTTGTTATTAGATCTGCCCGACAAACATTGTTCCATAGCACTCTGAAATGCGTTGTAAATTACGAATTTTGTTTGAGTTTTGTACGCCAACATTTATACGACGGAAACTTATTGCCGTATAAGTTTATACGACAAAACAATCAACAAGAAAACTTAAAAATAACGTTCTGACTTTTCTAATTGTATCTTATAACACATAACTTAATATTTTACACGGATTGCGGATCAGAAAGTTTTAATAAAATTTACAAAGTAGGTAGGGTATGAATGCTTTTGTTTGTTTTTTAGGCTTTAGTGTGACCATAACAATTTCTTGACACATTACCATAGCAGCAAGCAACTCATAATGCCCGCGCGGGTATTATACTCTACAATAATGTACCTGTTATCCATGAGAGTAATGTACTAGTAAGACCTAAATGTATTTTAAATGTATTTTGAAAAGATCCTTTTTAAAATTGTGTTGTTAAATGTATTTTGGAAAGATCCTTTTTAAAAATGTGTTTTTTTAGAAGTACTTAACCAACTAACACGACTATTGAATTAATTATATCTCGACTATTACACATTTCTTGTAAATGTTCTTATATTCTAATAATATAATGCATCAAGCCTAGTTAACGACAGTATAAATGTAAATATTATACTAATGTCTTTATAAAACTTGTACTTTATTAATTCTCAACACGAGTTTCTATCATTATCATTACGCCTTTTCCGCATTTATGAGGGTACCAGCCTGTCATTACAACTTTGCATTAAACTGTTTTATCTGCACATACATAAATAAATATGAAATCATTTAAATATAAATTACTGCTGCTGTATGAATATTCTAACATTCATGCATCTGTTTTGCAAAATAGCGCGCAAAAAAGGGTTCATAGAAAGCCGTCGTACGGGTACCAAGTTCGTTTTCGAGAAAAAGTAACCTATCTCTAATGCATTTATAATTAATGTAACAGATGTGATTACCACTGCAAGGTCAGACAATAGCTAACCGCACGCCTTCTAAATCTGCACGTTTTTATGGCCGCATATTTATAATATTTACCTGGAAACTGTACTGCTTTACAGCGTATAATTAAATATATCATAAAATCTAGACTCTCGGGGAATATTTTTTGTAGAACGTTTTTTAAAACTAGTTTATAAACGGAAGATATCAAAATTAGTATAAATTAAAGTTATAATTTCATTCTAGTCGAAATTTATCGATAGAAATTGATATATTGCTTGTAAGTGTGAATCTACTTAAATATTGTTTACAAAAATATGTATTGTTTTTCACGTATACATTGTTGATTTACGTATGTTTTGTTAAATTATTTTAAAGTCAAGTCGTGTAAAAAGTTGTTTAAAAATTTATAGCCTCATTTATTACTTATTTTAATAGCTTCAAACTGTGCATTTTCACAAGAATATAATTAATGACTATTTATTTCTTCTTGTTGCTTTCAAGGATGAGATATTTTGCCACAAGGTTATATTTTTTCTATAAAAAGATGACAAATTTTGAAAAATAATTTTATTCATGAATATTCTATTTTTAAATTCAAATAATATTGTGCGATTTTAATTACATTCGAATATGGAATTGAACAAAGTTAAATTGTTATCAAAATAAATATTCATGTCAAATATTATTCTGTTTATTATCACTTATGTTAAAGTGCTGCAATTTTTGCGCTGTAACATTTTTAAATGTATACATATAATTGAAAGCGAGATTCGGAGATATTTAATGTCATACTATCATTTGCGGTTTCCTTTAGATTACATCGTTTAGTAATATCAATCGCTCAGTTTTATACTACGCATAAATATTTACATTTTATTACTTACATCTTATATAATACAAACAGTATTATTTATAACATTTATGAAATTTTTAATTATTATATGTAATTGACCACAAATATGTGAACAGATTAAAACATATTTTCTTCTTGAATAAATAATTACGTGAAAATTGTTTGAAATTATACATAAATTACACGAACACATCTAACTACAGGAAGTTATTACGTACTATAGAAAAAGAAATTTTATAAAATTTATGTATGAATCTCAAATAGAAAAATAGGATATTTTACAGTTTTCTATATTATAGTAAAATATTAAAACATTTCCTTAAATTTTTCTTGGAATTTTATGTATAATAAACCAATTACACCCTGTTCAATTTCACTCTGATTTTTCTAATCATATATCTACTCGAAACAAAACGGGCTTAATGCAACAAATTCACGCTCCTAAACTTGGAACTGCATAAAGCAATCTTCGATCGAGTTTTGCGGGAGTGAGTTTCTAAAGTTATGTAGGAAAAATCAGAGCGCCACCGTTTTTCCTGTAAATTATACGTCAAAATGCGTCTATAGCAAAAGATCCCATTGAATGTCATTAGGGTAAGAGCACCACTTGTGACTATTTTTCTTTTTGTGAAAATGAATAGCATGCAAATAGCTGTTTATGTGTGAAGATTGCAGAACGAGAGAAGTGAGTTCGGCAGCACGTCATATGCGAAAACAGGATTTTGCAACGAATTACATACAATTTTTCTTTGAATTACGTTTAGATTCAACATTTGCAAGGAAAAAAATAATTAATTGTCATATCAGATGGTATCTGTAACTTTTTAACATTTGCGCGAAAAGGTGACAAATAAACTCATTAATGAGAAAAGGAATATCATTTTCATATCAATTCAAGATGAATCAATGTCTACAAAACCGATTCTTTTACGGTATGACCTCTTTAATACGAACAGCGACAACTCGGAGCCATAATCCGAACAACGCCTCGTTAATCCGAAAAGCAAAGTGATTCCTGCTACCTAAATGAGGGAATCACTTGATTTCATGTTTTCTGTTACCTAAATGAGGGAATCCCGTAGATTCATGTATTCTACTAGCTAAATGAGAGAATCCCTTGATATCATATTCTCTTATTCTGCTACCTAAATGAGGGAATCCCTTGATTTCATATTCTCTTATTCTGCTACCTAAATGAGGGAATCCCTTGATTTCATATCCTCTAAGAACTGCTCTGTATACTGTTCATTGTTCATTAGACCTTTGTCTGTTACTTAGTTAAGTTTGCACTGCAATTTAAAGCTAAGATGACTTCCAAAAGAAAACACCTTATTTATCGATTAAAGAAAAAAATTGAGATTATTAGTTTAGCGGCGGGTACCACAGTGACGAGTTTACCGAAAAAATACAATGTGGGAAAATGAACGATTTGCGACATTAAAAAAAACAAGACGAGTATTCTATTCTACGTACCATAGCCAGTTCTTTGATCAATAAAAAAAAAATTCATATACGGAAGTTGATAAAACGGTTTATACCTGGTTTTTACAGTAAAGATCTAGAGGTAAAAAGATGGTTGCCTATGTACATATGTATGATATTTTTTAACACAAAATTGAATTATTTTGGGTGTGCCCATATCGAGAGAAATTTGACAATTTCTAAGCTAGCTCCGGATGGCTCGATAAGTTCAAAAACAGATACGGAATTCGACAACTATCAATTACAGGAGAAAAATTTATCAAGTGATGAGGCTGCTGTTGAGCCATTTAAAAACGCACTTCAAAATAAAATAGCAGAAATTTACAATGCCGACGAAAGCGGACTTTTCTGGAAATTACTTCCTCAAAAAACACTTGCTCACTAAGCTAAAATATCAACTCCAGGTAGAAAAATGAGCACGGAACGAGTTATATTTATGCCCTGCTGTTCGACTGAAGACGATAATCTTCCATTATTACAGTGGAGTGGAGTGAAAGAATGGAGTTGGAGAGTATAGAAAAACAAATAAACTAGGTTACTGCGCTAATAAACCAAATTTCTGAAGATCTCACACGCCAAGAAGCTTTTGAATGGGCTATCGGACAAGAAAAATCATGGGAATCCATACAAAAGAAATGGATATTTTGGAACATATACAGAAAGAATCAAGCTCCGACGAAGAAGTAGAAGTGATACCAGGACATGTAAAGCACAAAGAGGCCGACAGAAGTTTTGAAACGTGTTTGAAGTGGGCTGAAGAAAAAGATGAATCGCAACACCACATTCTAATTATATCGGAAATGAAAAAACGAACCAAAAGGCAGGAGAAGCAAACATTAGAGAGCAAAATCACCGAATTTTTCAGTTTCTTAGATTTACTATTGACTTTAATATAGATTTATGTAATATACCTATATGTATTTATTTTGTTATTCATATGTAGTAAGTACAGTTGTTTCTTAATTTTATATTTGAAAATAAAGCATTTTTTATTGTAGAATATGGAAATTCTTAGAGAATTAAGAAAATGGAGATTTTCTGTAATTTGTTCGATAATCCGAACATTTAGATAATCCGGATCAATCTGTGCAATTATTTGTTCGGATTAAAGAGATCCAAAAGTAGATTGATTTACATACATAGTACTCGACAAAAAAATATTATTAAATGACTCACTTATTAAACTATCATATTTGCGATTTTCCTTTCGTTATCATTTTCTATTCATATTCAAACTCTATTCTTCTTATTTATAAATTGATCACGTCTTTTTTTGTATTAAAAATTTTAATATAAAATTATTCTGCAATATATATTAAAATATATATTAAAATATAAAAAATTAAAATATAAAAAATTAAAAAATAAAATTAAATACAGTTAAACTAAAAACAATTAAGACTTTTTAATACTACGAATTGCTTCAAAATTAAATTTTCATTTAAAATAATAAAAAAAGTCAGAGTGTAGGACCCCAATAACAATATATATATATATATATATATACATATATATATATATATATATATATATATATATATATATATATATATATATATATATATATATATATGCAACTTTGAAGGTATATCAATAAGTTAATGATATAATATACTAAACTAACATAACCTGCCTTTAGTTATGACATTAATATACGGAATACTTACTCAAAATAGAAATGGAGAAACAAAGAGGGTTGAAATATGGTCAATAATATATTATTTTACAGTATATTAAAATTTAAACTATGTATGACGTCATTACGGCACCACGGCAAATTTAGATAAAAAAGAATTGTTTCGTAAAAAACAAAACAAAATTTGTGCTTATACACGCCATTAATTTTGTTCATTTCATGAAATGAGTAATTGTGAGGTACGGTCGGAATGTGCAAAAGTTATGCATTTCAGGAATTGTGCGGCCTTCTTAATTCTGATCTGCATATAGAATTTGCAGCGATGTTCAAAGAATGTCGCGTGAAATAAGAAGTGTATGTATTTGAATTCCGCAACAAGAAGTAACCAATCGCATAACAATTACATGCTTTTGAATTTGAAATATTTGGTGCTTTCGTCATAACATTACATGGTCGATATAGTACCTATCTACAGATATTTGTTAATATTCACTTCTGTTTTGTAAGAAAGTTGTTAAGTCTTAACAACGTTGCTATAAATTTTAACCAATAGAAACAATTGTAAAGCCTGTCATTTTAATGTTTTATTCAGTGTACGCAATTATTATTTGTTTTTTGCTATAACAACGTTGCTAAGAAATAACATTTTTTTTACAAAATAGGGCTGCTTATCTATCAATTTTGATTTTCTTTTAATAGATATTGTATGGGTATATAAAAAATGCTTCAAACCATCTAATGCAATAATTTGAAAAAGAAAATAATATTCTAGACTTTGTAAATTGTAATAGAGAATTACTTACGTGACATAAATTACATATTTTGTAAATTTTTATCATTAGTTTGTTGATATAATCTGAATTGAACCTTAAAAAGAATAAACAAAAAACATACTAATTAAGACGATATAAATTAGTCGCTTTATAAAAGAGAATGTCACAATTTGTGTACAAAATTTTTTTGATTGCAGTATTTTTCTTTCTTAATTAAAGTATCAGATGCCACCAGTCTAATCTTGACTGTTCCACGAGCTATTAATATTTTTTTTAACGCAGACATCAAAATAAATGTATGCGCATATAAAAACTGTAATAATAATATAATGCTTTGAAAATGAAATATAGATAAGTGACTAAAGTTTATCATTTTTTAATTAATAAAGAAATGAACCAGTCAGTTATAGATAGAAATACAGCATAAATGTTTATTACGTTCAGTTAATTGTATGGTATTTAGAAATTTAGTGCTGTTGTGCAATTGAATTATTGTTGCGTTTTTATTTTAGTGCTTGTTTATATCTCGGACTATGTTATTATCTGCATGAATATTTAAACTTAATAACATAGACCAAACCTTATATGAGATATTACCATTGAAATGTTAAAATTATGAATTTTTATTTATTCATATTTAGAGCATTTAGGTATGTTCGCTATTGTGTTAAAATAAATACTTAAAAACTTGACTAAATTCTAAAAATGACTGTCTATTTGACAAAACCTATTTTTTTGTGTAAACTCTAACTGTAAGAACTAAATACACCTGACAACTAATAATAAATACAAAATTATTTTGAAATAAATTAAATTCATAAATTCGTTGAATGCAATTTTGACTTGACCGTTGTAAAAAATACAGAATGCATTTTTTAAGGATCGAACCAAACGGCTGAATATTCAGTTTGCACTACATACAGTAAAAATTGAACCCACGGGCGTAATTTTTTACTGTGTTCTCGTATATTGTACTTTTGTTGGATTAAAATTATTTTAATTAACTCATTTTCTAGTCTATATAGATCTGGAATATTTATAAACAAAAAACACTTATTCTTCTAACCACTATTTATTTGCGTGATTCAATTTTTACAAAGATATATTAAATTGTTTGCTTACATACATTTTCTGCATACGAGGAAAACCGGAAAAGAGATAAAGACTGGAAGTTTTACAACTTCTTCCGTTAGTACTCGTAGTTATCAGAAACCTTCGCTGATACCAAACAGAAGTTTCCTCTAGTAGCGAAATTATTTACGTTATTCACTTTTATTGATTTCTGATAGCTGAACAAACAAAATGCTTGAGAAAATTTACAATATTTACAGAAAAGTATTAATAAGTAATTATAATCTAACCATTAGCACAATTATAAATTCTCGAAAGATATAATACAGTCTTTGTATTCATAAGTTAAGTGATTCTCAAACTTTTTAATCTTGTGGTACATTTTAAAATTTCAAAAATCTGATGTGTTAATTTATATTCTATATACATAAAGTGCCAGTCACTAACAAAATATTTAGAAAATACCATGGAGCACATCTTACGTCTTCGATTTGCTGGTTTGCTGTGGTTGTTGCTTTCCGATTCCGATACTAATGTCATCGTTGTTCAGGACAGTAGACAAATAGAAATTCAAAGCTCATGCGTCAAGTGCTAAACTGCAACAAAATATTAGTGCCGTTGCCATATGCCCATCCTTGTTTATATGACAGTTCCTGTCTGTTTCATATTTATTTTGTTGTTTTCGTTTTTCAAATTAGTATGATGGGTACTAAACTTCTGGTCCCCAAAATACTGCTATTTGAAATGTTTTGTTTGGTTTGGAAAATAAAAAGTGAGGTTAAGTATACGAGTAGTAATACAATATTTTATAATAATTGATTGATGAATATACTTCACTTTTTCATATACTAAAGTTTTTATTTGCTAAATAAGAATTTAAACCATACATTAGACTCAAATTTATTTTAACTACTCCTATGTAGTTCTAAAATCTGAAACTATATGTCGGTGGCGTAAATTTGAAATACCGCCATTTAATGGCACTAACTTTTTAATTCAAAAGTAAATGTAGTAGTCGCTCAGATTTTTAAAATGGTCTATTCATTATAAATTTCATTTTAAAATTTGAAACTATTAGATTTGTTCGTTTCACTAGTTTCGTTTTAATGCAAAACGCTGTAATTTTGACGCTGCTATAAATTTAGTGCAGTATGCAGGAAAGGGTACTTAAAATAATTTTAGGATAAATAATCGATAAAAATGAAGAAAATAACATTAAAAATAAAGAAACGATTAGTCCTAACTGATTACTGGAAGTTATTTGAGAAAAAAGCAAATCTGAAAAAATTATACTTTCGCATATACTTGTATATAGTGAATAACGTAGTTTTTCCGGAAAAATAACTCTGAAAATGGCCTCGTAACTTCTCAGTACTTTTTTTAGAATCGCGGCCTCCTTGTTTGTAAAACCTTAATTGTCAAAATCGATATAAAAATATGATTTGTATTATTTTGCCTATATTAAAAAAATATAAAACAGAAATGAACTTGGGTACTTTAATGTAAAATATTTAATGAGAAAGTAAGGAAAAAAATATTTAAAAAGTTTTTAATATTTAAAATCCAGGAACGTTCTATTAACTTTTCGCTGGCCCCATAAAAACTGTCCGGGAGCCCCCAAGAGGCTGTGGCACTGCGTTAGGCTATTTTATTTTGTGAAAATGTGAAACTTGTGAAATTAGATAATTAAAAATGGAAAAGTAAAATATTCATCGATATATTTTCTTTTATAAAGATTTATTTAACAAATATTTTTTAAGCTTTTATGAGAAAATATTATCCTTGGCAATTGTTAATCAGTATTTATTATTTAATGTTTATAAAATCTAATACAACATATTTTCTTTTGCGATAACATTTTTTTTCAACAGGACTTATCAATGGAAATATTTAATGTTTTCTAACACTTCAATAAGTAATATTACAAGATATTTGTGTTGTTGATAAGTAAGGCCATAATTAAGGTTGGTTTCAATTGTCTTAAAAATCGTAGATCATCTATCACACGTGTATATATGAACTGGTTAGCCTTGGCCGTTTAAAACAATGCTAAATCACAGAACATTGTTGGACGCCATAAAAAATTACACGTATATTAAACTTAAAATAATCGTTTACGCGCAATATATTTTTAATAGATGATTTTATACACATCATTAAACAGGAGGAAGGCATTTTATATTATTTTTAAACTTAAATCGGTTTTTTTTTTGCTTTTCAAATTAAATGGATATTATTACAAATAAATTTCAGATTATATTTATGAAAACAATGAATTTTTAACAAAAGTTGATTTTATTGAATTGTTGTGTCTGTAAAACACAAAGTATAGTGTATTAAAAAATTGTTAAATATACATTTGTACATGTAGTGGTCTTCATTGTGATAAAAATACAAAACAATATTAAATAAGACACCAGTTTAGTTGTTACTAAAAAAATATACAAATTTTTAAAAAGTATTGCAATTTTTGGAAATTGAACTTTGATCAAAGAGAAATCATTCATTTAATCTGATTTTTAAAAGTATTCTTAATTTAAAGCCTCTTAATTATAGATGAATGAAACAGGCAAATAAATAATATCCGAAAAAATATCATAGAAAAAAATCTAGTGATTTGTCAACAGCATTTAACACATAAACAACCAATAAATCATCGTGAAACTAGTGGAAATATTGCACAACTACGACGAATTGCTTAGGACGGACCGTTTGTTTTTTCAACTGTTTTCAAATGCGTTTCTAAACTGGACTCCTGCTGTTCGCGTACATTACATTGCATTAGCATAAACTTTGAATTTTGTGGGAGGAGTACAAATGAGACAGACAGTTACTGCTTTTCTAATGTAGACAAAGATGGAATATTTGCTAATACCTACTCACGAAAACAGGACCGGTTCCTCTATTTATACTAATAAATTTGTAATGAAAAAGCTTATATTTCAAACTAAACAACTGGTGCATAATATCAACTATATTTATTTCCGGTTCGTAAAATATTAACTCTTTGTTGATCATTTTGAATGTCCAAATCAAATGTCATTTTTTTTCGTATTAGTGCGTTTATTTATCACTTTTTCGCATTCAAGCATTTATTTGAAAAGTGACAAAGACAAAACAGCAAATTAGCGTTAGTCTGTCACTTCTTCGCACTTATGTAAAAAAGAGACAACTATAACCTCTAATATGACAAAGCATTTTTTTTTCTTGTGAATGTTAAATCTTAAAAGGAATGGAACCCCTGCATACTAGATATGAAGTGAAAATTCAAATAAAATGTTCCTATACTAGAACTATTAACATTTTAAAAAATTCAACATTAGACGAACATACTTCCAATATGTATGAACCTACATTTTAAAAAAAGTATTGTCGAAATCTATTAGTATTTGACCTTGGTTTTGTAAAATCAAAGTTAAATACTAATAGATTTTAATAAAACTTTTTTTTAACTGCATGTTCATATCAAAAGTATGTTCGTCTAATGTTGAATTTTTTAAAATGTTAATAGTTCTAGTATAGGAACATTTTATTTGAATTTTCGCTTCATATCTAGTACGCAGAGGTTTCATTCCTATTAATGTAATTTAAAAAAAACCTATGTGATTCGTTACAAAATCGTGTATTTCCATTTTCCATTGTATATAAATGATTAATTATTAGTTAATATAAAAGATTCATATGCTTAGAATTGAAACAACAACAAAAGTAAAAATTATTGTTAACTCTTGATCTATAGTAAACACTTAGGCTCGGGCCACACTATGCGTTTTGGCGGGAGCGGTTTAACGGGACCGGTTGACCGGGAAGACAACAACTTATTGTTTTAAATGAATGCGTCCACACTAATGCGGTTGCGGTCCGGTTCCCGAATACTACCGCAGCATGTTGCGGTTTGACCGGACGATCAATTTGCCGCATGACAACTACAACTCATTGGAAATAATGCGAGCGTTCCGAAAGATCTGGTTTTATTTTTTAATAGACAACGTATACTATTTGGGCTCTGTACTGATCAGACATTAGTCAAACTGTGTTCAAATCGGGTTGTCAATGCTGCCGTCCTGTTTAGCGGGATATATGTGGACGCTGTAGATCCATCCCGTTTAACCGGATGCGGTTTTACCGCTCCCGCTAAAACGCATAGTGTGGCCCGGGCCTTATGAAACGCCCATATACAATAAAACTAAATCCTGAGTTATGTGTAACAATTAGATAAATGATAATTAAGTTTTATTAGGTGTTATATCGTCATTTATTATTTCTTATACATATAGAATTAATAACTTAAACATGAAGTCAGAGAGTTCAAACTTTCTCAAATACATAGCCCTTTTTAATTATGTTCCCCTAATGTTGCCGTTGTGTATATTTTTATAAGTTCCAAGACCAATAGCGCTAAGTAAGCGAAATATATGGCCAGAATGCATCATGGATTGATTTGAAAAGAACAAAGACCGAAATCACATATTTGTGCACTTGATTAGGTTATGTATATTAACTAACGTATTATGTATGGACATACTGACTAGGGTGAGAATATTGTGCGTTAGGTTAGGTTATGTTATGGTTTGTTTAAAGAAATAACCAATAAATAAAATAGATAAATCCGTAAAATGTTGGCTATGATTTAGTTTTTCGCAATTTTTGGTCTTTTTTAATAAACAGAATTAATTTAAACGAGAAATATACGTTTATGTATTTACGTATTACTATTAAGTAGTTTTTAACTGAAAAGTACAAATTTGGCATGTGAATTATATTTCGCAACAAGTTTTTCGTAAAAATATAGTTACCACGCTAGGTTAGGTTATGTTAGGTTAGATAAAATCATTTATTATTTTTAAAAATTATTATCAAGCATTAAATATAATACTATCGTGAACATTTTATTTTTTAGTTTTTTACTTTACAAGACTATAACTGGAAATATCTCACACTCCTCTTACACTTGTAAAAACTGTAGTATAAAGGGTTCTTTTTTTTTGATTAATAGAATATGTCCTAGAATACATCCCGTTAAATAAAAAGAAATTCAGCAAATTACAAGTAATATTGATTTATTGGCCAATCAATAAATAGGCCACAATTATATTCCGCTCTAAAACAAATACGGTAATATAAAGAATAAATGCAGAGTCCTATCATGAAAAGCATATTAAAATTTAATTGATAATAATTTGTGTTTTTAAACTACAGTATTTACATATTTATCCAGTATTTTCATAAAATGAATAAAAGCTGAACAGTTTAACTTAATAAAATATAATTAAATGTTTCATGTATACCAGTACTACATGTGGAGAATGTGCCCCATTACGGTGCTGTTGTGTTTATGAACAGCGTAGCCATTCCAGCCAGCTTGACTCTAACTTACGTGTTTCAAGGTGTTTGCCTAATGGCGAGTATTAATTAAACTATCTAATGATTGATATTCGACTTTGCGATAGGTGATTTGGTGGCGATATATGGGGATTTAACAGCTTATACTGTATTTTCAAGTCACAGATAACAGATAACCCAAACTCATTGGCTAAAAGTGAATGTGAAATTTCGAACGTACCTTTGCGGTTAACTCTTCCTACCGATGGGAAAATACGAAGTAGGTGCTGTTTCCACGCTATTGCATAACTCTTTGTCTGGTGGAAACAAATTTATGCATTTTCTATTGATTCTTAATAAAGTTGTACTAAAAAATGTTTTATTACATCATAAAGCACAAAAGATTCTACGTGACTTTGTTGTTAAATAATGTTTGTTAAATAATGAAAATGAATTATCATTATTACACTAATGCATAAGATTCACCACATTGTTATTAAGTTAATTAGCTATGTAAACACCTGGCAAAATATTGCACATCAAAAAAATTAGTCAAGACGTGGATTATATTTATTATTTTAATTACATACTATCAGCAAACTACTTACCGTACTCGCTATTTATATTTACATCGACAACGTTTTATTAAAAATTACTTTAAATGCTATTTCAACGTTGCAAGCATTATATTTAAGTTAATGAATAATACAATCAATTTAAAATGAAACGCAAAGTAGGCTGTAATACATAAAGAAAAATAATGCAAAATTTGTACTTGGAATTCAATAATAATATTATATTTTCAAATTCTTAAAGCAAAATAAATTTACATAATATCAGTACGTATAGTACGTAATTTCAACACAAATGATCTATTAAGCGTATTAAGGGCGAATGCTATAGTATTTTAAGTTATGTAATATTAGAAAATTCATTAATATTTATACTGCCGACAAAGTTAACGCGAGTGGTTGATGCTAGCCAGCTAGACCGAAGGAGTGGTATTTTCATCTTATCAAGTATACTATCTTACCTGTTAAAGCAATTGCACAGCTCTCTATAAATTAGAACAGAAAATTAAAATAATTTAACCCAAAAAGTGTCATTTTTCTGGATGAGGAAAGCACTTTTTAGGACGCGGCAATGAATTCTGAAAGCCCTTGAATTCACCAAAATGAACTTCCATTCGAAATTTTAAGCGTATGGTACTTTATCTGTTATGGACAATAAATTCAAAAGTAGAATAATTACTGACATAGGATAGCCACATATACAATGGGCCGGTCCAAGTCTCCGACTTTTTAGAAGTTACATGTCGCATATGAATTTTTTAATATAAATAAATGAAAACGAAATAAAAATTGCTATATATTTTGTATTTTTATACCTATAATAATGTAATTAAAGTTTTTAACGCAAAATGATCGCCATGTTGTGACGTCATCGTCATTACAGTCGTCCAGTTGCCCTGTGAGAAGGTTACTATACAGTGGACCATGCATATTTTGCTCATAAATTCGCGATTGGCTTTACACATACTCTAACATGCACATATTTAATATATCCGAGTAATTTTTTATTGAGATCAAAAGAAAATTTATTTATTAAATAAAATTATATTATAATTTATGTTTTAATTATTGTAATCTGAATACTTGTCATTGTTGCAATCATTTAGTAAATATGTATGTAAATGTTAGATTACTTTTTATTATGAACTATGCTTTGATTATTGTAATCAATACTGTCATTGTTGTATTTAATTATAAATAGAAAATAGTTTAAATACTATTTTAATTATAATAATGGCACTTCTGAGTATAATAACCTTCAATATTGTATTAAAGAGAGTCTTAAAGTCACATTAATTAAAGCGAATGATTAACCTGATTATGAAAAAGAGCAAAAATTATTAATTTTACTTACCTGATTTGTGTACTTTGGAAGTTTTTCCTAAATTATCATTTAACACTACTCCTATACCTATTCATGTAAGTAAATCAAACAAATATATATTTTGAAATGGTATAATAACTATCTCGTTTATTTATTACCATTAGCTCTAAAGATTTTTGATCACAGTTTGTAATGGATACGTATTTTTATTCTTGGAATGCAACATTTCTTGTATATTATATTACCATTATTAATGGTAACGTGTGTCGGTTCTTTCTACTTATGACGGAGTGACGCTAACGTCACAACTTTCGCGCCAAAACTCTAATAATTTATTTTAAGCGTTATTAAGCATAATTTCAAGAAAATAAAAAATACGGAATTTCTATTTTTAAATTCTTCATAACATATAAAAAATTCAAAAAAAGTTGGACGGGCCCATAGAAAGTAGTATACTCATTAACTATTTCGATTACAGAATATCGAAATTTCAGGACCAGTTCTGTAAATTATTATTTTTTTTTTATTGCGGATAAATATATATTTTCAAACACTTACATAGAACGTGATACTTTATCTATTATAATATCTCACTACTAAAACAACACTTTAATGGTGAGAGTAGATAAAAATTTCCTTAGTCACAACACAAGTGATTAAAAATAAATATACATACATAGAAACTAACAATTTTTTCGCTGAAACTACAAAAATTGAATATATTCGTATGTAAATGGCAAATGTTGCAGATTTTATATTTACTTTTAATCAAAAAGACTTTAGGTAGGTGTTGGAAAAAAGTGTAGCCACCCCAGCACAGAACAATAGTATGTTTAATAATAAAGTGATAATTCTCTAGCGTATGTAAAGGTTTAACGCACGAGCATAGTAAGCTTGAAAACTCATTTTTCTTTACATGTTAAACATAAGTACTATTTTTTCGTGTACAATATGGAAAGGTATAAATTTAAAATATACCATTGCCATAAAATATTTTTAATCAAACAAGCTATGTATAAAATTCTTGTTTTGTTAACATGATAATAATACATCGCAACGACGAGTAAATAAACAATTTTTAATGAATGCATAAAGTTTGGTAATTGATTATATAGAAAAGTGTTGCTAAGTAAAAAAGTAGTACTATTGTTTTTTTATCGAGAAAAGTCTTCTTTTCAATTGACTACACACATACATACGATGAGGGTTAATGTATCATCTGTTATACTTTCTTTACATAAAGACTCAAAAAGTTACTGTCATTCGAATACATTAGTCGTAGGTCGTATATAAAATTGTTAATGTTTTAAGCGCATTCACATCCTCAGCTGTTGCGAACACGCTCTTGGTATATAAATAATAATGTATACCATAATATTTTAAATTTAAACAAATATAGATGCAATAAGTACATTACATTGTAACGTTTATAACTAACGATTTATTATTTGAAAAATTGAATTATATCACGGTGTTTCTATCTCTTTACTATGTTCGTTTTAAGTAAAGATGTTTAAGGCGGATCTACACATTTGCACCCGTGTTTTGCCTCGTCATTCACCGAAATTCGCGAGTGGCATTCGCACGTTCGTCCCCACTACGCGAATGACCGTCTTCACACTTGCCGAGTGTAAAGACTGAGTTCGCCGCATCGCTATAAACCTTTGGCTCGTCCCCAAAAACCGCTCCTGGAGCGAGCGCTAAGAGCTGCGAGGCGAAGACCGAGGCGAATGACGAGGTGACAGACTACACAGTTGCCACGCCACTCGTCTTGTGATTCGACTCGCCATTCCTGCGAATGTGTAGATGCGTTGTTATTATATGAACACTGCTGATTATAATTTTTACGTATACAGGTGTCCCAGGACGAGCTTACTCTATCGTTATTTTACAAACTACTCAATATTATTTTACGAAATTTGGTATCTAGGGGTTTTCCGATATGCCCGTTTTAACTAAAATATTCTCAAAGCAGTAGCACTTCCGGTTTAACCGGAAGTAGACCCTAACTTTCTTATTTTAAATGGAATACTATATTTTTTATTTTGCCATTGAATTCAGCGGAAAATTTTACATACGAAACAATAAAAATATTTTACTCATGGTCAATCACTTCCAGCGTAATTCAACTTTATTTGATTTTTTCTGTAAGAACGGGTTTATCACTCGATATCTCGAGAATGGATTCCAATTTCTATAATCCGTATAAACAGTTTTATAAAGAAAGCTTTTGTTTACAGTAATATAAATTAATAATTGACAATTTTTGAAAAATGTAATTTCTACGTCAACGTGAAATTAAAGTTTAAAAAGTTCTCAAAAGTTAGGTTTTTTAAATGGAAAACCCCATTTTTTATTATTTAGATGAATTCTTCGATGAAAAATAGGGGAAGTTTGTGTAGTATGTTATATGTTGAAAGTTGACAGATTTTTAGTAAAACGGGAAATATGTAAATTGCTTTTATTTACATTAGTTATTAAATTTAATTGGGCCATATGGTGGAAAAAGAAGAAAATTGTGTTTAGTACCTATTTATTATTTTTTATTTTAATAAATTTTTAGGATTTGCTATCATATTATATGCAAAATACGAAGTAAACAGAATTGGAAAATATGATATAAATCTAAAACAAAATGTTCATAACCAACCAAGTTAGACATAAACTAAATATAAAATATGTCAGCTTTCAGCATATAGGATATGCAACACAAACTACCCGTATTTTTCAACGAAGAATTCATTTAAATAATAAAAAAATGGGATGTTCTATTTAAAAACCTGAGTTTTTTGAACTTCAACTTCACATTGACAGAAATTAAATTTTTCAAAATTGTCGATTATAATATATTAGTGTAAACAAAAGCCTTCTTTATATAACTGTTTATACGGATTATAGAAATTCGATTCCATTCTCCAGATATCGAGTGATAAAGAAGTGGCCGTTCTTAAAGATAAAATTACGCCGGAAGTGGTTGATCATGAGTAAAATATTTTTATTGTTCCGTATGTAAAATTTTCCGCTGAATTCAATGGTAAAATAAAAAATATAGCATTCCATTTAAAATAAGCCAGGCTGTATATATTCATTATATAATACACAAACTTATATTTAGCTGTTTATGAAATTGAGTAGAATGATGCAGAAAACTATAAAATAAAATACAATTCCATTTGTTGCAATTGCAACACGTCCGAAATTAGTTCATTTAGTTGATTATGACTAACTGAATTTTTGACTGTTAGTAATTTGCGGATGTGTTAAATCTTCGTCTGTATTCTGGGTTGACAGTTACAAATCAAAGAATCATATCACATCACACGCGGAAGTGTGAACAATGGATTCCATTAGGCGCCAAAGCCTCAGCTACCAAAATAAAACTTCACAGCTCGAATGACAGGCGCGCCAGGCACAGCCATATCCACAAAGAAATATTTGTAATTAGTGAACACTTGTACCCCGTACAATGGCAGAAATGCCGCGTGGAATGCAGCAAGCGAAATTTAGAGTAGTTACAAGCTAAGAAGTCGATTGATGCTTCAATTCATTATACAATCAGCATTGTAGATATTTGTTTACTACTTCATTTTTTTAAATTTGAAATGAGAGCCGGATTAAATCAAATTATATTATTCCATATTTATATAATAATTGGCATTAATAATTTGTGTTTTATTCTATGTTGGAAGATTCGTTAGTTCTTGGTATTATATTGTGCATTTTGTTATTGCAAAAACGGCGTTTCTAAGATTTCTGTCATTTGTTGAAAAATATGTCCAACCTTTTGGGACTTCTAGGCTACATTGCCCAGCAAAAATTATTAAGAGCCGCATATAGATTTTATTTATGACTACAATGTAAGATATATTACCAATAAGTATAATAAAACAACATTTAATTGTTAAACAAAAAAATCGGATGTGGCCAACACAAAACCTCCCGCCATTTAATTTGTATTAATTCAAATATACATACTTATATATTTACTTATGCTGACAACTTTATTAAATCCCATTCCATATGACTATGGTTCAATTTACTATTTTCTTTTTAAAACGTTGCACTAATTTTAATTTGAAATGATTAGTTCTTTGACAGTGACATTTATTTGAGATATGAACAGTGTAACCAAGGAGTTGTGTTTGCTCTTTGTTTAAAGCGTAGGCTCCGGGATTTAAATTACAAATAATTTTATAAATTTATCCATAAAATTTATAGAAAAAGTGTTAATGCAAACCTATAGAAAATTTAATAATCTTTAGTTTTTATAATAACATAAATCTCAAAAAAATACCATTTAAAGGTATTTTTCGGAGAAAAACTATTTTGAGATTCAAGTAAAGTGCCATTTCCGGTTATCTGATTTACACCAAAATCTAATGGCTTCTTTCCATATTAGAATAAGGTAGAAATTCAAGGTTTGAAAATTTTCTGAATGATAGTATTTGAACAGGAACCACACATACACACAGACATCATCGTGAAAATGTTAAAATTGGATTCTAGGGACCTTAAAACGTGGTCATTTACCAAAATCTCGATATGCAATTTTTAGCACGATTCCCATACCTCCCTTACCAAGGGTAACGGGAGGTAAAAAAGAATATAATATTTTTAATGTGAATCTATATCTAATTTGATAGAGTTAGTACCGATGCTAAGAGTATTTTCAAAAGGCTAGTCTGAAATTTTTAATCTAAATTTTACTTTTTATTTGATACATAAAAGTTACTCGCAAACTTAAGTCTCCAAAAGAGACGTCATAAACAGAGCATGTTCGTAAAGTGCCAAATATTTTTCGTTATAGACAGATACAACCTATAAAAGTTAATACAAAAGTGCATTTGATATTTTTTGAAATCTTAAAATTTCAAAATCCTGTGAAAAAAATTAATCCCGCATCCTTTATATGGGTTGGTTCAGGTTCAGACTGCTTCAGAATCAATTAAGTTATTGATCTAATCCAAATTTGTCACAATTTCACTGTCAAAAGTCGCCACTGTTGGAAACGTCACTTATTAGTTATTAGTTGATTTTAACCTCATTTTCTAATTCAGATGCAGGGTTCCCTTTTGCGTCCATAAAACATTTTATTTCCTTTTTTAAATCATACGAACACGCGATGCGGGCTGCAAGAATTGGCTTTATGGGCCACGGTTGGTGTACTAGAAGTGAAATATAAAACTGAATCGAAACAAAAAAATTGTAAATCATAATTTTCAAGTACCTAAATTGTAATACTATGTATTATGTATGTTCTTTTTAGTGACATGTATTACTATTTCAAAGTAAAAGGAAAAACTTAAGTAGCCATATACAGTAACACGCCATGAAAATGTGTAAATTGTAAATTTTTTAAATTAAAATATCACTTAGAGTGTCCTTAAATTGTTTTCATATATTTATTTGGTATCATTAACTAGCCGTGATGATATATTTATTTATTTATTAACTAATATCCAACTATTCACATTTGTTGGGCTCAATAGGAAAGTTGTGAAAGTGCATATTTTTCTAAAAATCAAATAACTAAGGGTCATATAAAAACATGTACAATTGTTTCTTAATGATTTAGCAACATCAAATGTTTTGAACCATACCAGTTTTTTTATTTTTATTATTTATTGAAACTGTTAGTTGCTTGCACGCCCTCAATTTAAATTTTATACATTTAATATATAATTAATAATATTTCGTACGTTGAATGAATTTGTATAACAAACAAACATTTCAATTAACTAATCAAATCTTTAACAAACAAGTACAATATCAATTATCAAATTTAATCTTAATTCACAGGTACATTATAATGTAGAAACTACTAAATTACAGAGAAAAACGCCTCGTGATAAAAAAGTGAAATACTATGTGTGACATGGAAGAATGGCAGAATATTACGTGTTTGACTTAATAATGGAGCCTGGCAGCGATCATCGTTTTATGTTTCTACTTTAGTTCGTCAGAGTTACCACCCTGGTGGCCATTCTTGCATAGTAGCACATTAGAACTTCACCGCCGGAACCGAGGCAGGCGCCACACGACGCCTTGCGGATATTTTTAGCTAGATCTTATCTGCATATGAGTGACACGGATTCTGATCTATCCCTGGCAAGCTAATCTCCTGGTATAACGATTCCCGTGGTCATAGTAATAAAGCTCTCTATTCTTCCGATCCGACGCAGCGAGTCCATTAATGTTCCCAGCTAATAGCACTAATGGCAGAGTAGGAAGTTAGGTATAAACAGTTTTATGTGCTGAAACGAAGTCGTTAAATCAAGGAAAATACTAAGCAATTATTAGACACGAAGATAATGAAGAAAATATTGCTCTATGGAACTGAAAGACTAATATTTACGACAATAATAACTAGGAATATAAATGTGTTCCTTTGTTTTGTGGCATAATTAATTATTAGTTTTTTGTATCACTGGTACAATACCGACAAAAGATAACGACGCTATAATGTTAAAATTTGTTGAAAACATTCATAAATTACCACAGAATACGATTGCTTACAAACAATTAAGAAATATTGTATAATTAAATTTTCAATAATAGTTATTTATGTTATATTGATTATCGTAACACCAATCATTATGGAACTAGTCGTGATGATAATCATACGAAGCGAAGTCGAGTTTGATAACACAATTGTGTATAGTTCTTGCCAAAATATACCGTCTTCGACTTGACTTACTAATTATAGGTCGAAAATGAATAACTATTTGTCCCTATTTTTTCAATCATCCTGTACACAGGGTGTTCCATTTGAAAATATAAAGTTACATACCATTACGTAAAAATGGAACACACTGTAGAGAACCCTACATTGTAGATTTATAGACTTTTTAATTTAAAATAAACTTTGAATTTTTTCCTTTAATATTTAAAATGATCGAGCTATATTAAAGAACAGACAACTGAATCACCCGGTATACATACTTTTTTACGTCCACTAAAGTGTATTTTTTTCACTTTTGGTTGACGTCGGATAACCATAACTGGCACTTTCCTGGTAGCTCTAAATAGTTTTTCGAAACTTACCTTTATTTTTATTTTTTTTCGAGTGTTATATTAAAATCTGAAGATTATTGAATTTTCTACTGCACTGCATTGACATTTTCTTTATATATTTTATAGAGAATATAATTTATTAGTCACGTGACATGTTTTCCGCCAATCAACATTCAGAATCTGCCTAGTTACATGTC
Organism: Harpalus rubripes; assembly: GCA_963082715.1. NCBI lineage: Eukaryota > Metazoa > Arthropoda > Insecta > Coleoptera > Carabidae > Harpalus > Harpalus rubripes. Next base: position 51,996,554 of record OY720450.1, on the reverse strand, counting down.
TATCACAGCGATGATAAAAAAAAAGAAATTATCACCTTATTTATATTCGTTACTATAGGGGATTTGTTTTCTTTATTTACAACATTGACAGTTAATTTTGGATATAAAAAATGTGCGGTAATCGTTTATGATATCAACAACGATGAAAATAATAAGGGAATTGTAAAAGTAACCATGTTGTAATACAATATATGAAAAGTTAGGTTAGCAGCACACACAATATCTCAAAAAAATGCATTATATATTCTCTCATTAAATTTAAGCTCGTGATATGATTAATAATCGAAGATATTGCTCGTGAAATCGAAGAAGCACATTTCACTCAAAAATATCATCGATGATAATCATATCACTTGTTTTATTACGTATGATAATATAATATTGTATATTACCGAGAGGTGAAACCTCGAGGTTAGATACTGCGCGAGGCTGTGATGAAACTCCCACCGAGGTATGTATACTATTTTATTCACATTTATTCTCTTTTAAATCAATATATTCCAAAATAAATCAATGAGATATAACCTTTAATTTTATTAGTATGTTTGACAGCTCCATTAAAATTTGTTTAACCCCGTGAGGTGGAAGTGAAATTGTTATTTCTTATCCAAGTGACTGTCATTACAGTTAGGAATGACGTATTTCCCAACCTCTAAAAAGTTAGGAATCGACATATTACTATAATGATTGTGAATAAATTTATATAATACATTGTTATAAACCCTGTGGCTTATATTTTGAAGATAAACATAACAATTCAAATGTATGTAATAGACAAATGTCACTGTCAAAAAACTAATCATTTTAAAATCATAATAAATTTGAATAAATATATTGATCAGATTTTTGTAAAGAAATGATAATATGTATAATGGAAATTGGAACTTGGAACAAAGTTATAACAACTTTTGACATTATTAAATATCTATTTATTTTTATCATACTTTTACTCAACGTCAGTGAAGATCGTGCACCTTTCAAATTTAATTATACCTACGTATCTAATATGTTTTTCACATTATTGCTACAAGTGCTAATAACTAATTTCATAAAGCTGTTGCAAAATATAAGATGTTCACTAGAAGTATATAACTAATTTTATTTATTTATAAACATATATTAAACAAAGAATAATAATTATTATATTGTAAAAATTTGAAAATACTAAAATTTCTAAATAAATTCAGAAATTTATAGGAAGGTATAATATCACCTGTTTCCATAGTTATCACGCGCTTAAATTTTTATTTTGTGATCTTTACTAACTCTTTGCACTATTTCTTGCAAGAGAGTTCTAATTTTTACTAATTACTGGTTTAAAACACTGCTCTATACGTTCCTATACTTCGTTTCAAAATGAGTTTTTTTTTTGTCACGAATGTGGCAAATAAACCCACGAACCGACCAGAAAAATTAGATATAGTCAGGAAAATTGACAGGTGGGTCCAGCAATAAAACAATAATTATTGTTATTATGACAAAGCTGCATACAAAAATAGCATTTATTTTAAAAGAACAGTAAGACCATTATACTATACAGAGCACTCAGGGAGCAGGAAAACACACATATTCGATGCATGTCTTTCATTTCATCAGAGCGGCGTAACCAACTTTTACCATGCGCGAGTATTATAGCGATCAAGTAAAAAAGCTCATGTTCAATATATAAAATAGGTCAATTCTTCTCCGTTTTAGAGATATCGGCAGAAACACGCAAAATCCCTTAGCAAACAATTATTGACGCGCCACTGGAATATGTTTGACAGACTGATTAATCCAGCCCCCTACGCGAACAATATTTCTTAAGTATTTTTAGAATATCAAATTTTGTGAAGAAACAGACACAGCGGGATTATATCTCTCTTAGGTCGTAGCTACGTTTATTCAGAAATTTAAAAAAATGCTTCACTTTAAACTTTTTGAGACGCTTGAAAAACAAAATCACTTTGCTGTAATATCTTAGAAGGCCCTATATATTTTCATAAACCCTGGGTTAGGCATACGGAATACCCATGCCTACATATGCGAACTCGGGTTCAGTATATGGGTTATATTTTCCTCGGGAAAAATAAACTAATAATTTAGAAATCCGGTGGTATGATATATAATGTAAACTATAAATTTGTTACATTTACGTTATACTTATCTGCTATGAAAATTAGACAAAAATAGGACATTTTTATTCCTGTAATAAGTATTGTTAATGAATGCGGAATTTGTAATAATATCTTTTTTACACGATTATAACCTTATGGTGACATATTTATTAATACTTAGTATGTTTCTGTATAATAAATATTTTTAGATATATGATATATGAAAAAGAAAAACGTTGTAGTTTTTATTTCGAGAAACAGATCTTATAGTTTCAATGTTTGATAGGTCAAGTTTCAAGTAGTAATTCGTAATTCATATACATACTTGTTTTGATCGCAGTGATGGTAATGGTTTTTTTGAATTATGTAGTTTTGTGTAGAAAATCCTGTTTATATATTATCACAAATATGTCTTCATTTACAAACAAACTAGAAGTGTGGGAATGCAAAATGTAGGCAGACATCTTTCAAATACCAAAACAAACTGCTTTAAAACACTCATATACAATAAACAACAATTCAAACTCTATAAAATCTACAAAACATAACCTACTTTACGAAATATATCACATTTTCTACAATTCACGTTCTGGTTGTCTCGTAAAGAACGTCGGACAACAAACAACTCAATCAGAAGTTCTCAAAGATTACTCTTACGTTACATCTTGAATCTACGTTTACATTTCATTGAAATATGATCTATTTGTTTACTTCCATTAATAAAATTAATAAATTAATTTACCTTACTAGGTAATTCCATTTATTGTAATTCATGACTGTTATTTTTTTATAACTGAAATGTAACAAACTAACAAATCAATTTCGTATTATTTATGTTTTATGCGATAAATTCCACAATTCCGAATATCCGTTATACATTTAATAATAGTGTATTTTATTTTTATAAGGAGCTATAGTGATAATTTTTGTGGCGAATCTATTTTCGTTTGACGTTTGACTATTCGCTCGTACTATGTACTATGACATTATTTAGATGAACCGCAAAAAATTACTTTGGTTCCGAATAAAATATACTTACATACTATTTTTCCTTCAACTTATATCCAATTGTTTTATCTCACATAGTGTTAATTGTAAAACCAACTACTATCGAATTCATAATTATAACGTATGTAACAAAAGTTTTCGGAAAAAGTTAGATCTCTTCATCAAATAGAAATAATTTTTTATTGAAACATTGACGTAAGGGTTGTGCTTATAAACTGGGATAAGAAATTTAGTTTTACAACACTGATACCTTGTCTCATTTGTCTCTAGACGATGTTTTATCTACTACGGCCATTATTGTATACTTTTCTGCCAAGAAATGCCCAAAAGTCTTCAATCAGTTGCGCCTGAGAAACATTTGGGGGATTATTCTCTCTCTCTATCTCTCTCTCTCTCTCTCTCTCTCTCTCTCTCTCTCTCTCTGTTTTTTTAATAAAATGTTGGCTCCTTTACTCTGCATTACATCTGCAGTATGGAGATTCGCTTTAGCTGGACCGCTGTCTATTTGGTTACATTATTTCTTTCTAGAAATTTTAAATCATTTCTGATCAAAGTTCTGTTAACAATCATCTTTCAAATTTTAAATCGTTGAGTTAATTTTGCGCGATGACGTTCTAACTTAAATTGACCCCTCTAGTGCACTTTCCACGCCAGCAATGAGTGCCCCTGGGGTGACGCCTGGCAAGCGCCCGCACGGTGCAAATATTTCATCATTACCGATATCTGTATACAAAGCAGATTGGCACACCCAGCAATGGGTAATAAGCCGTGGTGATATATTTATATTTATTTTATTTACGTTCTAACTTTGTCTTGAGCACTTTAATGCGTCTTGGAGGCAAAAGTTCAAGTCGCCTACTTTTGATAAATTAGTACATATTTTATCTTCTTCACCTTTCCGTATAGTTCGGCAAATAGTCGTCTGTCCAATTTTTTGATCCCCAATAAATATTTTAACATTGTATATTATAAAACAACTATTATGTATTTATTATGTCCAGTGACAACTAGATTAGATCTCAGTAATAAAATTTGGAGAGTACAATTTGTCCGAAAACTATTGTTACATATTTAAATCAGTTGGATTTGAAACTCAACAATTTGCTTAAAAAATTTCAAAAATTGTGAAACACCCGTTTAATTATGGACTATTATATATTTCTACGTAATTTTACTAATTTCCATATTTTTAAATTAATCAATATAAAAATAATAACTATATATAAAAGAGCCCCATTTTGAAGTTGAGCATTTCTTCAAACTCATTTTTTTATAATGTCTTTAATTTTATATTAATTTAAAAATATGAAAATTAGCATAATTACATAGAAATGTAAAGCCCATAATTAAAAAATGTTAATAGATCAAAAATAATAATGATGTAAACCTTTCATGGCTTCCTCAAATGAGACGCCTCAGGTTAGGTACAGGTGCAAATGAAAGTATAAATAATATACATCTAAATAAATGCTATCCTCGTACCAAAATTTTAGTACAACTAGTATACCAGTTATTAATAAAAAAAGTGTCAAATGAGGTACATTTTCAAAGGGCTGTAACGAAAAGTTTCCGGATATACCTTCATTCAACATTTTTTACTCAAAATGACCCCCAATATATTATTTTATTTTGTCACACACTTTATGAATTACCCTGTATTGTGTGGCATAGTAACAAATGTAGAAAGGAATATTTTTGTATGGTGTGAGAATACCTACTAGAATCACACGAGCGTAAAATACATTATTCTGCATGCGTGACACACACTATGCATTCTTTACAACCACGCTTTTAAAGTTTATTAATAATAATAATTTATTGCTACGGTGTATCTTCCTGTGTAGTAGGAAAAATCTTTTTTTATTAATAAAGTGAGCCGAATGAACAATTTTCGCGTGTGGTCGTAGTAAAACAAAAGTGTTTTGAAACTTATTTAATTACTTGTTATTTTATTTTATGTAAGAAACATGAGCAAAGAAAATATGATTTTGATATTTTAGTAAGTGTTGACACATTTGGTTTGAGAACTACTGTCCTAAATATTTATTCGTCTAACTAGCAAAGGTTGTGAGGATAAAGAAATACGCCAAAAACAATGATTTATATAGTGGTCGAATGGGTGTCTGAAACGCTATTTCGGAACATCTGTCCATGTTAAATTACGAGACAACAGGGACACTATCGTAACGATATTAATTGCTTTCTGTCTAGTCGGACCTTAAGCAACGCGCGTTTCCTGTGTGGCCCGCATGACACAAATGCTCTCTAATTCATTTTATTCACAAAATAGAATTATCATCCAAGGAAATCTTATGCAATTTGTATTTCTGATAAATTAGACGTATTAACATCACGGCTGTTACTCTAATTCTGCACATTTCTCCCTTTGAACATGCCATCTGTTTGCATATTTTTGAATATAGTTTTGTAATGAGGAATTCAAATTTAAAGTTATTGCTTTCAACACCTATATTTTTAGCTCATCTGTAGCTGAAAATATTTTTGTAAACATTTATAAATTTCGTATAGTCAGATATAATGATAAATATTGTTTTTTTTTATATTTAAAAGTTGAATGCAGATGCCTCGGCAGAGACAGAACATAATACATAATAATAAAACGTGGTATATTGTACGATGTGATATTTGGATTAAAAATACCACAGTTTGAACGAGTTAGATGGTAGTTATATCAATGTAATGATTTTTCTACATTTCTGCAATACTATACATGCAATATTACTATTAAGGCAATAAAAGTAATAAAATATAGCGTAATTTTTGTACAAACGATATTAAATTTATCCTTAGTTAATTCGCCCGCAATACGATGACGTATGCAGCATCTTTGGTTCGCCATAGTTGTCCGCTACGATCGCTAGTTTAGAATGAAAACATGAACGTATGTCTTCTATATTTGATATTCAAACGTCAAATTCAATGTCAAATCGCAAAAAGGAAATGATTTAATTTTAAATATGTAACTGTAAAACGTAGAAAAACGATGAACACAGAAATTAAATTGTCAAGTGTCAAATGTAAATATAAACAGGTGGCCGTGTTTTGCTTCTGTCTCTTTCTATGAAGCAAGTTTTGGGCACGTATGTCGAGATCTAATTCGCACATAGTTGAAGTTATGTACGCCGTAATGGCAGGAAGAAAATATTGCAAAAGTTAATCATTTTTTTTCTCCGGTATTATTTAAAATTTTACAAAATATAAAAGTAAAAACGCTTTAGATTTAAAAATATTTTAACATATAAAAAATTTGAAAATTCCCCATTGCAAATGCAATATCTACACATTGTGTGGGATGATATTTAACCTGGATGCTATTCGTCAGAATATATTTATGTTCGTGTTTTTTCTTTATAACCTTGGTTACCATAATATTCAAAAATGGAAAAAAGTTGAAAGTTGACAGCAATAATATATTTATGATAAAATTAGTACAATAAATTTAAATTAATACATTATAGTCTATAGATCTAATGGCTGTTTTGATTCCCGTAAAGACGTAAAACGACGCTAAATATGCGCCTTCTACAGATAATGTAAATATATATCGTCATTTTAGAATTTGTAAATAAAGTCATTGACGGAAATAGCAATAAACCATATTGATATACATATTTATAAAATTATTGACACGATACTAATTATTGTGACGAAAATACAAAAAACATCCACCATTCCGAGACAATGAAGTTATAAAATATGTGACGTCAAAAATATGACGATGTTTTTTTTGTCAGTTATGTTGGTAGTGCTTCCCGCTAAACAACTGAAATTTCACATTTTGTCAGCTTGTGTATTGTGTGTTGTGAATTTTGTCTGACGATGTGCATTAATTACATTGTACAAACATTGCGCTTATAGATCCTCTAAACGAGAGGTGTTTGCAGTGCTTTTATAACACCGAAAGAGAAAAATATTTTTAAGTGTAGTTCTACTTCTGAAATTTATTCAGTGTCATTTTAATTAAATATATATGTATGTATGTATGTATAAAATAAAAATGAATTTTAAAATCTGAAATTTATTTTTGTTTAATTTTTTTACGCGATTTTTCATATTAGAAATTGTAGCTTATTTGTTGAAATACTCGTATTTTACCAAATTTGTACAATCCTTGTCAAATAAACTGCGTAGTAGAGTATGAGTAAGATAAAATAAACATTAATATAACTAAATTATGCAATTTAAGAATAGATAGAAAACTTATTTGTTTGTCTGTGTTAATTATAATGATATTTTGTGTATTTGAATTGTAGTTTTTTTAGGTCAGTGTTCACTTATTACTTAACAAATATTGCACCCACAAAATATATTGAACATAATAATGGGTTACTAAATTTTATTTAATTACAATAATCCATTGATTTTGTGAGGTCATAAATATTCAAATCATTCTCCAAATGTCATGGAAAAATTATTACATATGCTTATATAATTGCTTATTCAAAAATATAAATAAATGAAATTTAAATTTTACTGTATTGAAATAGCCATAAAATTGTTAATTAATATCAAATATTTACAATCAAGTTGATTTGTATATTTTTTATAAATATGAAACAAAATTATTTTTGAATTTATTATGAATGGAAAGAAAGAGAACAAAAGTTGATAGTATCATATATGTTTTGCATATGATGTATTGATTTTTAATGTATCGTAATTAACATGTTGGAGGCATAAAGATGAGCAGATTAGATAATTATTTAACAGTGAAGACTTGTTTACCAATTAAAACATCTGTTAGATCTTCGTTTATTACTGTGCAACCATTTAAATTTAAAATTATATTCAAAATTAACCAATTAAATTATATTAATAGGCAACTCTAGAATACTAATACGCTATTGGTTCGTTTTATTTTATAATAACAATTTCAAAGCGAAAGATTTAATTGAAATTAACTAGATATTCAGCTACTGATTTTTATTATGTTGTGTTTAACATTGAAATATAAATAAATGGTATATTTTTATTTCCATGTGTAATACTATTTTTTTTTTTAAGTTGGCTAGCAATGCAATAGACAATAAATTTATTTCTTCTGTTTGCAAACACGAAATATAGGTGCTTACTTTAATCTTCTATATGTTCTAGCCAGATTGTAAACTCTTTTTATAAAACGCCTAAACATTTTACAAAACGGGGCCAGATTCTCAAAACTTCCTTGATTCAACGTTATTTCACAATCCGACTAGTAGATTTATTAAACGCGGGTATAGACTACTCGTGCTCGTCGGTACTCGTGCCCAGGCTCAAAACGTTACCTCGTGATAGTATGTACGGGTGGGCGTGCGAGCCAAGATACAAACCACGAGTCAGTGGCTCGCCTGGATCCGCTCGTTGTCGGTATATCAAAGGAAACTCGTTAAGACTTGTAGGACGGAAAGCTCAACATCCATTATATAGATCTTTAGGTTCAAGTCTCTAGACAGACTAGCCACGCAGTTTTGTGACGTCACAATGCGGTCTAGCCAAGTGACATAACTAAAAACTAACCTAGTTGTGTGTGAACAGTTATGTTTAAGAAAGTTTTTATTTTGTATTACACAATGAAAGTGAAATTGAAGGAAGTTTTGTGTTATTTAAAAGCAGCGACTTTTAGTCCCGAAATTATAGTGAGGGGAAGAAATTACTGATTACGGACACGTGGAAAAAAATTCATTGAAGAGATAAAAATGAAATAAATAGTTTTGTTCTGCAAACACTTTTTAACAACTTTTAAAGTAGAATTACTCAAATTGACGTTTAAATGTTATAGCAACATCGGCCATACTATATGCTGGCCGCATTGTGACGTCATTTTTAAAAGTTTGATGAGTTGGCCGCTAGTTGGCTAGCAATTTTCTTGAATCGTGAATAGCCGTAAGATGTCCGTCGTTTTTATAAAATATCTAGCCAGATTGTAAAATAACGCTAAGTCAACGCGGCGTATTATAAAAAGACAGATTTTACAGTGTGGCTACGACATAATGTATGTATAATACATTTAAAACATTCAGATAATCTGTAAAAATGTTTTATTTAATTTAATAATGTATTTATGACACTTGTCTGTAGCATATAATTATACAAGTAATTTATGTTTTTTTACAAAAAAACTGTGTAATATTGTAGGCACTACCTTTTTGTCACCTACGTATAATTTGCACCTACTGCATTTTATTTTTAAAAGTAAATTCTCGCCCACTTTTCGGAAATTAAATAAATTATGTCTACTATGTTTATAAAAACTAAAATATACTAAAATGGAAACATGATCAAAAAATGTATGATTTATAAAAATATTTGTAGTAATAAATAAGTCGCTTCATCTGTGATTCTGTTAACATAATATTTATTTATATTAGACACCAGTATATGAGTTTCACTGCAATATTTGTAATTAAATACATTTTTTTTCTGTTTGCGTATGAAATTACAATAAAAATAGTTCAGTTTAGATACAAAGAAAGAAAAAAATCTTAAATTATCATACAAACTAAGATAAGTTATAACTATATTGTTATGTTTGTACTTGTTTATTTGCATATCAATACATATTTTTACATTTACTACGTTTACCTGCAGTTTTGAAAATGGTTTCAGTTTTCGCGAAACTGTTACATGCAATTTTCAAAACAGGTTTATAGATTGATTTGAAAACAGTTTCGGCGCCTGCGCATTTGGCTGATGTAAGTGACAGATCGTCTTCACTCCAAATTCTTCGTTTTCCCATTTTTCCAATTATTGTTTCTAGTTCTAGTTTTAGTGCGCAGTGGTACAACTGTCAGTTTATTTGTAGGTTACTAACAGCAAATAACACAAAGCGACAGAAATGTTATGCTATGTACGCATGTGCAATATCGAAATTTTAAGTGTTTACATGAGTAATTTTTAAAGTCAAACCCATGAAATTTAGTTTCGGTTTGTGGAAACAAAATCGTTTTGACACTATACATGACGTTTTCAAAACTAAAAACGTTTTCAAAACGGTTTGAAAATTGCATGTAAACACGGTAATTGTCTTCGATATAAATCGTTATTGACTACGTTTATCTCGACGTTTGAAGCCGCTTGAATTTAGTAAATCTCTTTTCAAGCTTTGAAATAAACGATCGAGATTAATATTTCAAGCCTCTTGAAAATGTCAAGTCAAACCTGTATGTAAAATAACAGGCTTGAACTGTTGAAGTGACTTGACTTTTGTCGAAATAAACAGTAAAGCTTCAAATAATGTAAATATGCATGCGCACATCCGCCATATGTTGGAGTGTTACTAAATTCATATCATTTGTTGATTGTTTGCATTTTACCTCATTTTATAAAAGTCGCCAAATAAAACTGTAAAATTGTCCAAAGGCGAAATATTTAGAGTGATAAAGAAACAAATATTTTTTTTAAATGGTTTTGAAAGAGAAGATAAATAATAACATGACGATTTTAAGATTTTGAGGTTATATATCCAGCATGAAATTAGATGATATACCTGTCCCTGTCTGTTTGCAATGTTTGCATAATCTACTATTTAACTATCTTTTTTTAGTTGATATGAATTTGAAGAATATCGAAAATAACTCAATCCTATTTTGAATCGTGTGGAATAAACCAATAGGATATTTCAAGCCACAATATACTTGAAGCCGCTTGAATTGTCGAGATAAACGTAGTAATTGACCCTAAATGTTAATATTAATTATGAGCGCATTATTTCCTATTTCCCCTTCACCAAAAAGAAAACTTTGACATAGACTACGTTTACGTTTATCTCGATAATTCAAACGGCTTCAAGTATATTATGACTTGAAAAATCCTATTGGTTTATCTCAGCGGATTGATAATAGGATTGAGTTATTTTCAATCTTCTTTAAATTCGTATCGACTAAAAAAGATAGTTAAATATTCGATTATGCAGACAAACAGGGAGAGGTATATGATCTAATTTCATCCTGGATATATAACCCCAAAATGTAAAAAATTGTCATATTGCTATTTGTCTTCTCTTTCAAAAACATGTATTTCTTCATCACTCCAAATACTTCGCTTTTCGACAATTTTACTAAGTTTTATGTCGCGACTTTTATAAAATGAGGTAAAATGCAAACAACCAACAAAAGATATGAATTTAGTAACACTGCAACATACAAGCCGCTCCGTAAGTCCAAGCTTGTTATTTTATAGGTATGACTTGAAATTTTCAAGCGGCTTGAAATATTAATCACGATCGTTTATTTCGAAGATTGAAAAGGGATTTAATAAATTCAAGCGGCTTCGAACGTCGAGATAAACGTAGTCATACACAAGTTGCAAAATCTTTTATGGTTATTTATATAACGAATACAAAAAGTTCATATTTATTGCACGAGTGAAGTGTTGCATGCATAACAATTGCATACAATATTTTTTTCTACGATCGAATTTTACTCAGCAAAACTGTACAAAATTAGAAAATATTACGGTTGCGTGGTGAAACACAATGGTATAGATCGAAGATGCTTGCTTTATAGCCGTGTTGTTTTCATAGTGGTTTATGTTTATACATATATTTTATTGTACGTTGGCATTAGTAACGTGGAATAATAATAACTTTTTACACGCCCTACAATAAAAGCAATATTTTTATTATTAAAATGCGTAAATAGCCAACATTTGATTGTTTAAAGAATAAAAACGTGGTATTATTCTAGCGAAGATTAATGCATGAACATAGTAAGTGCATTGATATGTGCACGTTATTTTGGCCACCATTAACTTTTTCGTTTTTAAAGGAACAAAATAATATTTTAGGAAATTAGTTGGCATAACTGCCTATTCAGTTTCAAGGCTAAAAATAGTATAAAGTTTTTGTGGATTTTAATTAATTGTCATATTCTTATATGGGCGTCATAAAACGAAATTTGAGAAATGTTTCAATAACTTATGTGAACAGTATTAATGAGAGTGAAGAAAATATACTTAAAATCTTTAATTGTACTTTTGTTGTTTTATTAATCATTGATTTTAATCTATAAATTTAAAAATTGTTAAATTTTTAATGTTATAACAAATGAACATAGACGAGTGACATATCGTTGGAAAGCAAAAAAAATCCCTTTCAATGAAAGATAATAAAAAAGTGCTGTAAAGTGCTGTAAACCAAAATGCAGTATTATTGTAAGTTATTCGGAAAAATAAAAAAAAACTGCTAAATTTACATATTCGCCTATATCTAACTCTAGTGACCCATACGAGTACATTTTCTCAAATAACGATGCAACAATAAAATGGTCTTCTAAATGGGGAAACATTTGTCTAATTTATTCGACTTATTAGTGTTAAGGCTGCTTATAAAATATATATATATATGGTACATCATGGTACTTTGGCTTCGATTAGATCTGGTCACTTTATTTAGTGAAAAATATACTCTTATTTCACGAATAGGAAAGTTTGACCGCACGAGCCGTAGGCGTGTGCATCAAAACATATAAGTGAAATAAGACACGTTTTACTCTAGTTGCATATAATTTTTTTACGTCTACAATAAAAGTATGAAAAAGTGTCATAGCGTTTCATTTTTTCACCCGTTTGCGTTAAGGAGTGAACTTTTTTCACGCTTTTATTCTAGACGTAATAAGTTATTTGTAAACTTAAATTTAAATAAATAAACTATACAAATTTGTTATACTTATCGAAACAGTCCCCAAAAGAAATACAAATAATTTAAGCAATTCTTGAAATAGGTACATTCTAATAAAAGTGAAACACGTATTAGAATTCCATTCACTATTGTCGCTATAGTTTAATGTTGGTATAAACAATAAAAATGCGTAGTAGTACTAAATACTAATAATGTCCCATAAAAGTACAAAAGAATGTTAAAAATTAAAATACACAGTACAATAATTTGACTTAATAACATTTTATTACGCATTCATTTGTCCGTATATGTAATTTAGAACACTAGACAGTCGCGCCTAGCCTACTACAATTTGATGAATATTACAAACAGAGCCCATCCTTGCCGGCATTTTTTATACTTGAAGGTGAGCCGCAGAGCCTCAAGCAATTTTACTAAGACTCACTCTATGCGTAATCGAAACCTTTAAGCTCGACCTAATTTTACGGCATACTTGCAGAAACGAGTAATTAATATCTACCTATTAGACCCATATTCATTCCAATCTTTTGCAGAATAAAGTGAAGACTGTAAAAGCGTAATGAGCAAAGGATATTGTGGTTGGCTCGAAATTTTGTTTGCGAAACCACAAATCTAGAACCATAATTATCGGTTAGTCGGAATTTGCATTTAATTATTCAAAATGTAGTGATATGTTTGTGGTATAGAAAATAGTCTACTTTATGTAATTTTCTAAGAATTCTGTCAGAATAATTCATTTTCTTATAAATTTTGCAACACATAATTTTGACTACAAAATTTTTTGGGTCATTTTTAAATTTATACGTTTATAAAATTATGAAAGTATGTACGAATAAATGGCTATTTTTTGTGTATATGTTAGGTTCAGTTGTTTAGTTCAGCTCTGGTACGTTAGTTTATATTATGTATAGTGATATTACTTGATGGAAATAATAAAATATTTAATGCTTTATATATCCTTTTACAGGTTATTGTATGTACAAATAGTTAATTGTTCGTACTACTGTATACCTAAACATTATAGTCAAAAGTCAACTAACTACAAACACAATATTCCGTATCATTAATACAAAATTTTGTATTTAAAATTATAAGCGTTGGAAAAATAAAATAAATAATACACAAATTAGTAAATAAATGTCAAAATAAACAAGTATACTCGTGTAATGAGAAAAACAAGTGTAATTTGTGACATTTAAAAAAGTAGGAAAATTTGCCCTTCACAACGAAAAATAATTGAATCATTCGTACAATTACTTCCATTAAATTACATCCAATTTGCCAAAATAATAGTTTCGTGGCACAAATAAAGTGACTCTTGTTTACAATTCTCCATAAGGCTGAGCTGATGTACAGAACAGACTGACTAAAGCAAAACCTCTCGATGTTTATCAGAAAGGAACGAGTCGAATCCCATTCTTTGTTTCCTCCGCCATGCAAATGATCGTCTGTCCGCCGTTTTCGGCGCGGTTTGCAAGAGGATCACGTTCGCTGCTCTCGCAACCCACACCGGGCCTCAACTATAAAAAAATACTCGAAAACCGTGCAAACTTTAAACACCACACACAAACCCTTGACACGGTTCGAATTAAATCAATGATTATACGATGATTTACATCACAATTAACAACACTGCAACAGGGAACGTGTTCATGATCATAGGCAGAGAATAGTGATAATATCAGCGATGGTGTTTTGTTCGCTATTTCACATCCAAGGCCACTCGGATGTTGTTTTATGATCCTTTCTACAATGCTTCGTTAATTCGTGATGTGTGTACACAGTGTATTGTTTTATACTCACGTTCCATAAAGAACAAGTTCCGTTAAACGCCAAGTCGTAAACTTAGTTATTGTCCACCCGCATGTGGATAAAATAAAATATATCGCCGCTGTGTAGATTGACCACGTACACTGGCTCTGGGACTGGGGCTCAATGCTGCTGGAATCGCTCCATGCCTCCTACAGTCATCTCCAAATTGAACCAATCAACAAGAATATATATTGCCTTTCAAACTATATTTAACTCTGACATTTATCGAATTAATTATGGTTTCAAATTATTGTTAAACTAAATGTATGATTTATGTGAATATTATTAAAAAAGGAGTTAATTCCACCTTGTATTTAATCACTAAATCTATAAAAAAAATCATTATTTTTTTAAATTTGTTTACACTATACTGAACCAAACATTTTATTGCCTTAGGAAATGTTATTTAGATACTTTTTTTTGAAGTATAATGCAATTTGTATGTTAGTAAATATTTTAAATGGTACATAAATGCTTCTCCCATAAAAAAGTAAATGTTATGAAAAAAAAAAACTTTTGCACCATGCGTTCCATTTGAAAACAATACTCACTTAAAATTAATATAAATGTTTTAGTTATCCTTATCGCAGTCTATAAAAAGTGAACATAATTGTAGTTTGTTTAGGTCGTACGTAGAGGATGATATGAAATAAAAAATAAAAACTAACGGAACCATGACAAAAAAATCTTATGTTTGGTACGGGCGAAATTCGCGAATTAGGGAGTGCCTGCTTGCTTGTATGTCAAGCGTTGGGAGATTTTCGGTCTCGTCCGCAGTTTCTACCGCTGCAAAACCACATGTTGGTCTTATTTTAGTAGCACACTTTGGCGCTACGTCACGAACGACACACTACATTAAAGAATTACATCAATAACTTATATCCTATAAATACTAGTTACATTGTTTTTGACATACTGACAGTTGTACTAAGTATAACTTAGTTTATGAAAACTTACATGATGCATTGTAACATAATATACAATAATCCTACCTTTCTACCCAATACATGTCTATGTAAATTTATCTAAAATATATATTTTTATAATAATTGGCATAATAGTTGAAATTATTTTTGAATACTTATGAATGAAACAAAAATATACGCCAAAATAAATACCTGTGTGTTAACTCGTTAAAAATTATAATGAATGAACTCTGGCGCTTGAATTGTTTTCACTAATTGAGTATTTTTGTATTGTTTCAGATTACACTCGCCTTGGAGATAGAATTCCACTGACAACCGTAGTTTAAGCAGAGTGGTGCACAGGACACTCTAATCCCGTTCCTTACACAAATACCTGTTATCTTAGACTTTATTGAATTGGCAAAAGAAATTTGCCATTGTGATTTAGCATATAGTGTATATAGATCCGTGATATTATAATAATGTATAATTTAAACGTGAACGTAAGCGCAGCCGGCACGGCTGTGAACAACCTGCTGGCGGTGGAGAGCGCATGCACCACTCCGCGCACGCCGGAGATTCTCAACTCGCTGATCGCGATGACGAACCCGCTGGACGGGTACAGCTTCGGGGGCGAGGCGGCCAAGGGCAGCGGCAGTGGCAACAACGGCGGCACCGGCACCAGCTCCTACTCGCTGCCGCACGACTCCGACAGCTCCAGTTCCAAGGAGGCCGATTCGCCCACCACCAATTCGCCACCTAGCGTGCAGCACACCTGCAGCCAGCTCATCAAGGCTGGACTCAAACTCTCGATCGAATCCAAACGAAAGCACTCCGCTGACCACGACGACTTCCTAGATCTGGACAACGTCAAGCGCATCAAGAGAAGTGACGACGATGACGATGGAGATCGGTCTCAGTCGCCGAACCAGGGGGTAAGTTCAAAATTACATACTGGGTGTCCCATGCAATCCTTGACATATCAATTTAACAGGGGAAACAGTTATTTCAAAATTTTATGCTGTGGTTTATACATAGGATTTTTCTTAACATAAGATTATGAATTTTTTAATTCCAAAATCTTTGAATTTACGTCTATGATAACCGAATAAACTTAATTTAAAGCCACAGTAAAAATAGATGTAGTAAATTAATGAAAAAAATGAATGTTGCTTACCTGTCAAATCAAGTAGAAAAGTGGTGTTTGACTGTTAACGCAATGTTGTTGTTTTTTTTAAATGATTGCATACTAGATCAATTTTTACCGTTATCTTAAATTAAGATTACTTGGTTACTAACGACGTAAAGTCAAATATTTTGGTATCAAACAATTCATAATTTTATGCTCTACAATTCTTTGTTTAAAGCACCCAATAAAATTTCACGGGACGGATATTTTAAAAGAAACTGTTTTCCTATGTGAAATTACTGTGTCAAGAATTGCTTGCTTAGAACAGCCGATATGAATGTGAAAAGCCCGAAGTATAATACACTACCTCACTAACGGATCGAACTTTGGTCATTGACTTTTAGATGTTCGTATAGCTCTAAGAAATTGGCTAAAACAAATAATAAAAATTATAAATATTATCACATTTATTATTCATTACTTAACCATATTTTTATATTATTTATAATAAAAAGTGTTTAACTTTAATAATATAGTGAAACAGCAGTTCACTATCATTATCATATATTTTATGGATTAATAATCTATGTAACAAGATAATTTTGTCGTTAATTTTTTTTAATATATAAAATTATGGTTACATTTTATACAAACTTTACTTTTTATTTTAAATAAATAATTTTACTGTTAAATTATGTATATATATTTATTTTATAGTTGACACCAGAAGATGAAGAACGCAGAAGACGTCGTCGAGAACGCAACAAAATCGCGGCTACTAAATGCCGTCTAAAGAAGCGCGAAAAAACAGTTAACTTAGTCCAAGAATCGGAGGTATTAGAAACACAAAATATCGATTTGAAATCTCAAATTCAGGAACTCGAGTCTCAACGACGACGACTTGTTGATATGTTGACGATGCATACGCCATCTTGTCTCAAGTCGACGAATCAGTCAGATCATTACACACAACCCACAGATGGAAGATACATTGTAAACGATGACGACAATCCAAGTTACAACTCTGATGGTCCCCTACCTCCTGTAACTTCCCTGGCAACATCGGTTATCGAAACAAATCATGGATATAACCGGCCTGCATCAGTCGACATTGGGACCACTTTCCGAAACCAGAATATTGAGTATTGTAATCGGCCGACTAGTGTTGGGATTGGTAATGATAATTCTTATACCCGCTCCACCATCCAGTATGCGAAACCACCCGCTATTATTGTTGAAGAAGAGAATTATTCTCCACCCTCACAATTAACCAACCTGGACAATTCTGGAATTTACCATTACAATTCTCAGCAATGTCACAATTATAATTCATCAAATGGTGGAAATCAGAATTATAATAGTCCAACCATGGACAATGGTTGCATGGCGTAAGACCTAATCAAATCGAATGACAAATCAAATAAATACTTAACCGATTTTAATCGATCTGAAATATTATGAAAACATATCCTAGGAGTAAGTAAAACGTTGTGCAAAATTAAGTTAAGTACAGTAATTAGCATTCCTCATACGTAGTATGATTCTCATTAAAATATATTTTTATTTGAACTGCCAAATGTTACAGATTCATACTACTATAAATATGTTGTTTCTTTTTATATTACATATTTTTCTATTTGCTTTTTATTATTTGTCTAATCTGTTTAGAGAGTTAGATATATATATTTATATTATTACAAAAAGTACCTTCTTTCCATTTACCTCTCTACTGTACAGTAGAATAAATTATTTATTGTGATGACAAACTCGTTCTCCAACTAACTTATTAGCTGCATGAAATGTTTTATATTAATCGCAGAATTGATTATTACTTGGCGATGTATAGTAACCAGAAACTGAATGTTTGGGACACTTCTATTTTGTTTAATAATTTTGATGTTTTTTCTTCGTATTATGATCATGGATATTGAAACATAGCATTTTTGTGTCAGTTTATAAAACTACATTGACATGCTTAACACTCGCTTTATTCAAGCAAAAATACTTTTATAAATATATAGGACTATATTTCATACAAGTATTATTGCTGTGATTGACTACTTAAAGATTTCACAAATTACTATTATCATGTTAGCTTAGATAGTAGTTTTCTTGTGATTTTTAGTACCATTTAATGACAATATATAGATATTGATTGTTATGAAAAATTGTTTATAAAATTTAAAGAATTGAAAAATATTTTTTTGAAAAGACATTGTCGTTTGTGATATTTACAATCTGAATTTGCTTTCGTGCCTTTGAGTTACCAGTGCTGCTGTTGACGATTTTAAGAATCTTACGTGCCATTAGTGCCTTGGTTAGCGCCCAAAGGGTTGAAAATATATAAAATTGTTGTACTATTAAAATATATTTTAAGTATAATTTTATATTCACAGTTAATATTTTAGAAATATTTGTTTTTCAATTTATAATTTACATTATAAATGTGCTTTAGATTAAGTTTTTTTACTGGTGCTGTAATGATAAGCCATTTAAGCGCACACATAGTATTACAATGCTTTTTCCATCTTCACATGCCCTAAGCATGTTTTGTTCATATACACTATATACCTAATTTATTTGTAACTTTTTTATTGTAGTTGGTATGAAGTTGCCAGCTTAAATTCCATGTTAAATTTTCTTGGAGATCAAAATTTCTTTCTTGTATTTTCTCAACTCTGTAAATGTGGTTACCTATATTGTAAGAAGTCGAATAACGGGTTTATAAGATACTTGATGCTGATCGTAATGGTTATTAACTATTGTAAATTTGTGCCTTCAGTAAACAACGGAAATAAAATTCGAAATTGGAAAGAAAAATGTCTATTTCATTTCCTAATAACCTACCAAAATCCTCACCATACTGTAAATTTAAAATATTTTTAATATGGAAGTATCTATTGCGTCCAGACAGAGCTGCAATTTTTTGTTTGAACTGTTGCACATGCCCAGAAATGGATATAGATTTGTATAAGCAGTTGGGGTGTTTTATATTTCGTGTCTCATACTCGCGCAACCACTAATTTGATTGTAGTAATAAAATATTTACGAGGATTACAGGGTCCATCAGAACTAATTTTTGCCCAACATTAAATACCAGCTCCTTTTTCCCGGTTAAAACCACGGTTAATATAGTTCCTGCCGTCCCTGCCCTTGAAATCTAGGGATGTTATATTAAGCGTCGATGGGAGCCAACACGGAGCGGAGTGATTGGCTTCTGGCGGATCACCAGTGTTAATATAACGATTACCCTATTCTGAATACCGCCCATAATGCTTAACTGACAATTCGTAATTGGTAGACAGTGGTTTTTAGGTTCTGTTCGAAAAGTGGCCGCTAGATTCCGTCTAGTCAATTCCTGTGCATGTGCGACAGTTCACTTAATTTTTTTGCGGCTCTGGGGGTCTAATTTTGTAATTCTGAAATATATCAGATTTCAAACAAACAAGAAAACACAGTGCACTTAGTTCTGTAGATTGTATTCGGCTGGTCTCGGGCAGTCGATTTCAAATCTGCACCTAATAATGGCTATAAAGTGGAGGAGGGAATCTCAAATCTGATAGATTTAAATCTACAGTAGATTTCAAAGTTACAAAATCAGACCCCTGTCTGGACAGTTCAACATACTCTCCCTTTTAATATACGAGTATTGAATGAACACGAAAATCTGTGGCAGACGTTTTTATACAGGATGTAACAGAAAGAAGGGCATTAAATTTAACTAGTAACAGCACTCGCAACAATATTTCTTAATAACTTTTTTCGAAATCTCAATTTATTTTTTGGAAAAAAATATTTACAATTTTAAAAATAAACTGGTTCTAACAGAAATAAATACATTAAATAGAAGAACTCGCCGAGAGCAATAATATTTCTTAGTAACTTTTTTTGAAATCTCAATTTTTTTTAGCGTTTTTAGTAGGCAGGTAATGAAATTTGTGACAAAACTTTGAAAATTTTTAACACAATAGGTTTGTTCGTTTCGCTACCTTGCGTCTACGGTTTACTGCCGCGCCCATATACTTTGTATGGAGGCGGCAGTAAACCGTAGACGCAAAGTAGCGAAACGAACAGACCTAATATCTAGAAGGTTTACAAAATAAAGTTACCAAGAAATATTGTTGCTCTCGATGAGTTGCGTCATTGGTTAAATTCAATGTACTTATTTCTGTTACATCTTTTATATATTACTTATCTACCCCGTAAATTTTTATGAGATGCTTTATACTTAGAATTTTAGAATATACAATTCTGAAATTTTCAGTGCCAAAATTTTTCACTTTACGTCTGTGGTAAATGAGTGAATTTAATTTACTCATGGTAAAAATAGATCTAGCATACGATTATTTAAAAAAATGAGCGTCGCTTAATGTATAAAACCAAGTAGAAGTGGTGGTTGACAGTTAACTCGAACTTAATTTTTTAAAATAACACAAAATATACTCATACTATACACACAAAATTAGGGGAACACAAAAATATTATGTGTTAATGTATTTAAGAAAGTTTGTACCCTCTGGTTTACTGGCTTTCATGTATGTGTTGTTAATTCTAAACATACAACAAATTATATAACACCGAGTTGTTGCATTTTGCTCGGTTTTTCATTTTATTGAATATAAGTGTTTAATGGCTGGTTACACTAACGTAACTTAAAGCATTCCTAACGTTGAAAATATTGCATTGAAATGATATGTTAATTTTTTTTTTGTTTAAAGGACGTTTAAAATGTAAGCCTTGTTGGTACAACTGGGCATAAGTCGTGAACACTATAGATCAAGGATTAACAATCATTTCTGCTTTTGTTGCTTCAATTCTAAACATTTGAAGTATTTTTTAAATGAATATCATTATTTTTTATTTAATATTATATAATAACTAGAAAATAATGGAAAATTTAGTTTTTTATTAATCTTTGCTATGTGAACTTGCCGCTATCAATTTATGTCAAATAAATCATCAAAAAATATCGCAACAATATGATTTTTTTTCCCTAATTTTTCCGGTATGAGCAGATCTACGTGGGTGGATCAGTAAGTAGTGAACCTAGACATAAAAACAAAAGCTTATCGACAAAAAATTATTTTATTTTTCAACATAATCTCCCTGTAACTCAACACATTTAGCCCACCGATATTCAAGTTTTTTTATTCCTTCAGAAAAGTACGTTTTATCAAACTGTTCAAAATATTTGTCGGTTTCAGTAATTATTTCTTCATCGGAACCAAATCTTTTTCCACCGAGCCATTTTTTCAGATTTGGAAACAGGAAAAAGTCGGATGGGGCTAGATCTGGCGAATATGGTGGATGCGGAAGTAGTTCAAAATGCGTTTCATGTATTTTTGCCATTGAAACAGCCGAAGTGTGAACACGCGCATTATCCTGAAGAAACAGAACTTGTTTCTTTTATAAATGTGGTCTTTTGCTTTTTATTGCATCGTTCAGTTTATCTAAAAGGGAGGCATAGTATTGTCCTGTTATGGTTCTACCTTTTTGCAGATAATCGATAAGAAGAATTCCACTACAGTCCCAAAAGACAGTGGCCATAACCTTTCCGGCCGAGAATACGGTCTTTGCCTTCTTCGGGGCACTTGCACCAGCCTCAGTCCACTGCTTCGATTGTTGTTTCATTGCGGGTGTATAGTTGTGTATCCAGGTTTCATCAACCGTTATTATTCAGCGCCAAAAGTCCTTCGGATTTTGTTTCAACTTCGCCAAATTGAGTGCTGAAAGTCGTTCCCATTCACGTTTGTGATCCACAGTCAACAAATGCGGCACCCACCTTGCACATAATTTTTTCATATTCAATTCGTTATGCAATATCGAAATCACTGATCCAGAGGATATGTGTAAAGCCTCTGCTATTTTCCGCACTTTTATTCGACGATCATCTAACACCATATCATGCACTTTTTTAACAATATCTGGAGTGCTTACGTCTTTTGGGCGTCCACTGCGTTCTTCATCAAATACACTGGTCCGGCCACGTTTAAATTCTGCTGTCCATCGTTTTATCGTTGCAATCGATGGAGATTGATCTCCATAAACAGACTCCAGCTCAGCTTTGATTTCATGATTAGTTTTGTTCTTTAAAAAAAAGAACTTAATCACTGATCTATATTCCACTTTTTCCATGTTGCAAAATGGGCTGAAACCCGTTCACTTTCTATTTAAATAACAAGCGTCCCTGCAATCGGAATGATGACAAATTTTCGCAGTAATCTTTTGACAGATTGCAAACTTGAAAAACAAAGAAATTGTTTTATTAGAACTGCCCTCTTTTGTTAGGCTTACTACTTCTTGATCCGCCCTCGTATTATTAACTAAAGACGTAATTGGATTTTTTTTACTTCTTTGGTAACTGAATAAATTTATGCGAATTTGTTCATTATTTACAGATTTGTAAATCTTATAGATATTAACAGAATCGACCCATTTATTTTAGTCATTGTAACAAATAGTTCTAGTATGCGATTAATTCAAAAACTGAACGTTGCTTCTGTTAAACCAAATAAAAATGATATTTGGCAGTAAGTTGATGTTTATTTTTTAATATAACACATACTAGATTTACTTTCAACTCATCTAAGGCCCGATCCTCCCACCCCGAGTTAAAGTGACTGTTTATTAACCATTAGTTAAGAATCAAACTAAAGGTTAGAAGCGATGCGAACAACAGTTAGCTCTAACCAAGGTGGTAAAAACAATTTGGAATATAACCGTTGGTTATCATATCACTATTACTTTAACTAGAGATAGTAGGAGCGGGCCTAAATCAAGTTTACTTGCTTACCAAAGAGGTAAATCTATAAATTTTGGCATCAAAAATTCAGAATTTTATGCTATAAAATTATAGGACTGATAATATTTGAAAAAACCTGTTACCTTTAACATAAATGCTATTTTTGTTTGAAATAATTTCTTATGGGAATGAAAACTGCTTTTCCAAACATTATTTCAAACAAAAAAATCTGATGTGGCCAACACAATACCTCCCGCCAATTATTTTTTTTATTAATTTCAATATATATACTTACATATTTAGTTTTGTTGGAAACTGTACTAGGTTCCATTCCATATAACTATGGTTCTATTTACTATTTTCTTTATAACACGTTACTATATTAATTTGAAATGATTAGTTCTCTGACAGTGAAATTTGTCACATGACCTCCCGTCAATTCCATGTTTGAAATAGCAATGAGCTTTAAGTAAAGTATCACTTCCAGTTGATCGTTTGTAAACAAAATCTAATTTGTTGTTCCAATAAATAGAAAAGTCTGTAATACCAAATTTTGGATTATATTTTATAATGTTTTCCCTCGGAAATCTGTTAAGAGCTCCAAATTAAGTACCACTTCCGGTTTATCATATACGAGTTGGTATAATCAAAATCTAATGTTGTTTCAAATTATACACGAGTTTTAAATACCAAATTTCAGAAGATTTGAATAATGTTTTAATATATTTTTTCGAAAAATCTGTTTTTAGCTTCCTTTAAAGTAGTTTATCAATTTTAGAAAACATCTAGTATGTCCTTCTCATTTATATAAAAGTCTTAAATACCAAATTTGAAAAGTTTTGGATTGTATCAATTTATTTTATTATTCTGTTATTTATCTGTTCAGAGATTCAAATAAAGTATCACTTCCGGTTTATCTATTTTAGCCAAAATCTAATATGTTGCTTCCCTTTATATAAAAGTCTTAAATACTAAATTTAATAAGTTTTGAAATATATTCTATTATATTTTTCACGAAAATCTGTTCAGAGCTTGAAGTAAAGTATCACTTCCGGTTTATCAATTTTAGAAGAAATCTAACATGTTCTCATTAATATAAAAATCTTAAATCATAATATATTTCTCACGAAAATCTGTTGAGAGCTTCAAGTAAAGTATCACTTCCGGTTTATCAATTTTAGAAAAAATCTAACATGTTCTCATTAATATAAAAATCTTAAATACCAAATTTGAAAAGTTTTGGAATATATCATTATATATTTTTCACGAAAATCTGTTGAGAACTTCAAGTAAAGTATCATTTCCGGATTATCAATTTTAGCCAAAATTTAGTATGTTCTCCTACTTCATATAAAAATCTTAAATACTAAATTTGACAAGTTTTGGAGTATATCATAATATATTTTTCACGAAAATCTTTTCACAGCTTATTGTAACTGTCACGTATGTTTTCATGGGAACAATAACAACACTACGAATAATTTAGATATTTAGATAAACGTCATAAATGTAATCTGTTATTTTCGTTCTAATTAAATAATATTAAAAAGCTACTAGTTCTTATTGTGTATTAAATAGCGTGTATTCTAGTGATTAAACTTAGTCACAATCACAACACAGCTTCAAGTAAAGTGTCACTTCTGGTTTATTAATTTTAGCCAAAATATAATATGTTGTTCCCCTTGACATAGAAGTTTTAAATACTAAAATTAATAAGTTTTGGATTATATTTTAATATAGTTTTTCATTAAAAGCGGTTATTGGCTTCAAGTAAGCGTCACTTTTACCCAAAATCTAATCAACTGTTTATATGAATGCAGAAAGCTTAAATACGGAAAATAGAAATATTTGGAAGTTTTTTATAAGCTATCGAAAAAATCGTCACACACACACACACCATCGTAAAAATAGTAAAAACGTGTTGTGGGGATCCTAATTCGTGCTTATTACATTACCTCCCTTACAACTACGGTATGACGGGAGGTAAAAAGTATTAATGCAAACCTGTAGATAATTTGATAATCTTTAATTTTTATGACAACATAAATCTTGAAAAATAACATCTAAAGGTGGTTTTCGAAGAAAAACTATTTTGAGCTTGAAGTAAAGTGCTTTGCCGGATATCTGATTTACACAAAAATCTAATGGCTTCTTTCCATATTAAAATAAGTTAGAATACAAGGTTTCAAAAATTTCTGATAGTATTTGAGTAGAGGATCCACACACACACACATACATCATCATGAAAATGTTAAAATTGGATTCTAGGGACCTTAAAACGTGGTTATTTACTAAAATCTCGATATACGATTTTTAGCGACTTATTCAGTATATGAACAGAGCACCGCAAATAATGGGCAGTTGGCATCCATATAAAGCAAACAACAGTGAGTGATATGCCGTTTTGTCATACTTACCATATTACTAGTTTTATTGCCCGATAGTCAATTTTTTTGAGTATAGTTAGTATCTCAACTATACAATGTACATATTATTTACATTTACAGCTAGTTGCTTGCTTAGTAGAATACTAAGAATACTAATAATTATTTGTACCTTTCACAGTCACATGTTAAAATAGATTAAATTCTGCTAAAAATAACTAAAATTTTAAGTATTATTTGTGAATGAATTTCTTGATTATATTTTTGTTCATAAGTACATAAATCGAAAATGTATTTTAAATTTTAAACAAAATTTCTAATAATTTATTTGAACTAAAATTATTTTACTAAATTTTGGTAAGTATAATTTCTGATAACTTAAATTTTTTCTTTTTATAAAAATTTATCAATATTTCTCTTGAGCAAGTAAGTAGGAGACTAAACAATGAAGACACTTGTACAATATTGAAAAAAAAAATGAAACTGATTCCATTAACAATGAAGTTTATTTATTATAAAAATGTTTTTATGATATTTCGATAACCAGAAACAAAAATTAAACGGATGATTTAAATAAATGTGTACAATAAAAAATGCCTTAGTCTACATATTTATTTTTATGAACCAACGATGATATTGTTGATTGGTATGTGGATCAGCTTAACGAAGAAACCAATGAAGCCCATAATGCAGAAACCAATGGCAGTTGCAATAGCAATTTTCTGGAATTCTGAAAAAAAAAAACATTAAATTTTAACTTTCAATAACAAATTAACCTAATAAGGCCGCATTTAATAAAATTCGATCAGTTACTTTTAAAATATGCATTATTTTGTAATTTAGTTTCTATGTAGGTACTAAATGATGGAAATTTTTAAAATGTGATTTAACACTCCGTTACTCTCCTGTATGTAATAGATCCACGAGTAAATTTCTTTTCTGAATAATTAAAGAGCGCTCGATATTTTGGGACTCTCCTGTCGACTATCTTCCTAGGTTATGTGAGTGAACAGGGGTAGGATTCTGTAACTCGTCCGTTATCAAACGGTACTGTTATCACTACGTTTACGTAGAAAATGACATTTTATTTGAAAACTATGACGTAAATATGCCAATCATCTTATAAAAAATAAGTTGCTATAGTGATAACGGTACCGTTTGATAACGGACGAGTTACAGAATCCTACCCCAGTTCAGTTGTTCAGTATTACATTTGGTTTGTTTGTTTTTTATTTTTTTTAATTGTTCTTTTTAATTTTTTAAAATATATACTGGACAAAAATTTAGTACTGTTTGTGATTTACCTTCTACAACGAATACATAGATTGTATATGTAAGATCTAAGGGATACCACGCAAGCACTCTTGTATGATTTGGACACGCTAGTAACGAAATGTTAATAATAAACGTTGAAAATAAAAATAACAGAAATGGACTCAGGTTCTCCACCCCTGCCTTAAATCAAATAATGAACGTTTGGCTAGGATATAAGCACAAATTTAAAAAAACATATTGTACATGCAGGTACTCGTACGTCGATAGCACAAAAGCAGTAATACTACAAACTGGTACTTAATATGTTTAAACAAATTGAATTGAAAAATACCAATATATACAAAATAATTAATAGAATAATGGTCTTTAAAATATGTAATAATGTTTAGATTAGGTATAACATATGTGCAAATATTTACTACAGTAACGAAAATATTTTCAGATATTTTATATTTGTAAACATGCCAAAAATGATTACGACGCGTACTTAAATATAAATTACATTATACCTTACCTAATCTATTATTATAAATTTTTAATGAAAGATCAGTCTACTGTCTACTTTTCGAAATAAATAATTGTAAATGAAAAACTGTAGAACTGAAGCATAGAAGTGATTGAAAGGCAGAAAATCCTTATAATAGTTTTAACGTAAAATTATTTCTCACCTTTTCTGTCTGGTTTCGTGCATCGTTTCACCAACCTTATGGAATCTTTGGTGAACTGGCGTCCAGGTTCCAAAAATTTAGCGATTTGATCCATTGTGTTAAATATCTTCAATAAGAAAAAATAATAAGTATAATTACTTAAATAAAATAAATTTATAACCAATAGGCAATAAATACCTTTTAGTTAGCCTGTTGTATGGAAAATGACTGATTCCACTAAATGTTCTATCTGTTTCCGTCACCACTCTGCCGTCTCAAAGTGACATGGACATCGACAACACGAACGCCACGATGGCAGAATGCTGTGACGTGTAACTTACTGCGTTCTTTTGTCGCTAGCTCATAAGCCAATAAAAATTCTTTTTTAATTAAGTATTTATTATTATAAATTCATTTTTACATCTACATGATGAATAATATTGTATTAATAATGCATTTCATCGATAATATAGGAAATACATATATGTATAAATGTAAAATAAACATTGTATTCAGAGTTCATTTCAATTCCTAGCACGCCTTGATGTACGCGCCTCGCAATACAGTTTTGTTTTGTAGCTTGTATAAACTAAAATATATATTTTCAAAAAAATTGTCTTTTGATTTTTTAGTAAATATTATAGTTTATTTCACGTAAGAACATAGCGGTGGTTTAGATTGGGAAATGAATTCTGCCTTCTGATTGGTCAGCATGCACACCTAGTTCACAAAAGCGAAAAAAAATTCCTCTGTCAACTATCAATTCGCAACGAAAACGACCGTGGAGGGCAACACAAGATGGCGGCTCGATGGTGTATTTTATATCAGGCAGCAAGTAGTAAACTAGAAAAAATGTGACATACGATAATTTCATAATGATTTGCAGTAAGTGTTTGACATATGAATCAATGTATGGTGTAAACGAACCAGACTCTTATATGAATACACTATCAGCTAATTACAAATATCGCCACCAGGCGGCTGCAGGTTAATTTTCGTTGCGAATTAATATACCTATAAAACTAATACACTGCTGGTGGGGGTGAGATTTGTGAGACTAACATTGGACGAGTGCAGACATATATATCTGCATATATAGCTGCACTTCTCTGTAAGAATAGGTCCGCGCAAGCGCCAGATTGATTGGTGTAGAAGGAGAAAGGGGAACTAGAGGGAGGGAAAATCTTACACTAACTGACAAGGATAGACAAAAATGTTTGTAATCTTCAATGAGAGATAGGGCATCAGCCATCAGCAGTATATTTATTTATGGGTATATTTTGCGAATCATAATATAAAATTGACAGAAACGGATTTAAGTGATATTTAACCATGTTTTTGATTTCGACTTTGTAATTTTTAATATTCAGGTATAGCACATTTTTACAGATAAAAATATTTAGTTCTGATAAAGTTCGGTTTCACGAATTTAAATTATTTATTTAACGCATAGAAACAGTCGGCTCTCAAGCGCCATCTGCTATTTTCTTACGTGAAATGAGGTATAAAAAATGTTTTTTATAATTTTAAAACCATGATTTAAATAGACTTTCGCACAAATAATTTATATAAAAATAATTTACTTTTTATTATATTAGTAAAAAAAAACTTAATACTTCAAGTATTGATAAATGGTTGTAAACAATTATTCGATATATGGTATCTTTTCAGGCTATTAAACTCCAGTAGTGTACATATTACACATTCATAAATAACGTAGACATCCTGTGCTTTTATCTTGGCAAACCTCATGACAATACTTTCATTATAGTTAAGTGCGTCGGGTAGTAAACATCGTATATTTCACAATAGGCTCAAAGCAGGATTACGCTTGGTTTATCAAAATGAGAAATCAAATATTTGTGACTTTATTAACACTTTTTGTATGTTCTTCTTATGGCTCTGTTGAAGATTGCGGTAAGATATTTTAAAATAAAAATTATTTAATAATAAACAAGTATTTTTTGTTATTATTTGAGGGCATAGAGCAACTATAACTATTGTGCCGAAATAAATAATTATTGTTACTTTTATATTAAATAATATTATTCTTTTTAGTCTATTACATGATTTTGTAATAAAAATTTTGAATTGTAATTTAGCTATTATTTTACAATTATTGTATGGTTATATTTGAGTTATGTTTATGATTCAATATCGATTATAATAATGACAATAAGACAAATACATACATTTGTTTTATATATGCAAGATAAATTATATGCTATCTTTATAAATTAATATCAAGAAGTTTCATAAAATTTTCTAGAAAAGATATTTGAACTAAATTTATCAATGTACGTTTAACCTTATGATTAACTTCAAATTTAATGGCACACACGAGTTGTTTTTAATTATAATAAGCAGTTCGTTGTAAATTTTAAAAATAAAAATTTATGAATAATAAAGTTTAACTAATAATAATGTCCCATTTTTCGCACATAACATAAGGTCGGAATTCCACTGGTTTCTTGACAGAATTGTTTACTTGCATTTAGTGGTGTGTATTGTCAACTCACAGCCTTATAAATAAAGTTTAACTATAAGGAAATGTCCATTATAATAACCTTCTATTTTTGATATTGACATGACGAAGAAGTGGGCCTTATGTCTCTCTCCACCCCTCAATATTTTGAGTCGGGTCCCTGTCTCCATAAATTTTTTAAGCAGTGTAAAAGCTTATCCAATTTTTATATTTATTAATTACGGTTATCATATAGGCCACAAATTACAAAAATTTGATGTGGCCAGCACATTACCTTTCGTTAGTTCTATGTATTTTATACTAATTTCATACAGAAAGTTTCTATATTTCCCGTATATCCATGGAATATTAAGTATTAAATGTAATCAAATCGTATAGAGAATAAAATATTCTTTAATATTTATCATAACATTAAATGTGAAAAATGATATTTAACAGCGAGTTTTCAAGAAAAACTGTTAAAATCTTCAAATGAGGGTGCTTTCGCTCGACCAATTATAATCAAAATCTAATCAGCTCTTCATATGAGAAGAAGAGAAATATGAAAGAATTATAAATTTTAGAAATGTGGTACTGGGGTTATCGCAGAAGAAATTTTTGTCTGACACACACACTCTCTCTCTCTCTCACACACACAAACACACATACACACACACACACACACACACACACACACACACACACACACACACACAAACACACACACACACACACACACACACACACACACACACACACACAGGACCGCACGCATGCATGCTTGCACAAACGCACGCGCGCGCACACACACACTAGTTAAATCGTATTCTAGTGACCCTTAAACGTGTTTATTGATTAAACCGAATTTTTTCACCAAAGACAATATCTTGCGTATCTAAAGGTCATGGAAAAAACCTCTTAGTTTTTAATTATATGTATGTATATTTATTAATGGTATTGTAAATATTCTAATAGATTATTTAATGCACTTATCAAAATAATTAGTTTAGAAAAACAAGAGTTACTGATATGGTAATGTAGAAAAAAGTATCTAGTAATAAAATACAAACATGAAATTTACAATTACAAGCTGTGCAGGTTTTTTTAAATTAACAGACGGTAACACATTTCATTACATGAAAAATTTTCTATTCCACTGTAGATAAAACTGTATACACAAGTACACGCTGAAAACTTATTTTTGTAAATTTTAGGCTTCAAAAATTATTTCATCGTTTGTATTACAACACTGTACCAGATTTTTTAAAATTAAAAATAAGTATATAATTTCGCATTACTGATACCATGCTTTTAAAACCATTATTGATTTGATTAATTATAATATCTACATTAAAATAAAATTACAGAATTATACCTCTGCACTTAGATTAAATGAAAATGCAACTTCGAAGTTTATATAGATATGTATATATTCACTTAGGGCCGGTATTTTCACTTGCGAATAAAGGATTAGATAAATTTATCCTTCGGATAAATATTTTTGTCGTCTTTTCACTTGCAAATAAATTTATTCGAAAGAATAACATCTGTTATTCGCGGAATAAATTATTCGGTACTTGAGTAGCGAGTAACCGTTTATTCGTAAGTTCATTACATTTTCACATAGCGCAGATTTATTAACAAAATGGATATATTAAATATTATTATGATAATTTCAACTATGAATTAATAAATAACGTGCGAAATCGATCACACACCATCAGACAGCGACATAACCACATACATGAAATAATTTTTGACAGATGCGATTATGAAAACAATTTATTATCACATATTAAGGATCGCATTTGATCTCAAACAGTAAATCATAATAAAGATCCTGTCATTTGACGTTGGCAAAATATTTTCGAATTTTGGATACTTTTGTTGAATACATTGACAAACATTTATTTGAACTGAAAGAAATATACAAAAAGTACAAAGACAATTTTACAATATACATATCTCGTTTACAACATATGAGGGCTGCATTAGATGGTACACTTGTTAAATTACAGTCTCCCGGGGCTAAAATTGCACAATATAGATGACATTGACATTGGAGATGTCAAACAAAATTTTGACAACTACGGATTCAAAAGTAGTTGACACATTTCATCCTTGTCTGCTTAACGTGGCTACGCGAAACTCGATCCTTCTCTACTGACACAAATTCACTCTGCAAGGCTACCAATTCACGAACGTTAAAGTTATTCGACAGATACCTAGCTATTTGTTTGTGTAAAATGTGTGAAAAGACGCAATGGAATTATTCGTTGGATAAAAATATAGAATAAATTTATTTAACGAATACTTATTCGAAACTTTATTCGGAAGTGAAAATACCGGGCCTAAGTTACATATAATTAATAATTGAGGAGCATTTATACAAAACTAGATAAATCAAGTTTACGACGAAAAAAAAAATGTGCAGAATATGGGTTTCCAGTGAGAGATAAATCCTTATTCATAACAAATGCAAAGTTGGTATTTTCCTTGCATAAAATGCATGCAAAGTAGAGCAGTTCAAGCAAAATTTATTTTTACTTTATTTACTGCGTGCGATATATCCTATCATGTTGATATTGTAATCTTTAAATTAAATTAAATAAGCATGTTTATATGTTGAAAATGCTAAGTTATGAAGAAGCGGCAACACCGCAGGGGCGCAGGATAAAGGTCAGCGTGCGGAAAGGGGAATAAATTGAGTATTAGTTCATACACAGTATAGCGGTCAACCGCAATACTGTGGTTCATACTCATTTGACGGCAAGTATAAATTAAGCTGATCCTTCAGAATTGAGGGTGTGAGATAAACGAAAAGAATGGGGAAATTGTAAAATATATACGCATAGTATAGAAGAGTACACCGAGTACAGTACCTATATGTATTACGGATGAGGTAGGGGTAGGTAATTTGTAGAATGAATACTGAGAGCCTATGAATCAAGAATCAAGTAAAATTAGGCACTTTTCGAACGTGATGCGTATGCTATTTTATTTACTACCGACAATTTCTTCAAAAGTAGGTATTCTAATTGTAGAAATATCACACGCAAGAACACAAATGAAGATTCAGACAATTCTGTGTAATAATATTTTGTATTTCTATATGTCATTATCTTTAAAACACACATTCAGTGGTGTATCGAGGATTCAAAAATAGGAGGGTTTTTAGTGATAATTAACAAAAATCTTTAATAATATAAGAAAAGAAAATTAAATTTTGAAAATTTTAAATTTAGTCGTCAACTCTTTTTAAAAATTCATTGAGTATTTCATCTGTTGTGTTG
The DNA here is from genome assembly GCA_963082715.1 of Harpalus rubripes. Lineage (NCBI taxonomy): Eukaryota > Metazoa > Arthropoda > Insecta > Coleoptera > Carabidae > Harpalus > Harpalus rubripes. The sequence continues at coordinate 51,963,162 of OY720450.1, read as the reverse complement.
ACTGCCTATGTACTCGTATATGGATATTTAATAAAGCCAAGCCAGTTAATCGATTTTCAGACATTGAATATTGAATTTCGCAAATATGGTTTGGGTCGTCATAAAGTCGAAAATGAACGTTCACTTCTGCAATATGTTACGGACTATGTTGTAAAATAATAAGAAATATGAATAGGTGGAGGTAAATATTTTTAATGCATATTTCTAATGCTTATAAAGCGTTACATGGCAGTTTCTCCACCATTTGCAATTGTTTGTACCAAAGTATAAGTTCAGCATGAAATATGTACTTACTTCAAATGTAGCAGTTGCTTGTAAGTCATGGAAAACGTATTAAAAAGTAATTCGCAAAAAAAATTAAGCAAGTGCTTGACATCTGGTGTTGAAATACAAAAGCTCTCAAATCGGAAAAATAATTTCTGTCTCTGCATTGGAAGAGCGTTAGCTAGAGATTTTGTGCAGTACCACAGTGTAATATTTACAAAACAAGAGAATGTGCTGCAATGCACTATCTCCATGAAAATATATGAATGTGTGTTTAGAACATTTTAAACAAATTAACAAATTTTATGAAAGGTGCGTTAATTATTGTGGAAAATATATATTATTTGATTACGTATTGTGTACGTTTAATAGGAAATAGAGCAAACAAAGGAAGAAACATACTGAAATATGGTGTAATTCCGTCACAAAAATACCAGTACAGTACAGCAAAAAAGAAACATTCAGTATTCAGTTAGAGATGAGAGAATAGAACACCGAAATATTAATAGTACATAATTATAAATTACAATTTGCAAAAATAGTTAAATGGTACTAATGAATATGAGGCTTGCTCACACTTTCACGCAATCTTTTAATTTAATGTGTATATTGTGGTGAATTTTTCAAGCTGAATGTTTGGAGATAGTGCAACAACTTCTTTTTTTTGTCTTTGTAGTAGTAGGTAAGTACGTGTAGTACCCACATAATATAATATATCCCGCTATAATAAATATTAACTTCGAGTTTACAATGAATAATTAATTAATTAACAGCTTCTCTTTTACCCTCGGTCTTTGATTTACCTTCTAGATAAAAAAAAAAAATGTTTGACGAAGATATCTGCATTATCACAAATGTTGCACACAATACAGTATTCAGATATAGTATTATTCAAGAAAGATTACTATTCACGGTCATTTATGAGCCGTCTGATATAATATTACCTGCAGATAACTTCAATGCATTTCGAACCCATAGGCGCGCAACGCGAAATATTTGTGGGTACATTTTAACTGAAAAAATAAATGTATTTTATTTGAAAATTTTGTTTCTTTTTAAGTAATGCTTTTCTCAAAGTTTTATTTTCTTCACCTACGTTTTTGCATAAAAAATATAGACTTGACGTAAACCATAAAATTATAATTTGATTTGAATGTCAACACCACTGGATAAACATTAGTAGTAGTTGGTTGGAAAGTAATGGCACTATTTACTTATATCTGTCACATCACACAAATTAAATAGACAAACGTCAAATAATCTTTCTCTTTCTAATACAAAATTTTGCTAAGCTATTGCTATAAAATGCTGTGTATTCTTTCTTCGAACAAATGACCTTAAATAGTCATCTTTCCTGAATAATAGTTTAACCATCATTGCCTATGGGTAGGTGCATAAATGGGAGGCACTGAGACAATATTATTTATACATGAAACGCAACAATGTATGTAGTTGTTTCTCTATTTTTAAAAAGCTGTTGAACATGATAAATAAGTAAAAATCAAATATAAATTTTTAGCAGTTCAAAATTAAAAAATCTGATGTGGCCAGCACATAACCTCTCGCCAGATATTTTACCTGGTTGTACGCATAAAACAAAAAATATTTTTAAATACAAATACATATATTCATGTCTCACTACAAAATAATTCTCACATTTATTTGCAAAATCTATGGAATATTTTAATATAAATTATGTACAATACATACATTTTCTTTATATTCAATATCCTGAAATTTTCTTTTTCTACTTTCCTTTTCTTTATATTCGTCATTTTTTCTCAAATTCCTTTTATATTCTTTTTACCTCCCGCTACCCTTGGTAAGGGAAAAAATCGCATATCGAGATTTTAGTAAATGACCACGTTTTAAGGTCCCTAGAGTCCAATTTTAACATTTTCCCGATACGTATATTTTTTTGCGTTGTTGAATTTTTATTATTTTCATAATCTTCATATAATGATGTACAAATATTTTTGACAGTAGCATACAAATATTTTTGACAGTAACATTTATGTGTTAATTACAAACATTTGAATTTCTTGCCTTG
>OY720450.1:51713348-51955848 GCA_963082715.1 Harpalus rubripes | reverse complement strand
CTGAGATGTAACCGCCCTACATACCGCGGTTACACGTTTTACATTTGCTAAGAAACTTACCAGTTGACTTAGTTTTGAATTTTGAATGCTTATACTATTTTTATAATAATAAAAAAAAAGTAGTATCTTATGTAACCTCATAAAAACTACACTACTGAATTTGACAGAATTGGCCGGGCTAAAATCTTAATTGATACAATTTGTAGATGTTCTTGATCGGACATCTTTAAAAAAATGACTGTATATTTATTTTCTGTATACTCAACTATAAACAACTATGTACCTTCACCTTCTTAGCAATGAGTCCGGTAAGTACATATTTGCGGCCCAGGTCCGTGGCCGGTAGTACATGGCAACGACTTGACTTTTACATAAATTGTAAATTAAATAAAAATGCGTTTAATAAATTTTCCCTTAACTACTTATTCAAAACAAACACGACGCTTTTGATTAAATAATAATTTACTTTTAGATATTTGTTGAGTATACAGAAAAATTTTATACGGCACACGGTCGGTAGCTGCATTTACGATTACGATCTCGCTAGTTCGCATGTCTCGCCGTACCGGGCTCGACCCGTTATGCATTAGCTCGTCCGTAAATGCTTAGCTACCGGCCTAATGACGTAAATAGCTATTATATTAAATAAATTAAAAAACTGAACAAAATCATTCATGCTGAAAGCAACTATCTGGAGTACGCTTCGGGCTTCGGTATCCTAACAATGAATTTTACTTATGAATGTTGTATAGAATGTTTGTTGTTCTCATAGATACGCATCACAAATACAAAAATTGAAAATAAATGTCAAATCATTTATAAAAAAAAATTCTTTATTTCCTTATTTTTTTTTTATCTTGCAGGAGTAGAAAAAATAGTGCGTATAACATGTGTTGAAAGTAATCCTTTGTCGAACACTAACTTTCGTTTTGGTTCGACAAAGAAACATTTTTAACACTTGGTATACAAATAACTATACTGTAGATACTACATACATAAAAATATATTTGAATATGAAGTGTCAATAAACAATATACTAGATAATACCTACATATTATAGTTTAAAATTTCTTTACTTTAATAATATTTATTACAGAGCTCTGTCTCTAGTGGTAAAGAAAATTTTTACGGGCCGTTGAAACCATAACAACATATATACAGATTTATTTATTCATTATTTCGCCATATGTTTTTAAATACTCATTCGATCAAATAGTTTAATGTCTTGTGATGTACGTTCCAATATTTTTTTAAAAAATTATTTACGATTCAGTATATGAAAACATTGTACAATGCTCAACCATTATGTGCTCGTAGGGATAAAAGGCTCGCTTCGCTCGCTAGTTAGGTATCGTGCACGCCCGTAAAGTTCTAAGTGTTGCAATTACTATTAAATATCATCAAAAGCATAATTTAATTTACATATTTTTATAAAAATATCGTATTTTCTTTACATTTTCCATTCTATTGTTTTTGTCATTTATCATATTTTTGGATTGTGATTATAATTTTAATTTTTGTTTTATGTTAAAAGTAACTATTAAAGGAATTAAAATAAGAAATAACAAAAATTCAGTTGATTCTACCAAAAAATTATGAAATACGAAAGTTATCTTGAAATGTGTATTTTTTGATATTGTTTAGAAATAATACATATGAGAGGTCATCTTTGATATTAGAAATATAAATTCAATAATATGTATATTCAAAAACAAAGAATGTTTCATTAGGTATTATTAAATTATAGTTAATAAATGTGAATATAGGTCAATGAATTTAATTATCTAATTGACTTATGCAGTTATTAATAGACCTATTGGCAATTTAATATAATAAAACTCGTAATTAATAATTATAATTTTATTTAAACTTTTATCTGATTTTTTTGTACAATTAACTAAAATGTAACTTCTACCACAGACAAAGGAACCCAAATGCTCCTTTATTTGTGCTGGAGTCTGTGCTGCTACTAAGGCATTTAGATTTTATTATTTAGTGTTTTCACTTTTTATTTCTTGTTTGCTGTTATTGTTTTCACGATCATTTTTATTTTTTGTAATATAAATAGTTTATTAGATTTATTTTATAAATTACATTCATGGGGTTTCTGGTCGCGAGTTTGGGAACCGGGATCGATCCCGACCGACGCCAAATATTTCGAATTTTAAATGGTACAAAATTGATCTCTGTGGTGCCCTCTCCACGCCAGCAATGAGTGCCCGTGAGGTGACACCTGGTAAACGTCCGCACGATTCAAATATGTCATCATCATTACCGATATCTGCGTACAAAGCAGATTGGCACACCTAGCAATAGCTAATAAGCCGTGATGATGTATTTATATTTATTTATTTTACATTCATTGTTATGTATTTGTATTTTTGTAATATACATATAATGTATAGGTAGTGGCAAAATTGGGCCACAGACTTGAATGAAAGTGATAAAAAAATCCAACAATGATGATATATTTATTTAATTTATTTATAAAATGTAAAATCACAATTTTTATAAATGTAGTTATAAAAATATGAATTTGTACTATTCAATTATTTTTAGAATTAAAGTTATATAAGGCAATCCGAAGCCCGATACTTGCCCATTGTTTAAAATACTAATTGAATTAATTGTGCCTCAACCCGCCCTGAGTCCGAATAAATTGTATGTAATCTTATCCGGCCCGGTCCACGATCTGGGCCGGGCCATGGAACGTAAACTTTGACGGGACCCTTGCAAGCCTCTAATTCTTCTTTCGTGGGGCATTCTGTGTAAGTAATTTGATTTTGGATAACTACATCTTTAAATTATGCTGAATCAGAATAAATAATATAAAAATATACCGATACTTTTCCCCTATTATTTATTTTATACACATGATATTACTTATCATATTTTACTTTCATTTTATAATAATGTACATAAAAATCGTGTATATTCAAGACCTGGATATCAGTCTCTATTATTCTGAGTCACAAAAAAAAGAATCATGACCGTGATATAAATGTGTATGATTGTGTGTTAATATTTGTATTTTGTTTATCGTCTAGGGTCAAAACTTGGTCAGCTCGTCAAAATCAGTGTGACTGGATGTGAGGACCTTGAGCAACGGTGTACCCTCCACAGAAATACCAATGTAACTCTCTCTATGGAATTCAAAACAAGTAAATATAATAATATAGAATATAGATCATAATTAAACACATATATCATTTTCCACTTCAACATACTTCCTAATAGATACCGTCTAATACAATATGTTGAAAATTACGCACAAATATAGTACTTATAGCAATACATTACATTATGTATCATTTGTTCATTGGTAATGAAAAAGTATTTTTTATTTAAAATAAAATTTCTAAATTTTACCAGTAACTTTTCATGAATTTTTTATTCGCATAATAGAATTTCGCATATTATACGATAAAGCCTTTCCGCGGACTTTTTTAACAATCGTACCACGTTGGCATTTATAATTATTGTAATTGGAATACGCATTAAAGTAGTTTTTCCATAAATTACATTAAACGTGAAAAATAAATTTTCTGCAGACATTTTTGTTCCAATTATGTGCGACATAGCTCTATGTATTGTAAACTTGAAAATTTTGGTAACATCAAGGAAATACTTATATGTCTTTAAGTACATTTCACATAGGAAATTATATATATATATATATATATATATATATATATATATATATATATATATATATATATATATATATATATATATATATATATATATATATATATATATATATATATATATATATATATATATACATCGTTATCGAGAATCATACTATCGCATATTAGTATTTGTGTTCAGAATTAGGGAATCCAAAAATCTAATAATGAAAAATAATGGTAAACATGAATTTATCAGAGATATTTGTTATAGAAGAATCTTAAAATTAGTTTAAATATATTGGAATCTTACTTTATGAATGTTTAGTCAGCTTACGCGGTTTTAATATCTAAATAATAAAAAAAATTGAAACTTATTTTCTAAAAGAAAATAGAGAAGTTATATCTAATTTGAATATGGAAACCTTTTCGTTGCATGAGATTATGTACAAGTGCATTACGACCTTATCCTTGGATCTATAATTAGGTATCGTCAAAATCATTATTTTTCAATCTAGTGCACGCAGATTGTAACTATATTTTTTTAATATATTGGTATGTTTTAATTATTATTAATATAATACGAAATAAAAAATTTCTATATTCTACTATGTTGTGCAGATTTAATTAACTTTCATTTAAATTTTTACAGTTTTCAAGTAGGCATATTGGAAAATGACTTGTTTTACAAAACGTGTGTTCGAATAAATGAATATATTCACATAACAGTGTACGTTAACAAATGCTTCTTATATGAATTTAATTAAAAAGAATGAATAGTATTATTTCTTAACATGACATTTATTATGAAGTTATAGTACTTTTCTACAAATAATTCTAACTTTAATCTATAATTATTAAAATAATTGAAGATATTGTTTGTGAAACCAAATAAAATATTCTAGAACTACTTTATAAATTGATGGCAACATTTATTTCATAATATTTACATTAAATATACAGAACTATGGCAAAAACAAATAAAATATTATCCAATTTTTTATAATCTTTTTATTTCTTTCAATATGTTTCAACTTTTTATTGGCATTTTTAAACTCCGGATTACGCCAGATTTCCTTTTAATAATATAATGGTAAACCATTAGTACAATATACATTATATAAAATGATATTTATTAATATAATGTTAAATACCTACAGATGTAGTTAAATTTAAATAATTTGTTAGTTTGTTCGCTACTTCTTTGTCTTTTGTCTGGCATAATAACTGATGAACTTTTGGTACAAAGTTACAGTACATGGGTAGGTACTTATTATTTTTGTGTTAAAAATACTAAATTATGAAAATTATCTTATAATTCACTATTCGGAATTTATTTTAAATTCTCTTCTTTTTGTACAAAAATTGTTGTTTTAAAATTTGATATTTTAAAAGTTTGACCTCATTCTTTTAAGAGCTTAATAGTATAATTGCTTAATTTTGCACATAAAATAAAACTTCAGAAATTAGTTGTTTCCTACAATATAAACGTAGTTTGAACTTGCATTTTGTGATAAAACATCTTAAATAATAAAAGTTATTACTTGTTATACACATAAAACTACATTACATTTAACAAATTTGCTGACCAACTGAACACTGAACCGATATAGTTACGCCAAAATAACATAAAAATCTTTTTAAATGGAATGGTATATATAGGCTGATCGCGAAGTTAAATGTCAGTTTTTAGTATGATAAGGTCCGGAATTCGACTTCCGGTTTCGCCGGAAATGAAATTATCTTTGATTTTTTTAAATGGAATAGTATACCTATATACTTTTATTTTTTCGGAAAGTATTTTAAATTAGCTTTATAGAGATGCGAAATACTTGCATTTTCATTAAAAAAATTCTGATGTGGCCAACACATGACCTCCCGTCAATTCCATATTTGAAATAGCAATGAACTTTAAGTAAAGTATCACTTTCGGTTGATCGTTCGTAAACAAAATCTAATTTGTTCTTCCAATAAATAGAAAAGTCTGTAATACCAAATTTTGGATTATATTTTATTATGTTTCCTGTAAAGTAGTACTTCCGGTTTATCAATTTTTAAACATTTAATATACCGTTCTCATTAATATAAAAGTCTTAAATACCAAATTTGAAAAGTTTTGGATTGTATCAATTTATTTTTCACGAAAATCTGTTCAGAGCTTCAAATAAAGTATCACTTCCGGGTTATCAATTTTAGTCAAAATCTAGTATGTTGCTTCCCGTTATATAAAAGTCTTAAATACTAAATTTGACAAGACAGACACACACACACACACACACACACACACACACACACACACACACACACACACACACACACACACACACACACACACACACACACACACACACACACACACACACACACACACACACACACACACACACACACACACACACACACACAGAGACAGACACATACGCACGCAAGCACGCACACACACGCACACGCACAGGGACGCTCGCACGTATACACACACACGTATACACACACACGTACACACGCACGTACACACACACACACACACACACACACACACACACACACACACACACACACAGACAAAATAGTAAAAACATGTTGTGGGGACCCTAATTCGTGCTTCTTTACTGGAAACTCACCATCGAATTTTTGGCACGGTTACATTACCTTCCTTACCTACGGTATGACGGGAGTTAAAAATTATGATATTTTATATAGTATCAGTTTGCCATGACATTTATGCCTTCATTGAATATATTTTAACGCTTACTAGACGCTAGACGTATAATTTGTTTTTGATTATTTTGAACTGCCAAAGAATTAAAATTATATATGCAACAAGAGTGTAAAGACAAGCTAAATGACATGAGGTCAAGAATTATTGGACGAATGTCATAAAGATAAAGCTTGTTTACACATGTATTGCATACAAGATTTTTTATACGACCTTAAATAACATTTCTGAAACAAATTAGAAATTTAACAGACGAGCAAGCGACAATTTACCCACCAAATACCGAGTTCACATTTAAGGGATAACATCATCTGAAGTTGAATACTGCAGTACTCAGTCATTATTAGCAACATGAACGTACAGAAAAAACTTAATTTAGGTAAATCAACTTAAATGCCACGCGTGTATTGATGGTGGTAGCTTTGTAATTTGTAAGGTAAATAAAATACAAAAATCGTTCACATTATGCACTGTTTGGAGTGTGTAAAGTACCAACTTTACACATCGGAGTAAAAAATATTTGTATTTAAGAGGAATGACTAGGGTTATCCATACCTACTGTTAACATTTAAAAAAAAATCAATATTAGATGAACATAGTTCTGATATGAGCATGCATTTAAAAAAAGTATTATTGAAATCTATTAGTATTTGACTTTGTTTCAATAGGGAAAACGAGAAATATCGTTTTCCCCATAACATTAAAGTGGCAAAAAGATTGCGGAAGAATTTCCAGGGAGGAGATGGCTATTTCTAGCACAAATCGTGCTATTAGGCGTTAGGCCACTGATTGAAACTATATCAATTTTCAGAAAACCATTTGTCCCAGGTTTTCTTAAATTTAATTATAATTAATTATAAAATTATCAATGTGTATTCGTAATAGTAGAATTGAATGCCAAATTTAGAAAATCGCTATTCGCCTGTTTTTCTATATAAGTGTATAAAATTTGCTAGGAATACTTTTCAATGCTTTGTCTGCAATAGACAAAATTTAAAAGCTATAATTCAATGTACAGTGTAGTGTTCAGCACTACCACTAGGTGGCAGTAGTTGTCAGTGTTTAAATATATTACTTATAAATCTTACTTGAATCCCCACTGCGGGGCAAGTAAGGTGTGCAAGGGGACGGCTAGTAGGTTGGGCTTGTGGCTATTTAGAAGGGGTTTCAATTTCAATATCCCACAGCAGTACAGTTTGTAACAAAATAATTGTATAAAAGTGGAGAGAAGAGTAGATTATTACTCGTAGTTGATTCTCGACAAGATCATTTCAATTTTTATGTTTTTCTCAGCTATTATAGATCTGTTATTTAACTTTCGAAGAATAAAAATGTTTATACATACTTTAAAAATCTGATGTGGCCAACACATAACCTCTCGCCAGATATTTTACCTGGTTGTACGCATAAAACGAAAAATATTTTTAATACAAATACATATATTCATGTCTCACTACAAAATAATTCTCACATATATTTGCAAAATCTATGGGATATTTTAAAATAAATTGTGTACAATACTTACATTTTCTTTATATTCAATATCCTGAAATTTTCTTTTTCTACTTTCCTTTTCTTTTTCTTTATATTCGTCAATTTTTCGCAAATTCCTTTTATATTCTTTTTTACGTATATCTTTTGCGTTGTTGACTTTTTTTTATTTTCATAATCTTCATAATAATATACAAATATTTTTGACAGAGGCATACAAATATTTTTGACAGTGACATTTATATGTCAATTACAAACATTTGAATTTCTTGCCTTGTAGTAGTTTGATCTGAGATTTTTTACATCAAATTATTTTATATGCCTTTCTTTATCTCTAAATCTATAGAAGATATAATAATGAATTTATATTTATCGAATAAAGAATTTAACGTTCTTTAATATAAGTATTTACATAAATTTTCGATAAATAATATTTAGACGATTTTTTTTCTTGTAACTACTACTTCCGGTTGTCCAATTGTTACCAAAACTGACTGGACTCTTCCCATTATTGTTGGATTGAGGAATCCGTAGTTAAAAATGTCTTAAGTCTCATAGTATTTGAGATATAGTGAATCCAACATCCACACACACACACACACACACACACATCCACACACACACACACACACACACACATACGGACATCATCGTAAAAATGTTATAATCGGATACTAGGGACCTTAAAACGTGCTTATTCATTAAAATCTGGATATGCGATTTTTAGCATGAATACAATACCTCTCTTAGCGAGAGGTAAAAATTGAAACTTAGTAGCTCTCCCATATATAATTGTGCTTGATAATAAAAAATAGTAGAAAATAATGATATTATGAAATAAATTCAGTTCATGGATTATAAATATTTATTACATATAAATATATAATTCATGCAATATAATTTGATTCTTACAAATAAAATGATTTTTGCTCTATTTAAATTACAAGATATTTTTGGTTATTTGTAATTTTACAATTTGTAAGTTTACTGTTGTATACGAGTATTTACAGCAAGTCTATTTGTAAGAATGTTACGCACCTGTGGTACAAAAAAGCTAGTAATTAAATTATTCAACAAATACAGCCTTACAGGATTTATAGCATTGTTTAATTTATTTATTTAATTTTGATTATTCAACAGCACATAATATCCCAATTACAGAATAACACTGGATTTCAAAGACATTATACAAAATATAGTAGTTAATAAACATAATAAACAAATAAAACTAAAATTAAAAATATATTAAAAAAGCGTTTACAGGACAAATACTTTATATAACGTATAACAAGGTTAGTTAGTAGAAAAGGTTACCTACTTAATATGTAAAACTATAAAAAACTTGTAAAACGTCCCCATGTATTTATTTAGAAAATACAATTATTTTTAGGGTTAACTAGTTTTTTAAGATAACCAGTATAGCAAATTTTTAATTGTTTATTTTATTTAATTTCAGTAGCTTCCTCTATGTAGCTTATACCTTCAATCTACTAACTCATGCAGGCAATAAACAATACATATAAAAATTTTCTTCCATATTTTCACTCTAGAAAACATCGTCTCAGTCTTCAATTCACTAGGTGATGTACAAACAGCTAATACACATTTATTGCGCCTTGTTGTTCTTAAATGGTCCTGAATTTGATAATACCAGCTGTGGTGTTTATTAATACAAAGTATATTGGATTTAATTGATGAAACATGGGAAATATCGTTCTCATATAACAAATTTTTGACTAATGTTACCCAACTAGTAGTTGGTAACACTTTCCTACAATTCATCCACCACTCTGACCTGGTTAAAGATACGATAACGCGGTTTAAAAATATGAATTTAACATGAAATTCTCCTTCATGCCATGTATTACTCGATTTTTGCCGATGAGCGGTTCGCGAGTTACTAACAACTTAAACTTATATGAAATTACTCTGAAATTATAAACATCTGCAAATCTGCTTAGTTTTCATTATTTCATATCAAATTTCGACACGATTAAATATAAACAATATTACGAATTTAATACGTGTCGAAATTTCAGATGAAAAAATTAGATCTAAACCAATTTTTTAGTTGTTAGTAACTCGCGAACTGCTCATCGTCAGTAATCGTGTAATACATGACACGATGGAGAATTTCATGCTGAATTTTCAAACCGAGGTATCATATCTATAACCGGGTCAGAATGGTGGATGAATTTGTAGGAAGACGTTTACAAAAATTATTCAAAAATCATCGATAATTTACTTCTTTCGTTGCCACGACGAATGTAAACTATTATAAATAGTAAAACCTATAATAGTGTATTAAATACCACATATTGTTTATTTTTGAGTAATTTAAATTTCTTTCATAAATTGTTATTCTGGTTTCCAATTTTTGAACATAACGCTTTGTGATTTCATCCAAGGTAAAAATGTAAGAACCCTTTTATGCACAAAAAATTTTAATTTTAAAAGTTTTAATTTTTTTAAAGTTTTAATTTTTTATTCTTGTAAAATTTTGATATGGGCAACTGCTCTCGAGAAAATAGGCAAAACCTGAAAAAACGTATTTTTTGGTTCTTTGATGCAAGTTGGCACCGAGCCTCCGCAAGGTCGAAAACTTGAATTTGTCATCCACGTCCCGACCTAAACAACATATTAAATCCTTTCTACCCCGCATTTGTAGGGTAAAAACCTTCCTTGACTGGACTATAATAATACTTGAGATGAAAGTAAGTGTTACTCTGTATGAATATATATATATATATATATACATATATTGTAATGTGCAGTGCCCGCCATCGCCGCCACTGTTACCGCCTCTGTCCCCGTCGGTGTCGCCGCCGCTGTCGCAGGGACGAGCGAGTGTCTATTGTTAGCGATGACGCAAGCGACTGGTCGGAGCCTGCTTAATTACGCGGTTGATGTAACCTATTGTGTTTTATCTAGAAGTGTTTCAGTGAGTTCTGGAATTTTTCGGCTAGGGTATATAAGCACCGTTAACGAAGGCACTGAACAGTCTGATATAAATAAGCGTTGCGTGTTAAACGGTTGGTGATATAAACGGATAGTAGACAAGTGGTGAATATAAATAAATACAGTTGTATAAATAAATACGTGATCTATATATTGTTTAAATAAATAATCTTAGTGTTTAAGTGTTTTATAATATTCTTAGTCTTATTTAGTGATAATATTTGTTTAATCTTAGTGGTCGTTATATTTATCATCTTTTAATTATATTTAATATCTATTTATTGTTATAATAAACTTTTATTTTATTTAATAATAATTGTCTAATATTTACACTTCACCCAGATAAATAAAAACGTTAATATTGGTGTCAGGTGTGGGGTTAATAAACTGTGAAGTGTAATTAAAAATTAATAATATGGCGACTACACAATTAAAATTAAATGAATTAAAAGTAAGTGATCTCAAGACAGAGCTGGAAGAACGAGACTTGGATACAACAGGAAAGAAGTCAGTTCTTCAAGAGAGACTGAGGGAAGCATTAATCGACGCTGGTGAAAATCCTGAGGATTACTTCTTCGAAATTCAGTGTGACATTCGTAAACTTGTAGAACAAAAATTTGAGGAAAGTTCTAGAAAATCTGAAGAAAGTTCTAAAACATTAAAAGAAGATTTAAAACAGGAAATAGCCGAAAATTCTATAATATTAAAACAGGAAATAGCAGAAAATTCTAGAACATTAGAACATAAATTAACAGAAAATTCCACAACATTAAAAGATGAATTAATGGAACATTCTAGAACATTAGAAGTAAAATTAATGGAAAGTTCTAGAAAAGCAGAAGAAAATTCTAGAATATTAGAACAAAAATTAGAAGAAAATTCTAGAACATTAAAAGAAGAATTATCGGAGCAGTCTAAAACATTGAAACAAAAACTAGAGGAAAACTCTAGAATTTTAGAACAAAACTTAGAAGAAAATTCTAGCAGTTTAGAACAGAAATTGAGGAGAATTCTAGAAAAACTGAAGAAGACTTGAAGAATTTAAAAGTTGACTATGACAAGAAGATCGAAGAATTACGAGAAAAATTCACTGAAATTACATCGTCGTCAGTGTCGAATTCCGATGTAACAAAGGCAAGTGTAAGAGAGGAGAAGACGGTAGTAAAACCAGATAGTACTACAACAATGCACATTAAAACGCCGGAATTTGATGGAAAGTCTTCATGGCCGAACTATTTAAAACAATTTGAAGCGGCTGCGAAAGCACATAACTGGACGTCTATAGAGAAGGCTACAGCGTTGACTGTTTCATTGCGTGGGGAAGCCATCGACATCCTACAAACGCTGAAGGAAGAAGAACAAGAGGACTACGACCAACTAGTCAAGCGGTTGGACATGCGGTATGGCAATGCGCACCTGGAGCAGGTGTACCAGACGCAACTGAGGAACCGCTATCAGAGTTCTAAAGAAAGCCTTCAAGAATTTGAAGTCGACGTAACTCGTTTGTTCGTCTCGCACATCCTGCCGCTCCTGACAGCGTTTTGGAGTGCTTGGCTGTTCAAGCATTTATCTACGGTGTACGAGACAGCGAAACACAGCAAGCATTGCGATTGGCCCGCCGAAAAACATTAATTGACGCGCTCTCATATGCACTAGAACATGAAGCTGCCAAACAAGCTTCACGTAATCAATCTCGAGTGCGAAATATTGATGCCGAGAGAAAAGAAGACACGGAAGACCTAGAAGAGAAAATGCGACGAATTGTAAATGAAGTGTTTGCCGGAAGAAAGAAACTCCTCTGTTGGTATTGCGGTAAAGAGGGTCATCCGCAGAGACTTTGCAGAAAAATGCAAAGAGAGACAGAATCGGTAAAAGAAGAAAAGGAGTCGGAAAACTAAGTCGGGTTGATGCGAAGAGGCAATCGTCGACCCGTAATCTAGTATCCCCACAATCCATAAGTTATGTCGCATCCCTTCATCATCAAGCCAGCAGCATCTACGTGAATGGTTTTGTTAATGGAAGGTTACTGAAAATGTTACTAGATACGAATGCGACAAAAACTATAATTAGATCCGATTTAGTAAAGAACACAGACAAGACGCATCTTCAACCAACCAAGTGGAGATTACGCACAGCGACGGGAGAACAAGCTACCACATTAGGAGAAATAGATATGACCATCACTTTTGGAAATACATCCTTTAAACACCGTGCGCTGGTAGCTGACGTTGAAGATGAATTAATACTCGGTATGGACGTAATGAAAAAGCACGGTTTCAAACTTGACCTGAAGAATGGAGTTATGATGGTCAATGAAGAAGAACTTGTTTTAAACCCACGAGAAGACAAGGCTGTGCGCGTACTAATGGCCGAAGATGTTACCCTTCCAGAACGAAGTGAATCTATCGTGCAAGCACAATTAGATGGTAGTTTCTGTGAGGGGAATATTGTTATGCTTGAGCCCAAGAATGATGATGTGAAGACTGGTACTGGAGATGTTGTAGGAAAATCACTGATCAAAGCCAGTCAAGTAATACCAGTTCGAATAATGAACGTTAATTGTTATCCAGTTGTTCTTCAGATAGGAACAATTGTAGGAGAATGCTTGGCAGTATCCTCGATTATTCGAACGGTTAAGGCCAAAGGAAACATATCTCAGGAAATTCCGGACACGTTAATTAATCAATTATCGACATCCTTCCAAGAACTGACCGCCGACCAGAGAACCAAGGCAAAAAAATTAATTGGAAGATTTCAAGATGTGTTTCAATTTGACAAGAAGACCAACTAATGTGGTTCACCATAAGATAGATACCGGCGACGCAAGACCCATCCGCCAACCAGCAAGAAGACTACCATTGGCGAAGCGTGAGGAAGCGGAAAGAATTATTGAAGACATGAAAAAGGAAAGTGTGATCGAACCTTCAAGCAGTCCGTGGGCTTCACCAGTGGTGTTAGTAAAGAAGAAAGATGGCTTTACACGATTTTGCGTCGATTACCGTCAACTTAACAACGTCACCAAGAACGATAGCTACCCGCTACCTCGAATAGACGATACACATTGACACTTTGGCTGGCTCGAAGATCTCCACTCTGGATCCAAAGAGCGGATACTGGCAAGTCGACTTGGATCCAAAAGATGAGGAAAAGCCAGCCTTCACAATTGGTACCGGACTGTGGCAATTTACTGTAATGCCATTTGGGCTCTGCAATGCCCCTGCAACGTTTGAACGACTCATGGAGACCGTATTGGCTGGGCTATCATGGAAGACCTGTTTAGTCTATCTCGATGACATTATAGTGGTAGGTAAAACATTCGAGGACCACATGAAGAATTTGGAAGAGGTTTTCCAGAGATTGCGGAAGGCTAACCTGAAGCTCAGCCCCAAGAAGTGAACCTGTTTCAAAAGGAAGTTCATTACCTTGGACACGTGGTTTCAGATAAGGGTATTGCAGTTGACCCGGAAAAGATAAAGGCTGTGAGAGATTGGCCAGCGCCTAGAGACAAACACGAACTTAGAAATTTTCTTGGTTTGTGTACTTATTATCGGCGATATGTACCTGGATTTGCCAACATAGCCAAGCCACTGACAAAGCTTACTGAAGAAGGTCGAAGATTTATCTGGGAAATGGACTGCAAAGTTGCGTTCAAAGAACTTAAACATGCTTTGACAAGCGCACCTGTCCTGAGTTATCCGTTACCTGAAGGGGAATTCATACTAGACACAGATGCAAGCAACGTGGGAATTGGTGGCATTCTTTCCCAGATACAGGACGGGCATGAGAAGGTTATTGCCTATTTTAGTAAGACTTTGTCAAAACCAGAGAGGAATTATTGTGTTACTAGAAAAGAACTCTTGGCAGTCGTGAAATCCGTGGAACATTTCTACAAATATTTGTACGGAAGGAAATTTTTGATTAGAACTGACCATGCTGCATTAAAATGGCTGCTTCAATTCAAGAATCCTGAAGGTCAGGTGGCTAGATGGATTGAAAGACTACAGGAATACGATTTCAAAATCGACTAGAAGAGAAATTTTCCATCGTCGCCAGAACAACAGTAGTCGACGATAATTGGCAGCCCGATGGACTACGCGAAGATCAAGAAAAAGACCCAACTTTGAAAATTATACTCGAATGGAAAGCAGAGGAGAGCAAACCAGTATGGGAAGATGTTGCATCGCACTCACCGAGTGTAAAATCGTACTGGGCGCAATGGGACTCCATGGTGATTGAGGATGGCATGTTAAAGCGTGTGGTAGAAAATGCTGATGGAACTGAGAAGAGAACTCAGTTAGTTATTCCTAAGAGTAGAGTACCAGACGTGTTGAAAGAGATCCATGACGGATCTGGAGGCCATTTCGGAGTCATCAAAACGCTAGAAAGATTGCGCCAGCGGGTTTACTGGGTTAACTTCACGGAAGATGTTAAAGATTGGTGCAAGAAATGTGTGTTGGTTTGCGCTGGCAGTAACGGTCCGCATAAACGACGAAATGCTCCAATGCGTCAATACAACGTTGGCAGTCCATTTGAGCGTATTGCGATTGATGTGGCTGGACCATTCCCACAAAGTGACAAAGGAAATAAATACATCGTGGTTGTTATAGACTACTTCACCAAGTGGGTTGAAGCGTATCCATTATCCAACCAGGAAGCCACCACGGTCGCTGAAACTTTAGTTAAGGAATGTATATGCCGATTCGGAGTACCGCGTGAACTCCATTCCGACCAGGGAAGAAATTTTGAGTCTGCCGTTTTCCAAAATGTCTGTAAGATATTAGGAATTAATAAAACTAGAACAACTGCATTACATCCGCAGTCTGATGGCATGGTTGAACGAATGAACAGAACGATCAACCGATATTTGTCGAAGGTAGTCTCCAACCACCAAAGAGACTGGGACCGACACCTCCATCTGTTCTTGTTGGCTTATTGTTCATCCGTGCATGAAACAACAGGGCAAACTCCTGCGAACATCTTATTCGGGCGCGAGTTGCGCTTACCATGTGACTTGGTGTTCGGCAGTAAACCTGGGGAAGATCTGGCCGGGGAAAATTACGTTACGGACTTACGGAGAAGAATGGATGACATTCATGAACAAGTCCGTACGAACATTCAAGCTGCCAGCGACCGAATGAAGGACCGGTATGACATCAAGGCCGAAAAGGGTGGATACCAACGTGGAGATTTAGTGTGGCTTTACAACCCACAAAGACGTCGTGGTTTATCACCAAAGCTGCAAAAGAATTGGGAAGGCCCCTATGAGGTAGTCAAAAAGGATAAACTACGTGGTATACAGAATTAAGAAACAACCTAGCGGGAAGCCAAGAGTAGTACACTTTATTAGGCTAGCCCCTTTCGCCGGAGACAACCACGAAGACCATAATGGAACCAACTTTTGAAGACTTCATGGAGAACTATTCCTTGGGCCGCAAGGCGCGGTTCGGCGTGACGAAAGAAGAACACCGAGATCTATTCACCATGTCTTCAGATTATTCCCTCGGTCACTGCGTATCAGAAGACTTAAAGATGTCCCGTGGCATAGCTTCAGCGTTTAAGGCGAAATTTGGGCGACAACTAGAACTGACCAACCAGCGCCCAACTGTTGGAAAGACGCTGCACCTGAGGGATAGCAATGCAGACTATCAGCGGTACATCTATTACCTGGTTACAAAACCACGCTCGTACCAGAAGCCGTCGTACCGCAACCTGTGGAACTCGCTGTGCGATTTGAGGGATCATCTGCTTGAGAATGACATTTTGAAGCTAGCCATACCGAAGTTAGGCTATGGTCTAGATGGTTTAGATTGGAGGATTGTTAGACATGATAGAAATCCTCTTCCGTTTTACCGGTGTTGAAATTCTCGTTTGCAGCTTTAACCCTAACGGACATAAAGAAGAAGTCGAGCGGATCATCGACTGTCATTTATTCAAAACTTCGAAATGCACCAAGGGTAATGCATGCAGATTTCGTCATCACGAACTGTTCCTGGACGAAACAGTCTTAAGGAGGGGGCAGTGTAATGTGCAGTGCCCGCCGTCGCCGCCACTGTTACCGCCTTTGTCCCCGTCAGTGCCGCCGC
Source organism: Harpalus rubripes (assembly GCA_963082715.1). Classification (NCBI taxonomy): domain Eukaryota; kingdom Metazoa; phylum Arthropoda; class Insecta; order Coleoptera; family Carabidae; genus Harpalus; species Harpalus rubripes. The sequence continues at coordinate 51,938,971 of OY720450.1, read as the reverse complement.
CGCTGTCGCAGGGACGAGCGAGTGTCTATTGTTAGCGATGACGCAAGCGACTGGTCGGAGCCTGCTTAATTACGCGGTTGATGTAACCTATTGTGTTTTATCTAGAAGTGTTCCAGTGAGTTCTGGAATTTTTCGGCTAGGGTATATAAGCACCGTTAGCGAAGGCACTGAACAGTCTGATATAAATAAGCGTTGCGTGTTAAACGATTGGTGATATAAACGGATAGTAGACAAGTGGCGAATATAAATAAATACAGTTGTATAAATAAATAAGTGATCTATATATTGTTTAAATAAATAATCTTAGTGTTATATATATATATATATATATATATATATATATATATATATATATATATATATATATATATATATTAACAAAATTCAATACTCTTTCATTAACAAAAATTAGAAAAAATGAGTGTTATTTTATACTTACCTATTGTATTCTTGTAAATTCGTACGCGATTTTTTGTCTGGCAGGCAAATTATTCTTGATTTATTTCCTTTCCGATTGACCATTATTATAAAATTATTTTATTTAAAATGTATACAGAATAGACAAGCAAGTGAATATTTTTCAAAGCACTGAATACAAGGCTTGGTTTATCGTTGATATTAATAAATTCCACTTGTGGCGCTAGTTAGCAGTAGTAACTTTATCATAGAAAAGGGGTTTTATTTAACCAATGAAACAGACACTAATTATAAAGAAAAATGTATATATTTTTTTTTCGAAAGATAAAAGTCTGTACTAGGTCTGGATAGTAACAATTTTTTTTATTTTCATTGTGTAAATTTCGTGGCCCTGACAAGAACATATTTTTGCTTTATTTAGTATGGGTGGGTATTCCTCTTCAGTATAATATTTGTATATTAAATAATATTTACATGAACAGTTAACTTAATGGATACTACTTACTACACATGTCTTCGTATATCTTCTTATTATTATTATTAGGTACTATCAATACTACGTTTGCAACTCTGATGTATTGTTGGTAACTGACCGAACACCGTCCGGATATTGATATTTTCACTTCACTCTTATTACTACTAGCACTCGATGTAGCATGTAGCTGTTGTTGTTGTACTCACTATCACTAATGTTCTACATTAGTTGCAAATGTTGTATCGGGTAGCAAATCTGGTTCTATGGGTTTTTCACCAAAATTATTTTTAGTTAATAATATTTTCATCTGGCTAGTATTGCGTCTAACTATTTTATTATTTTTCTCTTTTCTCACTCAATAGGATCTAGGTTCTTTACTTTCTCTATAAATATAGCTTTATCCCAAATTTTATCTATAGAACTATTTTATCACCCTTCTTGTAACTTACTGTGTCCTTTCTACTTCTTTTGTCATACTTGATTTTTACTCGTTTTTTCTCTTTATATAAATAATTATAGATATATTTTTGTATTTTAGGCTCTAAATTATTTGTTGTTATAGGGAGATCAGTTCTAAGCTCTCTACTTTGTAAAATTTGGCAGGTGACGCATTTAAATTAATAATAGTTAATAATTATTGAATCCTAATAATAGGTCGCGATAATCGCTCTTTTCTTCAAAGCTCTTGTGTAAAATCTGTTTCCCTAAACGTACAGCTTTTTCAGCTAACTCGTTACTTTGATAATGATGGGGAGTACCTACACGTAAAAAATGATATATATATATATATATATATATATATATATATATATATATATATATATATATATATATATATATATATATTTACTTCGATAATAATTTTGACATTTGACTGATATAAAGGGTAAATTGTCTGCTATGATAATTTGGGGGTATCCGAGTTTAGTAAAAATATTTTGCATCGCATCTTCTGATGTTTTTCTTGCTAATTTATGCATTACTATCCAATGCGAAAAATGATATATTATACAACTAAATAAGATCTTGCAGCAAATTCTAGAATATCGACCCCAATTTTATTAAATCTTAACTTAGGCACTTTGTGTAGTAATAATGGCTCTTTATAATTATTGGGCATATACTTCTCACAAATTCTGCATGTTTTAACAAATTTAGCTATATTGTTAGCTATATTGTGCCAAAAAAAAAAAAATGTTACGTGTCTTTTTTATAGTTTTACTTATACCTGTATGGCTTTTGTGTAAGATGGTCATCATAGGTACTTTAATTTTGTCTGGTACTACTATTTTGTCTTCAAGGAAAATTATACCGCTTTCTACAAATATATTATTTCTTAAATTACAAAATGGTTGTGTAGGTGGTGATATTAAACTTTTTTTTGGCCATTCTTTATAGTAATAATCACTAACTTTACATAATATTGTGTCTGTAGCTGTCTCTTTTCTAAAAAGATTTCTTTTTTCAGTACTTAAGGGTAAATATTTGGAGACTGAATGAATCATTTCTAACATATCTGAATCATAGTTGTTAGTTTTCAAACTAGATCTAGATAACATGTTTACAAAATGTATGTATTTACCGGGTATATAATAAATGTTGTCATACTCTTGGAACATACAACTACCAAGATCGTTCTTTGAAGCATCACATTGTATAATAGTTTTCCGATTTGGGTCAAAAGGTGCTAAAACTGGAGCTTCAGTAATCATTAACTTGAGACTATCAAAGGTTTGATGGTGCTTGGGTAACCATTGCCATTCGACATCGCACAGGGTTTGCATATGATCTGCCGTATTTGCAGGGACGTAACTAGGATTATTTTCTGGGTGGGCCAAAGGTGGGCCAATGAAAAATATGAGTGGGCCATACAGGCCCGTAGCCAGGAACCATCAATAGATGGGGCTATAATTTTTTCAGAGAGGGCGGAAAATTAATAAAAATAGTATAAATTTTTAGTAGTATATATATATGTATATATATATATATATATATATATATATATATATATATATATATATATATATATATATATATATATATATATATATATATATATATATAGTATTTATTCAAAACAAAAATAATATACAAAAAAAAAAATATTTAAGTGTCTACATAATAAAATATAAATATATTATCTTAAATTTTAACACTAAAATAATTGTAATTTTCTATTATTTAAAGCATTAAATTTTAATAAAACTTTTTGTAAATCAACATTTTTCGTGCGAGATCCTTCAAATGCAAGAAATGTTAAATTTGCTAAGCGTTGATGCGTCATTGATAATCTTTGCGGTCGATTTATTCTGGTTAACACAGAAAATGTTGATTTGCAAAGAGCTGTACTGCAGCCGAAAGTTCTAGCTGTTGCTAACATTTTATATGAATTTTCATATGCTATTCTTTGTTTGTAAATTTCTTCAAAAGTTTTAGAATTGTCGATCTTCTTCAGATATGCTCGAACTACATAAATCATTTATATACAAAAAAAATCGTAACATTTTTCGTGATTTTTATGTTAATTATATAAAAAAAAAACTATTTTATCCGGGTCCATACTAAAATTAATAGCTGATAGTACAAGCCTTGTTTTAACTAAAACGCTGTTTTAAAAATTTCAAATTTCATTATTTAATAATAATGACAAATAATATCAATTTTAACAAAATATGATTTTAAAGCAGAACATATATTCAAATAAATATTTTTTTAAAAAAAATCGTTCTTTAAACATAAAGGTAAAATTAAATATTGAAATTTGAATTTGACATTTCTTGAGATTCTAAGTTCATTAATATTTTAATAATACGATCTTTGAACTGCAAAACTTGTTCTAAGGTAGAGGAATAAAAAATAACAGTATTTAGTGCTTCATAATAATATTATTAAAACTGCAAATGATTAATTATCACCGAAAATAATGATGCATACTGGTAGCCTTAGCCTCTAGTGAGAAATGCTCGAACTAGACTAAACATATCTCTATCTCTAGTTGTCTCTTTCTGGCCAGCCGTAATCAAACCATTCATTGGGAAGGGATAGGGAATGATTTGTCTACTTATGTTTGGTCGTTGGTCCCAAACTCTTTCACGATAATCGACAATGTAGGTACTTAAATATCAATAATACAAACAATTTAGTTAAGATATTTTTAAGATTTTTCTAGGTGGGGCTTGGTCAGTTCGTAGGTGGGGCTCAGCCCCATCTGGCCACCCCCTGACTACGGGCCTGGGGCCATACTTACGAGTATATCATAAGAACACAGTATTACAGTAAAAATAAATTACTTATTACCATAATATATGGATAGCAGTATAAAAGCGGTAAAACAAAATATACAAAAATGACAAATAGGTACTTCTAAGTAATAATTTTTAATAACAACTAAAATTTGAAAATAGATATTTCACTGAAAATTGGAATTGTTAAAGAAATAACTACTAATTTAAGGTTCCCGGAAAATATAATTCATAAATAAATTATAAAATCTATAAATAATGGCCCTACTATAGTTTTATTTCAATTTTACATTAATTTTCGTACAATTTTATTGCGTTGGAAAGTAAATGATATTCTGCTGCTAGCATATCAATTTGTGTAACGCTTAGCAGAAGGAAACTAAAACTAATTTTAAATGTGCTTTACAAAAATTATCTCCTTTACTTTTGACATATTAATATTATTATTTCATGCTTAGGAAATCCAGAATCGCTTATATAAATAAATACATACTATAATTCAACAATTCAAAATATCATACCAATCTTTATTGAAATGTCGTAATCGATTTCCAAATTTTGGTTTTAGATACAAATCTCTCGTTGTATTAATTCGTCATTGTCTAGAGCAAAAACCCATTTTTTATATAATATTATTTTATTTTAATGTTGGTAAATGTAATAAAGAATTATCAATTTACTATATTCCATATAAATTTTGTTGTAAACGCTAATTAAACATAGTTTAATTTTTGTAAAACGAAATATGATTTCAGTTTTGTGAATTCATCAGAAAGAGTTGGTATTATATCTGTTATTAGTCCAAATACTTTTCTTATAATGCATAGTACAAAAATCTGGCGTGGCCAGTATGGTATCATCCGCCAAATTAATAAACTACATATTCATCAACATTCATCTCAATTCGGTAAGAAAGTTGTTAAATCTTAGCAACACTGCTGAAATTTCTAATCAATGTCAATAGAAACAAATGTAACATGTCATGTTTTATTCACTGTTGGTAATTATTATTGGTTACTTGCTATAGCAGTGTTGCTACGAAATAGAAACATTGCTACAGAATTGGGGCGATAGCTTGAAAAATTAAAAATTTTCTCCACGGACAGACATACTACCTATCTATCTTATTTTTTGGCAGTAGGCTCACATACAATTTCAAATGTTTATTATGCAATATGTACGTTTTACATCCACACAAATTGTATTTATTGTTACACGTTCTAAAATAATTATCTCTTTTATAATATAAACTAAATATCTTTAAAAAATTTGGGTGGGCCAGCAGGTGGGCCAACACATCAATGAGGTGGGCCGTGGCCTACCCGGGACCCCCATAGTTACGTCCCTGCGTATTTTGTATGTACCGTCTAATATAATTAAATGACCCTATTATTTTCTGTAATTCTATTTTATTCGTTGGACTATCTAACTTACATAAAGCCTCAACACGATCAGGGTCTATCTCCATTCCTTTCTCTGATAAAATTTTACTTAAAAATTTAACTTGATTTTGGCAATATTGTAGTTTATCTTTGTTAAATGTTGCATTAACTCATCAATTTGTAATTGGTGATAGCCTTCAGAGGGATCAAAAACAGTAAAATACTTTTTGTTTCTATACATATTTCTTCAATTTTCTTATTTATTCTCGGTCTTCGCTCTATCTGTTTGTTTAAGTGTACTGGGTCTAAACACAGTCTTAACTTTCCCGAAGCTTTTTCCACAATTACTATTCTATTTATACTTGCGCGGATCTATTTTCTCAATTTCTATCGCTTTTCTTTTGACTAACCTATCTAGTTCGTTTTTTAATGCGTCTCATATGGCCAACGGTATCTTACTGGGTGGATGACTTACTGTTTCAAAATTTTCATGTGTCGTAATTTCACATTTTCCGGGAAATTTACCTGAGTCCGTGAATATTTCTATGTTTTCATTAATAAACTTATATATATATATATATATATATATATATATATATATATATATATATATATATATATATATATATATATATTTATATTTTCAACTTTTGAATTATTTATTCTTTTTACTAAATTTAGACGTAAACACGCTTGTCCTCCTATTAGAACCTGATTTGCACCCTCCACAATTACAAAATCTACATAAATTTCCATATTTTTAAATTTACAATATAAATTTACAACACTACTGGGTTTTGCTGCACTACCTGTTTGCCTAACTTTAAACTGAATATTAATATTCTCAAATTTACACCACAGGACCACAGGAGAGAAGTACATTTTTTCCCTCGTCGTATTGTAGCCCTCGCCTACGTGCTACAAATTTACTACGCGTGAAAAAATCATACACTTCTCTCCATTAATGTATAATATACTATTATAAACGTTGATTTTAATTTTTGTTTAATATCCAGTTAAAGATAGAGGGCCATGGAAACTAATTAATTTTGAAAATGTTTTGTTCTGTGTTTAGGAGTGTGAAGTAAATCATATTCCTAAATACTCGAATGAAAATCATTCCGTCATATCTTACTGCCAATAAGATAGTGAGATTTTTGTGAATAACCACTAATGACAATGACAGGCTGTGATTCTGACTTGACGACTAAAGTTCGACCAATGATAGTTATTATTTATTGTCCCAAATATTTCATTTTGTCAATTTACACATACATATAATCATATTTTATTGAAAATTTTATAGAATATTTTATTATCTACACATACTTACATACATACATTATATTAGGTAAAGATATCCAGAATGTGACAGCCATCGTGTATGGAGTTGTATTGGGGGTTGCCATTCCATTCGCTTTACCTAATCCAAATGGCTGCCTAAATTGTGGACTAACTTGTCCGCTGGCGGGTGGAGGAAGTTATACCTATGAAGCAATAATGTCCGTCGAAAAGAAATATCCTAAGGTAAGTTTCCTTGTAATTTACAGATATCTAACTTCTTTTTAACCATATTTTTTTATGGGCTATAAAGAACACTTGCTTTTTGGACGAAAGAAGGCATATTCTCAACATATTATATCACATACCAGTGGCTAGGTATATTAGATAATTACGAAACGCCTCCAATTCTCAGTAATTAAAACATATCATGAAAGCTATTTTTTATAATATTCAGAAGGTACTTTATTTATTTGACTAGTCTCTGTCCTGGCTTTTCAGTTTTTCTTCATTCTAAATTTTTGTTTTCAAACTTGTATAACTTTATATATAAAAAAGCAAAGCAAGAGGTTATCCGTGAAACTAGTTTTTTTTTTCTAGTTCTAGAATATTTAGACAAATTATCAGGAATATATATATATATATGTATATATATATATATATATAATACCCAATAAAAACATATCTTAATTATTAAAAAGAAAATATGTACCACACAATCTTTTTGAGCAATTATAATGATTGTGATAATGTATTATTGTCAGTAATAAATTTAAAAATAAATTTTCGTTTTAATTTTTATATTTTTCATAATTTTTTATGATTAATTAGTTTTCTGAACATAAAATAAATTATTTATACTTTCATAGTTTACCTACATGTTGTTTTCCTTAATTGACAATATGTATATGTAAGTGGCTCTTGAAAGTTCAATAATAATATCTCGCCTTATATCTATGCCTCATCTACACGTTCGCCGAGGTTAGGCGAATGAAAGCCAACGCCGAATTTACACCAACGTGTGGAAAGGCTTTTTGTCTAACTTCGCAGTGACTCGCATTGGCCACTCGCCTTTTGCCGACGCTCGTCTCAGTGTCGGTTTTTGGAGCACGAGTCAAAGAAACGAGAAATGTTTTGACACTGACCTAATGGTCTGCGCCAAATACTCACCAACGTGTAAACACAAAATAGTTGCACCGACTAGCCTTGCTTTGCCTCGCCTGCAATTGTTTATATTGGTTTATTGGCGTTGGTTGGCCCAACGTGTAGATGAGGCTTTGCGACGTAAGGTGCAAGTTGGAAAACGACGTAACTCGAATTCTGTATCTACAATAAATGTGGAAATACATATATTCGTAATTTTGTTTTAGCTGTTAAATAAATTTACTTGTTTTATTTAACATTTTTAATTGATTTTATACATTTTTTGCCCTAGCAAAAACCAACGTAAAATTGAAAACTATATACATACATAAGGCAAGGTATTACCTACTATACATTTTTACGTCTAACGAATCATTCGTTTCTCTGTCTATATAATTTTAAGTAAAGAGTATAGGGTATAATTTCATACGTTTTTATAAATCAGAAGTTAAAATGCCGAATTAAGCATAATGGTCTACCAAGATTAAAAAAAAAAAATAATACCGGCGACCTATTGTTATTTTTATTCATTCAAAACACTTTGACCGTTAGTAAAAATAACTGATTAAGGGTGATTAACGAACAATAGATTAGCATTGTTTTTGCTTTGTCAATCGATTCTGGATAATTTTGGAGAAAAATATTTCAAATTAAAGATGCCTTCAATTAATTAAATATTTGGCATATGATTTACCTATATACGATATTTTCAATTTAATTTAAGGAATACTTTAAATTTTGTGTAAATGTAAACGGTGCAAACGAGAACCAAGCATTGAAGATTTAAATTATTTTTGAAGCACTTTGTGCTAATACTTAAGTTATTTCTGTTTACAAAGCAAAGCAAAATACCTCTAAAATCATTATGCGTAGCCGCGCACCCGCCTAGCTTAGAGGGTGAGTACATTAGTTATCTACCTTTATAATGTTGAATGAAACAAATCAACATTTTTGTCAATGTCAAAAAATTATTAGATATACAAATTTAAATGAAAAAATAGTGTTTGTAGAAAAAATACTACCTATACAATATACCTACGTGTTAAAAAGTGATTATTATTTTGTTCGAAAATTTGGTCCACTCCGCATCGCGAAAAATGCTCCAAGCTTTTTTCTCATCTTCTCATAAAATAAAATGTCATTTACGGGCCTATTCTGTAATTCAGTAATTAATTTATAACAATTGGTTAAAAAAATTAACCAATCAATGTTGACATACCTATAAACAAAATTTGATTTTCAGTATCAATATCTATTGGATACAATTTTTAATCAGTTGTTAAAAATTAACCACTGAGTTACAAAAATGGGCTCGTTAAACACATAAATAACTATTTTGTGCTTTTTGTAAAAATGTGTTTATTTCAGGTAACAGTTGATGTCAAATGGGAACTTCAGAATGAAAATAATGAAATGATCTTGTGTACTTTGATTCCTTCAAAAATACAATAAAATAACTTAAGATTGTATACATTGTAATTTTCATAAATTAGGATTTTTCATTAATAGTACAATTTATATAACTTTTACATAAATATAATTGTTTTGCATGCTTATGTTAAGTTTTCAAATTATTAGTTTAATTAGTAATACTTTGATGTTTGATGGTGTAAGATAAGAAAGAAATAATGTTTAATTGTAAAAAAAAATAATTATATAAAAAATAACATCTGTAAATACGTATAGTATCCTCACCTGTTATTAATTTTTCATTATAAATATTGTACATACATACAAACGAGGTATTTTAAAATTAAAAATATTTTAGAAAAAATACATTAATATATATTTATATTATTATTTAGAAAAAAAATCACATATTAACAATTTACACATTTTTACCTCTCGCTAGGACATGTACTGGAGCATAGCCACCTCTAATAAAGGCCGCGGCCAGGTAGAATTGGCAACGCAGCTCACCAGGGGCCTGTTTTATAAAAATTACTAATCGACAAGTTACAAGTGACAAGTGTACAAGTGACAAGTTATAGTAATTTCTGTTTCAAGAATAATTTTTGACTATTTGTCAGTTTTCCAATATTAGATACAAGTGTATTTTTACAAGTTGACAAGTTGAAACCATGGTTTCATAGTAGGTAAATGTAATATACAGTCACCTTTGCATTAAATATATAATTTTGATCACATTACAAAGTATGCGTTTTAAAATAATTGAATTTAATTTTGTCCACATTTTGTCATTCAACCCTTGCAAGTAAAGCAGGTGAAATTATAATTGTAATTATATTTAATATGGCAAAAAATTCTATTAAATTGGCGTTTCTTCGGGAAATTAAAGAACATAAAGATATTTTATTTGGCGCTTTTTCCACAAATTTGACAAAAAATATGAAATGTGAAAAATGGAAATTAATCCATGATTTTGCTGTTTCGCACGCATTAATTTCAAATGAGAAGGATTGGCAATATTGCCGGGATACATTGTGGTCAAATTTAAGAAAAAGAACACTGGTAAAAGCTTTTGTTATAGTTTGATTTTGCAGTATAATATACCATTTTTCTATTTATTTAAACGTAAACTCATTTTCATATTTTCTTTTAAAATTTTAATTAGATTAATCAATTTTTTAAATATTGTAATAATTGCTCCCTTTTAAATATTACTATCGAAAATTATTAAATTACGAAATAGTTGCTAAACATACTTTGTCATATTTAATGTTCAGGCTAAAGTGGATAATGCTAAGAAAACTGGCTCCGCAGGAGGAACAGATTGTAAAATTACTGACATTGATAATGCAGTGCTCGACATGTTGGGGAAAGATTCACCGGCCGTTTGTGGAATAGGAGTTACGGATAGTTCGAATATTGTAGAAAATGTTCTAGCAGAAATTAGTGAAAGTACTACACGAACTGAAGCTTTAAGTATTGATTTGTAGGTTTTTGAAACAGAAACTTGTCAAATTATTCGTTTGATAAGTTCTACAGTGGTAATTTACAAGTGTAGAAGTTTTATGAAACAAGGCCCTGGCAGGCTGACATTTCGTATGTCAACTTGTGTTAATAAGGGAAGTTCACACTTTATTACCACTTTAACTGAGGAAATACATAAATGTAAGTTTTAATTTTGTTATTATATTAAAATGAAGGTATTTAGAGCAAGTGTAGAATATAGAAAATATTTGTCATGGAACTTTTCATGATAAAATGCGTGTTCCTAAATAATATTTTAAAATTATAAAATTATCTGGTCTGCTTACTACTAAGTTACAAATTTTTGCTTTTAGATGCCAGAAAAATGTTGCATACCGAATTGTAAAAGCAATTATGACAGCAATAAGTCTGAGGGATCCATTCAGTGCTTTCAATTTCCTAGAGATGACATATTACGCAAAGAATGGATTCGGGTCATACCCCGGAAACAGTGGTCACCATCAAATCGGACCGTTGTATGCATAAAACATTTTTATAATAGTGATTTAAATTTCGTGGAACAATATAAATACAAGAATGGAGATACTAAAGAAGTTCCACGTAACAAACCAATTCTTCGTGAAGGTGTGATTCCACGAATTTTTCCGGGAATCCCGTCATATCTTTCGAAACCATGTCAAACTAGAAGAAAAGATCCAGAAGCAAGAAGAAATGAAGCAAGTTGTAGAGAAGTAAAACGATTGAAGACTTTAGAAGAAAGTAAAGAGAAAGAAGATAAAATTGAAAGTTTTAGTGCTCCGAAATTAAAAATTAGTTCAAAACTTAATAATCACCCAGAATGGATTTGTAATAATTCTGAAAATATTTGTTTACTGTATCAACTGAATGTAAGTCACATACCAAAAATATCTAGAAGTATTAAAATAAAGACTGATTTAAAAGTTGAAATTTACATTGAAGGATATATAATCCAAAATTGTCAATTCAACTCATTTTTAACAAATAATTATTTAAGCAAATGGAGTCAATTAGATAATATTTTAAAATACTGTGATGATTATAGTGATATTACTAATAAGAAAGAAAATTTAATATCTCGTGTAGAGAATAGCATAAATGACTTAATTTCTTTCTTTGAAGAGGAAGAAGAAAATTTTCCTGATATTTTCAACAAAATACGTTTTTTAAGTAATCAAATACATTTTGTTTTTATGGCAAAACCAATAGTAGTAATACAGTATTAAATTCTTTTCTTATTTACATGCAATCTTCTAAGTGCTATTAAGTAATACGAGCTAATAATATATTAATTTTACCTCATCCAAGATTTTTACAAAAATTGTCTTCATCTTTTGGTGTCTCGACAAATAGTGACAATGATACCATACATTTTTTAAAATATATGGTACAAAATTTGTCAGATGTTGAAAAATATATCATTTTGCAAATAGACGAAATACATGTTAAACAAAACTTAGACTATAAACAAGGAAAGTTATTTGGTTGTGCAATAAACAAACCTGAAGAAATTGCCAAAACTGTTCAATGTTTTATGATCAGTTCAGCTTTTGGTAGTTTCAAAGAGATTGTAAAATTAATACCTGTTAAACAAATTAAGGGTGATGAATTAGCTAGTATGACCAAAGCTGTTTTGGAAAACTTACAAAAATGTGGTTTAAATTTTTTAGTAATAATTGCAGATAACAACAGGGTAAATCGGACCATGTCTAATAATTTATTAGAAAATTCTAATTCTAAATATTATATACAGTTACCGAACAGCCCAATTAAGACATTTTTAACTTTTGATACTGTACACGTTTTAAAAAAATATTCGCAATAATTGGTTGAATCGAAAAGATAATGAAAAAACTTTTTGTTTCCCAAATTTTGACTCTAATGATAATTTTTTAAAAGCAAAATTTAATAATATTCAAGTACTTTATAAAAAAGAATGTAATATGTTGGTAAAGTCTGCTCCGAAATTAAATTATAAGTCATTATATCCTAATTCATTTGAACGTCAAAAAGTTTTTTTAGCACCCAATATATTTCACGAGACCACGTTTTCGGCCCTTAAAGTTCAATTAGGTGAAAATTCGGATACTGTAATATTTTTGGAGAAAATAATAACATGGTGGACTATAGTTAATATTAAAAGATCATTAACGGGTATTTTAAAAAGAAATGATTTCGCTAAACCATTTTACAATATTGACGATTCCCGAATAAAATTTCTTGAAAATTTCTTACAATGGTTAAAAGAATGGCAAAATTTCAATAATAAAAACAACTTAAATGGTTCTTTAACTGCAGATACTTATAATGCTTTATATCACAGCACTTTTGTGCTAATTGAAATGATTAAATACTCTATTCAAATAATAAAACCTAAATATGTCTTAACAGGCAAATTTCAGACTGATAATATTGAAAATCGCTTTGACTGTTACCGGCAAATGACTGGTGGAAATTATAACATTACAGTTACTCAAATTCTAGAGTTGGAAAGAAAAATTCGTGTCAAAAGTGTCCTTGGTATTCATTTTGCTAAGTACGGAACTATGCAGTTTTGTACCAAGATATTAGACGGCAATGGTACCAGTAATGATTTAGAATAGACCGGGGGCTAGTGCTACGTGAAAAATGTATCATGGTATTCTAAATACTGACCCTTGGTGCTTACTTTAAATACCATGGAGAACGATTTGCTGTCTTGTAGTTTAATTCCTGTGAGTTTCGTTTCGTTACACCTCTGATAAAAGCAGAATTTCATATTTATTATAAATCAGTATGTTATATAGTTTAATTCCTGTGAGTTTGGTTTTGTCACAAACCTTTTTATCCATTACACCCCTGATAAAAACAAAATTTCATATTTATTACAAATCAGTTTGTTATGTGGTTTAATTCTTGTGAATTTGGTTTTGTCACAAACTTTTTTACCCATAAAAGCATAATTTCATATTTATTATAAATCAGTATGTTATGTACTTTAATTCCTGTTAGTTTAGTTTTGTCACAAACCTTTTTACTGCTTACACGTAAACGTGTTTTACATATATATGAATCCGTCGCTTGCCCTCCGTCTATATGCACCACATCTTCCGCCTCCTAGCAACATGAACGGAGATTAGTTCCGTCGCTGAAAATACTTCGCTAACTTCACACCGGTCCAAACACATTTATACAAAATTGTTCATTGTAACAAAATTCACTTTGTGTACGCGAAATAGGAACATATATATTTTTTATTATATGACAACCTACTTTTCAAATTTTTCATACCTAATTCATTTATTTTCTAATGGACCATAGGAAATACAATAGAAAAATTTCCATATGGCTGTAAATTCTGACCTATTAATTTTAAAAGTAAGTGTACATACAAAAAATGTTCAGAATTAAAAATTTCATAAATGGGTCTAAATAAAATAGTCGTATTGTTTAACTTTGAAAGATAATAGTTTATTAATTGATATTTAATTGTTAACATTGATCCATTGAGTTTTTTCTACGATTGTATTCATGATTACTGATAAACAAATTAATGATTTTAATAATTATTAGAACTTTATGACAGATGCCAAACTCAAACAATACAACTGGTTAATATTTTGTGCTATTGCTGATGGCACTCTGTAAATAGCCAAAAATTATTACATTTTCTTGCCTCTCTTAACTTTGGACTAGTCAGTTAGATGCAGTTTCTATTCTGAACATTTTTTGTATTTACACTTTTGATCCAAAATTAATAGGTCAGAATTTACAACAACGACCAAATATAACTAGACAAAACTTCATTTGGTCAGTTTTGATTTCGGCTGGCCAGACAGAGAAACTAGAGATAGAGATATGTCTTGTCCAGTCAGAGTATTACTCACTAGAGGTCACTACTGAGGCCACGTAGAGTATCAGTGTGTAGTTTGAATGTTGCTCACAAGAGGCGCAAGTGTTCTAAGTTAAAATTTCTTGGTTAACATTAAATAATTTATAAGGTTTAATATTAAAGAATAATCAGCGTGTCACCCACAAAACCACTACAACTACAAAACAAAGACAAAATACACATGCTTCTACGTGGCCTCTAGTGAGCAACGGTCAAACTAAACACTAAGCTATACACTGGTACTCTACGTGGCCTCTACTGAGACATACTCGAACTAGACAAGACATATCTCTATCTCTAGTTTCTTTGTCTGGCCAGTCGAAATCAAAATATTCAGTGAGGAGGGATAGAGAATGTTTTGTCTAGTTATATTTGGTCGTTGATTTACAGCAATAAGAAATTTTAAACATTGTATTTCCTATGGTCCACAGAAAAAGTAGACCCCCGGTATAATGGGGTATGTGACCAAATTTTTATTTTTACATCATATGAGACTACACAAAAAAATAAAATACCCGTATTTTTTTTACAACGATTAATTATTCGTACTTTACGAGAAAATAATTATTAAAAATTTGGAGAAGGGGTTTGTGACGTGACAATGATAGAAGAGTGAAAAAAGACGGTTAGACTGAGAGATAAAGAAATAGTTATAGCCTGATGTGATCTGCCAATATACCTATAAAACTAAAATATACTGCTGGTGGGAGTGAGATTTCTGAGACTATCATCGGACGAATGCCGACATATAATCCGCATATATAGCTGCACTTGTCTGTAAGAATAGCTCTGCGCTTTGGTTTTATTGGTGTAGAACGGGAAAGGGGAACTAGCGGGAGGGAAATTGTTACACTAACTGACAAGGATAGACAATAATGTTTGTAGCAGATTCCTCTTAAGTGAGAGATAGAGCATCAGCAGTATATTTTAGTTTTATAGGTATATTGATCTGCCATACCCTGCCACACCTACCACAACATAAACGCGACGCTGATAGGCTGACATAGGCTGTCTCTTTCCTTCCCGCAGTCGATCTGTCTTTATCCACGATTCTAAATGCAGTTAAGAAACCTGAAGTCTATTGGCGAAAAAATTCAAAGTGGGTGACGTCTGGCGGCATATTTGTGAACTAGAGGAATAAAGAAACGTTGATAGCATACACTGAAACGTATGTAATTTTAAACAGCTTTAATTTATATTTGTTGTAAAAAAAAATCAGATATATAGTGTATATTACATTTTCAGGTTTAAATAATGATCAGTAACTGCCATAGATACTGCTCAGTGCCACAATGGAGCAATTATAAGTCAAAAAGTGTAAGTTTACACTATATCCCAAGTAACAAAATATGATATTGAAATTTTCTTCCCTTATAGTTTTGACGTCTCCAATCGGTTCTAATTTTTCTTTTTTAAAACAGCATAGTAAAATCCTTCTAATAATAATAGCCAAACTATATACTGGTTATTATCCTTTTTAAGTTTTCCCCTTACTTTGTTCCAAATCTGTACAGTTTAATTTTCTATGTCTGCTACTCTGTAATACACAAACCCATAAACAAATAAATTAATAGCATAACAATATTGATAACTTTTGTTGTAAAACAATAAATATAGTTCTGATTTTTTACTATCCTGTTTATATGCAACAAAACTGTAACAATATGTTTGCATTTGCCTCTCAACTCTGCTCTACAACTAAATTTGCTTTCCAGTAATTTATATTCTCATTTAATAAAATTTCAATCATATAAGAATCTCCACTCAAATGACTGGTTTTTAAACAATATTCCAGTATTGTACCTGGTCCATAATCTTTTATTCCTCAAAGCAATACATGACCAGCCTTAAAAACTGCTTCGTCTTTTTATATAGGACGTGCAGAAGCAATGTATTCAGAAATATTACTTAACTTTATGTTAATTTTCTCCATATCAAATACTTTGCACTTTGAAATGCATATTGCCTGCAATAAGGAATGAGGGAACTTCCTCCGCCATCTTGCTACCGTCCGGCCTGCCATCTATAGTTCAGTTTTTTCGCCAATAAATGTCAACATTGTATGGAACGGCACACTTCTGGCATTTTTGGTCACTCTGTATATATTTTCAACATACATACAATTAAAATTTATATTCTATCTGTCTTACGTTGTGTTCCACAATAAATTTAAAAAAGTCAAGATTTTTTAAAAATTAGGTAGATATTTTAAGTCATACGATAAATTGGCATTTTTTGTACAATCTGTTTATTTATGTACCAATTTTAATAAAGTTTTTATTTGGTAAATTTTAGCCCCAACACGAAAATCTAAAAGTCGGCGCCTATGACATTGCTATAAAATATGCAAAAGTTACAAGAAACAGGTAAAATATGCATATTATGCATTTTGCATATAATTCGAGCTTTAATGATAACACATGACCTCACAGCCTCACACAGTAATCATCAAAGATTTACTGGACGATTTTGGGTGGGATGTTGTGGGCGATCCACCGCACATCCCCAATCTGGCAGCAGCAACGTCTAATTTTCATCTCTTACTTCATTTATGAGAATCTGACAGGAAAAAAGTTTAAAGACGAAGATAAGGTAAAAGAGGAAGTGGAATGTTGGATAAGAGAGAAGACGGGTGAATGAAATTAACCGGAACCATGTACAAAAATATGAGATGTTACTCTCCTTGTAAGATTTTTGAAAATAATTTCCGTTTTCGATTTTTGGTAGCCTATGTAACTTTTTCTATTTCGGTGTTCTTATAAGTCTATAAAAGCACTGTTTATCAATGAAAACACGACGTTTAGAAGATCTATAAACGTACTGTTTTTGGCGCCTTTCGTATTCTAGAGGTGGTAATCATAACAGATGAATTACATATTTGCGAAAAAACTAAACTATAGATTGCAGTCTGGACGGTAGCAAGATGGCGGAGGAATAAGGAGAGTTCTCTCATTCCTTATTGCTGGCAATATGCATTTCAAAGTGCAAAGTATTTAATATGGAGAAAATTAACATAAAGTTAAGTGATATTTTTCAATACATTGATCCTACAGGTCCTATAAAGGAATACGAAGCAGTTTTTAAGGCAAGATATATATTTCTTTGTGGAATAAAAGTTGATGGATCAGGTACAATACTGGGATCTTGTTTAAAAACCACTCACATAATTAAAATTTTATTAAATGAGAATATAAATTACTGGAAAGAAAAATTTAGTTATAGAACAGGATTGGGAGGCAAACATATTGTTGGTTAGTAAAAATCAAAACTATATTTATTATTTTACAACAAAAGTTATCATTATTATTATTATGCTATTAATTTATTTGTTTATGGATTTGTGTATTAAAGAGCAGAAGAAATAGGAAAATTAAGTTGTACTGATTTGGAACAAGTAAGGGGAAAACTTGTTAAAAATGATGATAAATAGTATAGTTTGGCTATAAAATTAGAAGAATTTTACCATCCTTTTTTAAAAAAGAAAAAAATTGACCAGATTGGAGACGTCAAAACTATATGGAAAGAAAATTTGAAGATCATATTTTGTCACTTGGGATTTAGTGTAAACTTACACTTTATGACTTGTAATTACTGTATTGTGGCACTGAGCAGTACCTATGGCATTTACTGATCATTATTTAAATCTGAAAATGTAATATACACTATATATGTCACTTTCTTTTACAACAAATATAAATTAAACCTGTTTAAAATTACATACATTTCAATGTATGCTATCAAAGTTTCCTTATTCCTCTAGTTCACAAATCTGCCGCCAGACGTCACCTACTTTGAATTTTTTCGCCAATAACCTCAAAATGGTTGTTTATGTTGAAATATTACTTCCAATTGTTGATTTTTATCTTTTATGCAGGTTCAGAAAGAAAAATCTGTGAAGTTAAAATCTTTCAACTAAAAAATTATGAAACAAGAAACAATTCGCTCAGATTTGCTTTGTCAAAACGGTAAGTTTTATTTATTACAATTTAATTTTATGGCACTGTCAACTCAATTTGTGGCTACTTACTTGCAAGCAAATATGAAAATTTTACGATCCATGATTTCCAGTTCCACGTCGAGGCGAACTGTCGAATATTAAATTTTTAAATCTGATTTAGACATAAGTGCCATATTCAAATACAAAATATGTTTTGTATTGAAGAATGTAAGAAAAGCTGTTGCTGTTATGTCTGGAACTGAGCAGTGGATGTGTTGTTCAAAATGGCGGAATGTAAAAGTGTAAATAAATTAATTGTTCATTAAAGTATTTCAGTATTTAAAGAGTTTTATTTATGATAATAATTAAGACGAACCAGCGATCCCGATTCGTTATTTGATAAATTTACTTTTATTACAAGATATACCAAATCAGATGATTCATTAATAAACTGGTGTATTACATTGTAAGTATTGGTTTTCCTCTTCCATAATTATATAATGCTTGATACAATGCAAGATGCAATGTTTTAATGTAAACAATCAGTCAGAATCACACAATATACAAACTGTCAAAGTGTAAAATTTCAAATGTTCGCGGGAAGCGCTACCAACATAACTGACAAAAAAACACTGTCATATTTCTGACAAGTACTGTTAAAAAAAATCTAATTGTAAAATTACCTCAATAGAAAAAATAGTATAAAAAACATGTATCATAAGGACTGTATATATATTACAAAACAATTTGAAAATCAATTCCTTTTATCTAATAACCAAAAAATAATTTTGTGTCTCTTAAGTGAAACTTCAATCATTGCAAATCATACTTGCAGAATAATAATAAATGATAATTGTCATTCTGGACAATGTAATTTACAATTTTTTAGGTATATTATTAATTCAATATCAAACATAATTTTAAATAATTATTCGAGAATGAAATCTGAGAATGTTTCTCATCACAATAGCAATAAAAAGAGAAAACTCAATATCTTGCAATAACTGTTCTGTTTGTTCTTTTATAAAAATGTTGTTAGGTAATGAGTATATTTGTTCTAAATACATAATTATTATTATTTATCTTTAACCCGTTTTTGCCCGAATTAAATTTAAAAAAAAACTTTTATCTATCGTATTTATTTGATATAATGTTAATACGAATAAAAAATATATATTTTTTATTTTAAACATTCATGTAAACAATTTGGAGCGTGTTCCAATATTGGAACACCGGGAACAAATGGGTACATTATATTTCATATGTGAAGTATATAAATCAATATTAGGAAATCAATAAGATAAGTTTATTATCTTATAGTTGCATGTAATATTTATAAAATTAACATTTATTTTAAAATGACAGTTATAATTACCTTACACGAAAATCATTAAAACATGTTTCATGTAAATTTATCTTACATTTTTCACTCATTTTATTGGAGTTATATATTACACATATATTTTGGTTTTGCGCTGAAACCATCCAATGATCATTGTGATCATAATTATATCGTTCTTCATCCCGAACAGTCGTGTCAATTTGTTTGATTGATTTTTGATGAGCGACTTCCGTTATTGGTTGATCGTATTTACTGAGGTATTATGATGAAACATGTTTTTGAGAAAGTTTCAAATATCGTTGTCAGAAAACAATTCGAAGCATTGTACCGAATTCTTTTGTATATCTTCACTTTGTTTTGGCGGAGCAAATGGTGGAAATGTAGACAGCAAATCACATTTGTCAGACCATCAGGTCCGTACAGTGTTATTTTATCACAGTAAAGTATTTAACGGTATGTCATCATCACTATCAAATTCATCATCATCGCCCTGTAAAAAAGTTTGTCCCTCATGACTGATTTTAGCTACTGTTTGAGTCTGTAACTGTAATCCACTCAGGTATAATTATATTATTCGTGCCATCTACATCGTCAATGTCATCGGTACTTTTATTGCCGTCGTCAGGAGGTGTAATAAATGCACCTGCCTTCCAAAAATCTTCACTCTTAATCAAATCAGCAAGTTACTGCGTTGTTAAAAACCTGAAATTATATATAGAAAACCATGGCCCCGCACATGCCCAGTGTTCCAATATTGGAACAACAATATTGTATAGCATATAATTCACTTTGTAAACAAAAATTATGCAAAAACAAATCATATATATTTTGCAGTAAGTGATAAAGAAGAGTTTTATGCAAAATATTTATTTTTATAATTAAGTTGTATATAACAAATATACTTACTTATTGGCAGCCGTCAAGCTTCTTAAAATCATCCAAATTTGTTCAAATATTTTATTGCACACAGGATAAATAATTCAATTTACAGTACTCTAATCGAAAGACTGCAACTTACAGAACATTACTATTGAGTAAATATGTGTTTATAACTAATACATCAGTAATCAGGAATGAATACGTCAATTGATCCAATATTGGAACACCGGGCAAAAACGGGTTAATAATATGTATTATACTCGTATATGTTTATTGTTGTTTTTTTTTTATTTAACCATAATTGAATTTATGTTATTCATAATAAAGAAAATGTATTAACAAAAATGTTATGTAATTACATAAAACTTCAAAGTTTTTCCAATTCTATTTCAATGTAATCAAAGTCATGAACAAGTAAGCCGGGTGACGTCACACGATGCGGCGTTGCCATATCTATGGCCGCGGCCTTTATTAGAGGTGGCTATGACTGGAGTCATGCTAAAAATCATCTACCCATATTTTAAGTTTAAAATTGGCGAAAAAACTGAACTATAGATGGCAGGCCGGACGGTAGCAAGATGGCGTAGGAATAAGGAGAGTTCCCTCATTCCTTATTGCTGGCAATATGCATTTCAAAGTGAAAGTATTTGATATGGAGAAAATTAACATAAAATTAAGTAATATTTCTGAATACATTGCTTCTGGACGTCGTATAAAGGAAGACGAACCAGTTTTTAAGGCTGGCCATGTATTGCTTTTATTTTATTTATTTTATTTTTTTATTAATTTATTTATTTTGAGTTCTCAACAGAGCTAAGTGCTCCAATTACAGAGAAGCATTACATTACATGCAAAGTATATAAATTTTCGGTAGTAAATATACAATATAAAGCATGGGTAAAATTAGAAAAATATTAGTACAAAAATTAATTAGTAACACAAAATAATAATAAAAAGTACCTATAAATTACATATTGCGAAAGATTAGTTGCATCTGTTTTTTGAATAAATTCAAAGGAGTGTTAAAAATGTCTGAAAAATTGGCATTATTTGACAGTTTATTATATAACATAGGTAAACGATTCATAACAGAATTGACTGCAGAATTAGTTTTGTAAAAATTTATAATGAATAGTTCATTCGATTTTAACGTGTGCGACTGCACGCGGAAAGAAAGTTGTGTAAGTAATAGTGGGCAATCAATTATGTTATTAAGTAATTTATACATAAAAACAATGTCCAGTAAATTGCGTCTGTTACACAGCGATGGAAGGTTGAGGTTGTAATTCGGGAATTTTGTGAAAAAATATCTGCAAAATTTATTTTGAATACTTTCAATTCTGTTTATATATGTGAAGTATTGCGGATTCCAAACAACTACTGCGAATTCTAGCTGACTTCTGACTGGAGCAAAATATAGGGTCAAAAAGTTTGAGGAATAAAAGATTATGGACCAGGTACAATACTGGGATCTTGTTTAAAAACCAGTCATTAGTGGCCAAATACCTTCACCTCACATTTTTGAATAGAATAAACAGTTGCACGTTTAACGCCTTTTTATTTAATTTGATTAAAATTATTTCACCACATTATTTACATAAAAAAGAATAGGTAAATTTAAGCCGCGATAAAGGCAGAAAACTACAAGAACTACAAAACAACTACTATACCCAGATGTGTTAAGGGAAACGTGCGTTCTAATCATTAAAAATGTATTTTGTAATTCTTATTTCATGTGCACATTTGAATAGTAAATAATATAGGGAAAAATAAGAACAACTGCAAAATTTGAATTTAGAACTGCATGTTTCAAATTTAGAACTGCAGAAACAAGCCAGAACTGCACCAAATTATATCCCCTGGGGATTTGCCAGTTACCTCCATCGGGTGCGTCCCCAATGGAATTGGGGGAAGCTCGTCGGGTCTGCAATCCAGCAGATTCGAAGGGTAGTGGGAAAATAAAACACCCACCGTGAAACAAAAACTGGACTGGCCCTCTAGGTTGGGGGTTGGGCTGAGGGCTAACAACCCGCTCCCGGAAAATAAATTGTTACGAAACCACCAAACCAGCCTCGGACTGGACGGAACTATCGGAAAAGACTTACGTGAAGACACATGGAACTCGATCTCGGAACATGGAATGTAAGAACCTTTCTCAGGCCCGGAGCACAAATGGAGCTACTCGAGCAATTAAAAACTTACAATATAGGGATAGCAGCGATACAAGAAACAAGATGGCAAGGAAGTAGCATCAGAGATGTAAAATCACACACAATTCTATATAGTGGGAAGGAAAGAGGAAACAAGGAACTAGGTACAGCCTTTATCATAGACAAGACGCTGAAGAACAACATATTAGACTTCCAACCAATAAGTGAAAGATTATGCAAAATAAGAATAGCAACCAAGTTCTTTAATCTAACAATAATAAATGCGCATAGCCCTACAGAGGAAAAAGATGAGGAGACAAAAATACAGTTTTACCATAAACTAGAAAGAATATATGATAGCTGTCCAAGAAACGATGTGAAACTAATCTTGGGGGATATGAATGCAAAACTGGGGAAAGAGAATGTGTTTGCAAGCGCAATAGGAAAACATAGCTTACACAATGAAACGAATGACAACGGTAGAAGGCTAATCAGCTCAACTTCGCACATAAAGATATCCATAAAGGAACATGGATAACTCCTGATGGCAAAACGGTGAATCAAATTGATCACATATTTACAGAAAAACGGGCAGCGACAAGCATACTAGATGTAAGAGCAAGAAGAGGAGCATCCATCGGGTCTGACCACTTTCTTGTACAAACGAAATTCAGATGCCGAATAGCGAGGCAAAGAAAAGAGAAACAACGCTGAGAAAACAAAATAGACACAGAAAAACTAAAAAACCCTGTAATCGAAGAGAGGCTACAGGAGGAACTATCCCAAGCATTACCAGAATTTACAGAATTAAATACGTTAACGGTAGAGGAAAAGTGGACCAGTATAAAAAATGCCATGCTAATGACAGGAGAACAAATTCTGGGAACAAAAGAAAAACGAAAACGGAATGAGTGGTTTGACAAAGAATGCTTAGAGATGATTAACAAAAGAAACAATGCTTACAAGAAATACATCCAGCGTAAGACAAGAAAAAGAAAGGAGGAATATGATAAGCGCAGGAAGGAGGCAGATAAAGCATGTAGGAGAAAGAAAAGAGCTATGGAGAACGCACAGCTTCTAAAAATAAAAGAAGAATTCAAAGAAGGAGAAATCAGAAAAGCTTACAAATATATCAAAGATCTACGAGAGGGATTCAAACCCTCAACCCTCTGCAAAGATAAAAACGGTAAAATAACAAACGCAATAGAAAACGTCAAATCAATATGGAAAGAATACTTCGAAGAACTCCTGGGCAGCCCACCAGGAGAGGAGAACCCATTAACACCTCATTCCCAAGGGAGAAAGACTAAAGAACCAGTAGAAGTAGACGTCGAAGCACCATCCATACAAGAAATATAAGAAGCAATTAAAGCTTTAAAAAGAAACAAGGCACCGGATATGGATACTATACCAGCAGAGCTATACAAGCATGGAGGAGAGTATCTAATCACAACAATGCACTCTCTCATAGTGGACATATGGCAACAAGAAGAAATGCCTAGTGATTGGAATAGAAGCATTATCAGTCCAATATTTAAAAAGGGAGACAAACTTCAGTGCAAAAACTATAGAGGGATTTCACTTCTCTGTACAGCCTATAAAATATTTACATACATTTTAAACAGAAGGTTGAGACCAATAACAGAAAACATAATCCAAGAATATCAAGCGGGGTTTAGACCAGGGAGATCTATCATCGACCAACTATTCGTGGTATAACAAACACTAAGTAGAGGATGGGAATATGAAATAGACATCCATCAGATATTCGTCGATTTCCGCCAAGCGTATGACTCTATTAACAGAGAGAAGTTGTATGAGATAATGAACCAGTTCGAGATTCCGGGAAAGCTAATAAGGCTCACTCAATTAACCATGCGAGAAACAAAAGCACAAGTAAGAATCCAAAACCAATTAACGGAATCAATAAACATCACGAGGGGACTGAAACAAGGGCATGGGCTGGCCCCAACACTTTTTAACATTGTACTTGAATACGTAATAAGAAATCTCTCGGAAAACAGTGCTAATCTGCTGACAAACAAAGCTACGCAAATAGTTGCATACGCGTATGACATCGCCATTATGTCACGAAGAATTTCTGATGCAAAAGAAACATTCATAGAGCTGAAGGATAAAGCGAAAGAAGTAGGGCTGGCAATTAACACGGATAAAACAGAAACACTCACGCAGTCAAGAAAGAAAAGAGCAATAGATAATCTAACAATAGAAGATGAGAACATAGAAGCGGTAGAGAAATTTACATATTTGGGAGCGAACCTATCGAGTAACGGCTCGGAAAAAACAGAGATACAGAAACGAATAGTCTCAGCCAATAAAGATTATTTTGCCCTAATAAAAACATTTAAGTCAAATGACGTACACTGGAAAACAAAGCTAAGAATATATGACTATCATAAAACCTATTCTAGGCTATGGCAGCGAAACATGGACCATGATCAAAGGAGATAGAGAACGAATAGCTAGGTTCGAGAGGAAAATTCTGAGGAGAGTGTTAGGGCCAGTCAAGGAACAGGATGGTTGGAGAAACAGATATAACCATGAACTATATCAAATATATGAGGAACTACCGGCATCAGGCTATGTAAGACACAGCGATTACAATGGGCGGGGCATGTAATGCGGATGAATGATAAAAGAAATCCGAAAAAGGTTCTGAATAGTAAGTGGTACGGAACTAGACCAGCAGGATGACCGAGAAAGAGATGGGAGGATAACGTGGCGGAGGATGCGAGGATGCTCGGCATTAGAAATTGGAAAACAACAGCGATGAATAGAGAAGTCTGGAAGAGCAAGATGGTGGAGGCCAAGGCCCGATTTGGGCTGTAGAGCCATAGGAGAGAGAGAGAGAAAATTATTTCACCACATTATTTACATAAAAAAGAATAGGTAAATTTAAGTTGCGATAAAGGCAGAAAACTACAAGAACTACAAAACAACTACTATACCCAGATGTGTTAAGGGAAACGTGCGTTCTAATCATTAAAAATATATTTTGTAATTCTTATTTTATGTGGACATTTGAATAGTAAATAATATAGGGAAAAATAAGAACAACTGCAAAATTTGAATTTAGAACTGCATGTTCCAAATTTAGAACTGCAGAAACAAGCCAGAACTGCACCAAATTATATCCCCTGGTTTAATTCCTGTGAGTTTGGGTCTGTCACAAAAATTTTACCCATTACACCCCTGATAAATAAATTCCTATTTATTATAAATTAGTATGTTATTCAGTTTACCGGTTTCAGGATATTATTCTATTGTTTACATGTACAAAAGTAGGATGGTAACTAAGTAATAACTGTATCTCTAAGGTAATATTATTACCATACTGACTTGTCAACAACGGTCTACAAAATGAAAATAAAATAAAATATAATGCTCATCATTAATACATACAGATAACGTTAGCGTATCGTTCTAAATAGGGATCGACCGATATGATTTTTTGTGGCCGATACAGATATCGGCCGATACCGATATACTCATATCCGATATCGGCCGATACCGATATATCGGCCATAAAATTTTGTCGTAAATGTTTTGCTGTATAAATGAGGTAAAAGTGATTTATAATGATATACTGTTACCGTTGCACACATTAACCATAAATAAATCACAAAAAAAATGCAGAGCAAATGCAAAAAAAATACATTTTTCCATTGATGTGCAATAATATATTTAGCACCACCGCCAAGTAGTGTTGCTAGTGAACAGCTATTTTTGCAGCTGGAAATGTTTATGAAAGCGCAAGAAATCGTCTAACTCCGGAAAGAGCAGAAAGCTTAATTTTATTACATTACAACTTGCCAAAACTTAACTTTAAATATTAATTTTTTAACTTAGGGCCGATATTTCCATCTTCGGATAAAGTGCTGGATAACTTATCTGTCGGATAAATGAACAATATCGCATCAAAAAATATTCAATATAATTTATATCATTTATGGTTTTATTTTGATGCGATATTTTATCATTTATCTGACGGATAATTATCCTGAACTTTATCCGGAGATGAAAATACCAGCCCTTAGTGTGTAACTTTACTTCTACATTTTTAATGACTTTTTTGCTAAATTTTGAATAAGAATAAACTTGATTTGTTTTTTATTTAGTATTTCTGTTTTCATTTCCTTTAAAAAATCCTTAGCAACTAAAATATTAAGCAATTTAATTTTTTTTAGGCCGATACCGATATGGCCGATATCGTGGTTTACATATCGGCCGATACCGATATCGGCCAAGGAGACCGATATGGCCGATATACCGATATCGATATCGGTATCGGTCGATCCCTAGTTCTAAAGACGGTCTACTTTCTTCTAAAGTAATAAACATGAGCAATAAAGCACATAATTTGAATATTTGTCTTATTAACATGTCAAAATAATTGTTCTGTTAACCATAGCAATCTGAGAGTAGCATTAATGAGAAAATTTCAAAAAATGATATTTATCAATAATGTCTTAATTTTCTGAAACCGATAAACTATTGAACAAACCACGGATGTTATTAATCATAACAAGCCTTAGATGTACATAACATTCCTAGGTATGTTAATAGCAATTAATTTCTGTGAGTTTGGTTCTGTCACAAATCTTTTTACCCATTACACTCCTGATAAAAAGAAAATTTCTTATTTATTATAAATCAAGATGTTATTTAGTTTAATTCCTGTGAGTTTGGTTCTGTCACAAACCTTACCTATTACACCTCCGACAAAAGCAAAATTTTATATTTATTATAAATCAGTATGTTATGTAGTTTAATTCCTGTGAGGTTAGTTCTGTTACAAACCTTTTTACCCATTACACCCATGATAAAAAGAAAATTTCCTATTTATTATGAATCAGTATATTATTTAGTTTAATTCCTGTGAGTTTGGTTCTGTCACAAAACTTTTTACCTATTACACCTCTGATAAAAAAAAATCCTATTTATTATAAATCAGTATGTTATTTAGATTAATTCCTGTGAGTTTGGTTCTGTCACAAACTTTACCCATTACATACATACATAAAATCGCGCATTACCCACTTAGTGGGTTAGCACAAACCCGAAACAATAATAATAATAATAATAATAATAATAACATGAACCACCAAAATAATCACTCTCTCTTTCAACAACACTCTTACTAACCTGACACCATACATCAAATATTCCTCTCTCAACATATTAAAGTGACCGATTCTCGGTAGCGAAATACCGCAACCGGACCACAATAATAGTTACGAAACAATCATCCTTCGCCACACATTCCTGTCTAAGCACACTTCTTTCTCCTCGACCACATTTATAATCGCATTCATACACGCTCTTCTTCCCTTCTCACTCGGAAACTTTCTTTTATCACCTTATCTATCACATCCATCCACTTACACACTGGACGGCCACGCAATCGAACACTCTCAATTTCACCAAGATATATACGCTTAATAAGCCGTTCACTCTTCATTCTCTCCACATGACCAAACCATCTCAACTGGCTCATTCCTACTCTCTTAACAACATTCTTCCTAACCATACATTCTTCATACAACAAATTATTCCTCACGCGATCTCGTCTTACACCACGTAAAAATCTCATTTCCACAGCAGAAACTCTCTTTTTATGTTTTCCCGTCCATGCCCAACATTCGCTTCCATACATCAAAGCAGGCACTAGCACTCCAGTATACACACTTAACCGAGCGTTTCTAGATACGTTTACGTTTCGAGCAAACGTACCTAGAGAACCCATTACCTTACTCCCCGCACTCACTCTCCTTTCAATTTGTCTATCAATTCGACCATCCCTTGACATCATGCTACCCAAATATACAAACTCATTCACTTGCTCCAGTTTCACTCCATCCACCAACATATTGCACACAGTTACCAATTTACTCCTTTCAAGTACCAACACCTTGGATTTATCAACATTCAACTCCAGATTCATACTTACTCCAACTACATGTATTATCTCTATCATTCTTCTGAGTTGCTCTTCATTTTCACCTAAAACAACTACATCATCCGCATACGCTAACGCAGGCACAATACTTTCACCAATATGTACACCATCCGTTTCACTCAATGCTCTCCGCAACAACACATCCATATACAAGTTAAACAACCACGGAGACATACCACAGCCCTGTTTATACGAAACCAATCACTCAACCTGCAATCTATTCTTACAGCAGCCTCACTACCCTCATACAATGCTTGAATCGCTCCCAGCCAGTTTCCATTCACGCCGTACTCCCTGAGTACATCCCACAAAGTATCTCGAAGAACACTATCATACGCCTTTTTTAAATCAAGAAAGCCACAGAACACCTTGTTCTTGTCAAGTGACTTCTCAACAATCGTACGAAGAGCAAACAATTGATTGATCGACACATCCCCTCTCAAGAAAAAAACCAGCCTGAACGTCACTAATTTTTGAAATTGTTAAGGTTCGCACCTTATGAATTAAGACCTTACCAAAAAGTTTCCCGACTACACTCAACAAACTTATCGCGCGAAAATTCGTACATTCACTCGAACTGCCTTTGCCTTTGAATAATGGACAAATAACAGCTTTTTTCCAATCATCAGGAACCACGCAACGTTTCAAACTAAATCTAAATAAATAAATTAACCATTCAAATACTTTGTCTCCTCCCTATTTCAACATCTCATTTGTAATCCCATACAAACCTTTAAAATACTCGCACCACCTATTCCTCACATCTGATTCATCCCACAATAACTCTCCATTCGCACTTCTCACAGCTTTCACAACTCGACCACTTCCACTGCAGTCTCTTCACACTCAACCAACCAAAACAGTCGCTTATTCGTACTAAAATCATTTGTCAATCTTTCACTCAACAAGTCATCAAATCGCTTTTTACTTTCTCTCACCACTTTCTGCACCCATTTATTCTTCCTTCTATACTCTAACAAACATTCTTCTCGCAAGCGCCTAGGCGAATCCTTAACATTTAAAAACTTCAAATATGCCCTCTTTTTCTCAGCAATCGCTTCTTTCACCTGATCATTCCACCATGCAGCCTAATCTGCTTTCATCACAAACTTCTTTTGCACATTTGAGGAGGGAATCCTTAAATTTCATCCAAAATTCATTTATATTACAATCAAATTTAGACTCACATTCGGGCAAGGATTCATTCAATCTTTCAACATACTGCATTCTAACATCTTCATTCAAAAGAGCAAAGGATTTTACGCGAAACATTTTCCCAGAATATTTCACCTTCTTTCGCCAAAATTTAATCAACCGCATTCGCGATACAACCAAATAATGATTATTCGTACCCAGTTCAGCGCCTCATTTCACACGCGTATCTACAACCATACTCTTCAATCGTTCATCATAGACAACGAAGTCAAGCACACTACGTTAATTCTGAACCACATTCGTGTAGGTGTATATGCGAGCTAGTTTATGTTTAAAAATGGAATTCGAAATGAAGAGATTTCTCTCCAAACAAAATGAAACAATTCTCTCACCATTGTCATTCACTCGACAATCACAAAAACGTCCCAATACAGTCTCAGATTCACGTCGTTTAACACCCACCCCAAAAAAAATCCTATTTATTATAAATCAGTATGTTATTTAGTTTAATTCCTGTGAGTTTGGTTGTGTCACAAACCTTACCCAATAAACCTCTGACAAAAGCAAAATTTCCTATTTATTATAAATTAGTATTTTATGTAGGTTAATTCCTGTGAGTTTGGGTCTGTCACAAACCTTTTTACTCATTACACCCCTGATAAAAAAAATTCCTACTCATTATAAATTAGTAAGTTATTTAGTTTAATTCCTTTGAGTTTGGTTCTGTCACAAACCTTTTTACCCATTACACCCCTGATGTAAGCAAAATTTCATAGTTATTAAAAGTCAGTATATTATGAAGTTTATTTCCTGAGAGTTTGGTTCTGGGAGAACCTTTTTACCGATTACACCCCTGATATAAGGAAAATTTCCTATTTATTATTACACCGGTTGTATTTGGGGATTTTTTTAAATTGTAAGGTTGGTAACTTATACTGTATTTCAGATAAGAATAGACTTACGAAGGGCTCACGATTTCAACGTTCTGATTGCCTAAAAGCAAACCAAGTTTACAATAGCAATATATAAGTAGGTATATTATTTATTCCATTTTGATTTTATATAGGTCAGTCGTCAGGAAGATTAACATGGTTTTAAATCTGTAAAAAGATTTAACTTTTGGAATCGGTTTATTGTAGGCCTCTTTTAGACATATTCATTTTTCCTCCTCGTGCACCTGCGGATCACCTCTAATTTGCTTAATTATTTATTTATTTATTTATTAATCTTAGTAGTACAGTGTGGTACAAATGGCATGTCAAACAGGAAGAAGTATTATAAATTTTTAATAAATCGTGGAATTAATTATTACAAGACAACAAGATATCTTACATATTTACGACATGAAGTAAACACAAAATTAGAATCACAATTTAACCATAATGATAAAAAGTTAAATAATTGTATAGTTAAAAAATTCGTCTAGTGAATGAAAAATATTTTCCATAAGGATGACTTTAACTGCTGTTTTAAAAGTTTTATTGCTCTGAATTGCTTTTAAACGCGAGGATAAATGGTTGTAAATTTTGATGGGCATATACGAAACATTATTATGAAAATTATGGCTCAAAAATCGTTTTTTGCCAATAACTCGGTTCTGGATGGTCCTGCGACAAATAAGGTGAACATCATAAGTAAAGATAAATAAATTTTCTGTCGAAAATGTTCGTTCTCATTTTTACGTAACAACAATGTTCTACAAGTTACAGGCGGGGGAAGTCCCGTGTCGTATCTAGTCGGAATGTTACGGGCGAAAATTTGCGTCCACCCCGGATTTTATGATGCAAACAAGCCGTTTGGTTTATATGTTGTTTAGACCATACCCTACCGATGAAGAGATGTAGACACCCGGAAATGCCCCGCAGGCAATGGTTATAGCGGATTGTATTCCTCATTGGCGCGGTTTTCTTAAAGTCGCAGTGGTGCACAAACTAATGAATCTACAGGGTTGAATCTTTTCAATATTAATTGTAATGATAATGTTTTTAATGATGCAGTGCAAAAAAGGAGTTTGGTTACATATAACGCATCCATTTTTATCTCCAACAGAGCAATTTGTGATTTTTAAAGAATTTTTGTCTTCTGTACTTGTACTTATGGCGTCCAAAAGGGTTTTGTTAAACCGTTCGACTTAGGCGTTGGATCTTCGTGACGCTACGGCATTCAGTATATGATTAATGTTATTGCTACAACAAAACTCTTTAAAATTTCTACTAGTGAAAGCAGAACCTCCATCACTAATAAAGCGAGTCGGTGTGCTAAACAATGCAAATAGCTCTGACTAAGTTTGATTTAGTGTTTCTCACTGTTTTAGCCATTACATATTTTGTAAATGAGTCCACAACAACTATTAAATAGGCATTTCCCTTTTTGTTACGGCAAAATAGCCCAAGATAGTCAATATGCTACATATAAAAAGACTTAGATGGTTTTTGTATGGGATGTAATTTCCCTTGGAGTTTTCCATAGCCTTTCTTTTTATATGCGCAATCAAAGCAGGATATAACATATTTTTTTATAAACCCAGTCATTTTAGGAAACCAAAATTGACTTTTTATAATTTTCTCATAGCGTTTTAGTCCAACGTGGCCTATTTTATCAAGGTACTTTTGCATGATATTCCAACGAGCAGCTTTGGGTACAACCAGTTTGTTACTACCATCTGCCATTTTCCGGTAAATTCGACCGCCCTCTCTTAATCGGTAATTTTGCGCAATATCTGTATCTGGATCACTTCAGTTTAATACTTCTTTAATATTTAATTATCTTAAATATATTTTCTAAAGTATCCCGAAAGCCCTAGGAATTGTCGCGTTTCGTGCACATTAGTGGGTTCTTTGAATTTATAGACTGAATTCGTTTTTGTAATGCCCGGCCTTATACCGTATTCCGATATTTCATAACCTAACTATTTGACGGAAGTTTTGAAGAAAAAACATTTATCTAAATTTAGTTTCAGATTTACGTCTTTAATTAACTTTAAAACTACCTCTAATAAGTAAATACCTTCTTCAAAAGTTGCTGATGGTAGTAACAAGTCATCCATATATACTAAATTTTTATTGAAACCAGATGTAAGGAAGTGAAGTATATCTTGAGGGAGAGTTTACTGATTTGGTCCTCAATATTCGGTCTACACAAAGTCTAAAATCGCCATTTATCTTACGGACTAATACAATAGGACTAGCATAATTGGATTGTGATTTTTGTAAAATGGTTGCATTTAATATTTCATCGACTTACCCATTGCCTTTGTGATAGTAATAGTCGGTATGGCTTGTAATAAACTGGAATATCAGAATTAAGATTAATTTTCATTTCAGCTGTATGGGTTGTACCCAGGTCACTTGTACATGATGCAAAACAATCACTGTATTTTTGTAATAAGGAGGTAAGTTTTAATTTCTCTTCTACATTCCTATCTTTAGATTTCCCTCATTTACAATGGATATGGCAGCATACTATTTACCGCCATCTAATTGTGTACTTGTATAATTATTAGCAACTACTTCACTTACATAAGTTTCTCTTGCTAGCAAGTTACCTTTCCGCAGAAATAATGGGGCGCTACTGAAATTGGTTATTTCCACATCAGCCGGTGATCCCTTAATTAATGTGTAGAAAGAGTTTCCCAGCGGCCGACTCCTTGCAGATATGAAAACGTCTCTAGTTGAAAAAGCAAGTTCCACAGCTGCTGTTGCCGTTGACTGTTTTTCGATGCAAATGTCTTGCTTCATTGTAACGGGGGTGCATTCTGGTTCATGTGCATCTAAACTAGTTAAAATTGGATCACTGTCAGTTTGGAAATTACATAGCGAAATTAAATTTTTATGTATTATTTTTTAAGTTGCGGATTACTAATAATAGGCTGACCTAAAATTAAATCTATTTTACCAAGATCATTTGAAACAATTATCAGGGTTACGTCAGTAGGAATTGTCATAAGTTTTAGTTCATTTATTAAATGCTTCCCTCCTATATTAACTTGACTTCCTGTATCTATCAAAGCATTGAATATTTTCCCTGAAATATTAACATTGATACAATAAGAAAAATTTACTTCCCTGTTTAAATGATCCTCCAATTTCATGACATGCCAGCAGGAGTCTGTCCGATGTCGCGGTTTCCTATAATAGCTAAAGAAGAGATTCCTTGGAGCAGGCTCCTGAGAACTGCTTTGCTTGCTCGTAGACGGCTTGCTGATACTCCAGCAATTCTCTTTAGTATGCCCACGTTCTCCGCAAAACAAACAGCATACCAGCGTCTTATTGGACGATGGTATAGTATTATCTCGTTCAATTTGATAGACTGATCTTTTGAATAAGGGATTAAGGAACTGTACATCCCGGCAACTATGGTGTTTATGACCTCGTTTTCCACATTTGAAGCAAGTAATTTGAGTTGTGCTCACTGAACGCCCGTAGTCGCGACTTCTTTCCACAGTTTGTGCTGTTTATTTACTGTTTGGTGTTAATGTATGGGGAAAAAAAACTATGTGGTAACTAAATATGTTTAAATCGTATTGAATGAATAAGATTCGATAGCTGGTTCACACCACTGGATTTGGCAAATATAACCAGGACAATATTATTTTGTGAAACAAACAAAGGAGCGAACGAACGAACACAAACGAACGAACGAACACAAACGATCGAACGACCAGTCAGTTTACGAACTAACAACGTACTAAACTTAATTGAGCACTTCCACCAGGTATGTACCGATTGCGTCACACATAATTTGGTCCCATGTTGGGCGCCAAATTATGTGTGACGCAATCGGTACCTACCTGGTGGAGGTGCTCGATCACTACACACATAGGGGAGTGCCTGTAGCTGTAAACTCGTAAGCGGGGTCGTGGGACGTGACAAGGAAATGTGAGCAAAATGAATGCAAGGCAAAGGTGAGTGAAAGTGTGTGAATGGTGTGCGCCAGACCACCGGTGATGTTCGAGTGAAAAAGATCCCTTTTTTTGAAAACCAAAATGACCAAAAATATACAACTGAAAGTGCACGGCAAATAAAATACCATACAAAAAGTTTATACAAAAATTTTCCAAACAATATATTTACTGCTAATAATTGTGGTGAATGAATGATGAGATGTTTTACAAAAAGTTGCAGTACTAGACTGCCTACCCAATACAATTGTAGCTAAAAGTGAGGTGATGATGATGATGAAAGTTTGAAGAACTGCTAAAGAAAAGGAAGATACAAAAATAGGCAAAGCACGACGTAGAGCTCTGAACAGGATTGCCGATTGACGCTAAAAGCTTGGCAGCAAATTTACTCAATCCTCCCACGAGTTGTGCGTTCACTACAGAACTAAACTAAAGAAAAGCAACAGGCTGAATCTGTAGTAAACTAAAGAACGAAAAAGACAAAAAGTAACCAAATAACTTTTGAGAGGATTGTTAACTGAAGTTAAGTAAAAATTCGCGAACGCAATGTAAATAAACTGCACCGATTATCTTCGCAAAACCATACGCTCAAAATCCACTCTGGAATAGGTAAGGTTAGGATTGTGTGGTTGTGTCTAGGGAATGAAATGGAGAATGAATATGAATCCCAAACTTGTTAGTAAGTGAATATATCCGAATTATGAATAAAAAATAATGGTACTGAACTAGAAAAAATTTGATTACTAACAAATCTGATGTGGCCAGCACATTACCTTCCGTCAGTTATACGAAAATTCTTTTGGTGAACTGTTACTGGTAAACAGCTGTTTATCAGGTTATAGCTACCGGAATCGATATTTTAAGAACGCAAGGGTAAACATGGTAGATCCATAACCCATAAAAAATTGAAACAGGTTAGAATTTTGATATAGTTAACAAACTTTTAACGCACGCGCTTCGCTTTGCATCACTACCTTTTTTTGAGATTAGATTCTTCATGAATCCGGTAGATGGATCTGGTAGATATTGTACAATTTTCGAACACGCTAACTTTTTACCACTCGTGGTTTCGAACACAGTTAGTAGATGCGGTACCTACCGGTAGAATTTTCGTGAATGCCTTTGTATTTTCTATAAAATCCATACAGAAAGTTCCTTGCAAAAGATTCTCTATTTCTTGTGTACATTACCTTTTGACAGTTATATGTATTTTACACAAATTCCATACAGAAAGTTTCAAGCAAAAATATCCTATATTTCGAGGTTTCGAGTAAAATTATAACACAAATATACTACGAATATGTCAATTGACACTGACATCTTTCAATCAGAATTTTCTTAATATAGTAGCTGTTTCTAGCATAGCTAGCTAATTTATGAAATTTAATTTCTTTATAATTTTATAACTCATATCTATTTAATATGAAGTATAAAATGCAGTCAAATCGTATAGAGAATAAAATGTTCTTTAATATTTATAATAACATTAAATGTGAAAAAATGATATTTAACATCGTTTTTTCAAGAAAAACTGTTAAAATCTTCAAATAAAGGTAATTCCGGTTGACCAATTATAACCAAAATCTAATCAGCTCTTCATATGGATGCAACGAAGAGGAATACGAAAGAATTATAATTTTTGGAATTGTAGTATTAGAGTTATCGCAGACGAAAATTTTGTTACACACACACACACACACACACACACACACACACACACACACACACACACACACACGGACACACATACATACATACATACACACACACACACACACACACACACACACACACACGGACAAACATACATACACACACACACACACACACACACACACACACACGTACAGACATAATCGTAAAAATAGTAAAATCGTATTCTAGGGACCTTAAAACGTGCTTATTCATTAAAAGCTCACCACCGAATTTTTTCACCAAAGACAATACCTTCCTTACCTAAAGGTGACGGAAGGTAAAAAAGGGTGCAAAGTTTACTAAGTAAAAAAATATACAGAAAAGAAAAAAATACTAAAGGTGCAAACGGCATGCAAAATTTAATCAAAAAATAAAGAAGTAATAAAAGTCATCAAAAGTAAAAAAAAACGAATAAAAATTTTATTCAGTAGCAAGGAGTAATCTGAAAATATCTTCGTCACTGAAAAGGAACCAGAAAAGAAAAAAACATCTGGCTCACAAAACGTGAGCGCACGTTTTTTTTATATTCAACTGAGAAAACTCTAAATAAAAGTACCAAAAGAAAAAATGTACCAAAAGTAAGTAAATAATTTAGGAAATATTTGCAGTAACTAGTAACTATATCCTACGAATATAACCAGGACAATATTATTTTGTGAAACAAACAAAGGAGCGAACGAACGAACACAAACGAACGAACGAACACAAACGATCGAAGGACCAGTCAGTTTACGAACTAACAACGTACTAAACTTAATTGAGCATCTCCACCAAGTAGGTACCGATTGCGTCACACATAATTTGGTCCCACGTTGGGCGCCAAATTATGTGTGACGCAATCGATACCTACCTGCTGGGGCCTGTTTCATAAAAATTACTAGTCGACAAGTTACAAGTGACAAGTGACAAGTTCTAGTAATTTCTGTTTCAAGAATAATTTTTGACTACTTGTCAGTTTTCCAATATTACTAGGGTATTTTTACAAGTTGACAAGTTTGAAACCATGGTTTCATATTACATGTAATATGCAGCCACCCTTGCCTAAAATATATATTTTAATCACATTAAAAAGTATGCGTTTTAAAATAAATTTGCAATCAAGGGAAGTAAAGTAGGTGAAATTATAATGATTTGTAATTATATTTAATATGGCAAAAATGCTGTTAAATTGGCGTTTTTTCGGGTAATTAAAGAAAAAAAGACATCCTATTTGGCGCTTTTTCCACAAATGTAACAAAAATTATGAAATGCAAAAAATAGAAATTAATCTATGAATTTGCTGTTTCGTACGCATTAATGAGAAGGACTGGCAATATTGCCAGGATCAGGGATTCTGCTAACAAATCCCTGGCCAGGATATATTATGAACAGTGGTAAATGCTTTTGTTAGAGTCTGACTTTGCAGTATAATAAAACATTTCTCTATTTATTTAAACAAACTCATTTTCATATTTTCTTTTAAAATTTTAATTAGATTAATATTTTTTTTCAATATTGGAATAATTGCTCCCTTTTAAATATTGCTATAGTCCGTTTCCCCGAAACGAGAGAAATTGGAACTAACCTGGGATCAAGTCATTCTTATTGGTCGATGATGACAAATTTGAAGTTGAATCTTCAGATTTATCATCATCGACTAATAAGAATG
This sequence comes from Harpalus rubripes, assembly GCA_963082715.1. Lineage (NCBI taxonomy): Eukaryota > Metazoa > Arthropoda > Insecta > Coleoptera > Carabidae > Harpalus > Harpalus rubripes. Next base: position 51,900,561 of record OY720450.1, on the reverse strand, counting down.
ACTTGGTTCGGATCCCGGGTTAGTTCCAATTTGTCTCGTTTCGGCGAAAGGACTATATCGAAAAGTATTAAATTATTAAATGTCTATTTTTATGAAGACAATCTAAATCGTTCATACTTTTGTTTAATATATTCATAGCACAATTTTCTTATAAAAATTCTAGTCTGTCGAAAATGAACATGAACATCTTTCTCTTTTGTATCACTGGACCACATGTTTTTTACATTACATAAGAAAATTCCTATAATTAATTGTCATAAAGAATTCAATTGTCAACTTGGCCCTGTTTCATAAAACTTCTACACTTGTAAATTACCACTGTAGAACTTGTCAAACGAATAATTTGACAAGTTTCTGTTTCAAAAACCTACAAGTGTAAATTACAAGTGACAAGTAAACTAGTCCGTTTCTACAAGTGTATTTTTGAAGTTTACAAGTGTAGCGTTTCAAAAAATATTTACTGGTTTTTACTACTAGTATTTTACAAGTGAACAGTAACCACGAATGAAAGATAGGTTATTTGAAAATTACAAGTTGACAAGTAAATTCTTTATGACATTTAATTATAGGAATTTTTTATGTAATGTAAAAATATGTGGTCCAGTGATTCAAAAAAGGAAGACGTTCATGTTCATTTTCGACGGGCTAGAATTTTTATAAGAAAATTGTGCTATGAATATATTGAACAAAAGTATGAATTTAATGAACGATTTAGATTGTCTTTATAAAAATTGAGGCATTTAATAATTTAATTCTCGATATAGTCCTTTCGCCGAAACGAGACAAATTGGAACTAACCAGGGATCCAAACCAAGTCATTCTTATTAGTCGATGATGACAAGACGGATATAGAAATATTTAATAGGGAGAAATTATTCCAATATTAAAAAAATTAATTAATCTAATTAAAATTTTAAAAGAAAATATGAAAATGAGTTTAAGTTTAAATAAATAGAGAAAATGTTTTATTATACTGCAAAGTGAGACTATAACAAAACTTTTACCAGTGTTCATAGTGTATCCTGGCCAGGGATTTGTTAACAATCCCTCATCTCGGCAATATTGCCAGTCTTACTCATTAATGCGTGCGAAACAGCAAATTCATAGATTAATATCTATTTTTCGCATTTCATATTTTTTGTTTAATTTGTGGAAAAAGCGCCAAAAATAGAATGTATTTATGTTCTTTAATTTCCCGAAGAAACGCCAATTTAATAGCATTTTTGCCATATTAAATATAATTATAAATCATTATAACTTCATCTGCTTTATTTTCTTTGTTTGCAAGCGTTGAATGCCTTGACTGAATGACAAAATGTGGATAAAATTAAATTATTATAAAACGCATACTTTTTAATGTGATTAAAATATATATTTAAGGCAAGGGTGGCTGCATATTACATTTACTATGAAACCATGGTTTCAAACTTGTCAACTTGTAAAAATTCACTAGTAATATTGGAAAACTGACAAGTAGTCAAAAATTATTCTTGAAACAGAAATTACTAGAACTTGTCACTTGTACACTTACCACTTGTAACTCGTAACTTGTCGACTAGTAATTTTTATGAACAACTGTCAACTTGTAATTTTTAAATGACCAATCTTTCATTCATGGTTACTGTTCACTTGCAAAATACTAGTAGTAAAAACCAGTAAATATTTTTTGAAACGCTACACTTGTAAACTGCAAAAATACACTTGAAGAAACGGTCTAGTTTACTTGCCACTCGTAATTTACACTTGTAGGTTTTTGAAACAGAAACTTGTCAAATTATTCGTTTGACAAGTTCTACAGTGGTAATTTACAAGTGTAGAAGTTTTATGAAACAGGGCCCTGGAGGTGCTCGATACACACATAGGGGAGTGCCTGTAGCTGTAAGCGGGGTCGTGGGACGTGACAAGGAAATGTGAGCAAAGTGAATGCAAGGCAAAGGTGAGTGAAAGTATGTGAATGGTGTGCGCCAGACCACCGATGATGTTCGAGTGAAAAAGATCCTTTTTTTTGAAAACCAAAAATATACAACTGAAAGTGCACGGCAAATAAAATACCATACAAAAAGTTTATACAAATTTTTTCCAAACAATATACTTACTGCTAATAATTGTAGTGAATGAATGATGAGATGTTTTACAAAAAGTTGCAGTACTAGACTGCCTACCCAATACAATTGTAGCTAAAAGTGAGGTGATGATGATGATGAAAGTTTGAAGAACTGCTAAAGAAAAGGAAGACACAAAAACAGGCAAAGCACGACGTAGAGCTCTGAACAGGATTGCCGATTGACGCTAAAAGCTTAGCAGCAAATTTACTCAATCCTCCCATGAGTTGTGCGTTCACTACAGAACTAAACTAAAGAAAAGCAACAGGCTGAATCTGTAGTAAACTAAAGAATGAAAAAGACAAAAAGTAACCAAATAACTTTTGAGAGGATTGTTAACTGAAGTTAAGTAAAAATTCGCGAACGCAATGTAAATAAACTGCACCGATTATCTTCGCAAAACCATACGCTCAAAATCCACTCTGGAATAGGTAAGGTTAGGATTGTGTGGTTGTGTCTAGGGAATGAAATGGAAAATGAATATGAATCCCAAACTTGTTAGTAAGTGAATATATCCGAATTATGAATAAAAAATAATGGTACTGAACTAGAAAAAATTTGATTACTAAAAAAAGCCAGCACATTATCTTCCGTCAGTTATACGAAAATTCTTTTGGTGAACTGTTACTGGTAAACAGCTGTTTATCAGGTTATAGCTACCGGAATCGATATTTTAAGAACGCAAGTGGTAAACATGGTAGATCCATAACCTATAAAAAAATAGAAAATTTGAAACAGGTTAAAAGTTTGATATAGTTAACAAACTTTTAACGCATGCGCCTCGCTTTGCATCACTACCTTTTTACCTTCCGTCACCTTTAGGTAAGGAAGGTATTGTCTTTGGTCAAAAAATTCGGTGGTGAGTTTTTGATGAATAAGCACGTTTTAGGGTCCCTAGAATACGATTTTACTATTTTTACGATGATGTCTGTGTGTGTGTGTGTGTGTGTGTGTGTGTGTGTGTGTGTGTGTGTGTGTGTGTGTGTGTGTGTGTGTGTGTGTGTGTGTGTGTGTGTGTGTGTGTGTGTGTGTGTGTGTGTGTGTGTGTGTGTGTGTGTGTGTGTGTGTGTGTGTGTGTGTGTGTGTGTGTGTGTGTGTGTGTGTGTGTGTGTGTGTGTGTGTGTGTGTGTGTGTGTGTGTGTGTGTGTGTGTGTGTGTGTGTGTGTGTGTGTGTGTGTGTGTGTGTGTGTGTGTGTGTGTGTGTGTGTGTGTGTGTGTGTGTGTGTGTGTGTGTGTGTGTGTGTGTGTGTGTGTGTGTGTGTGTGTGTGTGTGTGTGTGTGTGTGTGTGTGTGTGTGTGTGTGTGTGTGTGTGTGTGTGTGTGTGTGTGTGTGTGTGTGTGTGTGTGTGTGTGTGTGTGTGTGTGTGTGTGTGTGTGTGTGTGTGTGTGTGTGTGTGTGTGTGTGTGTGTGTGTGTGTGTGTGTGTGTGTGTGTGTGTGTGTGTGTGTGTGTGTGTGTGTGTGTGTGTGTGTGTGTGTGTGTGTGTGTGTGTGTGTGTGTGTGTGTGTGTGTGTGTGTGTGTGTGTGTGTGTGTGTGTGTGTGTGTGTGTGTGTGTGTGTGTGTGTGTGTGTGTGTGTGTGTGTGTGTGTGTGTGTGTGTGTGTGTGTGTGTGTGTGTGTGTGTGTGTGTGTGTGTGTGTGTGTGTGTGTGTGTGTGTGTGTGTGTGTGTGTGTGTGTGTGTGTGTGTGTGTGTGTGTGTGTGTGTGTGTGTGTGTGTGTGTGTGTGTGTGTGTGTGTGTGTGTGTGTGTGTGTGTGTGTGTGTGTGTGTGTGTGTGTGTGTGTGTGTGTGTGTGTGTGTGTGTGTGTGTGTGTGTGTGTGTGTGTGTGTGTGTGTGTGTGTGTGTGTGTGTGTGTGTGTGTGTGTGTGTGTGTGTGTGTGTGTGTGTGTGTGTGTGTGTGTGTGTGTGTGTGTGTGTGTGTGTGTGTGTGTGTGTGTGTGTGTGTGTGTGTGTGTGTGTGTGTGTGTGTGTGTGTGTGTGTGTGTGTGTGTGTGTGTGTGTGTGTGTGTGTGTGTGTGTGTGTGTGTGTGTGTGTGTGTGTGTGTGTGTGTGTGTGTGTGTGTGTGTGTGTGTGTGTGTGTGTGTGTGTGTGTGTGTGTGTGTGTGTGTGTGTGTGTGTGTGTGTGTGTGTGTGTGTGTGTGTGTGTGTGTGTGTGTGTGTGTGTGTGTGTGTGTGTGTGTGTGTGTGTGTGTGTGTGTGTGTGTGTGTGTGTGTGTGTGTGTGTGTGTGTGTGTGTGTGTGTGTGTGTGTGTGTGTGTGTGTGTGTGTGTGTGTGTGTGTGTGTGTGTGTGTGTGTGTGTGTGTGTGTGTGTGTGTGTGTGTGTGTGTGTGTGTGTGTGTGTGTGTGTGTGTGTGTGTGTGTGTGTGTGTGTGTGTGTGTGTGTGTGTGTGTGTGTGTGTGTGTGTGTGTGTGTGTGTGTGTGTGTGTGTGTGTGTGTGTGTGTGTTTGTGTGTGTGTGTGTGTGTGTGTGTTAGAGATGGGCGATTCGAATCTTTTTAGTGATACAGGAGGATGTATCAGAAAGATCGTATCAAAGGATTCGTTAATTCGGTTCGTTATCGTCTGCTTTAGGATGTGTTTCGTACGTTTCGTATACTTACTGACTCATTCGCTTCGATACTTACATGTCGTTCATACATTCGCATCATATCGCATCGCGCGCAATCCAAGGGGGTCTAACATTGATGAGAAACGCTCAGATTAGTGCAAGTAAAGTTTCACAACTATTGTTCATAAATTTTAATACAAGACATGTAAATAATTAATTTTTTTGTATTTATTTCTTTGCTATTTGTTTTATTTATTTTTATTTCATAGTTCCTATGCGCAATTATTAGCCATATTATACGTTACACTTGTTTGCTTTTATACTTATATATTTATTTTGTCATGTTTTATTTAATATTTAATGTCATAATGATTATTATTTTATAATAAAATACCTATAATAAATATTATTTTAATTTGGTTTAAAAAATATTTTAGTTTATTTATACCGATACCGAATTCCCGCGTTCGTATATGAGCGTCCGCATCTCTGTGAATCAGTGCGCGCAGTATCGCATTTGCATCACATTGCAATACCGGTACCATCAGATTCATTCGTATCTGCCCGCTGCCCGCGGTCGACCGTATTTCGTTCCTACACTCTTGTTATACGGTGATTACAATGACGAAACGAAATGTACGAATCATTTATTTTTGCTGGATTCGTACCATTCGAATCACTGAAAAGATTCGTACCAAAGATACGAATCATACGAGTACGACCCACCTCTAGTGTGTGTGTGTGTGTGTGTGTGTGTGTGTGTGTGTGTGTGTGTGTGTGTGTGTGTGTGTGTAACAAAATTTTCGTCTACGATAACTCTAATACTACAATTCCAAAAATTATAATTCTTTCGTATTCCTCTTCGTTGCATCCATGTGAAGAGCTGATTAGATTTTGGTTATATTATATAATTGGTCAACCGGAAGTACCCTCATTTGCAGATTTTAACAGTTTTTCTTGAAAAAACGATGTTAAATATAATTTTTTCACATTTAATGTTATTATAAATATTAAAGAACATTGTATTCTCTATACGATTTGACTGCATTTTATACTTCATATTAAATGGATATAGAGTTATAAATTTATAAAGAAATTAAATTTCATAAATTAGCCAGCTATGCTAGAAACAGCTACTATATTAAGAAAATTCTGATTGAAAGATGTCAGTGTCAAGTGCAATGACATATTCGTAGTATATTTGTGTTACGATATTTTTGCTCGAAATTTTCTGTATGAAATTTGTATAAAATACATACAACTGTCGAAAGGTAATGTACATACAAGAAATTTATAATCTTTTGCAAGGAACTTTCTGTATGGATTTTATACAAAATACATACGCATTTACGAAAATTCTACCGGTAGATACCGCATCTACCGACTGTGTTCGAAAACACGAGTGGTAAAAAGTTACCGTGTTCGAAAATTGTTCAATATCTACCAAATCCATCTACCGGATTCATGAAGAATCTAATCTCAAAAAAAGGTAGTGATGCAAAGCGAAGCGTGCGCGGTAAAAGTGGAAATGTGTTCAAAGTAGGACTCTGCTTATTTTGTTAACTACGTTAAATTTCTAACCTGTTTTAAATTTTCAAATTTTTTCGTAGGTTATGGATCTACCCTGTTTACCACTTGCGTTCTTAAAATATAGATTCCGGTAGCTATAAACTGATAAAAGCTGTTTACCGGTAACAGTTCACCGGTAGAATTTTCGTAACTACCTCATATAACTGACGGAAGGTAATGTGCTGGCCACATCAGATTTTTTTGAGATTAGATTCTTCATGAATCCGGTAGATGGATCTGGTAGATATTGTACAATTTTCGAACACGCTAACTTTTTACCACTCGTGGTTTCGAACACAGTAAGTAGATGCGGTACCTACCGGTAGAATTTTCGTAAATACCTTTGTATTTTCTATAAAATCCATACAGAAAGTTCCTTGCAAAAGATTCTCTATTTCTTGTGTACATTACCTTTCGACAGTTATATGTATTTTACACAAATTCCATACAGAAAGTTTCGAGCAAAAATATCCTATATTTCGAGGTTTCGAGTAAAATTATAACACAAATATACTACGAATATGTCAATTGACACTGACATCTTTCAATCAGAATTTTCTTAATATAGTAGCTGTTTCTAGCATAGCTAGCTAATTTATGAAATTTAATTTCTTTATAATTTTATAACTCATATCTATTTAATATGAAGTATAAAATGCAGTCAAATCGTATAGAGAATAAAATGTTCTTTAATATTTATAATAACATTAAATGTGAAAAAATGATATTTAACATCGTTTTTTCAAGAAAAACTGTTAAAATCTTCAAATAAAGGTAATTCCGGTTGACCAATTATAACCAAAATCTAATCAGCTCTTCATATGGATGCAACGAAGAGGAATACGAAAGAATCATAATTTTTGGAATTGTAGTATTAGTTATCGCAGACGAAAATTTTGTTACATACGCACACACACACACACACACACACACACACATACACACACACACACACATACACACGGACACACATACATACACACACACACACGGACACACATACATACACACATACATACACACATACATACACATATACATACACACATACATACACACACACATATACACACACACACACACACACACACACATACAGACAGAATCGTAAAAATAGTAAAATCGTATTCTAGGGACCTTAAAACGTGCTTATTCATTAAAAACTCACCACCGAATTTTTTCACCAAAGACAATACCGTCCTTACCTAAAGCTGACGGAAGGTAAAAAAGGGTGCAAAGTTTACTAAGTAAAAAAATATACAGAAAAGAAAAAAATACTAAAGGTGCAAACGGCGTGTAAAATTTAATCAAAAAATAAAGAAGTAATAAAAGTAATCAAAAGTTAAAATATCTTCGTCACTGAAAAGGAACCAGAAAAGAAAAAAAAAATCTGGCTCACAAAACGTGAGCGCACGTTTTTTTATATTTAACTGAGAAAACTCTAAATAAAAGTACCAAAAGAAAAAATGTACCAAAAGTAAGTAAATAATTTAGGAAATATTTGCAGTAACTAGTAACTATATCCTACGAAACAATCTGAAGTGGTATAAAACTAGACTTCGTAAAATACAACCAAAAAAAAAAACGACTCTAAAAACGTGCACACACCTTGTGGAAGCGCGAGCCGAGCGCTCAAGAAACTGACCAAGAACCTGCGTGACCAAGAACAGCAAGGGACGCTGGTCCAAGCGTATTTATGCTTGCAGAAAAGAACTGAAGATAGGTAAAGAATAATAGGATTGTACAAAATTATCAAAAGACAGGGGTGAGCAAAAAGTAGCCGTTACAGTAAGAACAAAGTATGAAAATCAATTTTCAGAGATATATGATATAGCATATTGAACAAAAGCAACTACAATCAACAAAATATACAACCAAGTATTATATGGTAGAAATTATCAAAGTCAATTAATAAGTATATTATTATGAACAAACAAATCTAGCTAAAGTCAGGAACCCTAAATGAACCTAATAACGACCAAATCAAAATACAAGAATGCAATTCGATGATGTCACTCGAAAGAAACATATGCAAACTCACACTACAGCGAAATACTATTATTAAAACAAGAATATGAATCAAACCCTAACAACGCGGGTTTCCGTTAGAAATCAAGTTGTGTAACACGGTTTTACAACTGATTTCTGAGCAACTTTTGGCTGTATAAAATGGCGACGCAATAAGTTTCACGGCCCAACAACAAGAACAAAATCAAATAAAGCTCGGTTTATTTGACGTAATTGACAAAATGAATGATAATTCTATCAACAAATAAACTACTTGTGCTAGGCAAGCAGAGTTAAATTTTAATTGCAAAAATACAACAACGAACGCGAGACAGCGGGCAACGCGTATGTTCTCTACGTCAGCCAACAAGCTACTAACTCCAATTGATCGCTCACCGATTGATACGCCAGTCGGCCTGCTAGCGTGTTTGGAGGGGGGCTTGCGCGCGCACTTGGGCTTGTAACCAAATTATTATTTTTATAATAAGACATCAAGTAAGTGCTGCCCTCTTCTATGAACTAACAACTGCCTTATCAAATATGTAAAAATGGTTGCTACCTCACAGGACCAGAACCGGCTTTCGGAATCTCAGCGGAGACAGTTAAGCTGGAAATAAAAACATTGCTGAATCAATGGCACAAGAATCACTGGTTGGAGTCACTAGGGCAGAGACACTCAAAGCTCTTTCTAAATGAACCAACCAAGAACTCGATTCCCCACAAATGTTTTCAGAGCGTGTGGTTTCTTGCGCAACCAGGCAAGAACTATCATAGAATCCGAGAAGCAATGTACAGCTTCCGGTTGGTTTGGAATAATTTCGATAATATTCTTGAGAAGTTTGGCAAGAAGATGCGTCACACATAATTCCAACCGAGGAATAGTAATTCTTTTCAAAGGCGCTACACGCGTCTTTGCACAGAGCAATTGGACCACTGGCTTCTTATTTGCATAAATTCTAACATAAACAACTGCACAATAGCCTCGCTCGGAGGCATCCGCAAATCCAACAAGACCAAATTTAGAGCCCAAACAAGCTAACCTTGGTATAGAATAGTTAGATATACAACTGATCTCGTTTAGAAACAATTTCCACTCTGACACAATATAAGCGGGAGTCTCTTCATCCCATTCTACCAATTCTTTCCAAAGCTCTGGCATGATGAGCTTCAGGAACATCACCAATGGGGACATAATACCCAATGGATCATAGATCCTTGCAATACGAGACAAAATGTTTCTTTTGGTACATAAATCGTCGGGTTTTGAAACTGTATAGCAGTCGGACTTGCAAACCCATTTGACACCTAGCAATTTCACTGACTCGTCGTCCGTGAAGTGAATATCCTTCACTGCGCGTACATCGTCTGGTAGTTCATCCAGTATTGTTTGAGAATTACTAGCCCATTTTTGGAGGGTGAATCCTCCCTTTGCGAATATATTTGTAAGTTCGCGGCGCAGTGTCAGTGCTGACTGAATATCTTCAGCTCCAGTCACAACATCGTCCATATAGACATCGTTTTGCAGGACTTTAGCTGCTAAGGGATATCGACTCCCTTCATCTTGAGCCAACTGCTCAACTGTCCGCAACGCCAAGAACGCCAAACAATTCAAAATATAGCAAATAATGTTGAATTGGTACACAGTAGGATGCGAGGCATCCGCAGGTTTCCAAATGAACCTTAGAAATCGTTGATGCTCGCGTGGAACTCTAATTTGTAGGAACATCTGTTTTAGTGTTTTAAGTCCCCCGAAATCAAAATAGGATAAAATCTATTATATATCAGGATACAAGTAGTCATTGATTGACTTGCCGTTAAACGATGGCTTCGAAACATTGAACACAATGCGTACCGGTGTTATCACACTATCAGGTTTAACTACTGCACGGTGTGGAATATAGTACGAACCCTGATCGTCCAAGTTGGGTTGAACATCAAGTCTCGTCACGTAACCCTTCTGCAACTATTCTTGGAATATTACATCATAAGCCTTGAGTAACTTTGGGTTTTGACTCAAGCGAGCCAGTTGTGCGTGACAAATGGACAACGCCTTTTTGTATGAATTGCCTAGTACTGGTGGGTATTGTTTAAAAAGCAAAGAAACCGTGTATTTCCCCTCGGACTACTTTGTGTTGTATTGACAAAGTTGTCCTACACAATTTTATCCTCGGGTATAGCGACAACAGATGGAGATGGGACATTTTCCAATTCCCAAAATATAGACAAGAGCTCGCGTGTACCGTCGTGAGTGTATACAGGATATGACAACACAGCATTGCTCGTTTGCTTGGTGGTATATTATCCCGTAACCACCCAACCAAAGATTGTTTTGATTGCGGAAAGTGTGCCATCGACTCCTTTCTTAATACCGTTACGAATGACCTGACCCCAAATATCAGCTTCTAACAGCATATCTATTCGTTGAGACTTATAGCATTCGGGATCCGAAAATTGGATATCCCCAAATTGAGTAAAAATATCCCGAGATATTGGATAATCTGGGATTTTGCCTGTAATATTGTCGATTACAATGCAACTCAACTCAAGCACTGGTATTTTCCTACGACAAGGTTTAATTTTGGTATGTACAATACCACTACTGGTTTTGACGTGGGTATTATCGATTGACATAATCTTTGCCTTACACGCTTCCACAGACAGATTCAAACTACAGACATAACGACTTGTGAGATAGGATTTCTGCGATCCTGGATCCATTAAGGCACGAACAACGTGTACCTTTCCTGCACTGTCAAATATATGCTGCTTTGCAGTGGGTAGTAATACCGAAGTATGTTTTCTGTGTTGACTTAGTGAATAAGTCCTAGCAGACATTGAAGTAGTAGTTTCAGATTTACTATTACTGGCTTGAAATTTTGAATCACACTTGGGTGATGACGGACTGTTGGTTTGCTCCGCTTTATTTTCACGCTTGGGTGATAACGACTGGTTCGACCTCTCGCCAAAATGCAGCAGCGTATGGTGAGGTTTATTGCATGTTCTTCATGTGGATTTACTAGGGCAGTTCTGGCGTAAGTGGCCAATTCTAAGACAGTTGATGCACAATTTGCGTTTGATCGCAGCATCATATCTTTCTTTAGGTTTAAGAGATTTAAACCCTGCACACTGACTTATGTAGTGAGACTTTTTACAATACGGACAATTCCTAACAGTTGCCAATGTCATCGCTCGGGATGTTGGCTTGTGATCTTTGAATTGTTTGATTGGCTCAACCTCTAAGCTTGAGACTTGCTTAGTTAAAAACCCAATTAGTTCTACATGAGTGGGCTTGGAGTCAGAATCCAATGTTAGTTCCCATTGTCGTGTGGTAGACAAATATAACTTACGACAAATCATGTTTTCTAAAATGACGCCACATGAGTCAACATCAACATCTAATTTTTTTGAGGCAGCGATGTTTTCTCGTGCTGTGCTCAACGACTTTAATGCAGGAGCGTCTGCCTGCTTGACGTTTTGTACATCCTGGAGTGCATTCAAATGTACCGATCTCAACAACCTGGGACGATAATATTCGTCTATTTTACGGATTATAGAAATTCGATTCCATTCTCGAAATATAGAGTGATCAAGACGTGGCTCTGTATTTTTATTATTAATAATGGATGGAGTCTAAGGCTAAATTTTAACTAAAACTATTGTGATTACCCCTTAACCTTAAAATTAATTTTAACAAAAACTAAATACGTATTTCGAGAACTAAGTTCTCATCATCAGTAGTACAAGTCAAGATTACTCAACATGTGAACCATGCCAGAGGTCCTAACAACTCTTTATAGACTGATAGACGACGAATATTTTCTGTCACAAGCTCTAATTGTTTGTGCAGTAGTTTAGCCATTTTAGAGTGTGCTAATAAATGCATTTACTAATACCAAAGTAACTCGAAAAAATAACTCGAAGGACCAAATTATGTTTGTTGTTAATGTATAAAAAAAACTATATGCAAACTAAATATGTTTAAATCGTATTGAATGAACAAGATTTGATAGCTGGTTCACACCACTGAATTTGGCCAATATAACCAGGAAAATATTATTTTGTGAAACAAACGAAGGAGCGAACGAACGAACACAAACAAACGAACGGACACAAACGATCGAAGAACCAGTCAGTTTACGAACTAACAACGTACTAAACTTAATTGAAGAAAAAGTAAGAACAACAAATGAAAATCAATTTTCAGAGATATATGATATAGCGTATTGCACAAAAGCAACCTAAACTACAATCAACTAAATATACAACCAAGTACTATATGGCAGAAATTATCGAAGTCAATTAATAAGTATATTATTATGAACAAACAAATCTATCTAAAGTCAGGAATTATATATATTTCCAATGTTTTGGTGTATTTCATTTCATATATAAAAAATTGTAATTAAGACTTCAATCAGCTAAAAAATCCGCTATGTGTTTTGAAATTACTTTACCCGCTAAACACTGCTCACCGATCGATACGGTAGTCGGCCTGCTAGCGTGTTTGGAGGGGGGTTTGCGCGCGCACTTGGGCTTGTAACCAAATTATTATTTTTATAATAAGACATCAAGTAAGTGCTGCCCGCTTCTATGAACTAACAACTGCCTTATCAAATATGTAAAAATGGTTGCTACCTCAAAGGGGTTAATCATTTCAAATTCAGAAATTATTTAAGACCTGTTGGTCTTAAACATTTACATATACTATTAACAATTAAAATGGGGAATCTAGTATGACACCAAGATTAAACTCCTTAATACGTCAATATTTAGTGCTGCTCAGATACAAATTATAAAAGTTTGTGCTGTATATTTGTATCTATTATTAACCATTGAAGTGGAGAATCAGGAGTGACACCAAGACTAAACTCCTTTTGTTTAAAACAATCTTCGGGTAAAGATAACATCCATAGTTAGTGCTAGGTTTGTGCTGCGCAGGTACAAATTATAAAAGTTTGTACTGTTTATTTACATCTATTATTAACAATTGAAATGGGGAATCTGGCGTAACACCAAGAGTAAACTCATTTTGTTTAAAACAATATTCGGGTAATTATAACGTCGATAGTTATTGCTAGGTTTGTGCTGCTCGGATACAAATTATAAAAGTTTGTGCTGTTTATTTTTATTTACATCTTTTATTAACAATTGAGGTGGGGAATCTGGCGTGAAACCAAGACTAAACTTCTTTTGTTTAAAACAATATTCAGGTAATAATAACGTCCATACTGTGCTAGGTTTATGCTGCTCATATACAAATTATACAAGTTTGTGCTGGAATCTTAAAATTTATGAAAGAAAACAATTTACTGGAGATCAGTCAACTTGAATCTCAACCCGACTAGTTTCAACACCACATGTGTCTTCCTCAGGGGATAAGTTTTAACGGTTTGTTGATAATGTAATTGTTAAGTGATTTACACAAAAATTGTACATGGAAATTATATATGAAAGAGAAAAAAATATATATTTTTTATATTTTCTGTTTTATATATAATTTGTATAATATTTATGTAGGAAGGTTGATATTTGGATGTTTTAATACACAACAACTTTGTTTAACAGAGGTTTAATTAACAGTAAAGTTATTATTAATACAAAACAAATCAACTATTATTGTACAATTATATTAAGTTGGTTTATTGACAGCGTGACTTTGTCGTGTGAACGCTACTACTCTTGTTCCCCTAACAGGGCGTTGTCCCTGCGTTGCCGGGTTGTGCGCGACGTTGCCAGATTTCACATTTTTATAATAATATGGAAATTATATATAAAACAGAAAATATAAAAAATATATATTTTTTTCTCTTTTATATATAATTTCCATGTACAATTTTTGTGTAAATCACTTAACAATTACATTATCCACAAATTGTTAAAACTCATCCCCTGAGGAAGACACACGTGGTGTCGAAGAAATTACCTGATCCCATCTAAGTTTATGTTGTTTATTTAAATAATAATTTATTTTCAGAGACTATAATTATTACAGTATAAAAGTCATCAATATCATACATAGCATGTTACAAAGTATGTGACCATGAGTGTTCAAAGAACTCGTCATGATTATAAAATACATGGTTTATATAAAAATCTTATACCTATATTTGTTTTTAAAGGCGACAATTTTTTATTTTATTATTTAAGAAATTAACAAATTATTATTTTTTAATACAGTGTAATAGTATATTATACACCAAGGTTGTGAAAAGTATGATTATTTACCGAGCGAAAAGATTATAATCCCGAGGGAACCGAGGGATTATAATTCGCGAGGGCAATAATGCTCTTCATAACCGTGGTATATATACTATTTTTTTCACTACTAGCACGTAATTTTAATAATTATTTATGAAATTAATCCCACAATAACGTCATTTTACTTTTAAATGTGATGGCACAATTGATGCATAGTGGGCCTAGTAAAATTGTTTATTAAAACAAAAACTGAAATTTTATCATTTCATTGTGACAGTTTTATAAAAATAATCATGATTAGTGAAGATATAAGTTGTACACCCCCCGAATTATGGGAGATTGCAGAAAATTTAAATGAAAAACTATTGCCAGAAAAATCGAAACATCTATATTTAAAAGCGTATACAACATTTAAGAATTGGTGCAGTACTAAATAAGTTATTAAAATTTCTGAAAATGTAGTTCTTGCATATTTCCAAGATTATGTAAGCAATAAAAAATCCTCCTCTTACTACTCCTACTCTTTATTTAAAAGAAAACATTGATATTTCAAAGTATTTTAAATTAATTGCATTTTTAAAACGGAAAAATGTAAATTATCACCCAAAAAAATCATCAGTTTTCAGTAAGGAAGAGATTACAAAATTTTTTACTGAGGCACCTGAAGAATATATTGTAATTAAGGTAAATATTTAATTTTATTAGATGCGATTGTTTAACAATCTTTGATAAAATTATCATTGTAGGCAGTTCTTATAATTGGTGTTGCCGGTGCATGCAGAAGTGATGAACTTTGCAATTTGCTGACTTCTGATATAACCGTAAAAGATGATATGATTATTATCAATATCCGGAACACTAAAAATAAATCTTCCAGAAAATTCGTAGTAATGGAGACATTCTGTATTGAAATTTAAAAAAAAATATCTTAAAATTAGACAAAATTCAGACATGCCAAAATTATTCATATCTATACGTTGTGGAAAAGCTACTAGACAAAATATTGGTCACAATACCATAGGACAAATGCCAAAAAAAATTGCCATGTATTTGAAACTTCAGAATCCAGAATTGTACACTGTCCATAGTTTCCGACGAACCTCGGCCACAATATTAGCTTCTAGGGGTGGTAACATTCTTCAATTAAAGCAGCACGGAGGGTGGAAGTCTACCACCGTAGCTGAAGGATATGTGGAAGATTCGTTGTCCGTTAAAAAAATATAGCATGCATGGTACAAGGTCAAGTGACATCACCGTCTTCAAGTAATACATTCCCTGATGTCTCTGTTGTGACATCAGCAGAAAATAATATTGAAATCCCATCTACAAGAATGAATGTTGAGCAAACAAATACTATAAATAATACCATAATTAATATACCTTCAACTTCAACTAATTTTCCTACTGGTTCCCTAAATACTGCAGGATCTGCAATAAATATGACGTGTCATAATTGTACAATTAATTATAATTTTTACAAATAACTTAGCAAGTACTTGTTTATAATAGTAATTTATTTACTCACTTAATTTTGGTTCTAACCATATTATGTTGTATTGAATTCTGTCTGTTAGCAGTGTTAGCTAACAATAACCTAAAATAAAAGTCATTGTTAATAGAAAAGATTGAATTTTCGTTTACTTACTGTAGTGTTCGGGACAGGTTTAGATTAAAAAGCATCACATGATTTAACAAACTTTATTCGATTCTGGGCTCGTCACTCTCCGAATGCTATGCTTACACAGATGTGCTCATTGACAGGTTGTATCATCTGATTGTGATTGCACAGTTTTTGGTTGCACGGTTCAAGCATTTGTATTATTTATTGTTAAATCACAAATATTATTTAAAAGTATTACTTATTTTTAAATAGTTTTTTTTACATTGAATAAGCGAAATTGACATGAAAGAAATGTCAAGTATTTAATAAGTTCTCGGCGCAAAAAACAAATATTCAAATTAATCCGATTTTTTAATATTGAATTAAGCTGTTTAAACAACCATTTAAATGCATAAAATATTAATAAATAAAGTCTCTTGGTTATACTTAAACTTGCTATAAACATTTCCAATTTAAAACTGTCGCACAATTATCAAAAAATGTAAATTTATTCATTATTAACTTATTATCGGTTAATAATGAAAAATTATATATCGGTAACCATGGACGGGTTGAGAAATACAATTTCACGGCACTCTATTCGGTCAATAAAGTACCTTTTTTTCAAACGCGGTAGAAATGGCACTTTTTGTGACTTGATTCACAAGGTAGAAGTTTCATTTCTACGCCGCTGGAAATTTCTACGCCGGCGGAGTGGAAATAAGCTAATTTCTACGCCGCCGGAGTAGAAATAGTTAATTTCTACGCCGGCGGCGTAGAAATAAAATAAACAAATATCCATAGCAACTACATAGAATTAGCGAATAAAAAGAAAAGTAGTGCGTTTGAATAAAAAATTTAATGTGTCATTCGGAATAAAAGTGTCTTTGTGTGCCTCGCATGCAATTGTCCAACTCGCTTCGCTCGTCGTGCTAACTTCCATGCTCGCCACACAAAGTATCACTTTTACTGCTAATAACACAATATACAGTGTGTTCAAAAAAATTCCTAACTCGGAGTAGGCTACGTACCAAGAAACGTATGTCAATTAATTAAATGTCAATTTGACATAAGATATTGTCATAAATGTTTTGCAATGAAATCAAAGCTTTTCTTCCTGTATCTTATTTTAGAAATGGAATCAAATTAGAAAACGGCGAATGTCAATATACTGTATCCTTCTTTATTGTCTTTTCTCTTTAAAATTACATTTCAAGATCAATTTTGACAACTTGACTTTTGAATTGAATAATGATCAGACACACGTTTCTCTGTTCATAGCCTACTCCGAGTTAGGAATTTTATTGAACACACTGTACTATTGTGTAGCTAGTAGTGCAAAAAATACTTTTTTCTACTCCCATGCGTGAAGTGGGTTCTTCACGTATTAATTTTCATGTGTGAAGTTTGATTTTTTGAACACTGTGCGTGAAGTGTCACTTCACGCATACTGTGCGTGAAGTGAATAATTCAGTTTAAACACACACAATGAATATCAGTATATATACGTAAATCTTGTGATGGTAAATGGTCCGAAGAAATAACAACTTCATGAGAAATATGTAATTAATTTATATAAATAAAATAAATTTTGTAATTCTAAATTTACAACTTTGTGTTAAATATAAATCTAAGTCCAATAAGCATTCAAAAGCAATAAATAAAAAATTTCTAAGCAATCTAATACAAATTTTATGATATTTACAGGTTATAGCAATTACAAAATATAAAATTATTGTATTTCCCATTATTTTAAATATTACAAAATGACTTGTGTTTTAATAAAACAAAGCTGTTAAACTCCCGTACCGTTGGTAAACATGGTTACACAAGTCGATAATGCAGAGGCTTTACGTTAAGAGAATGACAATGTGAAGAAAATATTATATTTTATTGCAAGGTCGTAGAAAAAGTATAGTATGTAACACGTGTGTGAAGCCTATTTTACATTCGGGTGGTTTGCAACACTCGCCTTCGGCTCGTGTCGCAATCTCCACCCTCATGTAAAAACTTCAGCTTCACACACTTGCCACATAATATACTATTTAAAAATGTGAAACCGGCTCATTGTAATAATAGGCACAAACTTTTATAATTTGTATTTAAGCAACACATGCTTAGCATTGACAGTGGATATTATTGTTACTCAGATATTATTATAAACAAAATGAGTTTTCCCTTGGTGGTACGCCATATTCTCCATTTCAATTTTTAATATAAGCGTAAAGAAACAGTAGAAAATTTCATAATCTGAATCTGAGCAGCACAAACCTAACACAAACTGTGGATTATGTTATCCAAATATTATTATAAACAAAATGGGTTTACCCTTAGTCACGCTAGATTCCCCACTTCAATTGTTAATAATAGATAGACAAACAGTACAACCTTTTATAATTTGTATCTGAGCAGCACAAACCTAGCACTAACTATTGAAGTTATTTTTACCCGAATATTGTTTTAAACAAAATGGCCGCTAGTATGAATGGTGATTAAGGGTGATTAGCGAGCATTTGACTAGCACTGTTTTATCTCTGTCAATCGTTTAAAGATTATTTTAGAGAAAAATTCTTCAAATAAAAGATGCGGGCAATTAATTTTTCTATAACTATTATTTGAAGTATTTTCCTCTAAAAGGATCCATAAACGAAAGATAGAGATAAAACAATGCTAGTCAAATGCTCGATAATCACCCTTAATCAGTTGTTCATACTAACGGTCAAGGAGTTTAATCTTGGTGTTACGCCAGATTCCCCATTTCAATTGTTACTCATAGATGTAAATAAATAGCACAAACTTTTATAATTTGTATCTGAGGAGCACAAACCTAGCACTAACTATTGACGTTACTATTACCTGAATATTGTTTTATACAAAAGTAGTTTACTCTTGGTGTCATGCCAGATTCTCCATTACAATTGTTAACAGTAGATGTAAATAAACAGCACAAACTTTCATAAATTTGAATCTGAGCAGCACAAAGCTAGCACTAACTGCGTGTTGTCTTATCCAAATATTGTTATAAACAAAAGGGGATTCCTCACGTCAATTGTTAATAATTGGCGTAAATAAACAGCACAAACTTTAAGATCCTAGCACAAACCAGCACAAACCTAGCACTAACTTCTCGTGAAGTTTTGGATTCATATTGGGTATGGATCCATCTGACGTGAAAGAAAATTACAAGTTTCTTTGAACCTACAAGAAAAAGAAAAAAAAAGACTTTGAGCAAACTGAAGGTAAATTAAATTTTTTCACTGTTATTACGTTGCGTTATCAAAACAGATAAGAATTTGGTGGTGCAGTGCGTTAATTCGCTTTTTGTTTCCGACAAGGTGACTCGGCAGTGAATCCGCTGCCGCCAAAACGGACCAAGAGCCTTAGGAAGGAAGGTAGCTTGGACCACCCCCCAGACACAGAACAGAGGGTACAAATGCGGACGCCAGATGCTTCCTGTGTACGTAAGTCTATTTTTACTGTTTAATAACGGTAAATTTTTTGTAGTGCTCGCAGACGTCGCAGCCGCTGGGTCCGCGGAACCTGAGCCGGTGGAACAGTTCGTTCCGTCGCAAAACTTTAAGTTCCCTAAGAATGACAGCAGCCGTTCTTGCGTTCTGGATTGGTTCTCCAAGTTCAAGCGGCTGCACTACGATCAAACCAAAGACAGCGTTAGGTGCATCACTTGCATCCAAGCCCGTCGTCTTGTGAGGCCCGCCACCTCACGAGGTAGCGAAGAAGCATTTATCAGCGTGGGAGTTAGAAAGCGTCGGAAGACTTTGGAGCAACTGTAAAAACATCATTCTAGTCATTTCCATCGTGAATCCGCCGATTATGTTTGTCAAGTATTGAAAAGGGAGTCAGTGGCAGTTCGCCTTAGTAAGCAACTGAAACGAGAACATTAGTCTGCACGTGTCGCCATGCGCACTATCATCAGCTCCATTCGCTAACTTACGCGCTCTGCAGGGGTCGACTGCTGATAAGGGAAACATAATGGATCTTTTGCATGAAAGAGCTCTTGATTGCCCCGATTTCGCCAATTGGATTAAACGTCGGGACAAATGGATTAGTCATGATATTCAAGATGAAATAATTCAAATAATGACTCACCAAGTGCAACGTAAATTTATTCGTGATATAAACAGCAGTCCTTTTCTTGGTCTTATGGCTGCACCACTGATAAAATTGGTAATGAGCAGTTCTCTACCTGTTTTCGATACGTAGATTTAGATACTTTGCAACCAAAGGAAATTTTCATGGGCTTGTATAATGCCGATGATGGTACTGCTAAAACGCTTCACAAAACAGTGAGTGATGTCATGCAACGTTCTTTACTACCGATTCAAAATCTTAGAGGGCACTGTTTTGACCGCGCAGCAGCTATGTCTGATCGCCTTAAGGAATTGCAAAAGCTTTTATCAGATGATCAGCCGAAGTCGATATTTGTGCACTGCTCCAACCACTCCCTCGACTTAGTCATTCAGGCAGTCGCTAGAAAATGTGAGCTTATTTCTAATTCTGTTTCTCTTATGAAAGATGTTTGAAATGCTATCTTGGAGGCATCCAAACGGAAGACTATATTCTCTAACAAAGTCCTGGAGCTATGCACTGAAGATGATGATTCTTCCCTAAAACCGAATCGGCCAATCGCATTATGCCCTACAAGATGGTGCGTCCGAGCAAAATCAATGCGACGCTTTGTAGAAAACTATGCTCGAGTTCAGGAAACCCTTACAGTAATGTTAGACGATGACAAGTCATGTAATATTACTGATGAACGCAGGGCCACACTTCGCGGCTATCAAGGAAAAATGGGCGAATTTTCCACCCTGCTTGCGCTAAATATTGCCATTTTTGAGCCGGCGAAGCAGCTAGCTAAGGCTCTGCAGAGTGTTGATTATACTGCTACCGGGGCGCAACAATCCGCGCGGTCATTGGGGAATGTGTACAAGTCGATGGGTGAACACGATTTCAATCGTATATGGGCAGCTACGGAAAAGGCTAATACCGATTTCAGATGTTAATCTTATTTTATAAAAGCTTATATCATAATTGAATCTGTCCCCAAATTTACATTTAAGAAATCAAATTTTCCACCTTGGTTCACTACTCAAATTAAATATAATATTAAGAGTAAGAAGTATTATAGGAAAAAATGGCTAAAATTTAGAAATCCATATTATCTTGATGAATTTAAAAGATTAAGATCTCTTACCAAAATTGAGATTCAGGAAGCATATAGTTCATTTGTGCAATGTGCTGAAACTAACATTAAAAATCAACCGTTAGATGTTTGTAAATATGTTAGATTAAAACAAGGAACTACTCGTATCCCTGGTAAACTTCGTGACGAGCAATGTAAGTATAGTAACCCCCAAGATATAGTTGATGCCTTCGCTTAACACTTTACTCATTCATTTTCTCTTAGCATTCATTTTCTCTTAGCACTCCTTATATTCAAACTTCTGATTTCACATTTCACTCATCATTCTCTTTACCTCGTCTAGCTGAAGAAGATCTTTTATGTATTATGTCCTCATTCTCTAATAAATTTACAGCCGGTGAAGATCAGATTCCGAGTTTCCTTATAAGAGATACTAGGTTTGTTTTAGCGCAACCACTGCTTTTAATAATTAATTTAGCTATAGTTATAGTAATTATTATATTCATTGATGAACTTATTCGAGCTTTTACTTGTGAAGTACGTGCTTATGGGGATGATATTAAAATATTCACCAAAATTTATTCTTTCAACAATTGCTCACTATTTCAAAGTAATATTGATAACATGGTTGATTGGTGTAATAAAAATAAATTAAAATTAAATACCAGTAAATGTTGTTCTGTAACCCATACGCGCCGTATCAACAAAATAATTTATTCGTATAGAATGCAGGCAGTTAATTTTGTTCATAATTCTTCAATAAAAGATCTTGGTGTAACTTTTTGCTCTAATTTTGTTTTTCTTGAACATAGAAACAATGTGTGTCGTTCTAGCAGGACTATAAACTTCATTATTAGAATATCCAAAATATTTAAAGATATTACTGTATTAAAATTTTTATTCTCTGCTTTAGTTTTGAGCAAAATTGAGTATGCTGTATTAATTTGGTTTCCTTCCACTTTAAATCAATCCATGGACTTGGACAGGATTTACCGTAGATTTTAAAAAATGTATCGTTCAAAATTGATAATGTTTATCCAGATAGAGGAATTGATCAGCAGGCTCTCCTACAGCGTCACTCCATGCCCACCCTCAGTTCCAGGCGTGAAAATTCATGTGCCAGATTGCTGTGGTCGCTGGTCCACAACTAGGTAGATGCTCCTTTTCTCCTATCTCGGATTTCGTTCCATGTCCCAAGGTTGGCCTGCAGATATGCTAGCACCTTTTACATTGCCGCTTGTCGTACTGATGTCCTTCAACGTTCACCTATTTATATAATGTGCCGATATGCCAACCAAATTTATGAAGATATATTTATGTAAACACCTCATTATTTTGTTTTATGTATGTATATTTAATATTTTCGACATTTTTAATATTTATGTTGTTCTGTATACCCTGTCATTGGTTCACTGTTGGGTAATAAAGTATTATTATTATTATTCTTTAAAAAAAATATGGAACTCACTATGCCTACTATGCCCCGTGCCCGAGCCCTTCCAAAAGGCCTCAGTGGCAGAGCTCCAGCTGTGCAGTTGACGCCTAAGGACAGTCTACGCCAGAAATTTATTTCAGTGTTAGATTGGTCTAAAAACGAGTTGGAAAGAAGGTTTGAGCAGCCTGGAATGAATCGCCTCGCCCAGCTCGAATCTCTTCTTCTTAACCATTCAAAGGAATTATCAGCAAGCAACATCCAGGCCGAATTAGGCGTTCACGCAACCGATTTTGATATTGACTCACTAGCACTGCAAATGAAGATTGCTAGGAAAGCAATACCTAAAGTGAAGACTGTCCGAGAGTAAGCAAGAGAACTGGCTAATCTATCCAAAGTTTCAAGGGCAATGATTGATCAAGTAGAAAGGTTTGTTGTCTTGCTCCTCACCGTGCCATCTACGTCTTCGTCGTGTGAAAAATCACTGAGTGAGTGCCCTCCCTCCGACGCATCGGAACATTCTCCCGACTATCAATGAAGCAGAGAAGACTAACCTATTTATATAATACGGCAAATGTCCCATGTCGAGTTAAGAGCACTAGAAAGATCTCGCAGGCAAATAAAAAACGTTCACCAACACATAATTATGTTTATTTTGCATCAATATAGGATATTCTGTTTGAAATAATAGTTGTATAATTAGAAATAATGAGCCAAAGACTGTTGCTGTACTAAACTTAAAAAAACACACTCTTTCGTTTTTTTGTAAATTTACCCCTACTCTGTTGCATTGGTCGTAAAAAGAAATTGATAAATAGATTTTGTAGGTAAATTAAATTCTCTACAAGGCTTTTAGGCTAAAATGAAGTGTTACGGAGTTATTGCGATGTAAAGTGGAAAGAAACTCAAAATTTTGCTAAGTGCGCAATTGTTGCCTTTTTGCGTACACGAATATGCCAGTTTTCTGTAGTGTTGGAATAGGTATTTGTTACTTTAATATTTATATAATGTATACTATTTGTAATTATCTTTCGTTAAGTACAATGTATTTGACGTATAACAATTACTTAAATATTTATTACTTGGTTATTATTTCGTATAAGATGTGCTTCAACATTTATTTTACTCCTATATTATTTAACAAGGAACAAGTCGGGAGCTGAGAAGCTGCGCGCCCAGAAGGCCAGGGCTCAAGCGGCGTCCCAAGTCCAGGGATCGGCTGCTAGTGGCTCAGGCCAGAAGGAAGGACTACCACTGGAGAGGGTCAGAAACGGCCTCTCTCTGAAGGTAGTACACCGCCTAGCGCCCAAAAAGTAACCAAGAAGCCAAAGGTCCCGGACCTTAGGCCTCAAAGTTACGCCCGCGCGGTGCACAGCGAGCTGAAAGTCGCTATCGTGAACGGGTCGTACCCGGATGGCAGACTGACGGCTGAGCAGGACGCCGCCATTCAGGGCAAAATAACGGAGGCGATGCTGGAGATCCCGGAGGATTCTGGGTTCTTTCCTCGCTTCCATGAAAACTATCTCGCGGAGGGTGCCCTTAAGGTGACCTATGCGGAGAACGAGTCCAAGAACTGGTTGCGAAACATAGTTCAAGGACTCGAAAACCTTTGGGAGGGCGCTTCTCTCCGGTTGGTGGAGAGAGAGGCTCTTCAAAAACTCCAGCGGGTTTCTGTGCTCGTTCCGGGTCCCGCGAGGGAACCGAAACAGGCCTTAAACCTGCTTAAACGAGGAAACGAGGGACTCCGGGTCGAGAGGTGGCGAGTCTACGATCAGAAGGGGCTAGTGCTCATTCTGGGAGTGGACAGTGACTCCTTGAAGGCTTTGGAAGCTGTCGATTTCCGACCATTTTTCGGGATTTTTAGGGCGTCTGTGAAGGTGCTCGGAAAGACCGAAAACAAAAACGAAGCGGAGCCCTCGACCACTCATGGCTGATAAAGGACTTAGCTTTATTCAGAGTAACTTGCAACATTGCATCGCTGCCTCTGGTGTCATCAGTCGTCAGCTGACAATGTTGCACACAAACATATTGCTGATTCAAGAACCTTATGTTGATAAGGGGATGATTAAGTGTATTGATACCCATCTTGGGACACTTTATTACTGCATCAATGACTCACGGCCAAGAACATGCGTTTATGTCGCAAGACATCTAAATGCATTGTTGTTGCCAGATTTCTGTTCTAGAGACCTTGTTGCGGTCCTGGTTCGTTACAAGGCAGGGGAGTAGAATCGAGACGTCGTAGTATGCTCCGCCTACCTACCCTACGATTCAACATCACTTCCACCCTCTTAGGAGCTGGCGGAACTGATAGAATACTGCAGGACCAAGAATCAAAGTCTAATCGTAGGTTGCGATTCGAACTCGCACCATACTGCATGGGGGAGCACGAACATTAACCCGCGCGGACAAGCTCTTCTTGAGTACCTATCAACCACTGATTTAGAAATTCTAAATCGAGGTAGTAAACGGGAGGAGACCATGGATTTTACTCTGTGTTCTTTGGGCATAGCAAGTGAAATAAATGACTGGCACGTTTCTTTGGAGCCGTCCTTATCTGACCACAGACATATCTGTTTCAGGTTGGAGGCCGATAAAGTAACGGTCACATACAGGAACAAACGACTCACCAACTGGGACTCATACAGGGAGGACCTCACGGGAAGGGTCAGAGAAATTCCTGGCAAATGGAGAACCGTACATGGTCTAGAAACGGCCCTTGATGTACTTCAACGGGCTATTTTGACATCGTATGAAGACAATTGTCCTCTTAAAACAAGGAAAATAACCAAAGAAGTACCCTGGTGGAGCAATCAACTAGGGCAACTCAGAGCAGAAACACGACGTCTTTTAAATAAGGCGTCGAGAACAAATAGCACTGCAGACTGGGAATGCTACAAACAGGCCCAACGCAGTTACAAAAAGGCCATTAGACTCTAAAAGGGACTCTTGGAGATCTTTCTGCTCGGACATGGGATCCATGCCCAGGGCGGCGAGGTTACAAAAGGCTCTTGCAAGGGATCCTAAAGGCAAATTAGAGTTTGTTAAACGACCTGATGGTAGTTATACGGACTCAAACAGAGAAACTTTGGAAATTCTACTCCAAACGCACTTTCCTGGCTGTACAGAGAGTACCACTACTTCGGAAGGAGACACGTATTATAGACCTACCAGAGAGGACTGGCGGGTCTCTCGAGAAGTGGTAAGCTATAACAAGGTATGCTGGGCGATTAAAACATTTGCTCCGTACAAATCACCGGGATATGACAACATATTCCCTGCCTTATTACAAGAGGGCCTCGCAACATTAGCAGGACCACTTTGTAAGCTTTACCGATTTTGTCTTGCCCACAGGTATGTTCCTACACCGTGGAGAGAAGCCAAGGTCGTGTTCATCCCAAAAGCTGGCCGTACAGATACGACCAAGCGAAATCCTTCCGTCCAATTAGCCTGACCTCGTTTTTACTCAAAACACTGGAAAGACTGATAGATAGATATAATCGTGATAGGGCTTTGAAAGAAAGGCCACTTCACAACAATCAACATGCCTATCAGGCTGACAAATCTACCGAAACGGCCCTTCATCATCTGATCTTTAGGTTGGTGCTCAAGGAAAAGGAGCTCGCTCTAGGCATGTTCTTTGATATCGAAAGAGCATTTGACAATACTTCTTCAGAATCCATCTGCTCAGCCGCAAGAGCGAGGGGTTTCAATTCCACACTCGTGGAGTGGATTGGCTCCATGCTCACGCAGCGCAGAGTAACAGCAACCTTAAAAGACACTAAGGTTAGAATGAACATTCATCGAGGTTGTCCTCAGGGAGGAGTACTTTCACCCTTGTTATGGTGTTTAGTAATCGATGAATTGATTAGGGCTCTGAACAATCAGGGCTTCTATACTCAAGGATATGCTGATGATTTAGCTATCCTAGTAACTGGCAAATTCTCTGGAACTGTTAACGAGCTAGCTCAGCGGGCTCTGTCAGTTGTAGAAAATTGGTGCACAAAACATGGGCTTTCAGTCAATCCTACAAAAACTGAGCTCGTGATATTTACCAATAAGAGAAAGATAGACGTTCCTAATCTCACTCTTTTTGAACAACCGCTACCTCTGTCCACTTCGGTTAAGTACCTGGGAGCCATCCTGGACCGTAGACTGTTGTGGGCGGAACACGTGGAGGCATTCGTTAAAAAGTCATGCGCGATCTGGTGGTCGTGCAGACGTACGATCGGTAATACTTGGGGCTTACAGCCAAATATATCCTACTGGTTATATTGTGCGTTAGTTAGGCCCATAGTCACTTACGCAGCTTTGGTGTGGTGGCCGAGAACTTCAGTTAAAACAGTAAGGAATCAGCTTAATCACATCCAGAGAATCGCTTGCTTAGGTATAACCGGAGCACGAAGTCAGTAATGTTCCGCCGTTAGGCACTACATTCGGCAAACCATAAAACAGGGATTAAATAACGCTCAATCAGACGCGTCAGAGCCGAAGCTAAGACTACCAGTTCGCTGCCGAGCGATCCCTGTCCCCGGGTGCAAGCCCGGTTAAGGCCCACTGGTGGGGGCGGGTCACTATTCAAAACCCTAC
The DNA here is from genome assembly GCA_963082715.1 of Harpalus rubripes. NCBI lineage: Eukaryota > Metazoa > Arthropoda > Insecta > Coleoptera > Carabidae > Harpalus > Harpalus rubripes. The sequence goes on along the minus strand of OY720450.1, from coordinate 51,873,351 downwards.
TAGCTATGCAGGCTAGCGCCCGAGCTGTATTGTCACGCAGCTCACCCGTGGAGGTGACATAGCACCCCTGAGCAGCATATGCCTATTGAAACCAAAGCCCTCCGCCATAGCGCATACTGCAGACCACAGCGCACCATCCCAAACTCTGACCGGGTATAAATACCCCGTGTACGGTCAGCCCCACGGAGTACCAGATTAGCCTTCTGGTGGAGGCTTTGCTGATACAGAGCGGGGGCGGCAGCAGCGCCGACGCCACCATCCCTGGTGACGCACAGCAGTGCCGCCGCTCCAACCCCAACAGCTCCTTAATTAGACTCGTGCAAGTCAGGCATAAGTATCGCCAGCTTCAAGGAGAGGGAGTCGCCACTTCCATGCTTTCACCAGACGGCCCTTAGGAGAAGACGAAGCTAATCCGTCCAGTACCGCCCAGCTTCCGCACCCTTGGCTCGATGAGTATGCAGTAACCACCACTGCAGCATGGTGCTATCCTGCACACACCCATTCAGGATTTATACCACTCACTCCCGCTCTTTCACCCCGTCGCCTACCTAGTTACTCACGCATCACCTTTCATGCAGCTTGCACACCATTCACCAACGTCGGGCAGCTACACCCCTCCGGCGTCCCGGGCTTCCCGCCTCCTCATTCTCCTGCTGAAAGCCTCAAGCGCGAACCCCTCCGCCACCCTGTATCTGTCCTCCGTCTCTAACATCCCTACGACGTCAATAGCCCCCCCCCCTCACGACCACCCCCATTGCTGCGAGGTCTCTAGCGTCGTCCAGCAAGACGCAGCCGCAGAGAACATGCAGCCAGTCCTCATCCGCCCTACCACAGTCGCACACACTTTCATCCTCCAAACCCCTGGCATGCAAGAACGCCCTCATGCTTTCATGGCCTGTTAGCAGAAAGTTCAGCTTCAGGCTGGGATCGAACCACCGACACCGGCCGGCAAATGAGACGTCTGGGATGAAGGAATAGGTTACCCTACCCTTCTCCGATCCGTCCCACTCCCGCTGCCAAGCCTCTATGGCCTTTCCCGCCAACAGGGTCTTTACCTGGTGTAGGCTCAGACCCCTAACCTCCCCATCTGCAGCCAGGTCCATGGGTGTTAATGTTACCCCATGCTTCACCCTATACATGTAAGCCCTACGCTTTGCCTCAAGCCACCACGGCAACTCGCCCATTAGCACCTGCATCGCCTCCGTACTAACAGTCCTACATACCCGAATGCATGCATATAACGCAACCCGCTCACAACGATTAACCAAATCCCTACCATATCCATGCTCTAAGACCCTGTACCACACACTGCATGCATAAAGAACGCTATTAACGAACAACCCTTTGAACAGAACCCTGCATGCATGTCTACTTAATCCCCAATCCCTTCTCAACACCCGTCGCATCATCCCTACCACCCTGACAATTTTCCCATGCAACTCCTCCAGATGCACTCTGAAATTCATACCCGTGCTCACACTCACACCCAGATATCTCACCTTGGACACATGGCGCAGACTCATCCCTCCCGCTCGTACCACTGGGGGCCGGTTAGCCGACAACCTGCCCTTCAGGAGCATGGTTACCGACTTGGCTCCAGATACGGGCACGCAAGCCCGCTCCCCCCACCCGCTAACGAGTGTGAGAAAACGAGAGGCCTCCCTCTCCAGAGCCAGCCGACTGCCACTCTCCACGAGAAGAAGCAGATCATCAGCATAGGCCACAAACTTGCATCCTGCGACCTCCAGTTCCCATAGAAGCACATCCATGCAGACATTCCAACATACAGGCCCACTTATGCTACCCTGAGGGCAACCCCGCTCTACATCTCTCCATACTACACCCCTTCTACCCATCAAGCAAACACGTCTCTCCCGGAAAAAATCCGCCCACAATCTCCGCGCAACCCAACTCCTGGAATCGGTCCAGGATTGTGTCCCACGAGAGGTGATCGAACGCGCCCTTGAAATCTACGAATACCCCCAACACGTACTTCTCCGCGCTGGCCGACACTGTCTCCTTGACCAGGTGCCACGCGTCCTCGACTGACTTTCCTGCCCGGAAGCCAAACTGGTTCCCATGCAAGCCGTCCAACAGGGGAGCGAGTCTCCCGACCAGCATCCGCTCCAGCACCTTGCCGAAGACACTCAGCAAGGTGATAGGGCGGTACGAGCTAGGATCGTCCCTCACCCTGTCATCCGACTTGAGGAGCACCACCACACGACCTTGTTTCCACAATGGTGGAAAGCGATTTCTTGACAGACAGGCGTCGAACATCGATTTCACGTAGAACCCTAGCGCCGCCCAAACGTGACGCAGGGTAACAGCATCGAACCCATCTAAGCCGGGTGACTTGCCGACAGCCATGGCAAAGACTGCCGACTCCACCTCTTCCCAGATAAACTCCCTTGCCTCCTCCCTGACTTCCACAACCCTCGTAGTCTTTTCAGCCACCGGAAAAAAACTCGAGAGCAAAATATCCGCGCTTTCATCCCACGACTCGGCAACCCTATCTCCCTGCCTAATCCTAGGAATATCCGCGTCCCCACGTAACCCTCTACAGATACGATACAACGCTCCCCACGGATCGTCCCGACCTTGCTCCCGTACGAACTCCCGCCAATGCTTTTCCTTCTCGTTCCTAAGCATTCGACGATATGTCCGCACCGAAACTCGGTACTCTACCTCCCTCTGTGGCAAAGTCTGCGACTGGTCCCGTCTGGCTCTCTGGAAAAGCCTGCGTTTGCGCCTCGTGTCATGTCGCAATGCCGGTAGGTCGTCCGTCCACCACTGGACCTGCCTTCGTCGTTGACCTCTCGATCTCCTACGCAGAAGGCAGTCGTTAGTCTTAGCCACCCAGTCCGCCAGGACCTCCGACTGCCTCCCTACCGGCAACTCGACAAAGTCGACCTCCGCGACATCAACGACACTCCTGAGTTCCGTCTCGTACGAGTCCCAGTCCACATTCTTTGTCACCCACCCTGGACGATTCACCGCGTCGCGTGCATCGTCGCTCCCTCCCGAAACCGTTATTAAACACGCGTTATGGTCTGAGATGCCCCAGCCATCTAAAACCTCCCATGTCCAACGAAATCGGTCCCCTGCCCTATTAATAACCGCCAAATCTATGTCGCTCATTCCGCCCGGTCCGCAATACGTGAACAGTTCACTCGGTTGGTTCAGCACGATAAGCCCCTTCTCTCCGACGAGATCCTCAAGGAGCCGACCGCGCTCCACCCTGTCCCCATACCGAATGTCCCCCTTGCTGAACCACAACGGCGAAACGGCGTTCCCATCTAACCCTACTACTAACGGAGTACCATTCGCACACTCAGTCACTCTATGGAGGTAGTGTAGCTCACGTCTGATATCCCCCCCAAATTGATAATACACGGAACAAACTAGAAATTTACCTAATGGCCCAACAATGGCAACGCAAACTCCCGTGGTTGTAACCAGCTCGGGGACCTCCATGACGTCCAGTGTGTCGTCCGCAACGACCACTGCCGCCTTAGGTGGTCCCCCACCCCTATGCGAGTAAACCCGCATAAAGGTTGGCAAGCCACAAACACGTGTCTCGACCACATAGGGCTCTTGCAAGAGGGCTACCCCAATGCGGTCAACCAACAACCCCTGACCCGCGTCAGACGTGTGCTCCCTACCCCTTCCACAGTTAAGCTGGATAATGCGCATGCTACCCATTAGTCAGCCCTCGTTCTCGCCACCGCTCTCATGTACTCCGGGCACTCCCTGGATAATACACCATGCGCTGTATTACCCCTTTTCGCAACTACGCAATTCTGGCAACATTCACCCTTCGTGCATACCTTCGCGATATGCTCCTCTTCCCCACACTGACGACAAATCGCGTTCGCCATCTTACACTCCTTCGCCATGTGCCCATACGCATAACAGCGGAAACAGCGCTGTACCGCATCCACTTCGGGCAACCTACACCGGCTCCACCCAATATAAACCCTCCCCAACAAGAGGAGCTTGTCCGCCACGGCGTTGGACACCTCCACGATGACGCGCCCACCCTTACTACTTATGAACCTCGTCCTGGCGAGATACTCCGTCATCTCTACGTCCCCCTGTAGGTTTTTAAAGAAAAGCTCCTCTACAACTTTATCACCCTGCATCTCCGGCACGTCGTATATTATTAGCTTCGGCCCTATCTTCCTAGGAGGCTCTAGCTTAAGCCCCAACTCCCTAAACTTGGAGGCCGACTTTAATACCTGCAACTCTTTCTCCGACGCTACCTCTATTGCCAACCCCTGGTGGATGCGACGCACAGCGCTGAACCGCACATTCGTAACCTCCTGGCTGATGCTTTCCAGGACTTTCGCCTTGATGGCGTCCGCCTCTAGTGGCTCCGCCCCGTCCGACCGTACTATGACCGCGTAACTGGTGCGAGGTTCTCTCACCCTTCTTCCGCCCAGAGCATTACCCTGTCCTTGACCTCCTTGAGGTCCCCCCGTAATTCCCCCCGAGGTTCCCCCCAGAAGCTCCCCCTGAGGTCCCCCCTGAGGTCCCCCCGAGGGTCCCCCGAAAGGTCTCCTCCGAGGTCCCCCCTGAGCTTTCCCCTGAGTTCCTCCCCAAGGTCCCCCCCAGGTGCCCCCCGAGCACCCCCCGAAGGTCCTCCCGAGAGTTCCCCCGAGGTCCCCCCGACGGTCCCCCTAAAAATTCTCCCTTTGGTCCCTCCGAGAGCCCCCGAAAGCCCCCCGGGGTCCCCCCCGAAGTCTCCACCACCGCCGAAAGTCCCCCCCGAAAGTCCCCCCCCGAAAGTCCCCCCCAGGTCTCCCCCCGAAGGTCCCCCCTTTGTCCCTTGGCCCCCAGGGCCGGCCATTCCGCCCTGTCCAGGATGTCCCCCATGAGCATAGCCCTCTCCTCCTCATATTCCTTAACAATATCCCGGAACTTATTGTGCTCCTCCAATTGCCCCCTGAGCTTCTCCAGCTCAATAACCGCCCCTAAAACATTTGCTCCAACCCCCTCAGCCTCCTGTTCACATCCCCCATCTCGTCCTTCGTCGCCTTATTTTTCAAGCTGCCCACGTTGAACATGTCCATAATGGACCCCATCGCCGCCGTATACTCCCCCAATAAATCCCCACTCTTGTCGGACTTATTCCTCTTCCTCTTTTTTCCCCCTTCCGCGGAGCCACCAGCACGCGGTGTTTCCTCCTCCATCCTAACCAGTTCCACAACTGGGTTTAAATCACCTGCCTCAACTTCCTCGCCACCTGTCGCCATCACCGCGAAGCTGGCCGCTCTGCCCTCTAGCGGACAGTAGCGGAGCTGGGCGTGTGGCTACTAGCCGAACTAGCTACTCTAACCTAGAAATCTGCCACGCGCTACTAGTGAAAAGAGTGGTTTTCACCCTTACAGACAACGGAAAATTTGCAGATACCCCTTTATCCCCAACAACTAAGCCGCCCTGAGACAGTCAGCAGGAAAACAGAACACGGAAAACACAAGAAAATGTGGCAAGGCCACCTACCTTTGGAAAGCAGCTATCCAATCGCTTGGTGAACCACTCTCACTCACCACACAGTTAAACACACTCCGAACTAGGACGAACGCTCCAGTTCACTCGAACCACTCGCGAGAAACACACGAAAAACTAGTTTTCAAACACTCAGAAAGCCACGTGCTCTACCGACGAGACTGAACAGACCGCAGCGCACACAGAGCTCGCAAGACACGTCCGCTCAGCTCGACTGCTACAACGTGAATGGTATAACCGGAGCAATGAAAACAACACCTACAGCAGCTCTAGAAACATTGCTCAACCTGCCGCCATTGCACTTAGTGGTGGAAGGAGAAGCGATGGCAGCCGCTGTAAGATTAAAATGCTCTGGACAGTGGACTCCAAGAAGTGCCTTTGTGGGCCATGGCAGGATTCTGTCCATTCTGACAGAATCCTATCCCATTCTAAACCATGAGAGTGACCACATGCTCGCAAGGTACATCTTTGATAAATCATACTCCATATTACCCTTTTCCAGGGCAGCATGGACGGATAACTCCTATCCTGCAGTACGACCGCAGGGACTAGTTTGTTTTACAGATGGGTCTTTAACGGAAAGGGGCGCAGGAGCTGGTGTATTCGGAGAAACGCCAAGGTTAAGTTTATCCTTTCCTCTTGGCTCATATTCTTCTGTGTTTCAGGCTGAAATCTACGCGATCATGGCCTGCAGCGATGAAATCTTGAGAAGGGCCTACAGAAGAAGGCACATCTGCATATGTTCTGACAGCCAGGCTGCATTGAGGGCGCTAGACAACGTCAAAGTGACCTCAAAACTAGTCTTGGAGTGTCGGAGAAAGCTGGAGATGCTCGCGCAGTTTAACTCTGTGAAACTTGTGTGGGTACCTGGTCATAAAGGCATAAGGGGGAACGAAGAAGCTGACGCTCTGGCACGTGAGGGCTCAGACAGGGCATATATTGGGCCGGAGCCAGCATTCGGGCTCCCCAAAAGCTTTACTAGACACACGATCAGGAACTGGATGACCACCCAACATCTAGTATACTGGTCAGAACAACCTGGCTTGAGACAATCAAAGCTCTTCATACCTGGACCTGCTCCAAGGAAAGCCAAGGATCTTTTACAACTGAGTAGAAGAAAACTTAGAATTTGTGTTGGAATGCTCACGGGGCATTTTCTTAACAAACATCTGAAGACGATCGGCATAATCGATGACGATTCGTGCAGATGATGCGGTCTCGACGAAGAGTCGACGGAACATATACTTTGTGAATGTGCAGCACTAGTTGCCACCAGAAGGAGACCCATGGAGGTTCTCTTTCCAGAGTCTCATGAAATCCAGAGGATCTCTTACAATAGGCTTGCCACCTTCGTGGAGGCGGCAGGACTTAGCTAAGGGACCCTGAGTATAGGGGAAGTACAATGGGCCAGTAGGCCTGAGTACGCGCGGCTGTAAGGCCCCCCCATTGAACAAACAAACAAACAAAACAAATATTATTTAAACAAATTTATTGCCAACCATCTGAATGAAAATCACTTTCAGTAACAAAATATAATTAAATAAAATTAAACTGATATTATTATGTTCTTCAAATATACATTTTATTACATATTTATACATTACTTTTCTTCTTTTTTACTACTCGTATATCACAGTTTATAATTTTGATATTAAATAACATAAATTAAATATATATTTTTATGTTTATTAGGCGCTTCTCATTATTACCCCCTGTTCCGACAAGAGCGTCGCTTCTGCTTGTATTCTATTGGCGACTAAAATTAACGTGAATCCCTCAAGCGGACGATATTTGCAACTTTTGAAAATGGTATTCTGTTATTCAACTATACAGTAAATATATGTAGTGCATTGGTTTCCTCGCCTGTTTCTTGTTTGTTTTCTTGTTTTAAAGTACATATAAAATACTTTGCAATATGAGCAAAGAACGAGAAAATATTAACAACGTCAATTGCTGCGTTTATGGCTGTCATTCTCGGAGTAGTAAGATATTATCTGTCCCAAAAATTGGTGAGAGGAAGAGTGACATCCAAAATAAATTTGGTAAAATGAAGTCTATCGACAAAAGAGAGGGCTGGATTAGAAAAATACGAACTGGAAAACAAGTGACGAATCATAAGATGATAACAAAAATGAAAAGTATTGTATTATTTCCTGACCAAAGTAAAATAATACACTTTTCATTTTATGTGTAGCATTCAATATATTTCTTACACTTGTAATTAAAACAATTTGAAATTTATTTGACATTAGTTCCATTTTAATTTTCTTAACTAAGTAAAGTAAATACAGATTTATTTAACATCCATGAATAATATATGGTACTATTTTACTATCTTGTACAAAATATTAAGACAGTTGTAATGTGTTTGCATTGGCCAATATGACGGCCAGCTATACAAGAGCATCTTGTAAATAATCAATTGAAAATTTAAAGCCCAAATTTTTTTTAGTCTGTAGCACTATGTTCATTAATGCCACATAAAAATAACAACCCACGATTCACCAATTCTCCCCCTTCTATAAAACTTCGAGAAGAATTTGTTGCCTCCAAATAAGTAAACATTTCCTTAGAAATAAGTCTAAGATAACTTTCTTCGAATGTCATTATAATTTACACAAAATTATTACTAACACTATTTATAAAAAGTTTAATGAATTGTTAGTATACTTCAAAACGAATGTTGGTTATACAATGTTTCTGTATGCGATCTTATAGCACAATACCATTTTCAGAGCACGTGTATGCTACAACACTAGCGCCGCCATCGGTAGTTTTAGTCGCCAATATAGCGAAAAAACTGAACTATAGATGGCAGGCCGGACGGTAGCAAGATGGCGGAGGAATAAGGAGAGGTCCCTCATTCCTTATTGCTGGCAATATGCATTTCAAAGTGAAAAGTATTTGATATGGAGAAAATTAACATAAAGTTATGTGATATTTCTCAATACATTGCTTCTGCACGTCCTATAAAAGAAGACGAAGCAGTTTTTAAGGCTGGACATGTATTGCTTTGAGGAATAAAAGATTATGGACCAGGTATAATACTGGGACCTTGTTTAAGAACTAGTCATTTGAGTGGAGATGCTCATATGATTGAAATTTTATTAAATGAGAATATAAATTACTGGAAAGCAAATTTAGTTGTAGAGTAGAATTGAGAGGCAAATGCAAACATATTGTTGCAGTTTTGTAGCATATAAGCAGAATAGTAAAAATCAAAACTATATTTATTGTTTTAGAACAAAAGTTATCATTATGATGATGCTATTAATTTATTTCTTTATGGGTTTGTGTATTACAGAGTAGCAGAAATAGAAAATTAAACTGTACATATTTGGAACAAAGTAAGGGGAAACTTATTAAAAAGGATGATAAACAGTATAGTTTGGCTATTATTATTAGAAGAATTTTACCATACTGTTTTAAAAAAGAAAAAAATAAAACCGATTGGAGACGTCAAAACTATAAGGGAAGAAAATTTCAAGATCATATTTTGTCACTTGGGATATAGTGTATACTTACAATTTTTTACTTATAATTGCTCCATTGTGGCCCAGAGCAGTAACTATAGGTACGTTCTATCGGTGTCAGAAATATTCCTACTAGAATAAGAATATTTTTAAAGCAATAGAACGCTCAGTGGCAAATAACTGTCAAGTAAAAAATAAATACGATAGAACAGTGGGAGTGTTTATGTGCTATTGTTAGTTAACAACTAAAAATAACTTTGTTGTATGTTTCCAGCTCTGAAGTTGGAATGATTCGTAGGAATATTCAGATTTTTTTGACGCAAAAGAACGATCATTGAGGTTCTACTAGAAGAAGTAGTAAGATTTCTGACACCGATAGAACGTACCTTATATGGCAGTTACTGATCATTATTCAAACCTGAAAATGTAATATACACTTTGTATCTAACTTTCTTTTACAACAAATGTAAATTAAACCTGTTTAAAATTACATACGTTCCAATGTATGCTATCAACGTTTCCTTATTCCTCTAGTTCACAAATCTGCCGCCAGACGTAACCCACTTTGAATTTTTTCGCGGATACTGTGCTAGTAGTATTTCAGTAGTCTGTATCTAGCATAATAAATTATAGCAAAACATTTTTCTTACATTTTATTTCCTTTTCTCCAGGTATTATATCTATCCATAATTCGTACATTTTTTCCACGACGTTATCCCAACCACAGGTCAGGGGTAAAAGACGGGCCAGTTGACGTACGTCTACTATAACCTAGTAGGCCCAGCATTTATTTTAAAACGTCAGAACCTTTTTGTTTTGCAATCAGAACTGTCATAAAAATTCGATATTTTCTTATTTATTCCCTAAATTGGGCAAAATGTTTAAAATTGAGAGTATTTATCAAGGACAATAATTTGAAATTGCTAAGAATTTAATGAGATGAAAATATGTGGTTAAAACATTATTAAAAATAACCTGAGTGGACTACAGGATTTTTTTTCTTTCAGAGCTGTCAGTGAACATGTAGAACACCTTTTAAACCTATTTAGCAAACATTAAATAGTTCTTCCATTAGTGTTTGACTTCTTTACCAAAATACAATGAAAATGACATATTTAAACAACTGTCATTTGAACGTCAAAATCAACGTACGTGTGATTAAAACATATTGCAAAATCCAAACTTTTGAGATTTGAGAACCCGTTACTTTGTACGTCAGTTATTAAAGACGTAACGTAATTTGCGAAAAACCGATTTTAATCATTTTTAGCAGAAGTAGGATCGATGAGGACTTTTGACATTTCATTTATAATTATAATGGTAATGGTGTATTTAAGGTCTGTACCAATTTTCAGCTCCATGCGTATTATTCCGAAGTTGAAGGTTTATTTTGACTGGATTATGTTTGTAGTGACTTATAGATGAATGTTGAATAAACCAGAAAAGTAAGGATGGCGAAAAAAATCAAAGTAGGTGACGTCTGGCGGCAGATTTGTGAACTAGAGGAATAAGGAAACGTTGATAGTATACATTGAAATGTATGTAATTTTAAACAGGTTTAATTTATATTTATTGTACAAGAAAGTGACATATATAGTGTATATTAAATTTTCAGATTTAAATAATGATCAGTAAATGCCATAGGTACTGCTCAGTGCCACAATGAAGTAATTAAAAGTCATAAAGTGTAAGTTTACACTAAATCCTAAGTGACAAAATATGATCTTCAAATTTTCTTTGTATATAGTCTTGACGTCTCCAATCGGTTAAATTTTTTTCTTTTTTAAAACAGGATGGTAAAATTCTTCTAATTTTATAGCCAAACTATACTATTTATCATCCTTTTTAACAAGTTTTCTCCTTATTTGTTCCAAATTGGTACAACTTAATTTTTCTATTTCTTCTGCTCTTTAGTACACAAATCCATAAACAAATAAATTAATAGCATTATAATAATGATAACTTTTGTTGTAAAACAATAAATATAGATTTGATTTTTACTAACCTGTTGATATGCAACAATACTGCAACAATATGTTTGCCTCCCAATCCTGCTCTACAATTAAATTTTGCTTTCCAGTAATTTATGTTCTCATTTAATAAAATTTCAATCATATGAGAATCTCCACTCAAATGACTAGTTTTTAAACAAGATCCCAGTATTGTATCTGATCCATCAACTTTTATTCCACAAAGCAATACATATCCTGCCTTAAAAATTGCTTCGTCTTCCTTTATAGGACGTGCAGGATCAATGTATTCAAAAATATCACCCAACTTTATGTTAATTTTCTCCATATTAAATACTTTGCACTTTGAAATGCATATTGCCAGCAATAAGGAATGAGAGAACTCTTCTTATTCCTCCGCCATCTTGCTACCGTCCGGCCTGCCACCTATAGTTCAGTTTTTTCGCCATATAAGTTTCTTATGGAAGTGTGATTTTACAATATACCTATTGTAGGGGCTGGTGGCGATGTGCCATAAAAACATTAATGATTCTTTGCAAAATAACTACTTTAATGACATTTGTTAGGTATAGATAGTCTGTGCAGTACACGTTGAGTGTGCGTTTACAAAACAGGTACATGCTCTCTACGCTGTAACCAAGCAACGACTTGTCTCGGGTCTCGGCAGCGACTGTCTTGCCAGATGCCGGTCATGCGCCATCCCCACTTTCGCTCACTGCGCGTGTCATATCATAGGCGGAGGGAGTTTATTTTTACACTTAACACCTATAAATAGGGATGTTGCGATACTACCGATACCAGTAAAGTATCGATACTTTCTTTGCAATACCAAGTATTTTAGTACTCTATACTTTGTTTCGATATTTTTACTTGTATCGGTATTTGTATGAAGGTATCGGTATCGGTGGAAGCAGAACATTACTAAATTTACAAATGCAGTAATACAGATAACAGGGACATCTGATTTTTGATAGTTGATATTTTATACTCGGTACTCGGTCGTTAAAGTTGCTCGCTAGGCTCGGGTCGGGAGTTGGGCGTCGCGTCTCACGTCGCACTTCGCACTCGCACAACAAATATCTAAACCTGTCAAATTAATCCGTTGTATAGGCAGGCAAGAATTCATTTTACAATTGATGCAACATCGGTGCCAGCTGAACGATTATTTTCCAAAGCAGGCGCGACTGTCTGCCAGGAAAGGAATAGGCTATTGGGGAAAAAAATGGATAAGATGCTATTTTTAGGAGAATGTAAAGAGGGAGATTGGTTTTAATAAATTATTTACTGCGTTTCTGTAATTATTTATACCTTTAAACCTATGCATTTAGCATTTAGGAATTTTTTTCGATACCGATACCGATACTTTCTAGTATCGATACTTGTTTCCGATATTCGACGTGGTATCGATACTACACATTGATACCGAATCCGATATAAAGTATCAATACCTATCACCGATACTTTCATCCCTACCTATAAATAAATATACTGCTGATGCCCTATCTCTTACTTAAGAGGAGTCTGCTACACCAGAAAAAAGATATTTTGTAAAAGAAATTAAGCAGCTCTTGTTAAGTATTTTATATAGTTTGTTTATTCAGTAATAGATTGACACTGTTTAAAATCATTGAAAACGTAGAGTAAGAAAATTATTAGTAAATTAAAATGTTACGAATAAGTTAAAATTCCGTACGTCGTGGATAGTCCCCTAACCCGCCTGTAAATAAGTCAAGTGCAACACAAGCTATGTTGCGACTGGATGCGTACCGAAGTTGTAGCACCAATCGAGATATACGTTCATTGAATTTTCTTGGTAAAAAATACACGGGGGGTAAAATTATGTTCTCAGCGTTACGAACTGAATTTGAATTTGGCGCCTAAATTTGACCGTTACACTTTTCTGGTCTATTACACTGTATAGGCGGTGTGCACAAAAGTAGTCAGTGCCGACAGCGGACAAAAATGACAAAAATGGTTACTCATTGAAACATAGCATGGTTATGTTTTATGTTAGAATAATTTTGCAATTTCTTTTTTTATAAAATATTTGCAATGAATGCGAATGATAGGACGTCAAATATTATGTGATGCAGTGGGGGATGTAATAATTCTTACAAAATTATCGATTGAAGTATCAAATTTTATAAATTTCGTAGAAGATTATATGAGGAACAGATGTATAAGAAAATAACTTTTCAACAGATATCTTCTAATAACATGAAAAATTCTTTTAGGTATATATATTTTCTCATTGTAAACGATACTTATCATATGAATAAAATTCCAACAATGGTCGTCTGATTGCAATAATGAATTATATAAAAATGTGTTTCTTAAGTTAACATTTGAACAAGATATAATAAAAGAAGCAGAAAATTGTCTTAAAATACTAGCAGTTGTATGAAATAGAAGTCTATTTTTGATATAATTCGTCTATTTATTATAGATTTTGTACATGTAATGTTAATGTTAAAGATAGAAATTCACATGGTTCGTATTTTTCGTGTATTTTCTTTTCTCTAACACTACTATGGAATTCATACATTCTATAACTGAAAACTGTTACAGAATGAAGACATTCTGTCATACTGTTACGGAATAATATTCCGTAATAGGCAGTCACAGACCACTAGTTTTTTAATTCACCCATTTAAAATACATGGGAAACGCAATTGTTTTCAAAATCAAGACAGCTTTGCTTGGCGCTTTGTTTCTTTTATTTTGTCACCTCAACTGCCTTAACTGTCAAATTATAAAAGAAATTATTACAAAATATAATTATACCCCTTGTTTTACGCGTTTTGAAGCTTTTACATAGTAAGTTAAATAAAAATTATTGTTTTTATAACATACCGATTATATTTTATTATTTTTGTGAGCAGAATATATTTTTTAAATAGTGTTAGAGAAAATATAGTCTAAAACTCGTATGGAATAGTATTTCCGCCACTCGCGAAACCGTAGACCTCGCCTACGGCTCGGCCTACAAACTTTTCGCTCGCGCGGAAATTATCTATTCCATACTAGTTATAGAATATACTATTCCGAGCTTGTGCAACTGATTTCACTTAGAGCCTGGTATGTTTTCAATGAAGAATTTGCTTCATTTATTACGAATATAAAAGAAAGATGCTAACATTATACACTGATATCGTGATATGTAGAAATTTTCTTCTTTCCAATCATTCAAGTTTACCAACTTTTTAATCTCAATTTCCATGTATTGTGCATCTTGTAACATTCAACTAATATTATAAATTATAATATAAATTTAAATATAATAAAATGGTTTACAGAAATCACACATATTATGAGAAAAATTATATTTTCTGCCACAGTACCTTTGAGTTTTTTGATTGTCACATCACATATATACCATTTTAAATATTTTCTTTATTCATTTCAATATACTATGATGTATAATATTCATGCACAATAGCAACAACTCAAAATAAAATTGTAAATTGTATCACTTTCTCGAAATGTCAAAGTTGATTCGGTAATCAAAAATGTCAATGTAGCCGTTAGAGGCGCTGACGCTCAAAATGTGCACATCGCCTATAGGGCGCGAGCAGACAATATACCTATAAAACTAAAATATACTGCTGATGTCCTATCTCCCAATTAAGAGGAGTATGCTACAAACATTATTGTCTATCCTTGTCCGTTAGTGTAAGAATTTCCCTCCCGCTAGTACTCCTTTCCCGTTTTACACCTATAACATCAGAGGTATTCTTACAGACAAGTGCAGCTATTGTAGCACTCGTCCAATGTCAGTCTTACAAATCTCACTCCCACCAGCAGTATATTTAGTTTTATATGTATATTGAGCACACACGTGACTGGAGCGATCTTGAAGGGTTTGGAATCAGCTGATGTGTGCGCGTGTCACTTTGACAAAATCAATGTTTTGGCTTATTTTAATTTTAAACTCTTAAAATGTTATTATTTTTAATTTCATGTGTTTTACTGAAAATTGTAAAATAATAATATTTTAGCAGTTCAGAATCAAAATAAGACAAATCGTTATCTTACCAAAGTGGCATTGTTTTTGTCAAAGTGACAAGCGTACACAAACCAGCTGATCCTAAATACTTCAAGGTTGCTTGAGTCACGTGTCTGCTCGCGCCCTACATAGTAAAATGTGTATTTGTTTTTTTTAAACAAAAAAATTAGCGTTTGTCACACTTTCTAAATGTGTACAGTTTTTGAAATATATATTTTTAAATTTAATTTTGTATATCATAACTTCAACTTTACTTCGTATACTGACTAAAATTGTTTACATCTGTCAATGACATTAATTCTGCCAAAATTGATGTCAAGGTGGAGTGACTAGCGATAGCTGTCACTTTCAAAAAACTATAGAGGCGTTTTTTATTCATATAACCGGGTTACATATGGTTAACCGCACGTAACCGGTGTGAATAAAAAATGTCAGGTTACTACAGACGTTTCTGTCAAATTTATTATTTGACATTTATCGAATATTTATCTTGTTCATAGTGTGATACATTTAATTTAACGCGTATTGATCTAATACAAAATAAGTTGACAAAAAATGTCACAAATTCCATTTTTACTTTTACTGAAAGATGCCTCACTGCTAAAATATCAGCGTTTTGACAGCTAGAAAAAGATAGCAATAGTAACCTGACATGAAACCGCCCAGCATACCGCGGTTACTTGTGACGTAACCGCAAGTAACAGGTATACTGAATAAAATTCGGATACCATGTAACTGGAGGTAACGGTCTGAACAAAAAACGCCTTATTAGTACCTTGTCAAGAGAAAATCCGAGGCCACACGAGAATACAGGCCTGAATGTTTATCCCTGCTCAATGCGTCACGTCAAACTATAAGGCACAGACCAAAAAACACTATGAGGCTAGCGCGCTAGTCTAGCCCTATAAAAATAAAAACAGTAGAGTCACCGCCCGCAGTCAACGCGAGTGGACGCACGTCACAGCGTAGCACAGAACGTCAAATTTCGATTGTTTTTTGTTGAAGGGTATTGCAAAAATGCTTTTAAGATGCTTTGTACCAATCTGCAGGACCAATTACTGTAACAAGGCTAAATTGATATACCCGACATTAGAAAAATTGGAAGCTAAAAAAGTTTTCTTTATATGGTGAATGTATATCATGCAGAACATCAAAATTAGTAACGAATTTTTTTTAAAGGATATTCAGCAAAATTTTACTAAATAATTATAGAAAAGACTGTAAAGAACAAATTTGTAATAAAAAGCAGTTTAACAAAAAAAACTGATGTGGCCAGCACATTACTTTCCGCCAGTTATATGAGGTATTTACGAAAATTCTACCGGTGAACTGTTACCGGTAAGCAGCTTTTTATCAAGTTATAGCTACCGGAACCGATATTTTAAGAACGCAAGTGGTAAACCTATTAAAAATTCGAAAATTTAAAACAGGTTAGAAATTTGACGTAGTTAACAAACTGAGCAGAGTCCTACTTTGAACACATTTTCATTTTTAACGCGCGCGCTTCGCTTTGCATCACTACCTTTTTTGAGATTAGATTCTTCATGAATACGGTAGATGGATCTGATAGATATTGAACAATTTTCGTACACGGAAGTTTTTACTACTCGTGTTTTCGAACACAGTCGGTAGATGCGGTATTTACCGGTAGAATTTTCGTAAATGCATATGTATTTTCTATAAAATCCATACAGAAAGTTCCGCGCAAAAGATTCTAAATTTTTTGTATGTACATTACCTTTCGACAGTTGTATGTATTTTATGCAAATTCCATACAGAAAGTTTCGA
The DNA here is from genome assembly GCA_963082715.1 of Harpalus rubripes. NCBI lineage: Eukaryota > Metazoa > Arthropoda > Insecta > Coleoptera > Carabidae > Harpalus > Harpalus rubripes. The sequence continues at coordinate 51,856,606 of OY720450.1, read as the reverse complement.
GCAAAAAGATCCTATATTTCGAGTAAAATTATAACGCAAATTATGTCAATTGCACTTGACACTGACATCTTTCAATCAGAATTTTTTTTAATATAATAGCAGTAGCTGTTTCTAGCATAGCTAGCTAATTTATGAAATTTAATTTCTTTATAATTTTATAACTCTATATCCATTTAATATGAAGTATAAAATGCAGTCAAATCGTATAGAGAATACAATGATCTTTAATATTTATAACATTAAATGTGAAAATAGCTATTTATGTAATAAGTTGCGAAAGAAATGTTATCCTCGTAGGATAATTTTCACGTCGCGTGCTTAAAACACGATTTCGCAACGTATCCATACAAGATTTTTTATACTAGCGTTTTAAAACAGATCATTTATATTTATTCTCAAATGTCAACATTTTGAATTTTTCAAAATTTAAAAGTAGGCGGGCATCAATTTCATCTTTTTGTTAGTATGGGATTCAATATGTTGTTTAATAAACATGTCAACGTGCTCGGTGTATAATTTTTCTTGAGAATTTTTGGTAATAAATTTACTTAAAATGAGTGACTCATGCCCGGTTGCACCGCTGTCACTTAAATTTTAAGTGTTCCTTAAATTGACAATATCGTATCGAAATGAAACGTCAAATGAGTATTTGAATATTGCTGTCAAAATTTCGATTTGCATTTTTTTGTTTAAGCCTAGCTTAAAATTTAAGGATAATGGTGCGGAGGCTGCATTGGCTACACTGTTTCCAGGAAAATCAAAAAAATTGTATGAAGAAATTTACAAAAAATTTGGCAGTTGGTGTGCGGAGGAAAACGTTGGGCACATTACAGAAAAGGTAGTTTTAGCCTATTTTTCGAAATTATCATCGATACACCTTAATAAGAATGTGGATATAAGTAAATTTACCAATCTTATTGCATTCTTAAAAAGAAAAGCTAGTGGATATAAGGCTAAAAAAACAAAAATATTCACTAAGCAAGAGATAGTTCGTTTCATGAAGGAAGCTGATGACAAGAATTATTTATTGGCAAAGGTTGTGTTAATTGTTGGAATCTATGGGGCATGTCGCCGGGAGGAACTTACGTTTTTACGTGTAGGAGATATTGAAGATTCTACTTTCATAAAAATTAATATTCCAAATACATACTAAAACGAATATTTCACGATTTTTTATGATAACTGAAGGGTTTATCAACTGTTTAGCAATGTTTCGCAAGGACGCACAACTTCGACCTACTCATAATGAACATCAACGGTTTTTTCTAACCTACACAAATTTTAAGTGTTGCACGCTTCCTGTAGGTATAAATACCATAGGTGGTATACCTAAAAAAATTGCAGAGTTCCTCGTCCTCCCAAATGCTAAAGAATATACCGGGCATTGCTTTTGGCGGTGTTCTGCAACATTTTTGGCTGATTCGGGAGCAGACATTACAGTGCTCAAGCGACATGGAAGGTGGCGTTCAAGTTCTGTTGCTGGAGGCTACGTTGAAAATTATTTGGAAAATAAGAAAGAAATTTCACGAAGAATTTTGGGAGAAAAAGAAACAGCAATTAAAAAAATAAAAATTGTCGACAAAGAATCAGAATCCAGCAGCACATCTACTTCAGTTTCTACCCACATTGAAGTTAACCAAGAAGAAGTATTAAAAACGACATCTAATGTTCAATTTAGTAATTTAAGTAATTGCGTTGTAAATATTTATCATAAATAAACAGTTATAATAGGTATTTAGTACTTTTACTTTTACGCATTAAACTGTCATTTTTAAGCACTAGTGCTTAAAAGTATTTCATTTAACAACGGAAATGACAATCGAAAAGTTGTTGTTATAATACGCTAGTATAAAAAAATATTTATTAAATTTTATTGTTTTTCAGTCTATTTACTGACTGTCAAAATTTTGTTCGAGCATTATCTTTGTCAGTTTTCCTTCGATTCTAATAGAAAATGGCTTCTTTCTCGGAAACAGTTGAAGATCAGACCTATAATATGTTTTTATCCGAAGTTGGAAAACACCCGGTTCTACTGGACAAAATTTTAAAAAAAGCCGGGATATCCCATTTATATGAATCAGATTTTATTTATATTATTTCAAAAAATAATGAATTAAAACCATCTTTTTCTACAAATCTATTAAAAGTAGACTTTTTAGTGCCAGTTTTTCAATCTCTGGTTAATATTTTAATCATGATTAAATAAATAATGTTGAAACGAAACGAACTGTTAAATGACAGACTTATCATTGCTGTCAACAAAACGATGTAATATTGTTTATTTAATCATGCTTAAAATTTTAACCACAGATTTAAAAACGCCCTTAATGTTTGTTTTTAGGGTTAAAAATTTCATTTTATGATCCCAGACAGACCATGGTTATTTTTAACACTAACTACGTTTACACGTACGAGAAAAATTTACTTTAACTTGACTTTGAAAAGGCGACTTATGAAAAGTAATTTAATGGTGCGTTTACACATAAGATCAAATCTACTTTACTTTAGATTTATTACTTGTCACATAACTTCTTGTTGACAGCAAAGCAAATTTGGTTATGTCGAATACAAGTACTAGCGATGTAAGTTAATTATTTAACTTTTATAATGTCAATTATTAATAACTTATTTACAAAAAAACTACCGTGGTTAGTAATTTGCACTTACTAAATATGAGTGTGATATTTTTAAACAATATAACCATGCAATCACAATACTGGATGTGTAATAAGATGAAAAATCGTCGCATGAAATATTATTTTATTTGAAATCGTCACTAAAGTGCACAAAAATCGGCATTAAAAGCTCAGAAATCGGCAAGTGTTGCCAACGATATAGTAATTATTGTATACGTAAAATCGTTTCAAAGTTATAATTTTGCATTTTTAATCAATTTCTTCGTTTTAAATAGAATTTAGTTGCGTGTTGTTAATAATAAATTTAATGTACGAGATTAGAAACATTGAATGGCAGACAAGGCAGACAGGTATGTTAACATAACCTATAAAAATAATTATTCCTTTCATTTTCACAAATTTTCGATTTCAAATAAAATTTAATATGCACCTCGGCCCTAAAGGGCCTCTGAAAATAAACTCCACATTCGTGATAAAAAATAGAATTTCAGTGCCTTGATACATAAATAACTATTAAAGTGGGTGGTGACTAATTTGCTGACCAGCAAAAAAGTTGCTGACTGGCTATTAAGAATTAATGGAATTACTTCAAAATCAGTAATCTACCTTAGAACAACAATGGTCATCTTCCTGTAACGTATCAATCTTGTGCTCTTCTTCAGAGAGGTACTTTACTCTAGTGAAATATAACAAAATTTTGCTGACTGGGTATTTAGAATTAATGAAATTACTTCAAAATCAGTAATCTACCTTAGAACAACAATGGTCATCTTCCTGTAACGTATCAATCTTGTGCTCTTCTACAGAGAGGTACTTTACTCTAGTGAAATATAACAAATTTTTGCTGACTGGGTATTTAGAATTAATGGAATTACTTCAAAATCAGTAATCTACCTTAGAACAACAATGGCCATCTTCCTGTTACGTATCAATCTTGTGCTCTTCTTCAGAGAGGTACTTTACTCTAGTGAAATATAACAAAATTTTGCTGACTGGGTATTTAGAATTAATGGAATTACTTCAAAATCAGTAATCTACCTTAAAACAACAATGGTCATCTTCCTGTAACGTATCAATCTTGTGCTCTCCTTCAGAGAGGTACTTTACTCTAGTGAAATATAACAAATTTTTGCTGACTGGGTATTTAGAATTAATGGAATTACTTCAAAATCAGTAATCTACCTTAGAACAACAATGGCCATCTTCCTGTTACGTATCAATCTTGTGCTCTTCTTCAGAGAGGTACTTTACTCTAGTGAAATATAACAAAATTTTGCTGACTGGGTATTTAGAATTAATGGAATTACTTCAAAATCAGTAATCTACCTTAGAACAACAATATTCATCTTCCTGTAACATCAATCTTGTGCTCTCCTTCAGAGAGGTACTTTACTCTAGTGAAATATAACAAAATTTTGCTGACTGGCTATTTAGAATTAATGGAATTACTTCAAAATCAGTAATCTACCTTAGAACAACAATGGTCATCTTCCTGTAACGTATCAATCTTGTGCTCTCCTTCAGAGAGGTACTTTACTCTAGTGAAATATAACAAATTTTTGCTGACTGGGTATTTAGGATTAATGGAATTACTTCAAAATCAGTAATCTACCTTAAAACAACAATGGCCATCTTCCTGTTGCATATCAATCTTGTGCTCTCCTTCAGAAAGGTACTTTACTCTAGTGAAATATAACAAAATTTTGCTGACTGGCTATTTAGAATTAATGGAATTACTTTAAAATCAGTAATCTACGTTAGAACAACAATGGCCATCTTCCTGTAACGTATCAATCTTGTGCTCTTCTTCAGAGAGGTATTTTACTCTAGTGAAATAAAACAAAATTTTGCTGACTGGGTATTTAGAATTAATGGAATTACTTCAAAATCAGTAATCTACCTTAGAACAACAATGGCCATTTTCCTGTTACGTATCAATCTTGTGCTCTTCTTCAGAGAGGTACTTTACTCTAGTGAAATATAAGAAAATTTTGCTGACTGGGTATTTAGAATTAATGGAATTACTTCAAAATCAGTAATCTACCTTAGAACAACAATGGCCATCTTCCTGTTACGTATCAATCTTGTGCTCTCCTTCAGAGAGGTACTTTACTCCAGTGAAATATAACAAATTTTTGCTGACTGGCTATTTAAAATTAATGGAATTACTTCAAAATCAGTAATCTACGTTAGAACAACAATGGTCATCTTCCTGCAACGTATCAATCTTGTGCTCTTCTTCAGAGAGGTACTGTACTCTAGTGAAATATAACAAAATTTTGCTGACTGGGTATTTAGAATTAATGGAATTACTTCAAAATCAGTAATCTACCTTAGAACAACAATGGCCATCTTCCTGTTACGTATCAATCTTGTGCTCTTCTTCAGAGAGGTACTTTACTCTAGTGAAATATAACAAAATTTTGCTGACTGGGTATTTAGAATTAATGGAATTACTTCAAAATCAGTAATCTACCTTAAAACAACAATGGTCATCTTCCTGTAACGTACCAATCTTGTGCTCTCCTTCTGAGAGGTACTTTACTCTAGTGAAATATAACAAATTTTTGCTGACTGGCTATTTAGAATTAATGGAATTACTTCAAAATCAGTAATCTACGTTAGAACAACAATGGTCATCTTCCTGCAACGTATCAATCTTGTGCTCTTCTTCAGAGAGGTACTGTACTCTAGTGAAATATAACAAAATTTTGCTGACTGGGTATTTAGAATTAATGGAATTACTTCAAAATCTGTAATCTACCTTAGAACAACATTGGCCATCTTCCTGTTACGTATCAAACTTGTGCTCTTCTTCAGAGAGGTACTTTACTCTAGTGAAATATAACAAAATTTTGCTGACTGGGTATTTAGAATTAATGGAATTACTTCAAAATCAGTAATCTACCTTAGAACAACAATGGTCATCTTCCTGTAACGTATCAATCTTGTGCTCTCCTTCTGAGAGGTACTTTACTCTAGTGAAATATAACAAATTTTTGCTGACTGGCTATTTAGAATTAATGGAATTACTTCAAAATCAGTAATCTACGTTAGAACAACAATGGTCATCTTCCTGCAACGTATCAATCTTGTGCTCTTCTTCAGAGAGGTACTGTACTCTAGTGAAATATAACAAAATTTTGCTGACTGGGTATTTAGAATTAATGGAATTACTTCAAAATCAGTAATCTACCTTAGAACAACATTGGCCATCTTCCTGTTACGTATCAATCTTGTGCTCTTCTTCAGAGAGGTACTTTACTCTAGTGAAATATAACAAAATTTTGCTGACTAGGTATTTAGAATTAATGGAATTACTTCAAAATCAGTAATCTACCTTAGAACAACAATGGTCATCTTCCTGTAACGTATCAATTTTGTGCTCTCCTTCAGAGAGGTACTTTTCTCTAGTGAAATATAACAAATTTTTGCTGACTGGGTATTTAGGATTAATCGAATTACTTCAAAATCAGTAATCTACCTTAGAACAAGAATGGCCATCTTCCTGTTACATATCAATCTTGTGCTCTCCTTCAGAAAGGTACTTTACTCTAGTGAAATATAACAAAATTTTGCTGACTGGCTATTTAGAATTAATGGAATTACTTCAAAATCAGTAATCTACGTTAGAACAACAATGGCCATCTTCCTGTAACGTATCAATCTTGTGCTCTTCTTCAGAGAGGTACTGTACTCTAGTGAAATATAACAAAATTTTGCTGACTGGGTATTTAGAATTAATGGAATTACTTCAAAATCAGTAATCTATCTTAGAACAACAATGGCCATCTTCCTGTTACGTATCAATCTTGTGCTCTTCTTCAGAGAGGTACTTTACTCTAGTGAAATATAACAAAATTTTGCTGACTGGGTATTTATAATTAATGGAATTACTTCAAAATCAGTAATCTACCTTAAAACAACAATGGTTATCTTCCTGTAACGTATCAATCTTGTGCTCTCCTTTAGAGAGGTACTTTACTCTAGTGAAATATAACAAATTTTTGCTGACTGGCTATTTAGAATTAATGGAATTACTTCAAAATCAGTAATCTACGTTAGAACAACAATGGTCATCTTCCTGCAACGTATCAATCTTGTGCTCTTCTTCAGAGAGGTACTTTACTCTAGTGAAATAAACCAAAATTTTGCTGACTGGGTATTTAGAATTAATGGAATTACTTCAAAATCAGTAATCTACCTTAAAACAACAATGGTCATCTTCCTGTAACGTATCAATCTTGTGCTCTCCTTCAGAGAGGTACTTTACTCTAGTGAAATATAACAAATTTTTGCTGACTGGGTATTTAGAATTAATGGAATTACTTCAAAATCAGTAATCTACCTTAGAACAACAATGGCCATCTTCCTGTTACGTATCAATCTTGTGCTCTTCTTCAGAGAGGTACTTTACTCTAGTGAAATATAACAAAATTTTGCTGACTGGGTATTTAGAATTAATGGAATTACTTCAAAATCAGTAATCTACCTTAGAACAACAATATTCATCTTCCTGTAACATCAATATTGTGCTCTCCTTCAGAGAGGTACTTTACTCTAGTGAAATATAACAAAATTTTGCTGACTGGCTATTTAGAATTAATGGAATTACTTCAAAATCAGTAATCTACCTTAGAACAACAATGGTCATCTTCCTGTAACGTATCAATCTTGTGCTCTCCTTCAGAGAGGTACTTTACTCTAGTGAAATATAACAAATTTTTGCTGACTGGGTATTTAGGATTAATGGAATTACTTCAAAATCAGTAATCTACCTTAAAACAACAATGGCCATCTTCCTGTTACATATCAATCTTGTGCTCTACTTCAGAGAGGTATTTTACTCTAGTGAAATATAACAAAATTTTGCTGACTGGGTATTTAGAATTAATGGAATTACTTCAAAATCAGTAATCTACCTTAGAACAACAATGGCCATTGTCCTGTTACGTATCAATCTTGTGCTCTTCTTCAGAGAGGTACTTTACTCTAGTGAAATATAACAAAATTTTGCTGACTGGGTATTTAGAATTAATGGAATTACTTCAAAATCAGTAATCTACCTTAGAAAAACAATGGCCATCTTCCTGTTACGTATCAATCTTGTGCTCTCTTTCAGAGAGGTACTTTACTCCAGTGAAATATAACAAATTTTTGCTGACTGGCTATTTAAAATTAATGGAATTACTTCAAAATCAGTAATCTACGTTAGAACAACAATGGTCATCTTCCTGCAACGTATCAATATTGTGCTCTCCTTCAGAGAGGTACTTTACTCTAGTGAAATATAACAAATTTTTGCTGACTGGGTATTTAGAATTAATGGAATTACTTCAAAATCAGTAATCTACCTTAGAACAACAATGGCCATTTTCCTGTTACGTATCAATCTTGTGCTCTTCTTCAGAGAGCTACTTTACTCTAGTGAAATATAACAAAATTTTGCTGACTGGGTATTTAGAATTAATGGAATTACTTCAAAATCAGTAATCTACCTTAGAACAACAATGGCCATCTTCCTGTTACGTATCAATCTTGTGCTCTTCTTCAGAGAGGTACTTTACTCTAGTGAAATATAACAAATTTTTGCTGACTGGCTATTTAGAATTAATGGAATTACTTCAAAATCAGTAATCTACGTTAGAACAATAATGGTCATCTTCCTGCAACGTATTAATCTTGTGCTATTCTTCAGAGAGGTACTGTACTCTAGTGAAATATAACAAAATTTTGCTGACTGGGTATTTAGAATTAATGGAATTACTTCAAAATCAGTAATCTACCTTAGAACAACAATGGTCATCTTCCTGTAACGTATCAATCTTGTGCTCTCCTTCAGAGAGGTACTTTACTCTAGTGAAATATAACAAATTTTTGCTGACTGGGTATTTAGGATTAATGGAATTACTTCAAAATCAGTAATCTACCTTAGAACAAGAATGGCCATCTTCCTGTTACATATCAATCTTGTGCTCTCTTTCAGAAAGGTACTTTACTCTAGTGAAATATAACAAAATTTTGCTGACTGGCTATTTAGAATTAATGGAATTACTTCAAAATCAGTAATCTACGTTAGAACAACAATGGCCATCTTCCTGTAACGTATCAATCTTGTGCTCTTCTTCAGAGAGGTACTGTACTCTAGTGAAATATAACAAAATTTTGCTGACTGGGTATTTAGAATTAATGGAATTACTTCAAAATCAGTAATCTATCTTAGAACAACAATGGCCATCTTCCTGTTACGTATCAATTTTGTGCTCTTCTTCAGAGAGGTACTTTACTCTAGTGAAATATAACAAAATTTTGCTGACTGGGTATTTAGAATTAATGGAATTACTTCAAAATCAGTAATCTACCTTAACACAACAGTGGCCATCTTCCTGTTACGTATCAATCTTGTGCTCTCCTTCAGAGAGGTACTTTACTCCAGTGAAATATAACAAATTTTTGCTGACTGGCTATTTAGAATTAATGGAATTACTTCAAAATCAGTAATCTACGTTAGAACAACAATGGTCATCTTCCTGCAACGTATCAATCTTGTGCTCTTCTTCAGAGAGGTACTTTACTCTAGTGAAATATAACAAAATATTGCTGACTTTGTATTTAGAATTAATGGAATTACTTCAAAATCAGTAATCTACCTTAGAACAACAATGGCCCTCTTCCTGTTACGTATCAATCTTGTGCTCTTTTTCAGAGAGGTACTTTACTCTAGTGAAATATAACAAAATTTTGCTGACTGGGTATTTAGAATTAATGGAATTACTTCAAAATCAGTAATCTACCTTAAAACAACAATAGTCATCTTCCTGTAACGTATCAATCTTGTGCTCTCCTTCAGAGAGGTACTTTACTCTAGTGAAATATAACAAAATTTTGCTGACTGACTATTTAGAATTAATGGAATTACTTCAAAATAAGTAATCTACCTTAAAACAACAATGGTCATCTTCCTGTTACGTATCAATCTTGTGTTCTCCTGCAGAGAGGTATTTTACTCTAGTGAAATATAACAAAATTTTGCTGACTGGGTATTTAGAATTAATGGAATTACTTCAAAATCAGTAATCTACCTTAAAAGAACAATGGTCATCTTTCTGTAACGTATTAATCTTGTGCTTTCCTTCAGAGAGGTACTTTACTCTAGTGAAATATAACAAAATTTTGCTGACTGGGTATTTAGAATTAATGGAATTACTTCAAAATCAGTAATCTACCTTAAAACAACAATGGTCATCTTCCTGTAACGTATCAATCTTGTGCTTTTCTGCAGAGAGGTACTTTACTCTAGTGAAATATAACAAAATTTCATCGTCAATGCATGGTTACTTCTCAATTTCATTCTATCAATTGAAAGTCGGTCGTTATCGTTACGGTAGCTCATTATATCATAGTAATTTCTTACCTCACTTCCTAACTCTTCAATTTATTGTAATAATTAAATCAATAATAATAATTACAATAATAATAATAATAATAATAATAAAACACTAATACAAATTTAGAAACAACTAAAAAAGTTTTAATTATGTAGGACACGCACCGTGGGCCTTAGGAACATTAATTGATAAGCAGATCCCCATAGCAAATTCCGACAATCTGAAATTATAAATCAACAAAATAAACACTTTAATTGCCACCATTCATAAAAAAAATTGGTTCCTTAGGCCACCACCAGTTTTTAACTGTAAATGGTTGTTAATATTACAAGAATTCAGTATAAAGTATCAGACTATGAAAAAAAAATGCGTTAATTAGAACAAATTTAATTTATTGTGATTCATTGGTCTTGCTCGGCGTCCTGCTTTGAAAATTGTCCAATTCGGCCGTGTGAGTCCAACGTGTCACCTCACTATTATATGTCTGAACCATGTTCATAATTCCAATAGTAATATTTGACTGAGGGCCGGTTTTATAAACAAAAATTTAATGGAATTGTATTTATGGTTTTGTTTTCTGTTTTTGATCGTTTGACGTGAGTTTGACGTGCGTTTGATAAAAAGAAAATGAGGTGAAATATGGACAGAAGACAGGAACGGGGCAAAAATTTTATTGATAGGGAAAAGTGTGATGTTAATGGTTTAATATTAAGTTCAATTTCACTTAGTACATGTATGACACTTGGTTTAGATAATCTAAATCGAATCCTAAATTCTTCGTCGTTATAAATTTCAAAAGGGTGGATTCTATCTCTAAAGATTCTGACAATATATTATTCACGTCAGACATTTTTATAGTAGGTTCGCGAAGCACAAAACTATTATTTTTACAATAAGTAAATTAATTAATTACTGCAACCATATTTTTTGGCAAAGTGTTAACAATACTCGTATTTATTTGCAATTTATTATTACCCGTATGTCAAACTGACAAATTTTTCACAGGTGGATACCTACCTACTAATTTTAAAATAAAATAAATAAATAATATTGTAAAATATGTAAATATATGTATATTACATATTATTGTTCTCTTATAATATCTTTTTAGTTTTATAATTATTTGAAAATACATCGATAGAAATCGTTACTTAAATTTAATAGCATGAAATTCTCCACTTAGTTTACTTGGTAGATTTACTTGTTCAGTAAATTTAAAAACGCTTTATAAAACCCAAATCTCCACTTAAATAAATTTACTTGGCAACTAAAATTTAAGTGAAGATTTTTGAGCTTTATAAAACCGGGCCTGAATGTATTTAAAATAAAAATAAAATAAATATATCATTACGGCATGTTACCCATTGGTGGGTGTGCCAATCTGCTTTGTTCGCAGATATCGGTAATGATGATGATATATTTGCACCGTGCGGGCTTTTACCAGGCGTCACCTCACGGGCACTCATTGCTGGCGTGGAAAGCGCACAACAGGGGTCAATTTTGTGCCATTTAAAATTCAAAATATTTGGCGTCAGTCGGGATCGAACCCGGTTCCCCAGATTCGCGACCAGATACTCAGGCACGCGGCCACGAGACCCCAAAATACAATAGCATTTTGCAAATTAGGAACAAAATCTTGAATATGAGGAAATGTGGTTATTATCTTGGATATGAACAAGGAGATATCTATCAGATACACCGGTACATTTATTTTATTTAACACGGAAAAATCGCCACATGAATTTGGTATTTTCTTTCTACAATGTATTTTATATATTCAATAATTTTTACACAAGATATGAACAATTATACTGCCAAAATTACTATTTGTATACCTAACCCTTAATTTATGGTCGCGTGAAGTCACACTGGTCTCATAAAATCAGTAGGCCAAACACGGTTTATGACACGTCAGGCCGCACTAATAGTAATTATATATTTTGACACTACTTTATGTAAATTAGTCCTGAAGAAGCCTTAACTAAAGAGCGAAAGCTTGACTAAATTTCAAAGAATCTAAAGGTACTACAAAAACAATTAGAATCTGATGAATCATAATAACGAGTTTTTCGTCTTCAATTAAAATTGGCAAGTAAACATCTAAAATGGATTCATTGAGGTAATAATCTCTATTTGATACATTTTTGTCAGATATTGAAGTATTTAAATGAGACGGGTAAATAAACCTACTGTATATTAAAAATTCTTTATTTTTCTTAAATTTGTCATCAAAAGTGTTATACAGTACTGCTGCTAATGAAAGATCTGATTTGTTTAATTGGGGTTGATCCAGTCGTGGTTTCTCAGGTGTAGATGTCTGACACGTTGAAAATGACGGTGTTTCCCATAGATCTAAAAATCTATTTTTTACAGAACCATCACTAACAAGAGTTGGAACCAAAATTGTATGTTCATTGGCAGAGGCTCTATGAACAATAGAATCATTGGCAGCTTCAACAATTGTAAGATCTTGTGGACCCTTTTTTCTTCCAGATTTGGAACCTCTCTGTTTCCTTATATTTGACAGTTTGACAGATTTTTGTTTCTTTCTTTCATCCCCTATCGACATTTTTGCTGCTAATATATGGTGACAACCCTCTTTGGCTAAACAAGAACATTTTTCTATGGGATACAATGTCACTAAATACTTATTTGAAGTACCAGATATAATAAATACTTGTTCCTCAGGAACAAGTTCAACCTGTCCATTTAATATAAGCATTTTGGCAATACCGTGATTTGTATATGGCGTTTCTTCAAACTGCGGTTTTTGGGAAAAGTCCCTGTGTACAAAAATGTACGGTAATTCACTTAACGGTAAGTGTGAAGTGGGGTAGAAAACGTCATTTGATTTTTGTTTATATTTAAAATAATCCGGAGAAAGATTATAATTACCCAAGTTACAGAATCCACGAATAACTTCTTTTTGATAATAAAGATCCAACTGGTATAGTGTTAAAACTAGTATTTGTGCTTTTACCTCCTTACGTTCTAAACATATTTTAAGTACAGAATTATAACTTTCAGCTGCATTTATGGTAATGCCACTTCCTGATGTATACAAATGATGTTTTATTAATTGCCACTTACCACTTAATTTAATAGAAGTAGCAATATTTTCATCAAAATATATTTTGAATTCTGCACTCCAGGAAGGAGAGCACAAGATTAATACGATACAGGAAGATGACCATTGTTGTTCTAAGGTAGATTACTGATTTTGAAGTAATTCCATTAATTCTAAATAGCCAGTCAGCAAAATTTTGTTATATTTCACTAGAGTAAAATACCTCTCTGAAGAAGAGCACAAGATTATTACGTTACAGGAAGATGACCATTGTTGTTTTAAGGTAGATTACTGATTTTGAAGTAATTCCATTAATTCTAAATACCCAGTCAGCAAAATTTTATTATATTTCACTAGAGTAAAGTACCTCTCTGAAGGAAAGCACAAGATTAATACGTTACAGGAAGATGACCATTGTTGTTCTAAGGTAGATTACTGATTTTGAAATAATTCCATTAATTCTAAATAGCCAGTCAGCAGAATTTTGTTATATTTCACTAGAGTAAAGTACCTCTCTGAAGGAGAGCACAAGATTGATACGTTACAGGAAGATGACCATTGTTGTTCTAAGGTAGATTACTGATTTTGAAATAATTCCATTAATTCTAAATAGCCAGTCAGCAAAATTTTGTTATATTTCACTAGAGTAAAGTACCTCTCTGAAGGAGAGCACAAGATTGATACGTTACAGGAAGATGACCATTGTTGATCTAAGGTAGATTACTGATTTTGAAATAATTCCATTAATTCTAAATAGCCAGTCAGCAGAATTTTGTTATATTTCACTAGAGTAAAGTACCTCTCTGAAGGAGAGCACAAGATTAATACGTTACAGGAAGATGACCATTGTTGTTCTAAGGTAGATTACTGATTTTGAAATAATTCCATTAATTCTAAATAGCCAGTCAGCAAAATTTTGTTATATTTCACTAGAGTAAAGTACCTCTCTGAAGGAGAGCACAAGATTGATACGTTACAGGAAGATGACCATTGTTGATCTAAGGTAGATTACTGATTTTGAAATAATTCCATTAATTCTAAATAGCCAGTCAGCAAAATTTTGTTATATTTCACTAGAGTAAAGTACCTCTCTGAAGGAGAGCACAAGATTGATACGTTACAGGAAGATGACCATTGTTGTTCTAAGGTAGATTACTGATTTTGAAATAATTCCGTTAATTCTAAATAGCCAGTCAGCAAAATTTTGTTATATTTCACTAGAGTAAAGTACCTCTCTGAAAGAGAGCACAAGATTGATACGTTACAGGAAGATGACCATTGTTGTTCTAAGGTAGATTACTGATTTTGAAATAATTCCATTAATTCTAAATAGCCAGTCAGCAGAATTTTGTTATATTTCACTAGAGTAAAGTACCTCTCTGAAGGAGAGCACAAGATTGATACGTTACAGGAAGATGAGCATTGTTGTTCTAAGGTAGATTACTGATTTTGAAATAATTCCATTAATTCTAAATAGCCAGTCAGCAAAATTTTGTTATATTTCACTAGAGTAAAGTACCTCTCTGAAGGAGAGCACAAGATTGATACGTTACAGGAAGATGACCATTGTTGTTCTAAGGTAGATTACTGATTTTGAAATAATTCAATTAATTCTAAATAGCCAGTCAGCAGAATTTTGTTATATTTCACTAGAGTAAAGTACCTCTCTGAAGGAGAGCACAAGACTGATACGTTACAGGAAGATGACCATTGTTGTTCTAAGGTAGATTACTGATTTTGAAATAATTCCATTAATTCTAAATAGCCAGTCAGCAGAATTTTGTTATATTTCACTAGAGTAAAGTACCTCTCTGAAGGAGAGCACAAGATTGATACGTTACAGGAAGATGACCATTGTTGTTCTAAGGTAGATTACTGATTTTGAAATAATTCCATTAATTCTAAATAGCCAGTCAGCAGAATTTTGTTATATTTCACTAGAGTAAAGTACGTTTCTGAAGGAGAGCACAAGATTGATACGTTACAGGAAGATGACCATTGTTGTTCTAAGGTAGATTACTGATTTTGAAATAAATCCATTAATTCTAAATAGCCAGTCAGCAAAATTTTGTTATATTTCACTAGAGTAAAGTACCTCTCTGAAGGAGAGCACAA
Source organism: Harpalus rubripes (assembly GCA_963082715.1). Lineage (NCBI taxonomy): Eukaryota > Metazoa > Arthropoda > Insecta > Coleoptera > Carabidae > Harpalus > Harpalus rubripes. The sequence continues at coordinate 51,841,400 of OY720450.1, read as the reverse complement.
GATTGATACGTTACAGGAAGATGACCATTGTTGTTCTAAGGTAGATTACTGATTTTGAAATAATTCCATTAATTCTAAATAGCCAGTCAGCAAAATTTTGTTATATTTCACTAGAGTAAAGTACCTCTCTGAAGGAGAGCACAAGATTGATACGTTACAGGAAGATGACCATTGTTGTTCTAAGGTAGATTACTGATTTTGAAATAATTCCATTAATTCTAAATAGCCAGTCAGCAAAATTTTGTTATATTTCACTAGAGTAAAGTACCTCTCTGAAGGAGAGCACAAGATTGATACGTTACAGGAAGATGACCATTGTTGTTCTAAGGTAGATTACTGATTTTGAAATAATTCCATTAATTCTAAATAGCCAGTCAGCAAAATTTTGTTATATTTCACTAGAGTAAAGTACCTCTCTGAAGGAGAGCACAAGATTGATACGTTACAGGAAGATGACCATTGTTGTTCTAAGGTAGATTACTGATTTTGAAATAATTCCATTAATTCTAAATAGCCAGTCAGTAGAATTTTGTTATATTTCACTAGAGTAATGTACCTCTCTGAAGGAGAGCACAAGATTGATACGTTACAGGAAGATGACCATTGTTGTTCTAAGGTAGATTACTGATTTTGAAATAATTCCATTAATTCTAAATAGCCAGTCAGCAAAATTTTGTTATATTTCACTAGAGTAAAGTACCTCTCTGAAGGAGAGCACAAGATTGATACGTTACAGGAAGATGACCATTGTTGTTCTAAGGTAGATTACTGATTTTGAAGTATTTCCATTAATTCTAAATAGCCAGTCAGCAAGATTTTGTTATATTTCACTAGAGTAATGTACCTCTCTGAAGGAGAGCACAAGATTGATACGTTACAGGAAGATGACCATTGTTGTTCTAAGGTAGATTACTGATTTTGAAATAATTCCATTAATTCTAAATAGCCAGTCAGCAAAATTTTGTTATATTTCACTAGAGTAAAGTACCTCTCTGAAAAAGAGCACAAGATTGATACGTTACAAGAAGATGACCATTGTTGTTCTAAGGTAGATTACTGATTTTGAAATAATTCCATTAATTCTAAATAGCCAGTCAGCAAAATTTTGTTATATTTCACTAGAGTAAAGTACCTCTCTGAAGGAGAGCACAAGATTGATACGTTACAGGAAGATGACCATTGTTGTTCTAAGGTAGATTACTGATTTTGAAATAATTCCATTAATTCTAAATAGCCAGTCAGCAAAATTTTGTTATATTTCACTAGAGTAAAGTACCTCTCTGAAGGAGAGCACAAGATTGATACGTTACAGGAAGATGACCATTGTTGTTCTAAGGTAGATTACTGATTTTGAAGTATTTCCATTAATTCTAAATAGCCAGTCAGCAAGATTTTGTTATATTTCACTAGAGTAAAGTACCTCTCTGAAGGAGAGCACAAGATTGATACGTTACAGGAAGATGACCATTGTTGTTCTAAGGTAGATTACTGATTTTGAAATAATTCCATTAATTCTAAATAGCCAGTCAGCAAAATTTTGTTATATTTCACTAGAGTAAAGTACCTCTCTGAAGGAGAGCACAAGATTGATACGTTACAGGAAGATGACCATTGTTGTTCTAAGGTAGATTACTGATTTTGAAGTATTTCCATTAATTCTAAATAGCCAGTCAGCAAGATTTTGTTATATTTCACTAGAGTAAAGTACCTCTCTGAAGGAGAGCACAAGATTGATACGTTACAGGAAGATGACCATTGTTGTTCTAAGGTAGATTACTGATTTTGAAGTATTTCCATTAATTCTAAATAGCCAGTCAGCAAAATTTTGTTATATTTCACTAGAGTAAAGTACCTCTCTGAAGGAGAGCACAAGATTGATACGTTACAGGAAGATGACCATTGTTGTTCTAAGGTAGATTACTGATTTTGAAGTATTTCCATTAATTCTAAATAGCCAGTCAGCAAGATTTTGTTATATTTCACTAGAGTAAAGTACCTCTCTGAAGGAGAGCACAAGATTGATACGTTACAGGAAGATGACCATTGTTGTTCTAAGGTAGATTACTGATTTTGAAATAATTCCATTAATTCTAAATAGCCAGTCAGTAGAATTTTGTTATATTTCACTAGAGTAAAGTACCTCTCTGAAGGAGAGCACAAGATTGATACGTTACAGGAAGATGACCATTGTTGTTCTAAGGTAGATTACTTATTTTGAAATAATTCCATTAATTCTAAATAGCCAGTCAGCAAAATTTTGTTATATTTCACTAGAGTAAAGTACCTCTCTGAAGGAGAGCACAAGATTGATACGTTACAGGAAGATGACCATTGTTGTTCTAAGGTAGATTACTGATTTTGAAGTATTTCCATTGATTCTAAATAGCCAGTCAGCAAGATTTTGTTATATTTCACTAGAGTAAAGTACCTCTCTGAAGGAGAGCACAAGATTGATACGTTACAGGAAGATGACCATTGTTGTTCTAAGGTAGATTACTGATTTTGAAGTATTTCCATTAATTCTAAATAGCCAGTCAGCAAAATTTTGTTATATTTCACTAGAGTAAAGTACCTCTCTGAAGGAGAGCACAAGATTGATACGTTACAGGAAGATGACCATTGTTGTTCTAAGGTAGATTACTGATTTTGAAATAATTCCATTAATTCTAAATAGCCAGTCAGCAAAATTTTGTTATATTTCGCTAGAGTAAAGTACCTCTCTGAAGGAGAGCACAAGATTGATACGTTACAGGAAGATGACCATTGTTGTTCTAAGGTAGATTACTGATTTTGAAAAAATTCCATTAATTCTAAATAGCCAGTCAGCAAAATTTTGTTATATTTCACTAGAGTAAAGTACCTCTCTGAAAAAGAGCACAAGATTGATACGTTACAGGAAGATGACCATTGTTGTTCTAAGGTAGATTACTGATTTTGAAATAATTCCATTAATTCTAAATAGCCAGTCAGCAAAATTTTGTTATATTTCACTAGAGTAAAGTACCTCTCTGAAGGAGAGCACAAGATTGATACGTTACAGGAAGATGACCATTGTTGTTCTAAGGTAGATTACTGATTTTGAAATAATTCCATTAATTCTAAATAGCCAGTCAGCAAAATTTTGTTATATTTCACTAGAATAAAGAACCTCTCTGAAAAAGAGCACAAGATTGATACGTTACAGGAAGATGACCATTGTTGTTCTAAGGTAGATTACTGATTTTGAAATAATTCCATTAATTCTAAATAGCCAGTCAGTAGAATTTTGTTATATTTCACTAGAGTAAAGTACCTCTCTGAAGGAGAGCACAAGATTGATACGTTACAGGAAGATGACCATTGTTGTTCTAAGGTAGATTACTGATTTTGAAATAATTCCATTAATTCTAAATAGCCAGTCAGCAAAATTTTGTTATATTTCACTAGAGTAAAGTACCTCTCTGAAGGAGAGCACAAGATTGATACGTTACAGGAAGATGACCATTGTTGTTCTAATGTAGATTACTGATTTTGAAGTATTTCCATTAATTCTAAATAGCCAGTCAGCAAAATTTTGTTATATTTCACTAGAGTAAAGTACCTCTCTGAAGGAGAGCACAAGATTGATACGTTACAGGAAGATGACCATTGTTGTTCTAAGGTAGATTACTGATTTTGAAATAATTCCATTAATTCTAAATAGCCAGTCAGCAAAATTTTGTTATATTTCACTAGAGTAAAGTACCTCTCTGAAGGAGAGCACAAGATTGATACGTTACAGGAAGATGACCATTGTTGTTCTAAGGTAGATTACTGATTTTGAAGTATTTCCATTAATTCTAAATAGCCAGTCAGCAAAATTTTGTTATATTTCACTAGAGTAAAGTACCTCTCTGAAGGAGAGCACAAGATTGATACGATACAGGAAGATGACCATTGTTGTTCTAAGGTAGATTACTGATTTTGAAGTAATTCCATTAATTCTAAATAGCCAGTCAGCAAAATTTTGTTATATTTCACTAGAGTAAAGTACCTCTCTGAAGGAGAGCACAAGATTGATACGTTACAGGAAGATGACCATTGTTGTTCTAAGGTAGATTACTGATTTTGAAATAATTCCATTAATTCTAAATAGCCAGTCAGCAAAATTTTGTTATATTTCACTAGAGTAAAGTACCTCTCTGAAGGAGAGCACAAGATTGATACGTTACAGGAAGATGACCATTGTTGTTCTAAGGTAGATTACTGAATTTGAAATAATTCCATTAATTCTAAATAGCCAGTCAGTAGAATTTTGTTATATTTCACTAGAGTAAAGTACCTCTCTGAAGGAGAGCACAAGATTGATACGTTACAGGAAGATGACCATTGTTGTTCTAAGGTAGATTACTGATTTTGAAGTATTTCCATTAATTCTAAATAGCCAGTCAGCAAGATTTTGTTATATTTCCCTAGAGTAAAGTACCTCTCTGAAGGAGAGCACAAGATTGATACGTTACAGGAAGATGACCATTGTTGTTCTAAGGTAGATTACTGATTTTGAAATAATTCCATTAATTCTAAATAGCCAGTCAGCAAAATTTTGTTATATTTCACTAGAGTAAAGTACCTCTCTGAAAAAGAGCACAAGATTGATACGTTACAGGAAGATGACCATTGTTGTTCTAAGGTAGATTACTGATTTTGAAATAATTCCATTAATTCTAAATAGCCAGTCAGCAAAATTTTGTTATATTTCACTAGAGTAAAGTACCTCTCTGAAGGAGAGCACAAGATTGATACGTTACAGGAAGATGACCATTGTTGTTCTAAGGTAGATTACTGATTTTGAAGTATTTCCATTAATTCTAAATAGCCAGTCAGCAAGATTTTGTTATATTTCACTAGAGTAAAGTACCTCTCTGAAGGAGAGCACAAGATTGATACGTTACAGGAAGATGACCATTGTTGTTCTAAGGTAGATTACTGATTTTGAAATAATTCCATTAATTCTAAATAGCCAGTCAGCAAAATTTTGTTATATTTCACTAGAGTAAAGTACCTCTCTGAAGGAGAGCACAAGATTGATACGTTACAGGAAGATGACCATTGTTGTTCTAAGGTAGATTACTGATTTTGAAGTATTTCCATTAATTCTAAATAGCCAGTCAGCAAGATTTTGTTATATTTCACTAGAGTAAAGTACCTCTCTGAAGGAGAGCACAAGATTGATACGTTACAGGAAGATGACCATTGTTGTTCTAAGGTAGATTACTGATTTTGAAGTATTTCCATTAATTCTAAATAGCCAGTCAGCAAAATTTTGTTATATTTCACTAGAGTAAAGTACCTCTCTGAAGGAGAGCACAAGATTGATACGTTACAGGAAGATGACCATTGTTGTTCTAAGGTAGATTACTGATTTTGAAATAATTCCATTAATTCTAAATAGCCAGTCAGCAAAATTTTGTTATATTTCACTAGAGTAAAGTACCTCTCTGAAGGAGAGCACAAGATTGATACGTTACAGGAAGATGATCATTGTTGTTCTAAGGTAGATTACTGATTTTGAAGTATTTCCATTAATTCTAAATAGCCAGTCAGCAAAATTTTGTTATATTTCACTAGAGTAAAGTACCTCTCTGAAGGAGAGCACAAGATTGATACGTTACAGGAAGATGACCATTGTTGTTCTAAGGTAGATTACTGATTTTGAAATAATTCCATTAATTCTAAATAGCCAGTCAGTAGAATTTTGTTATATTTCACTAGAGTAAAGTACCTCTCTGAAGGAGAGCACAAGATTGATACGTTACAGGAAGATGACCATTGTTGTTCTAAGGTAGATTACTGATTTTGAAGTATTTCCATTAATTCTAAATAGCCAGTCAGCAAGATTTTGTTATATTTCACTAGAGTAAAGTACCTCTCTGAAGGAGAGCACAAGATTGATACGTTACAGGAAGATGACCATTGTTGTTCTAAGGTAGATTACTGATTTTGAAATAATTCCATTAATTCTAAATAGCCAGTCAGCAAAATTTTGTTATATTTCACTAGAGTAAAGTACCTCTCTGAAAAAGAGCACAAGATTGATACGTTACAGGAAGATGACCATTGTTGTTCTAAGGTAGATTACTGATTTTGAAATAATTCCATTAATTCTAAATAGCCAGTCAGCAAAATTTTGTTATATTTCACTAGAGTAAAGTACCTCTCTGAAGGAGAGCACAAGATTGATACGTTACAGGAAGATGACCATTGTTGTTCTAAGGTAGATTACTGATTTTGAAGTATTTCCATTAATTCTAAATAGCCAGTCAGCAAGATTTTGTTATATTTCACTAGAGTAAAGTACCTCTCTGAAGGAGAGCACAAGATTGATACGTTACAGGAAGATGACCATTGTTGTTCTAAGGTAGATTACTGATTTTGAAATAATTCCATTAATTCTAAATAGCCAGTCAGCAAAATTTTGTTATATTTCACTAGAGTAAAGTACCTCTCTGAAGGAGAGCACAAGATTGATACGTTACAGGAAGATGACCATTGTTGTTCTAAGGTAGATTACTGATTTTGAAGTATTTCCATTAATTCTAAATAGCCAGTCAGCAAAATTTTGTTATATTTCACTAGAGTAAAGTACCTCTCTGAAGGAGAGCACAAGATTGATACGTTACAGGAAGATGACCATTGTTGTTCTAAGGTAGATTACTGATTTTGAAATAATTCCATTAATTCTAAATAGCCAGTCAGCAAAATTTTGTTATATTTAACTAGAGTAAAGTACCTCTCTGAAAGAGAGCACAAGATTGATACGTTACAGGAAGATGATCATTGTTGTTCTAAGGTAGATTACTGATTTTGAAGTATTTCCATTAATTCTAAATAGCCAGGCAGCAAGATTTTGTTATATTTCACTAGAGTAAAGTACCTCTCTGAAGGAGAGCACAAGATTGATACGTTACAGGAAGATGACCATTGTTGTTCTAAGGTAGATTACTGATTTTGAAATAATTCCATTAATTCTAAATAGCCAGTCAGCAAAATTTTGTTATATTTCACTAGAGTAAAGTACCTCTCTGAAGGAGAGCACAAGATTGATACGTTACAGGAAGATGACCATTGTTGTTCTAAGGTAGATTACTGATTTTGAAGTATTTCCATTAATTCTAAATAGCCAGTCAGCAAGATTTTGTTATATTTCACTAGAGTAAAGTACCTCTCTGAAGGAGAGCACAAGATTGATACGTTACAGGAAGATGACCATTGTTGTTCTAAGGTAGATTACTGATTTTGAAGTATTTCCATTAATTCTAAATAGTCAGTCAGCAAAATTTTGTTATATTTCACTAGAGTAAAGTACCTCTCTGAAGGAGAGCACAAGATTGATACGTTACAGGAAGATGACCATTGTTGTTCTAAGGTAGATTACTGATTTTGAAATAATTCCATTAATTCTAAATAGCCAGTCAGCAAAATATTGTTATATTTCACTAGAGTAAAGTACCTCTCTGAAGGAGAGCACAAGATTGATACGTTACAGGAAGATGATCATTGTTGTTCTAAGGTAGATTACTGATTTTGAAGTATTTCCATTAATTCTAAATAGCCAGTCAGCAAAATTTTGTTATATTTCACTAGAGTAAAGTACCTCTCTAAAGGAGAGCACAAGATTGATACGTTACAGGAAGATGACCATTGTTGTTCTAAGGTAGATTACTGATTTTGAAATAATTCCATTAATTCTAAATAGCCAGTCAGCAAAATTTTGTTATATTTCACTAGAGTAAAGTACCTCTCTGAAGGAGAGCACAAGATTGATACGTTACAGGAAGATGACCATTGTTGTTCTAAGGTAGATTACTGATTTTGAAGTATTTCCATTAATTCTAAATAGCCAGTCAGCAAAATTTTGTTATATTTCACTAGAGTAAAGTACCTCTCTGAAGGAGAGCACAAGATTGATACGTTACAGGAAGATGACCATTGTTGTTCTAAGGTAGATTACTGATTTTGAAATAATTCCATTAATTCTAAATAGCCAGTCAGCAAAATTTTGTTATATTTCACTAGAGTAAAGTACCTCTCTGAAGGAGAGCACAAGATTGATACGTTACAGGAAGATGATCATTGTTGTTCTAAGGTAGATTACTGATTTTGAAGTATTTCCATTAATTCTAAATAGCCAGTCAGCAAAATTTTGTTATATTTCACTAGAGTAAAGTACCTCTCTAAAGGAGAGCACAAGATTGATACGTTACAGGAAGATGACCATTGTTGTTCTAAGGTAGATTACTGATTTTGAAATAATTCCATTAATTCTAAATAGCCAGTCAGCAAAATTTTGTTATATTTCACTAGAGTAAAGTACCTCTCTGAAGGAGAGCACAAGATTGATACGTTACAGGAAGATGACCATTGTTGTTCTAAGGTAGATTACTGATTTTGAAGTATTTCCATTAATTCTAAATAGCCAGTCAGCAAAATTTTGTTATATTTCACTAGAGTAAAGTACCTCTCTGAAGGAGAGCACAAGATTGATACGTTACAGGAAGATGACCATTGTTGTTCTAAGGTAGATTACTGATTTTGAAATAATTCCATTAATTCTAAATAGCCAGTCAGCAAAATTTTGTTATATTTAACTAGAGTAAAGTACCTCTCTGAAAGAGAGCACAAGATTGATACGTTACAGGAAGATGATCATTGTTGTTCTAAGGTAGATTACTGATTTTGAAGTATTTCCATTAATTCTAAATAGCCAGGCAGCAAGATTTTGTTATATTTCACTAGAGTAAAGTACCTCTCTGAAGGAGAGCACAAGATTGATACGTTACAGGAAGATGACCATTGTTGTTCTAAGGTAGATTACTGATTTTGAAATAATTCCATTAATTCTAAATAGCCAGTCAGCAAAATTTTGTTATATTTCACTAGAGTAAAGTACCTCTCTGAAGGAGAGCACAAGATTGATACGTTACAGGAAGATGACCATTGTTGTTCTAAGGTAGATTACTGATTTTGAAGTATTTCCATTAATTCTAAATAGCCAGTCAGCAAGATTTTGTTATATTTCACTAGAGTAAAGTACCTCTCTGAAGGAGAGCACAAGATTGATACGTTACAGGAAGATGACCATTGTTGTTCTAAGGTAGATTACTGATTTTGAAGTATTTCCATTAATTCTAAATAGTCAGTCAGCAAAATTTTGTTATATTTCACTAGAGTAAAGTACCTCTCTGAAGGAGAGCACAAGATTGATACGTTACAGGAAGATGACCATTGTTGTTCTAAGGTAGATTACTGATTTTGAAATAATTCCATTAATTCTAAATAGCCAGTCAGCAAAATATTGTTATATTTCACTAGAGTAAAGTACCTCTCTGAAGGAGAGCACAAGATTGATACGTTACAGGAAGATGATCATTGTTGTTCTAAGGTAGATTACTGATTTTGAAGTATTTCCATTAATTCTAAATAGCCAGTCAGCAAAATTTTGTTATATTTCACTAGAGTAAAGTACCTCTCTAAAGGAGAGCACAAGATTGATACGTTACAGGAAGATGACCATTGTTGTTCTAAGGTAGATTACTGATTTTGAAATAATTCCATTAATTCTAAATAGCCAGTCAGCAAAATTTTGTTATATTTCACTAGAGTAAAGTACCTCTCTGAAGGAGAGCACAAGATTGATACGTTACAGGAAGATGACCATTGTTGTTCTAAGGTAGATTACTGATTTTGAAGTATTTCCATTAATTCTAAATAGCCAGTCAGCAAAATTTTGTTATATTTCACTAGAGTAAAGTACCTCTCTGAAGGAGAGCACAAGATTGATACGTTACAGGAAGATGACCATTGTTGTTCTAAGGTAGATTACTGATTTTGAAATAATTCCATTAATTCTAAATAGCCAGTCAGCAAAATTTTGTTATATTTCACTAGAGTAAAGTACCTCTCTGAAGGAGAGCACAAGATTGATACGTTACAGGAAGATGATCATTGTTGTTCTAAGGTAGATTACTGATTTTGAAGTATTTCCATTAATTCTAAATAGCCAGTCAGCAAAATTTTGTTATATTTCACTAGAGTAAAGTACCTCTCTAAAGGAGAGCACAAGATTGATACGTTACAGGAAGATGACCATTGTTGTTCTAAGGTAGATTACTGATTTTGAAATAATTCCATTAATTCTAAATAGCCAGTCAGCAAAATTTTGTTATATTTCACTAGAGTAAAGTACCTCTCTGAAGGAGAGCACAAGATTGATACGTTACAGGAAGATGACCATTGTTGTTCTAAGGTAGATTACTGATTTTGAAGTATTTCCATTAATTCTAAATAGCCAGTCAGCAAAATTTTGTTATATTTCACTAGAGTAAAGTACCTCTCTGAAGGAGAGCACAAGATTGATACGATACAGGAAGATGACCATTGTTGTTCTAAGGTAGATTACTGATTTTGAAATAATTCCATTAATTCTAAATAGCCAGTCAGCAAAATTTTGTTATATTTCACTAGAGTAAAGTACCTCTCTGAAAGAGAGCACAAGATTGATACGTTACAGGAAGATGACCATTGTTGTTCTAAGGTAGATTACTGATTTTGAAATAATTCCATTAATTCTAAATAGCCAGTCAGTAGAATTTTGTTATATTTCACTAGAGTAAAGTACCTCTCTGAAGGAGAGCACAAGATTGATACGTTACAGGAAGATGACCATTGTTGTTCTAAGGTAGATTACTGATTTTGAAATAATGCCATTAATTCTAAATAGCCAGTCAGCAAAATTTTGTTATATTTCACTAGAGTAAAGTACCTCTCTGAAGGAGAGCACAAGATTGATACGTTACAGGAAGATGACCATTGTTGTTCTAAGGTAGATTACTGATTTTGAAGTATTTCCATTAATTCTAAATAGCCAGTCAGCAAGATTTTGTTATATTTCACTAGAGTAAAGTACCTCTCTGAAGGAGAGCACAAGATTGATACGTTACAAGAAGATGACCATTGTTGTTCTAAGGTAGATTACTGATTTTGAAATAATTCCATTAATTCTAAATAGCCAGTCAGCAAAATTTTGTTATATTTCACTAGAGTAAAGTACCTCTCTGAAGGAGAGCATAAGATTGATACGTTACAGGAAGATGACCATTGTTGTTCTTAGGTAGATTACTGATTTTGAAATAAATCCATTAATTCTAAATAGCCAGTCAGCAAAATTTTGTTATATTTCACTAGAGTAAAGTACCTCTCTGAAGGAGAGCACAAGATTGATACGTTACAGGAAGATGACCATTGTTGTTCTAAGGTAGATTACTGATTTTGAAGTATTTCCATTAATTCTAAATAGCCAGTCAGCAAGATTTTGTTATATTTCACTAGAGTAAAGTACCTCTCTGAAGGAGAGCACAAGATTGATACGTTACAGGAAGATGACCATTGTTGTTCTAAGGTAGATTACTGATTTTGAAATAATTCCATTAATTCTAAATAGCCAGTCAGCAAAATTTTGTTATATTTCACTAGAGTAAAGTACCTCTCTGAAGGAGAGCACAAGATTGATACGTTACAGGAAGATGACCATTGTTGTTCTAAGGTAGATTACTGATTTTGAAGTATTTCCATTAATTCTAAATAGCCAGTCAGCAAGATTTTGTTATATTTCACTAGAGTAAAGTACCTCTCTGAAGGAGAGCACAAGATTGATACGTTACAGGAAGATGACCATTGTTGTTCTAAGGTAGATTACTGATTTTGAAGTATTTCCATTAATTCTAAATAGCCAGTCAGCAAAATTTTGTTATATTTCACTAGAGTAAAGTACCTCTCTGAAGGAGAGCACAAGATTGATACGTTACAGGAAGATGACCATTGTTGTTCTAAGGTAGATTACTGATTTTGAAATAATTCCATTAATTCTAAATAGCCAGTCAGCAAAATTTTGTTATATTTCACTAGAGTAAAGTACCTCTCTGAAGGAGAGCACAAGATTGATACGTTACAGGAAGATGACCATTGTTGTTCTAAGGTAGATTACTGATTTTGAAGTATTTCCATTAATTCTAAATAGCCAGTCAGCAAGATTTTGTTATATTTCACTAGAGTAAAGTACCTCTCTGAAGGAGAGCACAAGATTGATACGTTACAGGAAGATGACCATTGTTGTTCTAAGGTAGATTACTGATTTTGAAATAATTCCATTAATTCTAAATAGCCGGTCAGCAAAATTTTGTTATATTTTACTAGAGTAAAGTACCTCTCTGAAGGAGAGCACAAGATTGATACGTTACAGGAAGATGACCATTGTTGTTCTAAGGTAGATTACTGATTTTGAAATAATTCCATTAATTCTAAATAACCAGTCAGCAAAATTTTGTTATATTTCACTAGAGTAAAGTACCTCTCTGAAAAAGAGCACAAGATTGATACGTTACAGGAAGATGACCATTGTTGTTCTAAGGTAGATTACTGATTTTGAAATAATTCCATTAATTCTAAATAGCCAGTCAGCAGAATTTTGTTATATTTCACTAGAGTAAAGTACCTCTCTGAAGGAGAGCACAAGATTGATACGTTACAGGAAGATGACCATTGTTGTTCTAAGGTAGATTACTGATTTTGAAATAATTCCATTAATTCTAAATAGCCAGTCAGCAAAATTTTGTTATATTTCACTAGAGTAAAGTACCTCTCTGAAGGAGAGCACAAGATTGATACGTTACAGGAAGATGACCACTGTTGTTCTAAGGTAGATTACTGATTTTGAAGTATTTCCATTAATTCTAAATAGCCAGTCAGCAAAATTTTGTTATATTTCACTAGAGTAAAGTACCTCTCTGAAGGAGAGCACAAGATTGATACGTTACAGGAAGATGACCATTGTTGTTCTAAGGTAGATTACTGATTTTGAAGTATTTCCATTAATTCTAAATAGCCAGTCAGCAAAATTTTGTTATATTTCACTAGAGTAAAGTACCTCTCTGAAGGAGAGCACAAGATTGATACGTTACAGGAAGATGACCATTGTTGTTCTAAGGTAGATTACTGATTTTGAAGTATTTCCATTAATTCTAAATAGCCGGTCAGCAAAATTTTGTTATATTTCACTAGAGTAAAGTACCTCTCTGAAGGAGAGCACAAGATTGATACGTTACAGGAAGATGACCATTGTTGTTCTAAGGTAGATTACTGATTTTGAAATAATTCCATTATTTCTAAATAGCCAGTCAGCAAAATTTTGTTATATTTCACTAGAGTAAAGTACCTCTCTGAAGGAGAGCACAAGATTGATACGTTACAGGAAGATGACCATTGTTGTTCTAAGGTAGATTACTGATTTTGAAGTATTTCCATTAATTCTAAATAGCCAGTCAGCAAAATTTTGTTATATTTCACTAGAGTAAAGTACCTCTCTGAAGGAGAGCACAAGATTGATACGTTACAGGAAGATGACCATTGTTGTTCTAAGGTAGATTACTGATTTTGAAATAATTCCATTAATTCTAAATAGCCAGTCAGCAAAATTTTGTTATATTTCACTAGAGTAAAGTACCTCTCTGAAGGAGAGCACAAGATTGATACGTTACAGGAAGATGACCATTGTTGTTCTAAGGTAGATTACTGATTTTGAAGTATTTCCATTAATTCTAAATAGCCAGTCAGCAAAATTTTGTTATATTTCACTAGAGTAAAGTACCTCTCTGAAGGAGAGCACAAGATTGATACGTTACAGGAAGATGACCATTGTTGTTCTAAGGTAGATTACTGATTTTGAAATAATTCCATTAATTCTAAATAACCAGTCAGCAAAATTTTGTTATATTTCACTAGAGTAAAGTACCTCTCTGAAAAAGAGCACAAGATTGATACGTTACAGGAAGATGACCATTGTTGTTCTAAGGTAGATTACTGATTTTGAAATAATTCCATTAATTCTAAATAGCCAGTCAGTAGAATTTTGTTATATTTCACTAGAGTAAAGTACCTCTCTGAAGGAGAGCACAAGATTGATACGTTACAGGAAGATGACTATTGTTGTTCTAAGGTAGATTACTGATTTTGAAATAATTCCATTAATTCTAAATAGCCAGTCAGCAAAATTTTGTTATATTTCACTAGAGTAAAGTACCTCTCTGAAGGAGAGCACAAGATTGATACGTTACAGGAAGATGACCACTGTTGTTCTAAGGTAGATTACTGATTTTGAAGTATTTCCATTAATTCTAAATAGCCAGTCAGCAAAATTTTGTTATATTTCACTAGAGTAAAGTACCTCTCTGAAGGAGAGCACAAGATTTATACGTTACAGGAAGATGACCATTGTTGTTCTAAGGTAGATTACTGATTTTGAAGTATTTCCATTAATTCTAAATAGCCAGTCAGCAAAATTTTGTTATATTTCACTAGAGTAAAGTACCTCTCTGAAGGAGAGCACAAGATTGATACGTTACAGGAAGATGACCATTGTTGTTCTAAGGTAGATTACTGATTTTAAAGTATTTCCATTAATTCTAAATAGCCAGCCAGCAAAATTTTGTTATATTTCACTAGAGTAAAGTACCTCTCTGAAGGAGAGCACAAGATTGATACGTTACAGGAAGATGACCATTGTTGTTCTAAGGTAGATTACTGATTTTGAAATAATTCCATTAATTCTAAATAGCCAGTCAGCAAAATTTTGTTATATTTCACTAGAGTAAAGTACCTCTCTGAAGGAGAGCACAAGATTGATACGTTATAGGAAGATGACCATTGTTGTTCTAAGGTAGATTACTGATTTTGAAGTATTTCCATTAATTCTAAATAGCCAGTCAGCAAAATTTTGTTATATTTCACTAGAGTAAAGTACCTCTCTGAAGGAGAGCACAAGATTGATACGTTACAGAAAGATGACCATTGTTGTTCTAAGGTAGATTACTGATTTTAAAGCTATTCCAGCAATTCTAAGTAGCCAGTCAGCAAGTTTTTTTTTGCTGGTCAGCAAAATAGATTTGCCCATTAAAGTGTGAGAATATTTTGTATTTATAAATAAAACACAGAATTATATGGCTTGCTGCGCTTTTATAATTTATCAATAGATGTCACTGATGATAAGTAAAGTGCATTTCGTTCACACGACTTTCTGTAAGTCACTTACACGAGTCAAGTCTGATTTATTTTGGGCTTGACTTTAGTAAGAAATGTAATTAGGCGAGGGTGTTCACACAGCGGTAAAAGTTGTCTTTTCAAAGTAAAAGTCAAGGCAACGTACGTTTTCCTATACGTGTAAACATAGTCACTAGTGTTAAAAGTGAATTACTTACCTTGTTTATTGACCAATGAAACAACAAATCGACATATGGTTAAAAATACAAATTTAAACGATAAAATAGGGTTAAAAAATATAGTGTTTGATGGTCCCCAAATATACCTGCAAAAGAGACACTGAATGTATAGATTGTAATTTCAATATTTTTATTATATTTATTCATGTTAAATGTGATTTTATTTTGTTCGAAAGCTTAGACCACTCCGCTTCGCTCCATGCTCTAAACTTCCTTCTCACAAAAAAAGTGTCACTTAACACATATTATAAACAACTATTATAATTTCAAAACTAAAAATAGTTAAAAGAAAAGAGCATTTTAATGTGTTTATATTGATCATAAAAAATACCATGTTTTGAAGTATAAATATAACAAGTTTAATTCAAAAATAATGTACATTTTGTACAACCTTTGAAAAAATACAACTTTAGCAGAAGTACTTCGTTACACTTTAGCAGTATGTATCACACAGGCTCTTAATAATAAAATGAAATATAAAATCGTAGCACCACTTACATTACTGGAAACTACACAACTGGATCTTATAGTGTATAGGTACACAAATATTTTATTTTATAGGCAGTCGTTACAATATTTCTAATAAAATAAAACTAAAGTTTAAACAAATTATTTCCAAGTGTTATTTTTAACTGAAATTTTAATTGTCTAACAAACAAAATTTCCGAACGAGATCGAATCACCTGAAAATAGTGAAAAAAACAACGAATTTTAATGAAAAAAAGATATGTACATATCTATATTCATTTCTTAAAAGAGTATAATATTTTTTACTTCCAAACACTTTGCTTATAAATCACATTCTGAATATTCAAATCTAATTTCGATCATTATGTGTCTCAAAAAGAAATTATTATTTTTACATTGGTTGTCATTTAATTCGTTTCTAAGTAAAAATGCATTTTTAAATAGGAGTCAGCACTATTTACTTGTAAATACAATCCATATTTTTATATTACTATTTTTAATTCCGTTTTTTAATAACGCTGATTTTATGTAAATATATAATATGAACGCGTATATAATTTATAATAAATAATATAATAATTGTTTATTCTATTGAAATGAATTTTTAAATGTGATTTATTTTCAAATCGGACGGACAACTCTCATATTCTATCCATTAAGTTAAATAGATATCTTACACTTAAATGAACAAAGATTCTTTAACAATGATGGCACTTATTATCAGCCAACATAAAATCTAAGGAACGTAACTTATGGAAATGGTCAAATAACAAAAATATTAAACATTTAACGAAAATATGTTGTCATGGAAACATAATGAAAAAGAAAACACATCCTTTGTTACGTAATACATAAGTCCATGAGGTCACCATCGCCGGACACTGGACTCGGTGGAGGAGGAAGAGGAAGCATCTCAGAGTCGACGTCCAGCTGTTCAGCTTTTCGTTTCTTAGACTGGTTGTTGCTGGTAGAACTCTGACCATGTTGTAACGTTTGTTGAGCGCGATAAATTGGTTCAAATTCAACAAGCTGTGCCACAAAACCTTCATTGGGTTTAATACAATACCGCCGATTTTTCACTAAGGTGTACGCTTCCCTGAAAATTAAGTTAATTATATTATTTTAAATAAAAATAAATAGAATTTGTTCTTATTTTAAAAGCACAGATGTCCAAAAAAGTGGATCACTATTGATTATTATTTACCTCCCGTCATACCGAAGGTAAGGTAGGTAATGTTATCGGTCCAAAAATTCGATGGTGAAATTTCAAAAAATAAGCACGAATTAGAGTCCCCACAACACGTTTTTACTATTTTTAAGATGGTGTGTGTGTGTGTCTCTCTCTCTGTCTCTCTCTCTCTCTCTCTCTCTCTCTCTCTCTCTCTCTCTCTGTGTGTGTGTGTGTGTGTGTGTGTGTGTGTGTGTGTGTGTGTGTGTATCTGTGTGTGTGTGTCTGTGAGTCTGTGTATATGTGTCTGTGTATGTGTGTATGTGTGCCTGTGTATGTGTGCCTGTGTTGTGTGTCTATGTATGTGTGTCTATGTATGTGTGTCTATGTATGTGTGTCTGTGTATGTGTGTCTGTGTATGTGTGTCTGTGTATATGTGTCTGTGTTTGTGTGTCTGTGTGTGTGTCTGTGAGTGATAACTCTTACAACAAACTTCCGAAAATTTCTATTTTCCGTATTTAAGCTTTCTACATTCATATAAAGAGTTGATTAGATTTGGAATAAAATTGGACAACCGGAAGTGATACTTTACTTAAAGCCCATAACAGTTTTAATGTTAAATTATATTAAAATAAAATCCAAAACTTTTCAATTTTAGTATGTAAGACTTTCATATCAAAGGGAATAACACATTATATTTTGGCTAAAATTAATAAACCGAAAGTGCAAGTTTACTTGAAGCTCTGAACAGATTTTCGTGAAATATATATTATGATATATTCAAAAACTTTTTAAATTTAGTATTTACGATTTTTATATGAAAGGGAACAACGCATTAAATTTTGGCTAAAATTGATAAACCGGAAGTGATATTTTATTTGAAGCTCTGAACAGATTTTCGTGAAAAATATGTTATGATATATTCCAAAACTTTTCAAATTTGGTATTTAAAACTTTTATATTAATGAGAAGGACATATTAGATTTTTTTCTAAAATTGATAAACCGGAAATGATGTTTTACTTGAAGCTATGAACAGATTTTTCTGCAAAATATATTATGATATATTCCAAAACTTGTCAAATTTGGTATTTAAGACTTTTATATGAAGGAGAGTATCATATTAGATTTTGGCTAAAATTGATAAACCGGAAGTAATACTTTATTTGAAGCTCTGAAAATATTTTCTTGAAAAATATATTGATACAATCCAAAACTTTTCATATTTGGTATTTAAGACTTTTATATTAATGAGAACGACATATTAAAAAAATTATATTAAAACATGATCCAAAACTTATCAAATTTGATATTTAAAACTCGTGTACAATTTGAAACAACATATTATATTTTTACTATACCTATATGATAAACCGGAAGTGGTACTTAATTTGGAGCTGTTAACAGATTTTCGAGGAAAAACGTAATAAAATGTAATCCAAAATTTGGTATTACAGACTTTTCTATTTATGGGAACAACAAATTATAGTCCGGGAGGCAGCGTTGCAGATGACAAGATCATTTCATCCCTCACGATTTTTATTGGAATTTTTTTTTCTCGGGCAATCATTTAAAGATCCAAGCGTCAGCTACTCCAGTGGGGGTGGAGCTGACTATGACGATATTGGAAACATGTCGAAAAAAAATTTTTTTTTAATCATTTTAATACTCTTGAAAATTTGTCAATCTGTAGTTTAAATAATATTAAACATAAAAATAATCGTCAGTTGCACTGAAAATGGGGGATTATACGTCAGCTACCCCTATAAACCGGAAATAAAAGTGGGGGTGTAAAATCATTTCATCCCTTACCAAATTTTTACAGCGTATTTATTATGTTATTGAAATGCTAAAAACAATAATCAGCTGCGCTTCCAATAGGGGAAAAACCGTCAGCTAGGGGTTATAGCTGTTTAGCGCGCATACAATTTCAGCGTTGTATAATTCAAAGAGCGGTCTGACTGACGATCTTACCCCCATTATAGGCAGTAAAACACATGTAATTAAAAATAATAACATTTTTGCAGTTAAAAATCAAAATAAGTCAAAACATTGGTCTTGTCAACATGACATTGTTCTTGTCAAAATGACATGCGCACACAAATCAGCCGATTCTAAGCACGTTAAGGTCCCTCGAGTCACGTGTTTGCTCGCGCTCTATAGGAATAAAATAATATATTTAATGAATTAGGACAGAAAATAAAAAAATCTGGTGTGGCCAACACAATACCTCCCGCCATGTACCGCTCAAGGGGTAACTGACGTATAATCCCCCATTTTCAGTGCAGCTGACGATTATTTTCATGTTTAATATTATTTAAACTACAGATTGACAAATTTTCAAGAGTATTGAAATGATTTAAACAAATTTTTTTTTCGACATGTTTCCAATGTCGTCATATCCAGCTCCACTCAGATGCAAACAGCTGACGCTTAGTTTGTTTAATAGATATATTCAAACTATCATTTAATACAAAAACTGTGAGGGATGAAAACACTGACAAAAATGCAACGCTGCCTCCCGGACTATTAGATTTTGTTTACAAACGAGCAACTGAAAGTGATACTTTACTGGAGGGTTACGATTTTGACGTCACGCGCAAGAAAGAGAGCGACAATGTATAAGTTGAGTTGGAAAATCGGATTACAAACAAACCAGCGCCATTTTTAAAGTTCTGTCTTCTGTCACTTGTGTTTTGACATTTGAGTTTTACATAATTCAATGTCTTCGGATTGCTGTGGAAACTTAAAGAATTTCATATTTGTCATGTATTCTTTATAATTATAGCGGAAATCACTATTGCAAAGACCATACACTCGCTTCATATTTGGCACCATCTTGCAACTGTCACCGTGACAGCGATTTGTTTGTAATCGAGCAACGGAATGAAATGAGATACAATAGTAGTACAAGGAAAATATCAATAGATGGCAGCCCGAAAATATGCCTCTGTATAACCCTCTCTTAAAGCTCATTCCTATTTCTAACGTGGAATTAATGGGAGGTCATGTGTTGACCACATCAGATTTTTTATATAGGTAAAGATCCTGATAGAAATATTATTACATAATGTAAATTAAAAACAAATGAACGCTAAATTTATAATAAAAAATTATATTCTTAAATGAAATAGAATCACTTCGAAGGTTTCTCAAAATTTAATTTAAAAAGTTTCTTATAATCTATGTAAAAATAATGGGAGATGCTGGCGGCGAAATAGTGCAACTGTGGCGCCACGTTACTAAGGCACTTTCCAAAATTATGTAATAAAAGTATTACACGTAACACAGCATAAACTGCTGGAATATTTTTTAAAATCCATGTTTGTTCTTGTGGTGCTCCTTGGTTCTTGTCAATTTTGATTAGGTTATGTTTGAGTGTCTTTGGGACTTTGTTGGATATAACAACGTATAACAAGTGATCATTTTCTATTCCATAAATATTTGCAACTTATTAAATATAGTTCTATAGATTCTGTAGTTAATTTGGTTACATAAATTACAAGGAGATACTTCCGTCGTTGTGTACAATAGCGTCGAAATTATTGGCGCCGCTATGAGCGCACCTGTCATGGCGGCTAATAAAACATGTCAAATTTGTTTACATTTTGAATTAGGGTTTTCTGACTAAAAATATTGTTAACAGTTCAATTCAATTCTGACTTGGAACTGCAATCTACGATGACAAGTTGGTCGACAAAAATAATTTTTCTTTTCTTTAAATTTGTCTAGTAAAATAGAAATTGTTTACCCATTTAACCGTCTTTGTAGGTTTTATAGTTCTCGAGACAGCAATGGTAGTTCATTTATACTTGAACTTGAATATAAACTTTCGGAAATCAGTGTTGTGATAGATCAATTTATAAAGGAACTAGACCAGGATCAAGATCTTTACAATTAATATGTTCTAGATCAGATCATAGGTCAATTTCTGCGATCGGATCATTTTCTTCAAGTCAGATCAGGAATTTGGGATGTTTTCTTTGATCATAAAAAAGATCTGTAACGATTTTCAAATGCATTTAATTTCTTATTAATTAAATACGAATACAAGAAGTAAATCAATTACAAGGAATATACCTAACCTTCTGCCTTAGACATGGGAAGAAAAATTAGATAGATACATAACTACTTAGTTTTATTACTACTAATTTAATGAATAAAGTGGAAACAAAAACAAAAATAATAATTTTGAACATTAGAATTGTTGAAATGTATTTAAGACAGGTCATTATTAAATTGACAGACAATCATTATTTTTAAGTGAGTTAATTAAAAAAAATACAACCTACTTGTATTTAATTCTTGGATTTTGTCGTATATTTGATCTTTTTTAAGATCATAGATCCTAGTTTTTAGATCTAAAACCATATCAAGATCTGAATACATAAAAGGATCTATACTCTATCCGTTTTAACTATAGAGCGTTGGGTGAGATAGGGCTTAAGATTCTAGCTCTCTGATTGGTTTAAACGTGAACCGAGTTTACACAGTAAAATAATTGACGCGAAATTTAAATTTGCTTGACAACTGTATCAATTATTTTGACGACTGACATAAAATAAATAAAAGTCAACAAAGTCATTAGTACACGATTTGTTACATATTATTAATTTCTGTTCAGTTCTGTTTGTTAAGTATATTATTGTTCTTTTCGTTTATATAATTTTCATAGTGTTTTGGTGTTATATTTCACATTACATAGTTTTCATTGTGCGCGTTTTCTTAGTTTTAGTTAGTAGTTCGTTAGTTTTGTTATTGTTCTCTTCGTTAATATTATGGACAGAAATAGATAATTATGTATATAAAAATGTCAGTTGGAAAGATTTTTTTTAAATCCAGGAATGGCGCCAAAATTTGAATTATTTATTTAATACATGTAAAAATGACCGCGCTCGAAACGCCATCTAGGGTGCGTTCCAAAACAAAGATACAGAGTAAGTGGATCCCCTACTGGGAGTACGGTCACGTGACCATATTTGCCGGAGTATTTAGGAACGGCTATGAGTAAATAAAATAACATAACCCTAAAAATAAGAAAATATCTTTTTGATACGACATTTTGACTACCAAAAATTATTTATTGTGTGCACTTCCTGTTTTATCAAGACATTTTTTACAATTAATACGGGTTTTACTATTATGTTTTTCAAATTCCTTTATAAGATAAATAATCATCAATTACTCTAATGTATTGATAATTTTCAAGATTTATTTTTATTTCAAATTCGATTTCTGTATGTTTCGTTGTAAAAATTTGCGTAAGACACGCAAATTCTCATTGGAGTATTTCGTAGCCTACTAGCGTAGCAGAGTACGAAGAGTATGCTCTAGAGTGCGTACTCCGAATTTTGGAACGTTTATCGCGTAAACTCTAAGAGTAAGCGCAATAGTTTTGGAACGGATTTTACCATACTCGATACTCCAGAGTAAGGTTTTGGAACGCACCCCAGGTCTATAGTTAAAACGGATAGAGTATAGATCAGATCAAAAACCATGCTAAATGAACTAGATCAGTTATTTAGATCAAATGACCTAGATCAATCAAAACAGTGTCGGAAATAAATGCTAATTTTACTGAACAGTATGAGCGTCCTGGCCAACGCTTTCAAGCGATTGAAGTGAGATAATTTCAATCAAGTTAGAATGTGCAAACGCGGCTGTCAGAATGTGACGGCTTATAAAATTTAACTAATATCTAATCCATATGCGCAGGTATATTTGGGCATTTCTGAATATCTGTTTTATTAATGACACATTATTTTCATTAAATAATACATAGTTTTATTAAATTATTTTTATATTTTGTTTAAATTAACTTATTGCTCGTATCGGGTTTTCACATCTGGAACCATTAATCTATTTTATCACATTAAATGTATACTGTTTTCACGATTTTTTTTTTCTGGAACCAATCTACCGTGTAAATGGAGTATTCTACTTTCATTAAATCAGATTACATCGTAAACCAAATTTAAATAAAAATATTTATTTTGTTGTAAATTAATATTATGAATGGTGTTATTTTGAAAAAATTCTTTCTGACAAAATCACTTCGTAGATGTACAATTGTTTCGAGTATTACAGTAATACGATTTTTGTTTATTTAACCTGTTAAATAATTTCTCTGTTGCTGTCGAATATAAAGATAGGTCTTAAAATATAGGGTCGAGTCGAATTCGCTTTTTTCTTCGGCCTAGTAGTTGTTTTTATTATCCATTTTTTTATATCTTTTCTTGTTAATATACAGAATGTAATGAATACGTATTACCAATTTATAAGACATGTAGGGGATGCAAAATAGATTAAATTTTACTATACTTCGTATCACGTAAGAAAATAGTGATAGGAAGATAGGTGCAGTTTGATTTGTTGTTTGATTGGATATCCCGATATTATCCAATCAAGAAACAAGATCAAAATGCACCTATCTTCTCATCACTATTTTCTTAGGTGAAATGAAGTATGATAAACAGATATCCGGAAACGCATCAGGCTCTTAAAAGAGTAATTATCTATATTAATTTTAGTTGGTTGTGCTCTATCACTTGAGTTATTATTTTGTTTATTTTAACTTTTAGCAGTGAATTGCAGACGCATTATGAATGAGCATACTGTTTGCAATTACGCAGACTTGATATTAATGTACGGTCGAGTGTACGGCAGTACAAGAAATTTAAGCGAATCCTGGAGTTTTTGAGCGAATGAATCAAAATATGCCCGAAGGTGCAATGCTTGCATTGAAATTGGTGGTCGTCATTTTGAGCAATTATAATACGTACCTATTACAAAAATTAATACAATTATTAAAAAAATTCAATGCTAGAAATTAAAATAAACAACCACAGCCACGAGTATAATATAGAAATTATTTGAGGTAGCTCGTTTAGCAGCTATATTCTGTATATTGGCAAATTATTAGAAATACAAATTTAAATGAAAAAATAGTGTTTGTAGAAAAAATAATGTACATATTATGTTATACGTATTAAAGATTATTTTGTTCAAAGGTTTGGACCATCCCGCTTAGCGTCGTATTCTCACACAAGCGTCGTGTTCCAAATTTAACACATATCATAAATAACTATAATTTACCTGGCATATAAAATTTTAACTGGAGATTGTAAGACTGGCCCTTCCCTTATTATAAAAGATATGAAAATTAATATCAATTATAATGTACAGGGTCTCATTTTCGATGTTTTTTAAGGTATCTCGGGTAATATTAACGATAGAGCAAAACAATTTGCACATTCCAGGGTCAACTTTTCGAGAAAAGGAATTTTCGATCTCGCTTGTTTCTGAACTTACAGACAAAAACTCGTTTTTCGCTCATTTCGAAAATATTTCATATCTTATTAAATATAATAGATAGAGAAAAATTCTTTTAACAATTTTTCAACTGTTTTTTAGGTAAAATAAAATGGCTTAATTAGATTTTTTGAAAACCTAATAATTCTCCAGATATCACACAAACTTATGATTTTTTAAACGGGAACCTATATTAAAATTGTCTCGTCGTTTTGCTTATTTTATAAACTTTTTAATTATATATAACAAGGCACATATTCTTTTGTTTTAAACACGAATAAAAGATTAATTATTAATATATTAGGGTGAAAAAATTGAAATTAAGAAACAAATGAAAAAAAAAAAAAATTAAAAATCACCAATTGTTGATTTCTAATATTATTTGTATCAGTTTTACTCATTTTTTCAATATATTTACTTCAAAAGCATATTAAACCATATTTTTCAAAGCCACTGGAACGTCGATAAATAATAATTTAACTAACCCGAAAATAATTAGTTAAGAATAATTTTGAGAACATAATAATTATAGAATCAAAATAAACAAATTATGATTTTTAATTGAGTTTTTCATTTGTTCCTTAATACTTTTTAATTTTTTTCACTCCAATAAAATAATAATTAATCTTTTATTCATGTATAAAACAAAAGAATGTGGACTTGTTATATATTATTGAAAAGCTTATAAAATAAGCAAAACGACGAGACTATTTTTAACATAGGTTCCTATTTAAAAAATCATGAGTTTGTGTGATATCTCGAGAATTATTAAGTTTCCAAAAAATCTAATTACGCAATTTTAGTTTACCTAAAAAAACAGTTGAAAATTTGTTAAAACAATTTTTCTGTATCTAACATATTTAATAAGATATGAAATATTTTCGAAATGAGAGAAAATCGAGTTTTTGCCTGTAGTTCAGAAACAAACGAAGATCGAAAATTCCTGTGGTGACTGTTAAACTTTTCTCGAAAAGTTGACCCTGGAATGTGCAAATTGTTTTGCTCTATCGTTAATATTACCCGAGATACCTTAAAAAACATTGAAAATGAGAAACGCTTTACATACAGTATGTCCCCGGATTGAGATTACAAGAGGAAAAACAATATTTTTGATTTTTCGAAAAAATGCCAAGGGAAGAAAAATTTTTAGTTGATTTAAAACGCATGATTCAGTGTTTAAAACTTTTAATTAATGTAAGGTTCTTTTATTATAACGTTTTTTCGTATTTTGTCCTAATAATATAGTTATTACATTGAATCATTTTAGTTAGCTCTGAAATATTGACAAATGATTAAATGTCAAAAGTAATTCTTATTATCATAAAGTAAGAAGGTATTGTTCACATTACTAGTAAGATTCAGTACGAACTCATCCAAAATTGTCTTTATGAAAACGATCTCTCCAATTAAGCATCAGCAAATCACACATTCAAAGAATTTTGAAAGATAATAAAAATTACTTTTGACATGTAATCATTTGTCAATATTTCGAAGTTAAATAAAATGATGTTTAATTCAATGTAATAACATTAACGAAAGAATCGATGCCCAAGGGGAGAGGATTACAGAGCTGGAAAGGAAGTATTATTAGGATGACAAAATACGAAAAAAAACGTTATAATAAATAAAAGAACCTTGCATTAAGGGCAATGCCTTGTTGTCACCAAGTTAGACAGGGGTTTGTAGGTGAGAGACGAGGTAGCCGGTGGGTGGAGCCGTTCAGTTGCCCTACTCCTAAATATTTTTGCTGTAGGCGTATTTATCTCAGTACCCCATTGATCGCCAAAGGGGTCTGTTGCGCTTCTTTGGAAGATATGTTTTTTTTACATCTGTTAAAAAAGTCCTTTTTTCATTCAAATGGGTTTATAAACTATGTCTTTTTTTAATACATGAAAGTGAAAAAAGTGCACTTATTTTAACGTTGTGGAGAAATAATTTATTTCAGACGGAAAAAAAATTGTAGGCAATTCGAACATACTTTTTACTCTTGTTGCATAAATAACTATAATCAACTTTTAAGCTATGTCAAATCCCATGCATTTTATTCGCTATTTTACTCAGTCAATAGAAAATTACCGGCACAAATGGCTTACTTTATTTCGAGGATTATAAATATTAGATTTGATCTTTCTAAACTAAAATTATTTTATCGTCAAGTTCAATTTATCCAATATTTATAAGTATGTATACCTTCGAGAAAAACTGGTAATTTTTAAACAACACCTCTCTAATATTATTAAGGCACCATAGACAAACTAACTAAAGGTGACGGAAGGTAAAACTGATAAACAAAAACAATAATTTGAGAGCACAACACTTCTATAATATTATTCAACTTTGTGTATCTAAAGTTTCACTTGTTTATTTCTTATAGAATGACCACAAAATGAATTACAAAAAAGTTGTTGTTCCAAATGTATTTTTGAATAAGGCACCATAGACAAACTAACTAAAGGTGACAGAAGGTAAAACTGATAAACAAAAACAATAATTTGAGATCACAACACTTCTATAATATTATTAAACTTTGTGTATTTAAAGTTTCACTTGTTTATTTCTTATAGAATGACCACAAAATGAATTACAAAAAAGTTGTTGTTCCAAATGTATTTTTGAATAAGGCACCATAGACAAACTAACTAAAGGTGACAGAAGGTAAAACTGATAAACAAAAACAATAATTTGAGATCACAACACTTCTATAATATTATTAAACTATGTGTATTTAAAGTTTCACTTGTTTATTTCTTATAGAATGACCACAAAATGAATTACAAAAAAGTTGTTGTTCCAAATGTATTTTTGAATAAGGCACCATAGACAAACTAACTAAAGGTGACAGAAGGTAAAACTGATAAACAAAAACAATAATTTGAGATCACAACACTTCTATAATATTATTAAACTTTGTGTATTTAAAGTTTCACTTGTTTATTTCTTATAGAATGACCACAAAATGAATTACAAAAAAGTTATTGTTCCAAATGTATTTTTGAATAAGGCACCAAAGACAAACTAACTAAAGGTGACAGAAGGTAAAACTGATAAACAAAAACAATAATTTGAGAGCACAACACTTCTATAATATTATTAAACTTTGTGTATTTAAAGTTTCACTTGTTTATTTCTTATAGAATGACCACAAAATGAATTACAAAAAAGTTGTTGTTCCAAATGTATTTTTGAATAAGGCACCATAGACAAACTAACAAAAGGGGACAGAAGGTAAAACTGATAAACAAAAACAATAATCTGAGAGCACGACACTTCTCTAATATTATTAAACTTTGTGTATCTAAAGTTTCAATTGCTTATTTCTTATAGAATGGCCACAAATGTATTGCAAGATATGTCACAGTTCCAAATTTATTTTAGAACAAGAAACAAGGCAAGCCTCCTAAAACTAAATTAAAAACAATCCGTATATTTACATCAAATAAATGGTATTTCTAAAACTAAAATAAATACATCTAATGGCAAATTGATTTAGGGTTTGGATTAACAATTGGGTTTCACAAATTTTACAGTAAGAAAGCGACATAAACGGCTTGCTTTATTTCAAGGATTAATGTAACAAACGACTTGACTTTACTAAACTAATAATATTTATAATCCCCGAAATAAAGTAAGCCGTTAATGCCACTAATTTCATATTGAAAACACATTTCGATCTTTTGTTACTTGTTACGTTATCTGTGTAATTTCTTAAAGTATTTAGTAGGTAATTATATCTAATTGTTTTTCATTTGATTTTTCGTATATAAACTTGTTACCTATTTTTTTGTACTTTAAATGTACTATATATATCAAATAAACAAATTTGCAAATGACGACGTTATTAAATATATAGAATTAAAAAAAATATATAATATATTAAAACGAAAAATAACTGAAATAGTTTCTTCACACAAATATATATTCCCAGCAAGACCTTTTTCCCCCTTTCCCCGTCAATCGATTGTACCCTGGGCGGAGCATTACCCGTAATAAACACTGAACTAGCCTGAGCGAACTACTAGCGACACCACTTGCGCGTAAAAATAACTAATTTTAACAATTTTTGCAAGGCAAAATGCACGAACATACGTTAATATTAGACATATTTTCTATAACAGATATGTTATTTTCAATTAATGGAAGAGTGTTATGCAAATATTTTTAATTTTATTTTAACAGAAGACTGTAAAATGAAGGCACAAAATAAGACTAAAATTGGTACTGTTGATCAATTAATATTTCAAAAATGATAAACAAAATCAATATTCTGAGAGCATAACACTCCTCGAATATTATTTAACTTTATGTATTTCAAGTTTCAATTGTTTATTTCTTATAGAAACACCACAAAATGACTTGCAAGAAATGTCATTTTTCCAGATTTATTTTCGAACAAGGCAAGCCCCTTAATTAAAAGTTTTAATAACTGAATCATGCGTTCTAAATCAACCAAAAATTTTTCTTCCCTTGGCATTTTTTCGAAAAATCAAAAATAAGTTTTTTTTCCCTCTTGTAAACTCAATCCGGGGACATGCTGTATATATTTTTAAATGACTTTTTCATATGAGGATTTCCCATTGAAAAGTTATTTTAATTAATTTCAATATCATAACATATATTCTGGATTAATAATAAATTTATATTTCTTTATAAATATACTCACGTGCATGTTAATCCCAACTTCTGCATAACGTAAGCCAAAACCAAGGTAGCACTTCTTGATACCCCGCTATTTCCATGTATCAATACTTTGCCACCTAAAGTTAAACATTCATCAATGAAATGCCTAACTTTTGCAAAATGTGGAATTATGTTCTCATTCGCTGAATCGGCTATGTCTAGAGTTAAATACTTGAATCTGTCAAGGAAATGCGGGCGAATAATATGAGCTTCAATATCTTGTCGTACACAAATAATGTGAGTGATTCCATGGTTTATGAGGTCATCCAAATGAGATCGCATTGCTGCAGAATGAGGGCCAAGAAATACTCCAGGAATAATTTCCTGCATAGTTCGACGCATGTTGTACTTCCACTCATATTTCGGAACAACAGGTAAAGATCCAATAAATGATGTTACAGATATTTGATCTTGATTCATCTGAAACAGTAAATCAGAAATGAAGTATGAAAATTATATACATTTTCGACATGAACAAAGCATTGTTTCAAATTATAAATAACACATCTCTGTTATGATAAATATCTTTAAAAGATCTAATGTGACAGCAAAGGATCATTAAAAGGCGCCAAAATAAATTTTAGTCTCTCACTATAAAAAATCCTTAAATTTTCTGAGTAACAATTATTACCACTTGCAATAAGATTGATGTTTCACGACATATGTATTTAATATATGATACAATAAAATAAGACATACCTTGGCATAATGAAAATGTGAATTATCTATGTCGATCATATTCTAATTTAAAATGTGCTTTTTCTTCGGCTTAAAATTAAGTTGACACTTTCTTCTACCACTTATGAGTTCTAAAATACAATATAAACTTTACACCTGATCATATTTTTGCAAAATATAAAGAAATATGTAAAAATGGAAGTTCTTAGAGTAAAAACTGGCTTGCTTCTCGTGCCAAAGCCAGAAACATGACAGGAGAAAGAAGATGGAGTCTTATGAGAACGAAGTTAGTTAAACTTACAAAAGTGTTTATGTGGTTTATATTAACCTTAAGAATAATACTTATATATTGAAAATATTATAAAAAACGCAGTATTAAACGATGTAAAATTAAATCAATTTTCGTACGTTAACTTCAATATGCACGAATTTAATTTTTATAGAATGTAGCTTGTAGTGTGCTGCCCCGTAGCGGCAAATTCACAAATTTACAGAATGCCATTCAATTATAAAATGAAAGCTGGATGTTCGGTCAATGGTAATATTTTAACAAATAAAATAACACTATTAAAATTGTTATAACTTTATTTAATTACTTGAGATCTCTACAGTTTGAAACAATAATTTCTGTAATATTCATGTTTAATACATATTATTTTTCAAGTAATTGTTTAGAGAAATTAAATTGGGCAACAATAATTTTTTCACAAGTGGCAAGAAGCTTGAACTTAATTTGTACGATAAAATACTTAAAAATCACTGTAATAAAATATTCTTATATCACGATCTTACATATAAAACACGCATGTACACAAATACTAGACAAGCGATTTAATTTTGTGCAAATTATTTCTTTAACCATGACTTTAAATTTTGTTGAATCTGTAGAATACTATTTTCATTATTTTGCACATGAAAGTATTTTTTTTTACTTATATACTAATATATCAGTGTTTCATAAATTTACAGCCTCATATTCGATAATAATAAATACAATTAATATGTTTTACAGCTATAGACTAGAAGATGTAAT
Organism: Harpalus rubripes; assembly: GCA_963082715.1. Taxonomy (NCBI): domain Eukaryota; kingdom Metazoa; phylum Arthropoda; class Insecta; order Coleoptera; family Carabidae; genus Harpalus; species Harpalus rubripes. The sequence continues at coordinate 51,810,779 of OY720450.1, read as the reverse complement.
TATACAAGCAATCAATACATACTGACATTCACAAACATAATTCAAATATAATAATATACAATAAGGAACAATATTATCAACAATAAATTAATTATGCACATAAGACCACGTGAAGTAGAATCCGAAGCTCAAGTCAGTTAAAAGGTGGTTTCATTCCTAAATGCATGGCTTTGCACATCTTACAACTAGGTAAAATAAAACAATTTCTGATAATCTCTCCAGTTAATTCATCTAATGCTTTATGTTGGGCATAGCACTGAAAATAAAAAATAAATATATTTTTTTATTATAACATTAAGACAAAAATATAAATGTGGAACGAATACAAACCTTTTAATATATAATCTGTCAGCAAAGTGGGTACAGTAGGGCTGTCTTCATTAATCGCTTTCAAAACTGAAGAAAAATAAAATAAAAGTTAGACAAAGTTTAATTTATTTCTCACTAATAACTTACTTTTGATCAAAACTTGCAAAGCTTGATTATCTGGCGGCCCACTGTCCAAATGATATGGAATTACGGTCGTTAGATACTGAAATAAAAAATACAATTAAGATCTAATAAAAAAAATATTATATAGAAAATGAACATTTATAGACATAAATAAGAAATGGATATTGACTGGTCAAGACAGGTACAACTACGAACATCATCCTTACCAAGAGATGAATGCACCAGAACCAAATGCAAGAATGAGATAAAGTATGTATTATAAATAAAAACTGATAATTAAGACTACTACTATCGAATTCATAATTCATGATAATTATAGTCAATTGAGTCCCAAACTTTATGATTTGCTTTAAAAAAATTCAAAAAATATGAAACACTTTCAGTTATACTAATTTTCATATTTTTAAATGAAATAATATGAAAATATTTTTAAGGGCGTTTGAAGAAATGTTCAACTTCATTGGTGTCTAATATGAATAATGTATGAATGGGAAAAATCAAATTTTATTATGTTGTGTAGCCATAGGCCTTGTGGATAAATTTAACGTAATTTTTTTCCGGTTTATGTATATTTTATTAATATCAATTATTAAAATAAAAGTGTTAGATCTCAGCATCTCAGCTTGTATTAATAATTAAAATTTAGCATATTGATTCAGAATCCAGTTTTAATATAATTAATAAAAGCGCATCATACGTTTCCCGGGTTCACGAGGTTACACAGTATAACATATTAAAATTAAACTAAGCACTTGCAAATAAAAATTTATTAAATATTTTATATAAAAACTGCATTCTGACTCAACATCCCAAATTTCAATTCTTTTTAATAACAAAAAAAATAACGTTAAAATTATTCACAAAGCGTATGGCTACAACATATTAAAATTTTATTTTTTCATTCATACATATTCATATTATACATCAATGAAGTTGAACATTTCTTCAAATTTCTTCGAAATCCACCGTTGCGATATCGGAATCTATAAGATATACGACTTCGGTTAAATAGGACATGTAGTGCACCTTTGGGGGCCATCTTAAATGTGCTTTTGTTTTGCCAAAAATTCTCACAGGCTACTAGATAATGGCGGAAAACTAAATATGGTCTATTTTCATTTTGAAATTATTTCTATACTATCAGTAAGCGAGGAAAATTATTGTATTGTCTATCCAGTGGCGTACGAAATTAATTTTTTATCGGTAAATTTTTGAGATATAAATGTAACTTTTTTTGACGGGAACTCATATTGAATTTTTACTTTAAAAAATACTTATTTTTCCTCTTTCGATTGGTATAAAGGTTATTATTTTAAATTTGTTTTACCCTTCAAACCTTAGATTTTTTGATATTTTTCATCAAATTTCTTATTTATTTAGAAGGATCTATAATATTTACATGTCATATTACTTATTTTATTTAAATATATTGTTTTATTGTGACTAAAAACATTTTGGTCAATAAAATCATCAATGGATAGACAATAAAAATATCTAATTTTTTATTTGAAACAATTTTCTCGATTACTGATAGTTTAGAAGTTATAATTTGTCTAAATATGTTCATTTGTTTCAAACTGTTAAACTATGACATTGTCTAATTTGTAGGATCTTGGGACCATGTAAACGAGAGCAAACTATGCCGGGAGTGTATGCGATCACTATATAAATATCTCGATATCGACTGTTTGAACACCCCTGGCAGGCTATTTATTATTATATTTACATAAATTGTGCAACATTGCAATGTATTAATTATTTAAAGTAAATTAAAAGATTAATAATAATAATTTTAAAATTATGTAGGTACCCATAACTTTTTACAGTGTTTTTTTTTACATCCATGAGAACACCATATTTAAATGTTTGATTAATTTATTAAATTTTAAAGTTTTAAGTTTGTCAGTATTACCGAACTGAGTAAATAAAATAAATTGGTTCACCCAACAATGGGTGATAAGTTGTGTATATATTATTATTATTATTAATAATAAATAATTTACAGTTTTAAAAATAAATAAAAAAAATTTTCTACTTTGGTTCTTTAATATGTACTTTATGAAACAACCAAAACAGAAATTTCTAAACTTGAAATAACGTATATTTTTAAATATTCTTTGACAAAAGGACTAAAATAGAAAAAATAGTATAAAATACACGCTTCATAAGACATTTCAGCGCACTTGCCCCCTTACAAAACTTGCGGCAAGCCACTCGTTTCCAAGAAAGACGCGTGCGCTAAAATCATGTCTTACGAAACTTGTATTTTAATGTACTTATTATATAACTAATAATATACTTATGTAAAGACTAACTCTGTAGTTACGCCTGACTTTGAAACTACTTCCAAACTCATAAAATTTGTTTTTTCTGTTGATTAAAATATATCCGTTAAATTTTGGCAGCAGTACGTTTCCTTTACGAACAATCTGAATGCTAAACTTTTAATACATGTGATAACTCATTGCTAATTTGATTTATTCATATTTACATACAAGCCCTGCGCCAAAAGAATTGGTGTACATCTATTTATTATAATTTTTCGTATAAAATTACTAATTTTAATGCCTGATTTTTGTCTCTGTGGGTCTCATGGCCGTGTGCCTGTGACTGGTCGCGAATCTGGGGACCCGGGTTCGTCCCCGACTAAAGCCAAAACTTATTTCGAATTTTAATGGGCACAAAAGTGACCTCTGTTACTTAATTAATTCTCTCCAACATTGAATTCTTTTGGCGCAGGGCTCGTATTAGTAGATGCAATAGCAATTATATATTTCATATTGAAGCATTGATATAAAGATAAAAAATATTTTTTGTATAAACTTATTGAAATTTCAGGTAGAATATGTCTCAAAAGTACATATAAAACTTTCGTTTCAGATCGTTCATATATGGTGTAAAAACTATTCTCCATAACGCTTCATAAGGATAAATAAGTTTTTATATTCTTGTCTACTCGTACATCTTGAGTAGACAGTACAATATTAAAATTGGCATTATGTACATGTGTATATAAAAGAAAAAATGTTTTCCACTATTTTATTATCTACTTACTTTGGGATCTAATCCATTTGAAGTACGAACTGTATTTGATTTTGAATTTCTTTTCTTTTCAACGTGATATTGTCTTCTTTTATTTTGTACAGCCAGTAATAGTGAAATAAATGTATTTTTTAATTCCTTTTCATATTCTAACTCATCACGTAGTGCTAATTCCGAAATTAATGTTTCAGAAAATTCTCTGATTAACACTTCAAGTTCCAGGTACAATTCATTTAGCTGCGACAGACTCAAGCTTCTTAACTCTGTAAAAGAAACATCTATTAAGATCTTATAATAAAAAGTCTGAAGTTTGTCTTACTGTCTTCATAAAGGGGTGAACTCAACACTTCTTTCCCTTTCTCCAGGGTTTCATTGGGATCGTCTAGAGAATCCCTGGATGATCGTTCCAAGGACGGACTTTCTTCTTGCATCATGTCGTCAATTTCTTGGATGACTTCTTCGGCGGTTTTTAACGGTTCGGTGTCTTGGTGCAGTCCACCAAGGATCAAAGCATGCATGTCAAGGTCACTTGCCACTGCTTCGTCTTCCGAGCTCAGTTCAAGATCATCATCTGGGGACATGGCATCCTGCAAATGTAAATATTTGTTATTCAGTTTAAAATAATATTTATCACAAAACAAAATATTATGTTTACTTTGCAACATAAGAAACTTGCATATTTTTTTTTTTTTTAGTAAAACAGAATAATGTTAATTTTTTTCTTAGAAAATGTTATAATGTCGTAAAACTTAAACTGCAACAATATTGTAAAAAACTAACTATTTACTCTTTTCTCTTCTTATCTGAAGGAAACAGGATACACTTACATTGTATATGTATATATAACGAGTAAAAAAAAAATGAGTAAAGTTTATCAAACTTGTTCATAATACTTAATTTTTATTTATATTTCTTGTTCTTGCAAATTTATTGTATTATTTTATTGTTACTTAATGGTATGAAGTCTATAAATTATAATAGCCACTATTTTCATAAATCTAAATATATTTAAAAGTAAAAAATTAGTATCTATCATCGTTAATGATATGATTGATATGGGAGTATAACAAAGATTTTTTTTCAATTGTGGAATACGTTACCATTACGTAATAGGATACAGTGGCGACTTGTGAAAAATACAAATGGGTTATGTTATATATATATATATATATATATATATATATATATATATATATATATATATATATATATATATATATATATATATATATATATATATATATATATATATATATATTTAAATGCAATAGTATACCAGGTGTAATTTTTAAACGGTTATGTTATAGGGCTATAACAGGAAAACAGTTTTTGTTAGCTGCCAGAAGTTTCTATATTATAGAACAAAAATACGATTTTTTTGATACCAAACACATCACATTTCTGTTTCATATAAAGCTACAAAATAAATTTAAAACTTTGCGAAATTAAGAAAAAATCTGATTAACCATGAAACTGTCAGTAACAAAACTGTTGACTTACAGAAACTAATTAATAAACGTTTATTTGCATTTTATTTGTTATAATTATTATTTTGGTTTTTCTTCATGTTACTAAAAATACATTGTTTTGTTACTGTCAGTTTCATATGTGATGTATTTGGTATCAAAAAAATTCTTATTTTTACTATATATTATGCACTAATCCTTTTCCTATAAATTAATATACAAACTTTTGGCAGCTATAAAAACTTTTTTTATGTTATAGCCCTATGACCAATTTTAAAAATTATACCCGGTATATTTTTTAGGCCCATTTGATAGAGTATTTTTTTCTGAATTTAACAATGATGATAGCGCAAATAAAAACATATATATATATATATATATATATATATATATATATATATATATATGTATATATATATATATATATATATATATATATATATATATATATATATATATATATATATATATATATATATATATATATATATATGACTTTGTGTTGTAACTTGAGAACCACTGGTTAAAAAAAATATTTTCTTCTCTAATCAGATGTCCCCCTTGGTCTTCCATAAGATTGTCTTATATTTTATTGTACTTAATATAGAAATTATTTAAGGCAGCTCGTTTAGCTGTTATACCCTGTATCCTGTATAGCCTTGCATATATTTAATTAGTATTTATAAATTTATAATTAGACATTTTGTTTTCCTTTTCTATCTATATTAATATATGTATTTAATAAAACAAAGTATTTATTATTTTGAATGTTTTCATAAAAATGATAAAACTGAATTAAGTAAGAGTTAATGACAATTAAGATTAATTTAGGGAGCAGAGTCAGAATGCAGTCATTTCTAATAATAAATTATATTGAAGATAACATGTTTAGTGCGAAGTGAAACTGCAGAGGCGGCCACTATGTGTTAAATCATTTAACAAAAGAATGCGCATATGCGTTGCTGCTCTTGTTTGAGTTTGATCACTCATCGTCACCAGAGTTTTGACTCATTCATTCAAGTGGGCTTTTACAATTTCAAATCAATTCATGCTGAAACAAAGTTAAATTGCTTATAATTATTTACTCCTATTAATGTAGAAATAATTTAGGTGAATAAATAAAATAAGCCTACAATAAGTACAGTAAAATATTTTGTTAATTGAATAAGTTTATGCATTGAATATAAAATTCAGTTTGGATTATAATAATCAAAAAAATTTATACAAATTTTAATACTCTGAAATACGATTTGGATTATCTTTACATTAAAAGGAATTTCATTTCATTCTGTACAAATGATGAATGATCAGTTATGTATGTAACAAGAGTGTAAACACAAGCTTTATGACATGAGGTCAAGTATTTTCACGAAAGTTATTGACCGAACGTCATAAAGCTTGTTTATAACATTCCTGAAACAAATTTCATATTTGGCAGATGAACAGACAATTTGAACACATTTGACAGATAACAGATCTGAAGTTGAATACTGCAGTATTCAGTCAGTATCACCAATATAAATGTACAGGAAAAAACTAAATTTAAACTACCCGTTGTTTTAACTATAGAGTGGTGCGAAGATAAAAGCAGTTTGATCTTGTTTTCTCATTGGATAAAACCCCTGTATTATCCAATCAAACAACATGATCAAACTGCTCCTATTTTCAAACCACTCTATAGTTAATCCGGATAGAGTACAGGTCGTAGCTCTGTAATGTGTAAAGTAAATAAAATACAAAAATCGAAGGATTTGCGCACACGCCTTCGGCTCGTGCGGCAAATTTTCCTTCTCGTGAAAAAAAAGATATAATTTACTCACGAGTTGCATACAATTTTTTTTTTACATCTACAATAGAAGTGTGAAAAAAGTGCCATAAGGCCAACGCGCACTTCAGCGACCGAAGCGAAGAGAAGTTTTTTCATTCAATGTATACTTATGTGTATACGCGCACTTTGGAGCAGCGAAGAGCAGAGCAACGAGGCGACTATTCACATAAGAATACATTGAATGAAAAAACTTCTCTTCGCTTTGCTTCGCGTCGCTCAAGTGCGTGGCGGCCTTTAGTGTTTCATTATTTTACACCGCAGTGTTAAAAAATTACACTTTTTACATACTTTATAAACCCATTTTAATAAAAAAAAGTGTACTTTTTTTAAAAGACGTAAAAATTAATTTTTAAGATACATGTATATTTTTTAGATTATTCACCATATATTTGTAACCCTGGTCAGTATAAAATGTAAATGGGTTGCACTACGGTTAGGTATATACCTGTCATCTACGAGTACATTTGGTTAACTACAGCGAGTTCTAAGGAAACATTACAATATAAATCTACACACCACACAGGTACAATAAAAATCTGATGTGGCTAACAGAATACCTCTGGCCATTTATTAAGTCCCAATCCATATAATTATGGTTCTATTTACTATTTTCTTTTTAAAACGTTACTATTATTAATTTGAAAAGATTAGTTCTTTGACAGTGATATTTATCTGTCAGTTACATACATTTGAGATACCTATGTAACCAAGGAGTTGCGTTTGTTATTTGTTTAAAGTGTAGGCTCCGGTATTTAAATTATAGATAATTTTATTAATTTATCCATAAAATATATAGAAAAAGTATTAATGCAAACCTGTAGAAAATTTAATAATCTTTTATTTTTATAAATTAAATCTCGAAAAAATAACATTTAAAAGTAATTTTTGGAGAAAAACTATTTTGAGCTTCAAGTAAAGTGTCATTTCCGGTTATCTAATATACACCAAATTCTACTGGCTTCTTTCCATATTAGAATAAGGTAGAAATACAAGGTTTCTAAATTTTCTGAATGATACTATTTGAGTTAGAGCGTAAACAGCAACCACACACACGCACATATATACACAGACATCATCGTGAAAATTGGATTCTAGGGACTTTAAAACCTGGTCATTTACTAAAATCTCGATATGCGATTTTTAGCACGATCCCTATACTTACCAAGGGTAGCGGGAGGTAAAAATGATAGGTAAGCTCCAGCTCCAAGTTTGCAAAATCTAAACGTGAAATATGACAAATATTTCATTACTTTCTACACCTGACAATGGTATAATGTCCGGGGCCGTATTATTAATGATGCAGAGGAAGCAGTTGCTTATCGTGGTACATTTTTAAAAGCGGAAAATTTGAAATTTTTAAAAATACTATCTATAGTTCCAAAAAAAAACACCATTTTTCTAAATAAACTAGTATTTTAATTTAAAATAAATAAATAAATAAATAAATAAAAATATATCATCATGGCATATTACTCATTGTTGGGTGTGCCAATCTGCTTTATACGCAGATTTCGGTAATGATGATGACATATTTGTACCGTGTGGGTGTTTACCAGGCGTCACCTCACGGGCACTCATTGCTGGCGTGGAGAGTTCACCACAGGGGTCAATTTTGTGCCATTTAAAATTCGAAATATTTATAATTCTGGAGAGAAGTTAGACAGAAGGCTATATTTTTTATTATAATACTCGTACATTAGTAATATGAAATAGGAGAGGGTAGAAGAATCAATTTTTAATGCGGCCCTGCATCCTGCATGTCAGTAATATTTTAACTCTTTCCATGATGTAGTATACGTTTCAAGATTTATATATTTAATATTTTGAAATTTTTTATACCAAATCTCTTAAAAATATAGAATAAAGTGTAGTAAACTAAAGGCTTCAATTATTGAAGTCCTTCTTCTGGTAGTCATTATTAGAAACATGAAAATATGAAAAATTTCAATTTTTGAAATAATTGTACTCATAGATTTTAATTTATCACAGCGGAAAAAATTGTGACACGCATACACATACACACATTCACACATATTCAACAAATATCATTGTAAATATATTAAAATAGTAATTTAGAGATTCTGCCTAAATGATCGTCAACGGTTTTTCGACCAAAAAGGTAAAAAAAAAGGAATACTCTCAAAATATAATAATATTGTAGAAGTTTTATGTGGCTAAACTAAGGTAATGCATCATGTACTTTATACGAGAAATACATATAGGTATTTTGTGTTTAAATTACTTTAGAAATTTCAGTACATCTACATATGTGTTATCAGCAGTTTATATACTTACTTTGTTATCATTCAAATTCAATGCCGGCATGTGTAGTTTTCGAGCGTAGGATTTGGACCAGTCGATTGGTAAAATATTGCCAAAATTGCCTGTTATTGTCCACCACATTCTGTAACAATAAAAAGAATTCTAGTATTATACATGAAATAAATATATTTTATTCAAATATCAATATATGAGAATAAACGACAAAAATGGTATGCTGTTTAAAAAAATAATAAAGAAAATACTTGGTGAGTCATTGTATTTGATAAAAGATAATGAATTATTTTCGTAAATATGTTCATATTTAGATTTCAACTATTAGTTTTGATGTTGTACGATGATTTTGTAACTGATAATGAAAACGGAAATGAGTAAATTATAAAATATTTTAATTATTGGAAATTAACTTTAAAATACTATTAAAGTCCTTCATTAAAATTATAACACCTTCATAACTTGAATATTCATTATAAAATCCATAAAATTGCAAAATAATATATAAAATACATATTTTCCACGATTTCGAAATAATCGTACACCATACCATAATAATATTATAAAATCATATATGTGTAGTACTTACAAAACTAGATTTTATATATCACATAAAACATCAGGAGTTCAATTCCCAAAACATTTTTCGACGCTATAGCAGACAAAAAACTGAAACTGAAAATGCATTCTCAAGCACTATAAAAACTGAAAAAGGTCGTGGTGTAGTATAATGGACTCTTCTAAGATTAAAATTTAAGATAAATGAAAGGTAAAATGCGCAATAAAGTTTCTTCTACTGTTCAAACTAATAAGTTACAAATATAATAAAAACAATAAAATAAATAAATTGCTAGGTGTGCCAATCTGCTTTGTACACAGATGTCGGTAATATTGACATATTTGTACCGTGCGCGCGTTTATCAAGCGTCACCTCACAGGGACTCCTTGCTGGCGTGGAGAGTGCATCACAGGGGGCAATTTTGTGCCATTTAAAATTTGAAATATTTGGCGTCGGTAGGGATCAAACCCGGTTCTCCAGATTCACGGCCGTACACTCAGACACGCAGCCAGGAGACCCCTTATAATAATAATAATAATAATAATAATAATAATAATAATAATAATAATATTAATAATAATAATAATATAAATAATATTAATAGTTATAATAAAAATAATAATAATAAAAATAATAGTAATAATAATAATAATTATAGTTTCAGAGTTGGGCAATATCTATTTTTTGGCAAAATTTATATCATTTTCAACAACCAAAATGTTAGTGCTGTTTTTCAAAATACTGAGTATACAGATATATTAGATAGAGCTCTTTCTCGTATAATATTGTACAAATTAACATTCGAAATAATCTGAGAAAAAGGTGAATGTCTTCTATAATTTTAAAATATTTTAGTAAGTAAAAGACGTAAAATATAAAAAAATAGTATAAAGAACTAATTTTATAAGATTTTTTTCGCACTTGTCAATTAGAAGAAAACTCGCCAGGGCTCGGTATGATCTAAATTTTGACGCGTGCGAAAAAAAACATGTCTTATAAAACTTATTCTGCGTTCTTCGTTACGAGTAATGCAACTTCTGAAATACCTATATTTTCCCTATTTTGCTGCTTTTTTACAGCTTTTTATATTAATATTGGCAAAACCGTTTTTTTTTAAATAAAACTTATTCAACGAAATTATTGCAAATATTCCAAAATGAGCATTTCTATAAAGACAACAAAAAAATAATACTAAACATAATATAAATAAAAATAAAAATTCTGGGTCAGCCGTGAACTAATTTTGGTAGGAGGAAGGTTAAATATTGTATATACGTGTAGGTTAATTTTGGCGGAAATTGTAAATCAAACACCTTTCAACAACAACAACATAAGTAAAAGTATATTAAAAACAATTATCTTTAGAGTTGTTTATGCATAATCGATTCAATAATATGCGCATAGTTTGTAGAAAACAAAGGTATCTTTACTTGCACGTGAGTAATGTTGGTTGTCAACATCTAACTGTATAATTTACAGCGTATTTGCTTCAAACGAACTATACCTACATCGTAGAATCATTACAAAGGGGATATGTCAGATGATCAACTATTAATTTTTACATATGATGTAGATGTGGTTCTATTTAATTTATTCCAGATTAAAATTAAGAACTTGTTCTTTATCATTACCTAAGAGGCCAAAGGAGAAGAGTAGGTACCTCAAAATGGCAGTAGTCCTCCAGAAAGAAAGTTTGTCACATTAATACACCAAAATTCATAAAATCTTTTTTTACCATTTAATGGTTGAAGAATTTTTACAAATGTTTTTGGATAATATTCATTCGTCTTAATACTTAAGAAATAAAATACTATAATAGCAAAGACAAATTGAATGTGTACATAGTCAATGAAGAAATAAGTACCTATACCTATACATAGATTTTAGTGAGATAAAAATTTAGAAACAGGTTAAAATAACCATAATGTCTGTAGTACACTGACTGTGATTATTGTCTTTACGGGGCTAAGCTATATCCGCCCATAATATCTACATACTATATACGAGATACATTTGTTCGGGGAAGGTCCTATTGTCTTATTGTTGTTATATTCATAAAATACATATTTCTTTGTTGTTATAGTGATAACCAGAAAATGTTAGTGGTCAATAGAGAATTTCATGGTAAATAGTTATGAATTTGTAATTTCACCCACTGAGTGCGTAGTATGTGGTTGTGGCAGCAAGAAGTATGAGTGCAGTAGAGTGCGATGTTAGTGAACCAGTTGACCTTGGGGTCATAGCGGCGCACTGCAGACTGCAGCGCCGAGGAAGGTATGGCATGGAGTGGCGTAGCGTGATGTGAGAATGTCGAGGAACTGGAGGACCTGAAGACCACCTGTGACTGCCGCAGGCAATGCATTGTTACGAGACTGGTCGTTAGGGTTTGCTCCGAGTTGTGGTTACGAAGGAAATAGGTTTTGGTTACGATTTTTTTTGTAGTTTCTTATCATTTTGGATCCCTACACTGTTTAAGTTTATGTAATATATTTATATAATTTTTACATAAATGTGCGTATGACAATTTTGTTAGTAAATTAAATGAAGATTTAAATAAAAAATTCAAAAACATATCAAAAAAATTATATGCACAATTTTACGTATTATATTTACGTAATTTCATTCGATTAATTGTAAATGAAATGTATAGGAAACAATAAAATTGAAAGCGTACTTAAACGTTGAAGAGCTCCATGAAAATTGTCTGGTATGAAGAGTCACCGTAATTTCATAATAATGGTAGCATTGTTTAAAATGTAAATTTACAGTGCGGTATAGCCTAATAGGTTCATTAAAACATATACCTACTAACCTTATAGCTTATGAAAAATGATTTTAATATATCTAACTACATGTGCTGAAATAATACATAAAATTTTATAACCATTTTGATGTCACCCGGTGCGGCCCACACCATCCTAGTACACCCCTGTCTATACTCTATACCTTCCTACGTATCATGATTATTATTTTTCATTGTGCATCAATGAATGGATCAATCAATAAATTGTAAATTACTTTTTAATAAACAGAATTCTGGTATCCTGATTGAAAAACACCTACTCATGGCTGACCAAAGATTTACTTAATTATATTATAAGTGTTGTTTCCTACAGCCTTAAGCCTTAGCCATTCGATTCAATAACAGAAATTCTACTTTACATTGCAGTGTTTTTCCTTTCCAACATTATTTTTCAATTTGCATACACTTCAGTTCGCAATTACCTTCTATCTTTTATTCATACTGTAGAATAAATTATATTGTTAAACAAATTTCAATTGCGACTATTATATTCGAGTTATCAAGCACATTTCAGTTTTGTTTGAATTTTATTTTCTCTAGAATCGCTATCTACTTTACTAGAATAAGAAATGCAGTACACTGAAAAAAATAGGTTGCTTCTAGTAGCGAAAAAGGTACTCTAATATCGTGACAAGGAAAATATTTCCTAAGGAAATAAAAAATTATTTCTACAGATTTTTAACTGTTTCAGAAACTAAAATTTCTAATTAATTAGTAAAATTATTTACTAACATTTCTGAAATAATATCTGATATAACTGAATAGAAATCGCTATTTCAGTGAAATTTTTTTACTGAAATAAATATTACAAACTCTAATACAAGTAAAACTTATTCTTAAAATAGCAAATACATTTGCTATTTTAGCGAATTTATTCATATTATTAGGTTTAAATTTATTTCTAGTACCAAAATTTTTTATATGGTTCCAATAATGGATGTATACATATATGGAATGAGAAATAAACAAATTCATAGTGAATAACGAATTTATTTATTTATAACAAAAACCTACATCGTTTATTATGTTACAAATCTGAGTAAAAAAACAATAATAAATTATAAACAAACCTTCAAAGTGTTTTATTATTTCTTCAATATTTATCCCTTAAAATTTTCTTATTGTCAGAAAACAATAGCCGCTACACTTTTTTCATCAATTTCTCTGCAATTTCCAGTATTGCATAAAATCGGTTGATTTATGTTCCTTATATGGAAAGTACTTTACAACTATACAATTTTTTTCAAACATCCGAGGTCCTGGTTTCCCCTTGTTGCCTTGTTAGTAAATACCTCGGCTACAATAAATGTATATGTATGATATTAAATAATGTATACTACATACATAGGTATTTAATATTACTTATATTGCACAAGAGGCAGCATCTTTCGTTTCGTTTATAACAAATAACTTAACACAATTTACTTCAACTGTTTACAAATGAGTCACAAGTTGCTTATGACTTACGACGCCATAGCTTTAGGGTGCAATATTTATTACTATAGAATATTTATTCACTGTCTTAAAAAAATTTATTAGTAAATGCAGTATTAATTTTTCTAAACTAAATAAATGTATATTCTAATTATTTTGTTAAGTTTATATTCTAAAATAGAGAATTTAATTTTTAAAGTAGTAATCAATATTTGTAATTCAGTAAAGTGGAAAATAATTTTTCTAAGTTAGAAGATTATTCGTTAAAAATAAAAATTTGTTCTCATACAAATCTGCATCCACTGAGGCAAAGAAAATAATTCGACTTGCGTAATTTTATTATCTGATGTTAATAAAAAAGTATTAGGGAATAATTTTTAACTGTAAATGTGAACCTATTTTTTTCAGTGTAGAATGAAATTATGTACATTACATTTCTATTGCTGTCAACAGTGTCAACATCCAACTTTGGTTAGAATGAACATCTTCGGAGAAAAGTAGTAGCGTTTTCATAAAAACCAGTTATGTCAGGTCCTGGAATGCACTTCGAAATCATTTTTGATGGAAACTTAAACATTGAGAAACATAAAGCTGGGTTTCGCTTGCCAGGTTGGCGGTAGCGAAGACAAAGGATTAACCCTCTCGGTCAATCACTGACAAGTGAGTATCCTACGTTGGCGGAGACTGCTTTTTATGAATAACAATATTTATACACGACTAGAAATAGACGGACTGTCTTTTTAGCAACATTAATTAACATAAATTCATATTCATTTATTAGCAGACTTTTCTCTGTACTATTAGGGTAAGTGAACTATTCATTTAAGAAAATTTTAATAATGGGTAGAAATAAATATTAATTTCAATGGTAAGTAGAATTTGTTTTAGTTATTTATTGGAACAAGACCCCTCCCCTTTAACTTTTTTATTATAAGTAATAGAAAAAAATGGCTCATATAAAAGTTTTATTATTTTACATATACTATTTGATGGCAGATATTTTTTATAAAGTCAGGTTTACAAGATACGACTATCAACTTTTATTTTTCAAATGGCAACCTATAATTATTTTAATAAAATAGAAACCGCCATTTTTTTCTCTTTTAAACGATGTATTATTTTTTATTAATGTATTTGAAAAATTTCGAGAAAAATGAGATAATTTAGGAACATAAGAAATAATTTTTAAACAAATATTATAGGTGGCTATGTTTTTTTTTGTTTACAAAATAAGTTAAATTAAGTAACAAACAAATGTTCCCTTTTTTGACATTAATTTAATTGTCTTACATTGTTACGTTTTGTTTATTTTCACATAGCCACCTATAATATTTGTTTAAAGATTATATATTATTAATTTGTTATATAAAAACATTTGGACAATATTAAATTAAATTATTTTTGTAAATATCTAATTCAAACATTCTTATGACGGCACTGTCTTTTAAAATGGTTCAAAAAATTATAAAAAGTTCCTTGAATAAATCTCTAAATCAGAATTATTATCAATCGTTAATTTTTTTAAAATAGCTTCAGTATCATTATCAGTTAACAATGTAATATCGGCCGGGCCAGGCACCATTTCGCACTTCCGAACTACGAATAAATTACTACTTCAAATCTATTAATAGTAGGCCTTTTAATGTTTGCTTTTAGGGTTAAAAATGTCAGTGTTAAGAAATGGCAAATCATTGGTACTTTTAACATTTGTGTTAAAGGTGAATGAACATAAAATGTCTAATATGGAATTAAAAATGTGATACAAATGAACACACATTATAAATTTATCATTATATGATGATATATGCATGTCAAATTATGATTAGAGAATCCTAATAGATATAGGAGGGTCCTGGGTTCAAATTCCAGTGAGATCTATGAATTTTGCATAAATCCTGTTGAATTGAATGCCACGAAGAACTACGCAAATAAATAATTATTCAGGAACATCAAAATTTCTAATATAAAGGAGCAGTTAGGACAAAAAAATTAATGTACTAAAAGTTTATTGAAAGAATTAAATCAAAATGAATTGAGAATGCTACACTTTTTACTAAAAATAAATATATTTGGATTACGTTTGTTTAATTTACATTTTTAATAAGAAAAATAAAATAAATAAATAAATAAATATATCATCACGGCTTATTACCCATTGGTGGGTGTGCCAATCTGCTTTGTACACAGATGCGGTAATGATGAAATATTTGCACGGTGCGGGCGCTTACCAGGCGTCACCTCACGGGCACTCATTGCTGGCGTGGAGAGTGCAGCACAGGGGTCCATTTTGTGCCATTTAAAATTGGAAATATTTGGCGTCGGTCGGGATCGAACCCGGTTCCCCAGATTCGCGACCTGACACTCAGGCACACGGCCACGAGACCCCGTCGTGTTTCAAACTTCCTTCTTACAAATTAAAATGTCACTTTTAACACATATCATAAATAACTATTTTTTGCAAAATATGAACCGAAAATGCTGCTGAGACGACTGACCCCTCCTGCGCGCCGGTCCAGAGGACAGTGCTGTATATTGCAAATAACAAATATTTAAATGAGCTTCAAATCTTATTTTTATGTCATTGTACGAGCAAAGCATATAACGGTTATTCGGATTATATGAGAAAGTAGCATCACCAGAATGGCTTTATCATATTATTCCTTGTTCCATTTAAGCCATTCAGTATTGCAGAGAAAGGGAATAGTTTTGACCTGTCTGATTAGTAAGTAAATTTGGCTACTTAAAACTGGCGCTAATGTGAGCGCCATCTGCTGAATGGCTTAAATGAAACAGAGCAAGCGTGCTCAAACAGTCGATCGCGTGATATTTTTATGGTGATCGCGATACACTCGCGAAATAGTTAGTTCTGGTTTGCAAGGTCTCAAATTCCTATAAATTTGATAATTGTCGCCCTTTATATATTTGAAACAAATGAACATAGACAAATTATTATATATCTTTGGTAAGCTAAAAAATCTCTTTTCAATGGTATAACTTTCCAATATGATGTCCATATAAAAATTAAAACTGAGAGATCATAATTCGAAATTCAACAGTGACAATCCAATCAAACCATTTTTAGCGACACCATTTTAAATAAAATAAAAAATCCTAAAGAGCTGCAAACCAAAGTTCAGTATTATTTCACATTTGCAAGTTATTCGCCTATATCTAGTACCCTATACGAAACACCTCGAAAATCGTCCCGTAATAGGGCAACTTTTGTCTACTTTAACCGGCTTCGTACCTTTTACAGTCCTCGAAATCCCCATGTAGGGCGCGTTTTTTGGAACACCCTAAATATTAATTTTGCATTTTTTTCCTATCTTGAATCAGCGCCAAAAAGTTTTATGGTCGACCCCCGAGAGCAAAAGTTCGAGCATCCCTGGAATAGAGTATACTATAAGTAATACCGGAATGTTCACTCTCAAATCTCAAACAGAAAAAAACCGAAACACTGAAATTATTAATTCTCAATAGGTAACTTAAAATAAAAATGTTCAATAAATTTAATTTTGTTATGAAGAACTTAAATGGGCTTAATGGGAAACTTGACAGGGTTGTAACAAAATATTTGAAACACAAAATATTTGTGTGGATTTTCACTTGAATTTTATGAAATACAGAACAGAGAATATGACAATACACCAAATTTTCACTAATCATAAATAAAAGCAGGTATATTAATTAGCGGGATTTTGAGAAAGTACAACTACACCATTTTCCCAAATCCTCCCCTGACGCATGAGAACATAAATATCATGCTGTTTCGCAGTTTGCAAATATCTTGAAACACAAACACACCATACTTACTTTGCACTCTTGCAGACCAGATATTCACAATTTCCCTTTTCTTAGATGTGATGACAAAATTACAAAAATTTTATTAATTAATTTTAAAATCGATTTATCTTTCTGATCGTAGAAAAAATGTTGTGTGTACCTCATGTTTAAAGTATCTTTGAGGTTGCAGCAATCTGTAGCCTGGATCTGCGCTACTTTCAACATATGGTATGTATAGTGTGTTTCAAGATATTTGCAAATGTACCTGTCTTCGTAATGACGTGGTAGACTGCATAACAGCAGGGTATTTATGTTCCTATCCTATGGGAAGGATTAGCAAAATTTGTGAAAACGATGTACAAAACAACGTATGGATACAAAAATATTTTTTACATTAGTTGACAATAATTATTAATAATAATTTAAATATTTACAAAGAGCAAAGTAATTAACAAACTTATTAATTAATTTATGAATTATTAATATTATTAATTAATTGATATTACATACAATAATACTAAATTTTAACATTTATTGCAAATAAGCGAAGGTATTATTTTTACAGTCATTAAATAAATAATCGTTACAGTTGTAGTATTCATTTTGTATGAGAATTTGTATTAATAAATTAATATACCTCATGTTTTTATTTATAATTTTTTGACAATTTGGTGTAATGTCATTTGACAAATTCAGACGAAATTACAGCAAAAATATAATAATATTTTGTTATATTCTTGGTCTGTTACTCCGCAAGCCCTTGTAAGAAACCATCCGTTGAGCAAGTCGAAACAAGCAAGTTTGTAAATATATTGAAACAAGATATACACAATAACTATTTTTTTTAACAAATTATAATAATTTATATTTCCTATTTATTTTTGTTATTAACATAATAAATATATCATCACGCCATATTACCCATATAGCTGGGTGTGCCAATCTGCTTTGTAAACACATGTCGGTATTGATGATGACATATTTGTACCGTGCGGGCGTTTTCCAGGCGTCACCTCATGGGCACTCATTGCTGATTAACATAATCATAATTTAAAATCATGAAAAAATATAAATATCACATTCTTTAAACTACTTATTATTGAAAAGACCTCACATTCATCGTTTATGATACTGTAATGTGTAATTATAATGTCGCACAAATGACATTTTTCACTGTATTTGTAAATAATCAGTTATTCCGAAGTTCAGTAAGTGCAAATAGCCTTATTTAATTTTTAAGACTGCAATGTCGCAAAGTTTCATTTATGTGTCAAAAAACTGCTTGTATCTAATAGTAGCTGTAGTAATAGTTATTTCTCTACAAGCGTATTATAATATGCATATTATGCTACTGTACACACGATATAGAAGATATTCATTGTCTTACTAGTACGTACAAAAATGTTGTTATTGTTGTACTAATAAAAAAATGTTAGCTTCTTAGTTCACCGCTGGCGGCGGCAGTTGCCACAGCAACACAGATCATATTGCAAATTGTTATTTGACAGTTGCATCGTTTGTGTTTTGTAGGGTACACAGCCAGCTTTGGCTGAAATTGCAAATTCTACAAATAAAAAAATTCCAAAAAAATGTCAAAAAATTATAAGAAACACTTGAAGAAAAAATAGTATATGTCATTCGGAGTAGAACGCCCATTTTGTGTTTTACCCAGCTTGCCAAGTCTCGGCCGCAATAGCTTTCTACTGCTAATAACATAATATACTATTATGTACCTAGGACAAAAAATTGCATATCATAGCAGAGCTTGAGTTTACCAAACAAGCAAGGCTATAATATGCATTTTTTGCCAAGGTGCATTTCACATTTTTCTGTCTACCTTACTAATTGCGGACGAAAAGTGATGGCTTATCGTAGGAAAAAGGTATGCGGACGAAAAAGATTTGCAGACGAAAAAGGTTTGCGGACGAAAAAGGTTTGCGGACGAAAAGTGATAACCTCCTGAATAGTGTCATTTTTCTTCCGAAAAAAGTTCGTAAAATTTCACTTTTCGTACAGGTAGACAAAAATATATTTGTGTACATAGTTCCCGTATATGTATGGGGTAAGATTATTTAAAATTTATTTTATATTTAATACTACATAATCGTGATATTAAATACGTTTATACTCAAGATAAAAAAGTAAAAAAAAACATCAACCTGTACCTAAATTTTAATTATGATGTAAGTAAGAGATCAAAAGATTTATGTAGCTATATAAACCTGAGAACAATAATATTATTTCTCTGTGACAAAAATAAACTTTAGTTCAAGAGCACTGATATTTTAAGATTATGAGAAAGATAGTATAGTCACTCTTGCTCATTGGTATGAGCACGGGGAACAGTAACGCTTTGTTAATAGTTTTTGAGGATGTTTGTCATTTTCGGGTTATTTTAACAGGTGTTTTACGTTTAAAGATATAGAATATTGCTAGTAAAACAAGATTGGAGTTAAAAAATATTGAAACCTAACCAGGAATGTTAAAAGCATTTTTTTATATTATTGTAAGTACTATTCTAAAAAGAAAAATGTTGAACAAAATAAGTAATAATTGAATCTACCCAATTTTTGCACAATTTAAAATATAAAAACTGTAACAAATTTTAAATATTACAGTATTATTACTAATTTAGAGAAATTGGGATGTTTGAGATTTATAATGGAATGTTTTTCATTGTTACGGCCACTATGATTTTATTTTAAGGATAAAAATATTAATTGTATGCGATAGAAATAAAATATTAAAATCGCTATGACTATGGGTACTACGCATTTCCGGATATATGTTTAAGAACATTTTTTTGAGATATAGGTATTACCATCTTTAAATTTTTGACCTCTATTTTTTGAACAATCTGTATAATTTATACCTCGTATTTATTAGTGTATTCAATATTCAGTGACAGTTATGGGAGAAATAATGTACTAATGATAAATGTGTTGAAAGTAATTTCATATAGAGGAGTTCCGTGTAGTATGAATGAAAGTTAACATTTAAATTATTTAATAGATGTGGTTTCTTCTGAAAATTTTCCCATGATTTGATTTGAAAGGAAACTGACCCTTATGTATTCCGTTACAGAAGATTACAATTGTACCCAATACCACTGGAATACTAGGAGGTGTAAGCAACCCTCACTGAATTATTGTTAGAGGAAATTAAAAATAATCCTATTTCAATTTTTTTTCATAAACTAAATATGTAGATCAAAATAGTTTGTTATAAAAAATAAACGAAAAATGTTTAAAATATTTTAAACGAACACCTGTTTTGTTATTCAGGTACTGTAGTCGGTCATCTATTTTAAGCAAGACATATTAATGTGTTTATGTGATTTCCTAGTCCAGTTTTTAAATGAGTTCATGCAAAAATCCTCATACCTGAATATTTCGCACAATTATTTTTCTCTAGGGTTTGAAAAGAAATCACATCTATTAACTAATTTAAACGTTAACTTTCTTTCGCTAGTCATACTATAAAAAATTTTAGTTTAGCCGTTTAGCCTTAAAAAGAGACTAATGTCTACTCAGGTATTTTCTTTGTCGTGTAGAAGAGGATTCACACAGGTAAGATTTACTTGAAGCGTGCTTGAAGCAGGTGGCGACAAAAGGTAAACGCTGTGAAATATGCACGCGTTGCTGAAGAAAGAGTCGAACACATTTAAAGTCAATGTACCAGTTTTAAAAAATACCAACACGCTTTACGTAATACCAAGTAATATGTACTACAAACCGTTGGTCTTCCCATTTACGTTAGGCTTTTATTTTCTGGACCGAAATTATTATTATTTACGAGACAGAAGTGTTAATTAAACGCATGTTTATTTTTAAATTACTAACCAAAGTAGAGGAAAAATTACGTTTTGACATGGCACTAACTATGTTTAGAGATAAGTATAATTATTGTATTTCTTAAAATATCGTGTTGATAAAGGCTAAATAAAATTGATAACAAAAATTATTTCACGAAAGATATTCTTTTTGCTTTCCTATTTGCATATGAAATTTAAAACGGTTCCTATTATAATTCGAGATTTCTATGTACGATATACAGATTCAGATTATAGGTATGTATAAGCGACGACAATTTTTTCCTAAAATAAGAAATAAGTGACATTAGTTAAAGAGATTTATATTTTTTTTAAGTTTAAGCTAATCCTCATTTTTCGATTAGTGAATTCTATTCTCTTCCGGTATTTAAAATTTAATCTCCATTGTACTATCAAAAAAGCTAGTTACTTAGATTAGACTATATTTTAAAAAGTAAACTGTCAAAATTAGACTAATATTCGTTAATATAAGGATTAGCGTAATCTTTTTTGTGAATCGGGCTGTAAGTGTTCATCAAGTGTAAAGTGTAATTGTGTGTGTGTTCGTGGACGGTAATCATCCAAGCGTCCACAAGTCAGTTGTCATCGTTGGAAAACAAGTAAGCAGAAGCAGTATTAACATCTTCTTCCGCACCCCCCTCGTGTTACAATATAATTGATATCAATGCAGTACCTGACACTGCATTTAAGATATCACTGACTGACAGTTCGATTGTCGCAAGACAAGCAGATCGTTCAATGCACGCCCTAGCAGATAGCAAGTGCTTATTTAGCATTTGCTAGATTTGGTAGCTTCATTGAATGCATCTACTATTTGTAAGTACTTCGAATTTTGATGAATAACAAAAATAACATAATATAGGTTACATTATAATACTGTCAATTTTGACATATCGTAATTATTCAATTGATGTATTATTGCGAAATAAATGTCATACTTCGAATTTTAATGAGTAATAATATTTACACGGTTTAAGTAATATTACATACTGCCAGTTGTCGGTTTTCATTTGTATGAATACTTCGGAAATCACACAATTCCACCCGACAACATGACGTTATCAAGTCCCTCCCACCCTTGGCGATTTGAACCATATGCTTACGATTGATGACATGGGTTATTTAAGCTATGAGGCACATCACAAAAAACAAAAAATCGACTAACGTTTTCATATATATATTCTCTGTTCTCGTCACCTGCTGCTTACTCATTAGAATTTAGTGTTAATAAGATGTATATTTTGTGCAATTTTATCGTTAGTACCTTTTATTCTTTCGGTATACTCAAGCAATTTTCTTTTGGGAGAGAATTGCTTACGTAACTGCATGTTCTTGACATGGTATCCTTATAAGGTAGCACTACCAGAGAGTTCTCTTATGGTGAAATGAGTAGAGATGTATAATTTACTTGCTGCTAAACATATAATAATTTATAATACAATAACTAGTTCGCTAGTTTGTACGCAAAATTACGGCTGGTGATAAATTTGAATAAGATAGCATGTGAAAGTATCGGTTGACCGAAATACCAAATGGTGTATTTGCTCCAAATATGAATTTGTTAATTTTATTATCATATAAGGAAATCTGAACACGAAACAGAAATGTCAAATATAAAAACAATTTGAAAAAATAATTTAAAGAGAAGTATTTAATTATATAATTAATCAAAATCATAATGAATCATCACAATTAATAGGTGAAGGATAAAGAATTTAATTTACAATTAAAAAGTTTAGTAAGTTAAGTAGGTAAGTTTATTACTTTATTATAGGAGTACGAACACGAACCAATAATCTTTATTTAATATGAAAGTGAACTAACTAACCCGGTAGGTATATGTTAAATATTACAAACATACTTGGCCCTAATTGCCGAATAAAGTAGGTATGTTTTATTAAATATTTAATTTATTAGTTGTATAAAAAAGCATGAATGGACAGTTTTCGTAAGAATCAAATTATTTCTTAAATTAAACTGTTAAACTAGATTACTAGATCATTAACCCGAAGCTAGATCAGTTATTAATCATCATTATTATTATATGTCACTGGGGTATATGTGACCTTGATAAAATGAGATATTTCTATTATTGTGCACATAAAAAATATTTATTAAATTTATTAATGTACCTATTATTAAAAATATAACCATTGTGAAATCTGACATCATCATTGCACACCAACCATTCCGCTACTGTGTTTATAGAACAAGATATTTGATTAATCCCTTAAGCTTGGTAATGGATGAGGTTTATCCTCCCAACGAGTGATGAGCCGTAAATAAATAGAGCTGATGATATTATAGTATTAAGAAACATATATATTATCTTCTTATAACTGAAATGAAAATTTGCCATTATAGCTATCCCTTTCGCAGTGATGTTGTCACAAAGGTTTTTATTTAATACAATATTAAACAATTTTTTTTAAAAATAGGTATAAGTATATATCATATTTTTAACCTTATGAGTATATTAGATTATTCCAGCTCAATCGAATTATTAGGAAGAAAAAAAAAACAAAGTATATGCTTAATAATGAATATTAATGAAGAAATAAAATGATTAATTGAAATACTTCGGAAATAAGAGGTTTTTTGTTACAGAGCCTCGTTATGAATATGAATATATTTTGATTGGCGACTGAAACAGAGTCTACACATAAATAACGAATATAGCGTGTTAAGAGAAGGTTGGAACAATGGGAGTAAAGAGTTTGAAATAGCGGAGGAGCATCACCACTCCAGCACTGCACTTCTCAAACAGTTTTTATTTGAATATAAATTTTTGCATTAAAGTTAATAATTTAAATGTTATAATATTCATTTAATTTTTATAAATATAATTTAGAAATAGAATATACTCCAAGAACATTTAAGTCTACCAAGAAAACAGTTTTGAGATGAAAATAAATATTCGTGACGTCACAAAAAAAATTCAAACTTTGGGGGACCATATCTCCCTTATTAATAGAATTTATTCACTGGATTTTCACCAATAATAGAATCTAGTATGCGATGCAATGGATGCGTTGCAAATTTGTGTTTTTCGCACGTGGTATCTTCACGCCTAGTGCAAAAAACACCATCGCTTTGCAACTACACATAAAAAGCTAATCTGAGTTTTATTACGTTTTTATGCTCTTTTAAAAGTTGGTTTTCTGGGTAGGCGAAAATAAGACCACCCCTGTGTTTAATAAATGATTTGAAATTCAAATCTGATGTATTCCAAAGATATTACAAACTACAATGTTTCTCTAATATGTTTTAATATTCACTAATTGTTTACAGATAACAAACAGATAAACACACTAATACGAAGTGTTTATTTGCTTATTTCGTTTGTTAGGAATTGATATTTTGCACAAACAGTGAATATGATGTATTGCTCGCAATGGATTGTTAAAAACAGATAACGTGTAGTGTACTGAATAACAATCCCATCATAATGTGATTTATATCATAAATCGAATAATGTGAATATATTAATTAATGAAAATAAATACATCACATTATCTTTTATACATTTTTTTAAAATAATAATATGTACACTTATACTAGTAAATAAAATTTGTCTTTAATTTCATAACAAGAAATAAGAAAGAAAGAAACTGTAAAAATCACTAATAAATAAAGTAAAATCGCAAGGTTAAAAAAGGTCAGTATAACGCTAAAAATAACTTAAAAATATATCGCAAAAAGCAGAGATCGTGGAATCTGTGGAAAATTCTGACGTCAACCACTGCCTAGCAACCAGAACCCAAGTGTCCAGGGTGCGTGGAATAACTAAACTGTACGCACACTTTAATACCACTTCAATTTCAACACAATTTTCCGATAATTATCACGTTTTGCAAGTGAAATCACGTCTGAGAAATGTCTGGGATAACCATTAGTAGAAACCGCTTGTCAATACATCATAAAAATTAAGATGCGAAATGCACGAAGAGCGTAATCTAAATATTTTATTTTCAAAAGGCACAGGCGTGTTCTAGCGTTTATTTTATGGTTTACACTTTACACTTTCTTTTACAAGCTGAATGATTATGGTTCTATGATAATGGCTTGTATATAGTTAGTTCGTCACAGCTTATGCAAAGTATTGTCATGTTAATGTCAAGAGGAGAAGAGCTTCGTTAAAGATGACATGTTTCACAGATTGACAAAAAAATCTTGTTTTCAAATAAGAGTAGATGAAGATGTAAGACATAAGGATGAATGAACAAATTGGTTGATACATTTTGAGTTTACTAGGGTGGAAATAAAGATTTTTCCCCTCATTTGTTTTTGTCTTCCCCTAAAATATGTATCCTGTTTAGATATTTTTTACTCAATAGTAAAATTTTAAGCATCTATGCCTAGATTCCTAGCTTTTTCAGACATAAATTTGAGATATTAACAAATTTTTCACTTTACAGACACTGTTTTTAGAACGTAACACGTAATTTAATGTGAATATATTAATTAATGAAAATAAATACATCACATTATCTTTTATACATTTTTTTAAAATAATAATATGTACACTTATACTAGTAAATAAAATTTGTCTTTAATTTCATAACAAGAAATAAGAAAGAAAGAAACTGTAAAAATCACTAATAAATAAAGTAAAATCGCAAGGTTAAAAAAGGTCAGTATAACGCTAAAAATAACTTAAAAATATATCGCAAAAAGCAGAGATCGTGGAATCTGTGGAAAATTCTGACGTCAACCACTGCCTAGCAACCAGAACCCAAGTGTCCAGGGTGCGTGGAATAACTAAACTGTACGCACACTTTAATACCACTTCAATTTCAACACAATTTTCCGATAATTATCACGTTTTGCAAGTGAAATCACGTCTGAGAAATGTCTGGGATAACCATTAGTAGAAACCGCTTGTCAATACATCATAAAAATTAAGATGCGAAATGCACGAAGAGCGTAATCTAAATATTTTATTTTCAAAAGGCACAGGCGTGTTCTAGCGTTTATTTTATGGTTTACACTTTACACTTTCTTTTACAAGCTGAATGATTATGGTTCTATGATAATGGCTTGTATATAGTTAGTTCGTCACAGCTTATGCAAAGTATTGTCATGTTAATGTCAAGAGGAGAAGAGCTTCGTTAAAGATGACATGTTTCACAGATTGACAAAAAAATCTTGTTTTCAAATAAGAGTAGATGAAGATGTAAGACATAAGGATGAATGAACAAATTGGTTGATACATTTTGAGTTTACTAGGGTGGAAATAAAGATTTTTCCCCTCATTTGTTTTTGTCTTCCCCTAAAATATGTATCCTGTTTAGATATTTTTTACTCAATAGTAAAATTTTAAGCATCTATGCCTAGATTCCTAGCTTTTTCAGACATAAATTTGAGATATTAACAAATTTTTCACTTTACAGACACTGTTTTTAGAACGTAACACGTAATTTAAGAACTGATATTGAATAATTGAAAAGAACAACAATGAACTTTATTCTAAATTTCAAATTTTTAAATTTAGTTATTTGTTACTCGTATTATATCATCCTTAAAAGTTCTACAATACTGAGTATTTGTTTACATTCGTATGACAGAAATAAACATTTGTTTTTGTTCAACATAATAATACTAGGGTCGGCCCTCGGGTCGGCCTTAAGCTCATTCTACCGATTCCCTCGCGTAGGTCCGCGAGCTTAAGGGGCCCAGAGATTATAAAATACAAAAGAAAAAGCCAATAAATAAGAAAGATTAATAATAAAATGAAGATTGGCGTCATATTTTATTCTGAAATTATGGTGCAAGCGATTTCGGAATGTCTGTGGAAGCTAGAATCAAGAAAAACATCAAAAAAAAAGGTTGAAGATTTGATTTTAACAGAACGGAGAATGAAAGTTTTAGTGAATGCAAATGAACTGGAATATCCGAAATGTCAGAAGTAACTAAACAAAAGATTATTTTACATTCAAATGTTTTCTTTCATGGCTAGGTAGATAACACTCTAAATAACCCTCGTATAAATGAAGTTTGATTTTACACTGATTTTTTAAGGGGGCTACTCAATTTTTATTTATTTTGGGCCTCAAATTTATAGAGCCATCTTTGATTACAATGATAGCATGAGTTTAAAAGGTGTCGTTTTGGTTGCAATCAAATTAACCATAAACTTTGCTGTGGGCAGAGCTGGGCAAAGTACCGGAAAGTAGTACTTGAAGTACAAGTACCAAGTATCTTGATGTTTCTAAATGTACTTGAAGTACAAGTACTTTTTTTGTTTATAAAGTACTTGAAAGTACCAAGTACTTGAAAAAGTACTTGTAAATTAGGGTGCAAGTACTTTTTCAGATAATTCATATTTTTCTGATTATATGGATCTTAAAAGGTGATTATTGACAAAAATTTCAATATGCGATATTTATTTGGTTATTTTACAGAAGAGTTCCTTGTTGGAACTGCCGTATCACCTAGCGATCTCACGACGTAAAATTGACGTCATATGATCGCCAAGCGATACAGAAACTATACCGAGGTGTTAGAATGACGTCATTTTTACGGCATGCGATCGCCAGCATTTTAGTTAGATAATATAAACATTATATGGTATATACAGTATGCAGATTAGAATTTATTTATTTATGCCACAAAAATTGCAACTGTGTCTTTACTTTCATATACAAAATATATTTATTAATGAAATTCACATGATTATGTATTACAGGAATAACATCACACCACTGCAGAAGAAACACTGACAGACAAACAATTCTCATAACATTGTAAACTTTTAAATTATTATTATTATTATTATTATTATTATTATTATTATTATTATTATTAAAGTACTTCAAGTATTTAAAAATACTTCAAGTACTTTTCATTGTACTTCAAGTATTTTTGCAAGTATTAAGTACCAAGTACATGTGAATAGACTTACTTTGTCAAGTACAAAGTACTATAAATAGAAAATACTTCAAGTACAGTACTGAAAGTACTTGCAAGCCTAATAAAGTACTTTTCTTGCAAGTATTGCCCAGCTCTGGCTGTGGGTGAAGATTAAGGTTAAATTAATTTTGAAGGAACTGTGCTGTGTAAAAAACATAACCTTTTTTTTATAGAATATAGATTTTAATAGAGCATAAAACAGGTACTATGGTTTATCTTGATGCACGTATTTATTCACGATAGATGTTTATACAATACATTGATTTAGGTCAAAACATCAAAGAATTGGTAAACGCGTCTACTATCTTGCATCGGTTTGCTTTGTTATCTATTTACAAAAATTCTCATGAATGAGATAACATGTTCACTTAAAGATATCATTTATATTTTATGAGCCTTGTAAACCCGGTTTTGCAAAAGGATGAAACGATGAATAAGATGAAGACGTGACATTAATCAAAACAAAACAGAATTGTTTATTTTTAGAAAGATTTTATTTATTCTATAACTTTCCCAAAGCATTACGCATACTTGTGGTTATATATTGGGTTTCACTTCACTTCTATGTATGTTTGTCTATTCAACTCATTCCTTTTATCCTTTCCTTTATTTGTAAACGAAAGCTGACGAACATTTACAGGAAATTTTATATGAAATCATGACGTTATTTATTTTGGAATCTCTGGAACTGTATATCACTTAAATTTATTACTGTGATCTTTGGGATAAAAAGCGACAAAAATATTACGGTGAAAAATTCAATTTTATAGTATAATAAAAACAGTTATACCTACTACTGTGATGTGAACAATGCACAATACATACCTACATAGTGTACTCTTTAAATTTATAACATTTTTTGTTTAATCCTACAATGTGGTTGATATTGGGTCGGTGTAGGGTATGACAGCTAAACGATCTACCAAGACCAAGGGGGACATCCGATTTGAGAAGAAAATATTTATTTAAACCAGTGGTTCTCAAGTTACAATACAATGTTATATTTGTTATAAATGGGAAGATATATATTTTTAGGCCCATTTGATACAGTATTTTTTTCTGAATTCAACCGTATAATCACTTTATATCTTTACATAACAAAAATATTCAATTGAAATTTAAATAAATTTATATTTTATAGTAATTTTTAGTAGGCTATGTATAAAAAACAAAAATTTCTGTTTGCAAATTTGTATTATTTAGGATATAAATCAAATAGAATACTGTTTATTACGTTATTAACAAATATTTGTTTCATTTTAATTTAAGGTCAACTGTTTTTCATACATAGCCTACTGAAAAATAACTATAAAAATTAAATTTACTTATATTTCAATTTAATTTTTCTCAATATTTTTGTTATAAAATAATCTTATGGTTAATTCAGAAAAAATGCTCTATCTAATAGGCCTAAAAATTATATATCATCCCATTTAAGAAAATGTAACTTTGTATTGTAACTTGAGAACCACTGGTTTAAAAAAATATTTTCTTCTCTGATCGGATGTCCCCCTTGGTCTTCTTTAAGATTGTCTTATAGCATTTTATTGTTTCTTTGATAATATAGAAATTATTTGAGGTAGATCGTTTAGCTGTTACACCTTAAGCTATTATCAGTCATGAAACATACCACTAAAATTATAATAAAAAAATCTCAGCAGGAAAATAATGGTAGTATTTTGCTAAGACTTCCTAAAAATTCAGACCCCAAACTCTTCAAATATTTTGATACAGAATATGAAGAAACGCGAAACAAATAAATTGTTGAAACAAGTCAGATAAAATAAATGCTGATTTTCAAGAAAAGATAATTTAATAAAAAGAATAGTACCTAAACTTTAGCTAAGTTTATTTTATTAAGTTACTAGGTAATAGTTAAGCTAGTCAACATATTTTCCGTTATTACGTATATACATATTTATTAATATACAATCGAAATTATTAGTGTTAAAATTGTTCTAAAATAGGTGAACAAAAAGTGATGATATTTACTTGCTTCGTAAACATTTCCTACAATATATAATCTGATAACTACCGACTTCACTGTATGCAGTACATGTGGTTGGGAATTACGTATACTTTCGTTTACAATTTTGTATTACTATGCAGTAACATGAATTTATTTTCATTATTAAAAGTATTTAGGTTTATGAACTAATAATATACCTACATTATGTAACTATGGATATTCATGTTCTATTTTTTAATTATACATAAATACATTGTGACAGTAATAGAAAGATAATGATATTGTATGTATTGTGTTTAGTAATTTTTTTCTTCTATAAAGATGTTTAAAAATTTCACCATCTGGAAAGTGAAATTGTTTGTTCAGATTCTTAATTATAGAAATGTTACTAAACGTGAAATGTTACTACGATAAAATTTGAAGATTAATTTTATTATTTAGTCTGACTTAAACTGCTCACACTAATTGAAGGAATGTTGTTCAAGATATTTTAAACCCTTCCATATTTTAACAAGAAGTAATTTATATAATAAATAGGCGTGTAATGTCCCCAGAATATAAGCTCGCCAAAGAGAAATATGCAGTCCGAAGGCATCTCATTCCAAGGTGGGTATATTTAGAAATGAGTGCGGCCTGCTAAAAAGCGAAGACAACTCATTGGAAGAAACCTTTTCTCTGGAAAATTTCATTCATAATGCTAGCATTACACGGACATTGCGGCAAGAACCAACGACAAGTTTATGTTAAAAACTATTAAATGTAAATATTTGAATTTTCGTAGGTAAACTGGTTTGCATAGTCCAAGGTTAGTATTTATATTTACGCATTAGATGCATAGGCGTAACTAGGGGGGGTCCAGGGGGGTCCCGGCCCTCCCCAGGATGGCCATGGCCCCCCCTAGGAAAAAATACATAGTATTGTATTATTTTATATTTTAATTATTGATATAATTTTGTGAATGCTGTGGTGTAAATTGATTAATCAACAGGAATTTAAGTAATAATTTAGTAATTTTTCGATTTGAAAAATTCTGATTAAGCAATAATTATTCGAGAAATTATGCTCTTTTTTAAACAATAAAATAAGCGTTTTGTTCTTTACATCCTAACCACATTATTTTTAAATTCACTGTATTTAATCACTAGCTAAAGTAACCAGCGATGTCTGGGAGTTTTCACGTAGAAAATTTCAGAACAATCCACATTGTAAGTATACTTATATATTCCAGAGAGTTCGAAAAGTTTCGTAAATGTTCCAAAATATTTTAAAATGTTCATTTAAGTTTAATAAGGTTTTTCCTCGGGTTTTTCATAAAGTTCCAGAGAGTTCTAGAATGTTTCAGAAAGTCCAGAATTTCGAGAGAATTCTGGATTTTTCTTAAAATTCCAGAACGTTTTAGAATTTTCTTGTCCATAAAGTTCTTTAACGTTCTAGAAATTTTCTGAAAGTCTCAAAAAGTTCTATCTGTTTGTGTCGCTATTTAAAACTAAACTGAGTTCAGCCGCTCTTTATATACCTCCTTTTTTTTAATTGACAAAAATTTATAGAATATTCTAGAATTTTCCGAAATATTCTAGAATTTAATGGGACATTCAATGATATTTTAGAATATAGAACAGTGATTTTCAAAACACATTTTTTAATGCGTACGACAAAATGGGATTTCCTATTTACTTTACATTTCAAACCCAAAGGGCCTGGCCCCCCCTAGAAATATTTTCTAGTTACGCCCATGATTAGATGTCTTTTGAAATTAAGAGTCAGGTTGAATGTTTTGAGGTTATATAGTGGGTTCTGGAATGTTTCAACATGTTGCCAACGGCAAGATTAACACTTTCTGCAACGTACGGTTTTAAATTTTTCATTAGTAAATTGCGCAATTTGTACTTGAATTATTGCTAATCCATCCTTGACGTTAAATAAATGCATTTACTCTCGTCTTTATTTGGAATTCATAAACATAATACATGTTTATATAAACATTCTTTTAAAGTAAGTTTACGCAGCATCACATATGATAAATTAGGTATAATATTGTTTTTCATAATGTTAATACGATGTATATTGAAAAAGCAACCCACCCTAATTTCACCTTTTAGACGGAGTAATCCACTGCCGTTCTTTCGTCGACTTGATTCACGGAAATCGGTATTGGTCGCCTCCCTTTCATCATAGATTAATTTTTTATAAACTTTTTTATAAATCTTTCATATATATAACAAATAAAAATCTCGTATTATTCGACAAAGAAGATGCGAAGCGAATTACAGGACAATGTTGAAATTCGTTCAAATGAGTTAGACGTACACCTATTACACACGTCAGTAAAATATCACATTTTATCTATGACTAATTAATAGAAACATTAATTTTCACATTTCAAAATAAATATAATATCATTATCATTAAAAGTAGTTATATACAATATCTAACATCAGCGAAACGACATTTTTTATTCTAATTAATTATAAAAGATTGTCTACATGGTCGTAAGTTTGTGATTGGTTAATAACCGTGAGTTATAATTTATAACTAAACAGTTTAATGATAAGAATAACATTAATTAATAAGGAACAAAAATACAATAAAAGTATAGGTATTATAAAAGGAGTAGAAAGAGGCATTTAAGAATTGTTAAAGCAGAGTTACCTAATATTTTTCAGGTGCTCCCAAAACACAAGAATTATTTGAACTTGATAAAATATTCATTTTGTTTTCCAATAATAAAAGTGCGACAAGAACTTATATCGTGTTTATAAAACTTGTATAAATTATGGAAAATACTTTTTTACTTTAAGAGGGAAGGTTACCCCTGTACTAAAATATGAAACGAAAATTCAAATGAATTGTTCCTGTACTAAAACTATTAATACTTTTAAAAAATCAACACACAAGTATACTTCCGATATTAAACAGAATTTTAAAATAAAAATTATTGGAATCTATTAATATTGGACTTTGATTTTAATGGCAAAACCAAAATTTAGTAGCATATCTCGCTTTGCCATTAAAATCGGAGTCAAATACTAGTAGAATCCAATAAAAAAATTAAGCATGCAGGTTAACATAGGAAGTATGATTGTCGTGCGTTGATTTTTAAAAAATGTTAAATAGTTCTAATACAAGAACAAATTATTTGAATTTTCGTTCCATATATTAGTTTGAATTTCCTTTTGATACATATAGCAAATGGCATATTTGGATTAAAAAAAAAACACTGTTTTCTGTAGCTATCAAATTTATGAAATAGGTTCAATGATTCAATAGTAATGAACAACGATTCAAATGTTATTGTTAGTTATCACATATTTTAGGACGTAACAATATTTTTATATAAATGCCGAAAAAACAATTTCTATCTTGTACACATTTTTATATGAATTTCGAATTTTTTTCCTAGTTAAATACTAATAATACTAAAAAAAGAAAGGAAATATACAATTACAATTTAATTTCCTTAATACATGAAAATCTCATTTTATTTCACCGTAATACACTTCATCGCAATATCATTTCGAACAAAATGTAGAGAAAGGAAGTAGCCAATATAAACCAATATGGAATGACATCACAGACAAGTGACAGTCTGCACCGCAGTGTTATGGTTTGAGGACGCAAAGCGCAGCAGGCGGGGCACAGGGATATCACTAACAAGCGACAAGGAAACCTTCGCAGTCTTATTATCTGTGTCAAACATGGCAATGAATTCAACAGAGAGATTGGTCACTAAATGCGTCATCTCGCTACTTTGTGGAATATTTTAATCGTAAGTGAAATGGGAAATTACTATACAGAATGTCCGCATTTCTAAGGCCACCATTGGGATCTCGGAAACTATACGGAGTGCAACTTCGGTTAAATGGGACATGTGTGCGCTTTTAGGAGGCCATCATAAATGTGCTTTTGTTTTGCCAAAAATTCTCATAGGTTCATTTAAAATTATTTACTAATACCTTATTATCTCTGGTTTTAACCAATTTCTTAGTCATATGACAATCACTCCGACAGATACCTAATATACTAATATAATTCGTACTTTAGTTGATTTGGGTAAAATCCAAAAAAGTGCAGTAAACATGTTCCACTGTGGGTACCATGCAGAACCCACTTTATGCCATTGCGGTCAAAAACAAGCAGTGGCCTATCTGAGCCAACTCAGAAGAGGAATGCACGAAAGAAAACCCGGCTAAGGCAACATTAGCTGTTGAACCACTTTTCTGCCAGTTTTTGCGGACGGTTTTTCCTCTGGCATAAAGGAGAGAATCTTCGGAGACGATGCACCTCTCCGTTCTAGTTAATGCAGGGCGATGCATCAGGTTTAGTTATATAATTTCCAAATTTTACTATTTATATGGTTTTAACAAGTGCTCAGCTGACACACTCCATGTGGCCCGGATGTGGTATTTCGCTACCGAAAATCGGTCACTTCAGTGAGTGAAAAATATTTGTTGTAATGTATTATATATTTATTGTTCATTTTTAATTATTTTATATATATTATACAGGCTGTTCATTTTATTTTGTCCACTATTGCTATCTCGAGAACAATAAGAGCTACAAGGTCGGTTAAAATAGCAAACAATTTCTATATCATAAGAATATTAAAATGAGCGAAACAATTTTGTTTTAAATCCGTGGTTCCCAAAATACAGGATGCAACTTTCTTATTTCAAATGAGATATCCTATATATTTTTATATATTTGGAATCTACGTAAAATTACGAATTAAACCAGAGGCGTAAACTTTTAATTTTGGCTGTGGGTGCACTATTTTTATTTTAAATAAGTGTATATATTTTTATAAATGCAAAGTAAAAATGGCATAGTTAATTTATTATGCACATATTAAAATATACGTATACATGGTTTAACCACAGACTCCTGGTCCAAAAATAACACGATTTAACTAAATTTACCTATATCCGAAAGTGTACCATTTAGCAAGTACTCTGCTTCAAAGTTCTTCTAAAAAAATTATTTTGTTTATAATAGCATATGGATACTATTCTATGTAATTTAGGTGTCACGATCATGATTATTTCATAACCTTTTTTTTAATCGACCGACATATTACAATATATGAAATATAATTATACTGTTAGGGCAAAATTATTGTGGGTTAGGAATGGGTAAAAATCAAGAGAATACCAATCTAGCGAATCGATACGAATCGAAACTTTTAATATCGATCTATACCATCAGATCTAGATGCAAAATATCGATCTGCAATAAATCGATTACTTATAAAAGTGAATTTCAGTTATACTGACATGTTATAAAAAGGCAACGTTGTAAATTAAAATGGTTTAATTTATTAATAATTAATACAACACAAACATGACAAATTGCCACAGACCATAGACCAGAGAACGACAGGAAGAAGTGAAAAGTCAAGTCAAAAGTAAATCTAAAGTATAGATTATAATAGTACCACGCGAAGAAATGATACAAAATTATATTTTAACGATTTTTAATAAAAAAAAGACCGATTCGTTCAGTGAAGGTTGATACAAATATCGAAATTACAACTTTCGATCGATATTTTTAAAAATTGGTTCAGAATCGTGGGTCCCTACTGTGAGTGCTGTGCATCCACACTTTTACTTTCAGTGGGTGCGCGTGCGTCCGTGCACCCACGTAGTTTACGCCCCTGAATTAGACGATATGCTTGATATTTTTATATATTTGGAATCTACGTAAAATTACGAATTAAACGATATGCTTGAAGTGAATTGTTATTCAAGAAATAAATTACAAAAAAGTAAGAGAAAATTAAAATTAATCTGCTAAGCCATGATATCAGGCAGGCTGTGAAAACATTTGAGATAATATTGAAGCCAATTGTTTAAATAGTAAATTATTTTTGTAATTATGTATTTTGTTAGAAAAATAATCAATTTGCTACCACAGCCAACGTGATATGGAAAACTATTCATAATTTTCTCTTACTTTTTTGTAATTTACTTCTTCAACAAAAATTCACTTTAAGCATATAGTTAAATTCGTAATTTCACGTAGATTCCAAATATATAAAAATATATAGGTGTCTCATTTAAAATAAGAAAATTGAATTCTGTATTTTGGGAACCACGGGTTTAAAGAAATTGTTTCGCTCATTTTAATAGTCTTATGATATAGAAATTGGTTGCTAATTTAACTAACCTCGTAGCTCTTATAATTCTCGAGATAGCAATAGTGGACAAAATAAAATGAACAACCTGTATATGGGTTGGAAATAAATAATAATAATAATAATAATAATAATAATAATAATAATAATAATAATAATAATAATGATAATAATAATAAAAATAATAATAATATTAATAATAGTAATAATAATAATTGATTTGGGTTGTACATTTCGCGAACTAGCCAGACTGCTATACTGACGTTAGTCAAGAGGAATAAAATATAAAATCTGCTATGAAAATAATATAGCTACTAATTGCAAAACTTTATATACTCGTATGATAGTTATGTTTGATAATGCAATTTATAATTTTGAATAATGTTAGATCGTAGAAAAAATATTGAATGCACATTTATTTACAACACTCTTCTTGTATCGCAATTTGTACGACCAGTGCAATAAATATAAACTTTTTGCCATTGTTACGTACAAACGTAAATATCTATTAAAGATTTGAAATAATAAACAAATTTTATTACAAATTTCTAAAAAAGAATTTAAAAAAGAAATATGAGAACTTTAATTTATATTTTAATAACTTACTATATTGTGTAGTATACCTTATAAAATTTTGAAAAGAAATAATGCACATTTTTTCCATAACAAATTAATCATAATTAGAAATGTTTTTAAATTTGGTCAGTAACATTTAAGAACAAACGTAATAAAATAACAAGTCCGAGTATGTATGTGTGTGCTATAATTGGATTTTCTAAATATTACTATATAAAGTATTGTTCAATAAGATAAGTTTTATTTCTGACCGTGAAACATGAATACAGATGTTAAATTTAAGCGCACACATTCACACATACGTCAATGAAAGTTCAAAGCCATGTGCATGACAGATTTTATGCGTTGCAAATGGACTAACAGCCTGTATTCTTATCTGATATTTCAGGGCTGATTAAATTAGATTCACGACTAATCATTTTACTATTTAATTATTTTTAATGCTAATTTACCTTGGTGTGATCAAAACAAAGAAAAAGACTTCCTTATACCGCATCACAAATTAAATAAATTTTGTAATAATAGATTCCGAACAAAAAACAAAATGTAATTTCAAAAACAGTTAAATGCACTTACTGTAATAATGGATAATAATTATACATACACCCAAACCATTCAAGCAGCCGTTACACATCATCAATTACTGTACCAACTTTAATACAGTAAAATAACTAATATTGAAAAATGAAATAAAATTTTAATCATTTTTAACTGTTAAAAAGTGTATGGCCTTATAGAATTATTATTTAGATGTTTAGTAGAGTTCATTATTTAACTTATATGACATGAAGAGTAAATAAATAATGACATTATTCATTTGTTTGTTGCTACAATTGGTAAAATTGATATTTTCTATGTTTACACTTTTGTTTCACGATTATTATTTGAATTTGTCAATTTCAGAAATATTTGCATTGTGTTCGAAAGATTTTTGTGC
Source organism: Harpalus rubripes (assembly GCA_963082715.1). Taxonomy (NCBI): domain Eukaryota; kingdom Metazoa; phylum Arthropoda; class Insecta; order Coleoptera; family Carabidae; genus Harpalus; species Harpalus rubripes. The sequence goes on along the minus strand of OY720450.1, from coordinate 51,772,781 downwards.
GTTGTATTTTCATTCCATTCCTGTTTATTTATAAATTAGTGCTTGTTATTATTTATCCTGTTTCATTTCCTTTTGTGTTATTTTCATTATTGTTAATTATAAATGTCTTTTTCAAGACTACCACTAGTTTTTATTTATACGGTTCTGTTTTATTTGTACAATGCCGAAACCACTTTCGAGGCAGTGTCAGATTTTTGTAAAAAACCTTATTACGTACTTTGAGTTAGAAAAAGAAAATAAAGGCCCTTTAATTTCATTATCAGCAATGAGAGAAGTAAGTTATTGAAAATAAAATGTTTTATTGTATTTTTAATTTCTTTATACGATTTCAGCGAGTAGCTAAGGAGACAATACTAGTTAAATTATATAAAATATTTATTATTCACAAATATTACGAATATTTATTTACAAATTAGTTAATTATAATCTTATCAAAACTCATTTACTTGTAAAAATTCAACATCTTATTTGCTCAAAGGATGCAAAATGTGACGGTATTATGTCGAAATAAAACTTGGTAACTAGCAGAATCCTTAATTTGCATTGGTTTATAAAATTATGAGTGAAATAGTCTCTAAAATATCTTTAAATTTTGAAATAAGATTGTATGCAACCAGTATTACATTTCTCATTACGATTCTTAAACCTATGTAAATGTACCAAGACATGACCTCATACATTTAGTTACTTCTATTCATTTTTTATTGATGACGTGCAACGGCTGCTTGAATGATTTGGGTGTACGTATATAATTTATATGAGATAAATAAATAAAAAAATATAATAAGTTTATGTTATTTATTAATGTTGCATGTACGAAATAGGTAATTCGAAAATAAATTAAATTTTAACATTTTCATATTACATACGTTATATACATAATACATAATTATTATAATTGTATCCATGAAACTCAGATTTTAGGAATAATTCGATTGTAGGAACTATGTAAATATTTAAAATTCCTTCTTACATTTTTTTTATAAAGATATTGTATTAACATAATAAAATACCTTGTAAACAATTAAATATTTAAAAATAATAAATTACAGAAACTATAAAGGTGTATATAATATGAAGAATTAATGCGAATTCACCAACGTACTTTTATTATTATGTTTTATAAAATACGATATGAAGTTATCTAAAGTATTATTGTTATATTTAACATCATAAACATAACTTTGACATGTGTTGTAGATTTAATAAAGCAATAACAAATAGTGAAAAAGGTATTTGGACACTATACATACCCTCTGTTTTAAATCACAATAAGCAAAAAATATAAGTTAGGTAATATAAGTTATATTAAAATTAATTTCAATTGAAGCAAATTAAATAATTAAACTGTTTCCCTTTACTATTATTATAAAATATTATGAAATTTATTACTACTGGAGTTGATTTTCTTATTTTAGAATGAGGACCACTGTTTTAGAATTACCGATAGCGCTGATGAGTGTCGTGTTTAGAAAAGAGAGGTTATGTTATACTGAAGCGTTGTGACCAATTGTTTGTGAATTTGTTACGAGTATTTTGTTGTGAGGTGAGGAGTAAAAATTGCATTCATTGACATATATCTTGAAATTAAAAATCGGTGTTCAATAATTTTTGTAATTTGACATCTGACAGCTATGTTCTTGACGTTATAACATACAGTATCTCTTTCTTTCCAAGTACTTAGAAAAAGATGAACATAAAACACATAGATTTCGTTAATAACAACGAAACAAGAATGTGAGTGACGAAGACAGACTTAGATAATGTATATGCATATTTAGTTCAGAAACTGATAACGTAAGTATCCACATTTAAAACAAACATTAAATTACGACTATATTAATAATACTTCTATATGATTTGGTGCCTCTCGATTGACCTATCAGTATAATCAAGTATGTACATATAAATACATATAAGTAAGCTTCAGAACAAAAGTGATGTGAGCGAAAAACAAAAACAGCTAATAAGTTATGGATTTTTCTAAACTTAAAAGGCAAACATACCGTAACTTGCCCTAACAACCTAACGCACAAAACTCACACCCTTGTCAGTATGTATTTGTTAATTTTCCAAACATACATTAATATAACCTAACCTAATGCATAAATATGGTAATAGGTTGGTGTTGTTCCTTTAGTTTTTACAGAATCCACAAATGCATTGTGAGCGTGTATTTCGCTCACTGAGCGATTTCGATCATGGAGCTTAGCGAAAACCAAAACCAAAGAAAGTAATTAACCTGACTATAAAATATACGGATCTACAATCAGATTTTCGAATGTATGTTTCCCATATTGTCTATTGACAAGATAGGTATGTGATTTGTAAAATTAGGGTTAATATCCTTTGTTCGTATTTTATTCTTATCATTCTACACATAAAAAACTACATACATACGACGTCATTTTTCATCATATTAATTCAAGTTGGTGTAAATTTGACAGTTTGAGTTTTAAAACTGGCAACACTTCTTACCAAATTGTAATATTTTCGTGTGGTAAAGATTAAAAGATTTGGTTAGGTCATAATATACGAGACGATGTAAATCTAAATCTTCTTTTACAATAATTCTTAGTCTCCTTGTTGTAATTCGCCCTTTGTCCTCAATATTTTCGTTCTTTTTCAGATCACGTAAAAATTCTCGCAATAACTTTGCAATCATTTTGTTGAAATGTCATATTATGACAATTTCAATGAATTTAAGGTAGTTAAAAAATTGTTTTTTTAGAATGGTTGAAACGTGTTTTTGAGAGGCATTAATGTTAAATACTGTTTAGTACTTATGTGTGATAAATCTTTAAATTCTTCCGTTATCATTATATTCTTGTACTAATTATTTTCATAAATCATTTCATTATTCCAATATTATTCTGTGGTATGTTTACGTTTCTTTTTGAAAATTTATTCACTGTTTGTGTGTCTATTAAATATTACAAATGCATTATTAGTGGTTCGAGTAATTATTTCCCATATTTGATTGATATGTAAAGTGTAATACAGTTTGTACAAATAAAATTGTACTTCGTGTTTGAACATCTGGATAAGCAATTACGGAATGTTTATTTAAATATGGTACGGTCTAACTAATTTGATTTGCTTGATATATATTTCAATATTTCAGTGGAGATGCAGAACAAATATCACTAATGTAACGACATAAATATTTTAAATTGATAGAGCTTTTAGCTTGATTGCACCTATTCGACTTGGGGGTTTGCTAGCTTGAGAGAGTGATTAAAGTAAATTACTTAATTTCAAAACCGCCTGATAATTCTCTCAACGTCAATGTAATTAATCTATTACATTTAATAGTAGCTTATAGAACTTTGTTTTTTACACTGGCATAAAAAGTGTTAACAATGAACAATTACTTATTTTTACGTACGTAAGTAATTACAAAAACAATACGATATTGTATGGTATTGTCAATTGACGTTACTACTTTTTATATGACAACTGACAATACTTAAAGGAACTATCTTTATTTCAAAATAACACGAAGTTATTGAAATATAAAAAAATGAAGACGTTTAACACAAAATTATTCCCTTATATTATTTTATTTTTAAAATATATATTTCATGAAGTATTTCAAACAGTACCTACATACGAGATAAAATAAATGACTCCTGTTGGACCCTTCCTTTCTCTTTTTCTCTTCATTACACTTTGAGGCTACGAGAAAATTGTCTGCGGAGATGAGAAAATTACTGTAATCATAATATATTATCATAAAAAATAATGAAAGATGTAGAAACATTCAGACAGTAGATTATTAAATGTGTTGGTGGTATACATTATGATTATGTGTATCATATGTGCGAAGTTACATCTGTATTTAATAGTCTAGTTATGAAATAATTTTTGGGATTCCAAACCTCAAAGTGGGATTAAAAATGATTCATCTTCGTTAATTTTAAATTAATTGTAACATTAATTGTAACAGTTAAGATTAAGTGCACAGTGAATAATAGCCTCACGAAAAATTTATTAAGTGATATATATTTTAAATACCTATTTAAGTTTTTTCTTATTTGAAATATAAATGACAATAAAATATGATTTCTAGAAGTTTTTTGTCATGCCCATTTCAATAAAAATATTTTCAAAACAGTAGCAATTCCAGTTTAACCAAAAGTAATTCTCAATTTTCTTATTTTAAATGGAATTGATATTTTATTCGTATTACTACACTTTCTATGTCAAATCTTCTTAAGTTAGTAACATAGCATAAATGATGAAAAAAAATGTTTGGTATAATGTTTATAAACGCAAAAGTAATGTTTTTTCTTCAGACTACAGAAATCACTTTTATATGGTACTGTACGTTCTGTAGATACAAGTCGCGTTCTTCTTACATGATATATCAGTTCATCTTATCTCACATCAGTTATCTCACTAATAGGGGATTCCACCATTTTTTTAATAATTTTATCTGAACGTATAAGTAAAACAAAGACTGTCGGTGAAAATCCGGTGAAAAAATTAATAAGCGAGTTACAGTCCTCCGAAATTTGAAAATATAGATGTGACGTCACGTATATAAGTTTTTATATCAAACTATTTTCTTCGTGGACCTAAATGTTCTTGAAATATATGCTATTTCTAAATTATATTTATAAAAAATAAATGAATATTATTATACCGCACAAATAGACATGATTTATAATTGGAAATGTATTCAAATTATTAAGTTTAATGCAAAATATTTATATTCAAATAAAAACTGTTTGAGAATTGCACTACTGGACTGATAGCTACGCCTCCGCTATTTGAATTTCTCTACTTCCATTGGTAATAGGCTCCGCCCCTAACTCGGTATTCGTTATATATTTATAGGTGGTCTTTGAGTCGCCAATCAAAATAATATATATGGATTTCATATGAGTGACGAGCTGCTAAAACAAAAACCCCATTATTTCAATTATATCATTTTATTTCTTTATTAATATTGATTATTAAGCATATACTTTCACTATTTTTTACTAATTTCTCTTCATTCGATTGAGCTGTAATCCCCTATTATGACCGTTCTTTTTATCTTAACTTAAGGATGAACGTTTTGCTACCACTGGCTGTCACATACAATTAGTTTGGTTATTGAAACGGTTATTTGTTTATTAAAAGAAAATGACCGATAATATTAAAGATATTGTGCTGGAGTTTAAGTAATGATTATTTAAAATTTATTATATCTTAATGTTTTAAATTTATTTTTAGGAGCAATTATTAAATGATGTGAGTGATATGGACAATTTATTTTCGTCAAGTTTAGCGGACAGTACTTTGGATTTTCAACAGACAGTTCTACGGAATGTGTTGCCGTTCTTTTTTACTTAACAAAAATCTCAACTCAGTTCATGTCAAACTCATCTCACTTTAAGCTGAGGTCAGGTGCAGCAAATAATAAAAAGAACGCGAATATTGTATATTGTAGAACTTTCTATGCAATGTCGGTAACTGTTGTCAAATATCACGTCCTGCAAGAAGAAGACGAAGATTAAAAATTAATTAAATCATGTATACCCTAGCCGTGGATTTGGTTTTAAATTTTAATTTATTGAAAACTAAACTGATTTTCGTTTACTTTTTCTCCTATTATCATTATATTAGTTTAAAAAAATTGAAGTTCAATGCTTCGGGTTTAAATCAACAATCAACATAGCAGTTTTATTACACCGAATTCCGTAAGCGTTAACACAGACTTCATAATATATTTAACTTATTAATGAAGTAGAAAATTAGATCAAATTCAAGTCACTCAAATCAATAATTTTCCTTTTAAATAGTAACATTCCATGTGATCAATAATGTATACGAAATGTAGAAAATTTAATCGAAAAGTTATAATATTTGTAGGACATTTGGCTACATGCCAATCGATTTCGTTCGGAAGGTCGGCGTAACGATGGATTCTTTTCATAATATATAGCTTCTGCGACCCAAATTATTGGTTCAATAGAACTTCTGTTCTGGTAGGCAGTACAAAAGAAAAGTAGCAAAAAACTGCTTACATTAACAACGCAGCTATCAATGAAAAACATATGAATGCGTGATGTAATGCTAGGCAAAAAACATTCAAAGTAAAAAAATTCCAGTAGTGATTTTATTACCATTTCTTACCAAAGAGGAGTTTTCAATTAGAATTTAAATTAGTTACTTTTTCTTGCTTGTGTAACATCGTATATTCGAATCACTGAACATCAAAGACGATCAAAGGGTATCAGTGAAAACCACTAATTAAATTTGAACGAAACAGAATTTAATGTGAGTTAATTCCTTATAATAAACATCAATGATGAAATGGACACAAATTATAAATAAACGAAATGCAAACTGTGACATAATTTGTAGGTTAATATATCACATAATGTTTTATAAATGAATATTTTATGTTCCGCATTTAAACAACAGTTTGGATTCTAATCAACACAGCTGGTGCGCTATAAAAACGCTGAAGTATTTAACGAAATAATAGCACAGGGTACAAAAATTAGATCATTATTCTCAGAATCTAGAACATCCTTCTTCTTAATGTTATATTTTCAATATAAATATAAAAATGGCTTAGTCTATTTTGACTTGATAATTCCTTTAGATATTTTATTTTGATATATTATACATCAACAATCTGGGAGGTACTTTTTCTCGCCTGTTACGACATCTGTTCACTAAAGTTAGCTGAATAATATCCGTTATTTATTTGCATTCTTAAATATTTGACTAAGACTACAAACAAAGTTAAATAGAGCTAACTTATAAATTATATACAATACTGGTATGATCACCAAATTATTGTGTTCTTTTTTACGACGTTACACAGAAACTCCATTGGAACACATGCTGCCTTTAGGCGAAGGTAACTTTCCGCCGCCAATTAACATAAAATACATCATACATGAAGCATATTTTAATTTTTGATTTTTGTCGCCCAGCTGAATTCGCTGCTCTCAGTTTCCATGACAATGCCTTTTTAAAATGTGTATGTATTTCTGATCAATTATACCTTGAAATATGTTTTAATTAAACTAAGATAAGTAGTGTTTAATTATAAATTATTACAAGTGAAATTAAAAATTATTCATTATTTTTGTGACGTCACGGCCCCAATACCGCTAGTTCATATGTTTCAGAGCGCATGCTCTTTTAGTAATTTAATTTGCCGTTAATATATTTGTTTGACTAACATTTTATACACATGCAACGTGATAGCGGAACAAGTAAAATAGGTTTTTTTTTTGTGGCGAGTCAAATGTACATTCCATAGCCGCCACATTTACACACCAACAACGTTGTTATAGTGAACTAAGAAATTAAAAATAATAAATATGTACCTATTTTTCGATACACTGAATAAAAGTAGTCAAAATGTTATTGAGTCCTGTTTATATTGATACTCGTTATTAATAAATTTCTTGCTTTAAACGGTTTTTGTCAAAAATTATAACGAGCCGTTTAGAAATTTTGCGAGCATATGAATATGGGCATTACTCTCTTATTATAAATTGAACGTAAGCTTTTATAGCCTTTACATCGCTTTACATTTAAATCTGTTAAAATTTTACTAGAAAAGATTATCTGGGTACTACGAAAAGTTCAAGGCCTTACAATAAAGTACTTTTTCTGGGAAAGGAAATTACTTTTATTGTTCAATATAATTCCTTTGAATCATAACGGCCATGGTTCAGCGAAGCTCCAGTTTTTTTTTTATATTTTCTTTAAAATATTCAATTGATGTACGCAATAATTGTCGCTACAGATTTTTTTTTTTAAGATTTAGATTAAAGGAAACGCCACTTGATTGTCATAGCGAATTATTGTTCATTTTATTTTTAAAAAAAGCCATATCTAACCTTTCTCATTTTTGGAGAGAACAAGGGGTCTACAGCTTTCATATTTTTTCTTTTATTGTTTAGCGGAGAATTTATGTTTTACCAAAAGTTTCAATGGAATGAAATAATTATATATATTTTTTTTAAAGTCAATCTAACATTAGATAAAAAATTAGTTGCGATTGCGAAAATATGTTTTTAATCTGTAAACAGAAACCGTGGCAACTGCTTTGGATTTCCTTATAGCTATTTCCTCAGAATATTTTTCTGAAATGCTCATAGTATTAGCTATTTGAAAGTTTCAATAGCTATTTTTTTGTTTTTAATTACATTAACTTGAATGAAAGCACAAACTTTTCTGTTTAACAATCGTTAACACCACATACGCATAATCAAATTATCCATCTTTAATCGATGGCTCATCTGTCAGTTCTTTCTTCTAGTAGTTTAACCTTACTTGTACAAAAAAATGAAATACATTATTTCCATGTAAGTACATATTACACTAGGAAACGAAAATAAATATTTCCCATTTCAAAACCGTTCGTAGACAATTTTTCCTAAATTCCATAAATAATTTATAACATTACTCCTTAGTCATATCTATCACATTATCTAACGTACTGGATATAAATATTAATGTTTTAATGAACAATTAACCTGTTTAAATTTTGACACACATGCACACTTTCCTAAATAGATTAATGTAATCGGACTATAAGGTAAAGTACAAAGTGTCGTGCATATAAACGAGCCTCGTAATGACAAGTGTGGTGTGCGATGTTTTGTTTCAGCGTAACGCCAACTAGACATGCTGATGTCCTCATCGGCCAAGTTTCCATGCATCTGACGGAAGCACGGTTTCCGGTTAGTTCCTGTGGGTGAAACCTCCTACTAGATGTTTATTACGAAATATAAATACAATTAGACCAAAATTATAGAGCTTAACCAAAATTTATACACATATAACAAATTACCGATGAAGTAGATTATTTCTTTTTGAATTGGGGTATTTATATAAAAGTATTATTTGAAAAACTGATTTTGTAAATAATATTTTACGATAATTTTTTATCATTCGGATAAGAAAAGAAGGAAAGCCAATATATATATATATATATATATATATATATATATATATATATATATATATATAAATATATATATATATATATATATATATATATATATATATATATATATATCAATTAATAGGCAATTCCAAGTCCAGATCAATCGAATTAAGAAAAATTAGTAAAATAGTGAAAGTATATGCTTAATAATGAATATTAGTATAGAAATAAAATTATATAATTGAAATATTTCGGAAATAAGGGTATTTTTGTTATAACGGCTTGTTTCGTGGCCGCGTGCCTGAGTGTCTGGTCGCTAATCTGGGAAACCGGGTTCGATCCCGACCGACGCCAAATATTTTGAATTTTAAATGGCACAAAATTGACCCCTGTGGTTCACTCGCCACGCCAGCAATGAGTGCCCGTGAGGTGACACCTGGTAAGCGCCCGCACGGTGCAAATATTTCATCATTACCATCACTCCAGCACTGCACTTCTCAAACAGTTTTTATTTGAATATCAATTTCTTGTATTAAACTTAATAATTTAAATACACTCGCAGATATAAAATATGTAGACCTATACTGTGTTGTTTTATTAATTTATTTTTTATAAATATAATTTGGAAATAGCATATATCGAGTTACTTCAAGAAAAAAAAATGGTGGCATCCCCTATTAATGTTGAAATAAACTAATATGTATATGAATAAAAGAAATTGAAAAACAAATATTTTTTAGTCATTTTAAATTGTGGATTGTTCTCCGGATTGTCGTACGGGATGTACAGAATAACTTTTCCAACATGCATCTCGAAAACTATAAGAGATACGATGCCGGAGACGAATTTTTTTTATTAGTAAAAATACTATAGATATTGGCATAAAAATATAAATACTTAGATAGGTGATAGGTGCATTTACAAAATAGATATAGGAAAAAAATAAAGTCTAGTCACCTACACACAAACCCCCACCCCCATTAAATCCGCTACTGTTCACAGATAAAATGTTTAAATGTCATGGCTATTGCTATTAAAAAGAAATTTAATAAATTTGTTAATTTATTTATGGGTCTAAATTATTAACTTTACCTGGATTTGGTGTTATTTGATGTAAATTTTTTTGTCTTTCTATTGATACCACAACCAGAGGAAGTCAAAACTCTACATAAAAGTGATTTCCCATGTTAATATTCTATAAACCTAAGTAAACCTTGAAAAAAAAACACATCCGGTATGTAACTTGTGTATTATGTGTAGGAATTTTTAAAACCTAGTATGGAAATAAATCAAAATCATTCAGAAATTAAAATGAAGTAAAAAATTTTTAGTCATCCAAATATTTCAGACCTGTCTTATTGCCCTTTTTAGCTCTCATCGTCTTTCAATACCTCCCTGCTGTCTTTGAGCTTGAGGCCGTCACCCCACTAGGATCATTCTAAATTTTATTTCAAATACCTTACCCCAAGAATTAGTGAAGTCTATTTCACATTGTACGACTTATCCGTCAGGAAGCGGAGGCGGTAAGTAAATAAAAACAACGATGAAAGATCACTTCAAAAATGACAACTATATTTTTAATATGCCAAATTATTATTTAAACTTTTTTTATTTTGTGCGTCGATCGTGCAAAAAACGTAAAAGTAGTCTTGTAACGAATAGTGTATTCCGAATATTCGGCGATTTCCTTGGCCGAATAGCCGAATATTCTGCTATTTTTGGTACCAATTATTCGCACAAATAGTTGATTGATTTGATTTGAAGTTTTTTCATTAAAGTGGTTATTATCACATGAAGCATCTATTATTATTATTATAATTAATAATTGTTTCTATAATATATTCGGACCTACTTTATATTGCTACATCACAAATTATAGTAGTTAATTAATTTGTACGGGATATACGTAATATAATATTTATATAGTTTGGAAATAGTAAATTCGGGGTTAGTTATATTTGGTATATGACTAGAGGAAGAGTATTCGTAATAAAAGACTGTTTGTTCCATATTTGACTTCTTTATTTTCCTATCATCGTAATAATATGTATAATATTTTAATAATGTGTTATTTAAATCAAAAATTAACTAATTAAATTCTCTAAACACCTCCTTTCTTACAATCTATACTATTCGGTATTCGGCCGAATAATGCGTTACTATTCGGTAATAGTTACCGAATATATTTTGCATAAGCATTGTGGTCAGTAAGTGCTCTTCTAGTGGTATTGAGTGTATTTGGAATCATCTTCAACCGGTATTTTGTACATACAATTTCAAATTCCTTCTCCAGTTGTTTGCAGAATGTCTCTACTGTAAACAGTTTTAATGAATTGGGAAAAACCATTAAAAAGTAAAATATTTTTATTTTAAAAGGAATATAACAAAAATGAGTGCAAATGAATGTTTGTGATTTAGTATTCTGTTGGGGAATAGCACGATCATGATTGTTTCTAAACACGGCCTGAGTTTCAATTACGTTTGAAAATGGAGCCGTTAATCAAGGTAAAGTTAATTACCAACATCGAAGAGAACGGCGAACAGGTTTGAGAGAACACGTGAGGGTGTAAACTTCTAGGAGAAAATGGTGTTGTGTGTCTGGGGAAACGCATTTACTCGCTCTCAGGCGATGCAGGATACGCCGTTTGTTTGACGGAAATAGGCTCGTATATTTCCCAAAGCCTTTCACCTGCGAGATTTTTCAACAGAACAAAAAATCATATCTTTTATGTGTTACAAACACGAAGAGTAAACAAACACGTGCGAAAAATGAAAGAAACGCATAATACACTATATCTTTTTATAAAATTACAGATTATATCGAGGATGCATTCTAGTCACTTGAATTATTTATTTATTGTAAAATGAATGAGTGTATTGCAGGGTTGGCAAAATACATGATTAATTTAAAAAAAGTAAAAATCATTGATTTTTTTAAATCAAATATTTTTTTCATTTTTAAAGATCTGTTGGTGTTACGTATTGCTATTTTTTAATTGTTTTAAAAGCAACATAAATATTTTATTTCATAAACAAAAACGAATTTTTTCTTAAACGTAGAATTAGTATATAACGCGTCTACGCACACGCGCATCTTTTATATGAAAATTAAAATGATAAAATTATTCATTTTTTAGATATTATTATATACAGAACATATTTTTGTTGTTATTTTAATAATTTTGTAGCAAATAAATACATTTTTATTATAATTAATTTTTTTATCTTTGATGACATTCAACGATTTTTATTTAAAAAATCAGTTGATTTAAATCAGGCCTACCCTGCTGTATTGCAGATATCACTACTGTTTCAGTTTAAAGTTAGTTTAAAATTGTAATGCTCTGTGTGGGTCCAGCGAATATCCCAGAAAGATTTTTTTGCACTTCAACACAATTAAATATTAAGTATTATCATTTTTATATATTTCTATTAAATGAGGGTCATACGCTAGAACGAATGAGAATAAAATACATAGTTCCTATTTTTTAGGATTTTATTTGAAATCATCATTGTTTCCGTCCACTTCTTTAAGAAGCCCCCAACCAATCTTCTTTTGCAATACTTTATACTATAATCATGAATTGCAGTACCTTCTAACCCATACAGTCCGAAAAATAGCCAAAAGTATCACAATGAAATATCAGGCGAGTTTGGCAGAAGTTTTTTCTTCTTTTAGTTTTATATTTATTTCCATCAAAAATTGAAGAAAATGGTCTCTAATTAATTTCATATTTTCACCCACAACGATACTTTATTAATTAACAAAGTTCTAACTTAATTTTCGCAACTTAATTTCAAACTACAGATAAATAATTGTTTAACATGATAGTGCAAATTTGTTTTCCTCGGCCAACCTGATTTTCTTATCTTCAATAATTGAAGCTTGACCCTCGTATCCTATTAAAAAATTACAAAAATCACATTTCGCAAATTTATACCTAATACATAAAGTCTGTTTGCACGAGTTGATAAGCACTTAATCAATCGTAAGCATGTAGTTCAAATCGCCAGAGGAGAGGAGGATTGTTGACGCAATGTCAAAATTGACAGTATTACAATATTACCTATATTGTGTCAATTCTGTTATTCATCAAAATTTGAAGTATAAATAGTTATTTAGCAATAATAAACCAACTGAATAATTATGACGTTCATAATCTTAGAAACGCAGTCTTTGCATAATAGCGTAATGCACAATATAATACAAAGAACTAACGAAATTTCTAACACACAATAAAACATAAATTATCAACGTCAAAATCACCTTAATCACCACATGAATAACAGCAGAATGATAGTGAATATTCAAATAATTCGAATATTTGATCATGAAATTCGTTACCGCTGTTACACTACCGTTTTTATTTCATTTTTGGCCATTGGTTGGGTGGAGATAGCGTATACTCCTCTGTAACACGTACGATAATGACATAGCGAATATAAGCCTCATATATGCCATGTCAGTATGACAAAGATGCCAGCCATAAAAGTTTGTCAATTCTACGTTAAAGTAAAAAGTATTTAATGCTTTTTTGACTAAATGACAATACTTAAAACAAATTTAAGGGATTTTGTATAATTTATTACTATTTTCGTGGAATAAATGATTTTTGTTTTATCAGATAGTATATATTCCCGACATTTATCTTATCGTAATATTTACTACCACTATGTGTCAAGACGTGTAAAATATTTCCGGAAAACCTTTCTATAGCACGTTGAAGCATAAATTAAGTTTTTAGAATCAGAACGGAGTTATATCTATAGAGATATTATTTGTGTCAGAAAACAGTGATATTATAAATTCTTCGTATATTATTTCAAATATGTAGTAAATAATAAGAATAGAAACGATTTTAACAATACTAACATTAATAATAAAACTTGCTGCAATTGAACCATTTTTAATGAATACTTAAAGAGCTTGTAAATTCTCCAATTATATATTTCACGATATTTACTTTAATAGTAGGCACACTAACGATATATAATATATACAATTATGTGATACGAATACATCATAACTATCTACGTTACTATATACATACTTGAGAATCGTTTTTATTTTGCCTTGATTTAATTTACATTTCCAGGTTTTTCTTAAATCCCACGATTCTGTTAAATACTGTCATACTTCATATTCACTTTGCTTATAACTTGTGACTCATCTTCCCACTTTCGTACTTGAATTTCTGTTTTCCTGTTATAACGGTATCATTAAATTTTAAGACTAACTTAATTTGCAACATAAACACATTTAATAGCCATTTACTTTGATTTACGAACTATTAATATAACTTAAAAAATAAAAGAATATTGATAGTAGAGACTCTAAGGCCACTGCTACGATTAGGTGATTAGGGTACACATTGCGATAATGCTTTATATCCCAGATTTTAATGGCATATTATGTAAGATGGAACAGTAACTGTTCGGCCTCGAAATATTTATTGATTTGTCTAAAAGTATTTTTCATTGTTTTGTATTATTTTATATTTATAATCATGTCTTTACCCTTTACTTTGAAGATCTTTGTTTTATAGGTCTTTTTGTAAGTTGTGTTTCTAATAATTTCGTGTCATTCTAATTAAGTTTTTCACTTCAGCAGGATTAATTTTTCTTTCTTTTAATATTTGTTTTGTTGATTAATAATTATTGGCCATATCTATTATTACTCTCTATTACGTATTTTACTTCAATTGTGACATTTTTCAGTTTCTTTAACTTCTTCTTTTGCGAAGAGAAATAGTAAATAAGTACATATATGGTTTTATAAATAGATAGACGTTTTAGTTTTTTCAGAGACATCTTTATTGTTTAGAATAACTTTATCTAAGCTGGAGTAAATTTAATATTGTTGTTATTTTCCAGCATCATTTATCTTCTACTTTATATAATACTTCTTAAATATTTTTGTAGGTATCTTAAGAGTATCCTATATTATCTTCTATTTCAGAATTGACATAATGTAATTCATGTACTCATACTCCAATGCATAATGCATCCATTGCGATACCATATGTGCATGTGAGTTTCAATTACTCCAGTTTAATTTCTTAACCACGTTTTCTGAGTCACCTTCTTTAACATGAATGCAAATGCGACTAACCGTACTTAACCGTAACAATGAAATTGTCATTTTCATCAAAATCAGTTGCAATATAATAAAATACTCTTAAATAAATGCAATTTTACATTATAATATAACAATGATAAGTTACATACTGCTAAACAGATTATTTATTTCATTTTATCAATATATACCTACATAATTATGTAATGGCATAATGCCATGGAAAAGTAAAAATAATTGTGAAATATTGTGATGATGAAGTCAACATTTAATTAATTATCGTAGTAAATGTTGTTTATTGTTGTAAGATAATTTGATTGATTAATAAAAACACACTATTACAACATCACCATTCGTTATCATTCTTGTGTACAACAATCATAAATTCCAAAGTAAGATTAATTGAATTTCTGAGCTAGTTTATTGTACAAAAGGCTTCAGAGAACTTTGACTTGTATGAAAAACGATTGACGATAAATTAAATTTTCTCTTTCAATAACTATATTGGGATGGAATAATAATAATAATTTAAATAGGTTGTATATAAATTTTAAAATAGGTATGTATAAATTCCTTATTTATTACAAACTACAGTGTATAATCATTTAGTTAAATAAAAATATAATAATACGCAATTTAAAAAATATGATTAAATGCATTTCATGACATGACTTTATTTTTTCTTTTACTCGTACGTATTTCAATTCTTAAGTGTAGGTACTTACAATTCTCTACAATTCTCAAGTAAATTTTAATGATAAGTTAACAAACAATAACTTTAGCAAACAACATTAACGGAGAACTGCTTTAGTTTTAAATTAGACGAATGAAAATGGAACACTATTGCCATTTAGCAAAGTTAAATTGGAACATGACTTTCGTTATGCTCTTGTTTACAGTAATTTGCATGGCTGTATTGCATATTTCGTTTTCATTGTAAACTCAAACAGTTAACCTGTTCATTTAACAAAATAATCAAGGTATTTAAATTTTTCATCCAACTATTAACCGTCTTATGGAATCCCGAAATACCAGTCATTTTGTATGTAGAAACAACGGAATTCCGTCTGGCGAATTGAATCTGTTTTGCGGTACATATAAGAAATTTGGTAAATCTGCATACCATGATATTATTTTTTTTTCTTGAAGTACATAAAAATATAAGACCACATGTGAAAGTTCGAGTTAAAAATTCCTCCAAAAGCGAGATATTAAGGTCCGAATTTTAAATTTGCTTTGTGACGTATAGGTAATGTGGTATACCAGAAGTAAACAGTGGTAATATTATATTTCACAAAGAAATAAAATAAATTATTGCACTTAATTTATTTCACTTTTTTCCTAATTTTACAAAAAAAAGAATGTTACTCGAACAGCATCCGAACAGATCCGACACACCCGAAAAAGTATATTTTTAGTTGAGGTAGGGCTTCTTCATACTTGGATTCTATTTTCTCAGACACACACATATAGGTACACGGCCTGCATCCTTTAACTGTTGTCTTTCATATTTTCAATAAACTTTTACTATTTTTGATTACTGGAGAATAGCCTATTACAGAACTTGGACGACACAGCATAGTGGTTTTAATGGTAAAATCTTAATGTATAGTTATTTGCTGCCCTAATTATTTTGGAGCAAAATTGTATTTAAGTTTTTGTTACAGAAAAAAATACTGCATCCGAATATGCTACTGTTTATAATTTTTCAAGTTCCGGAACCGTAAAATAGTCGAAACAATAATAACATTTTTGCAAAAATCATTGATGCCATGGAACAAAAATTTAAATAAAAGCGCTAACATCTGTCGCTACTTAAAGAAATCTTAAATTTGGTTCTCGTCAAACTACATTGTTGTAATCAACAACTGCTACATCGTTGTCATGAACTTCAATAAAGATGTTTTCAATTTCTCTTTTTAAACAAAAGTGAAAACATCTGTCAAATATTCTTGACGTTTAAAATTATTTTCAAAAAAAGAATAAAAAACACCTTTATTGTAGTGTTGATGACAACAATGTAATAGATGATTACAACAATGTAATTTGTCGAGAACTAAATTTAAGATTTCTTTTAGTAGTGACAGATGTTTGCGCTTTTGTTCCATGGCATCAACGATTTTGCAAAAATTATTGTTTTCGACTATTTTTACAGTTCCGGAAATTAAAAAATTATAAACGTTAGCATATTCGGATGCATTATTTTTTCCTGTAGCAAAAACCTAAATACAATTTTGCTCTAAAATAATTAGGGTAGCAAATAACTGCACATTAAGATTTTACCATTGAAACCCCTATGATGCGTCGTTCAAGCCACCAGCCTGTATGTATATGTGGTGGTGTACATGGTCAAGCTATGGACATTATGAAACAGAACAGAAAAGGCAAACGTATAGAAAATATAAGGATGCGCGTGTTCTAATCTGAAGTATTTCTGATTTTGCAGCTACATGATTGAAAAGAATTGTATTTGTATAATATCGATCAGTAGTAGCAGTAACCCCTATACATATTTAATTATATAAGAGTGATCCAGAATGATTGACTGTCATGTGACTTGAAAAAGGTTTGATTATGATCAAAATTGTCTTTCACGAAAAAAAAAAATAGTACCAATTTAGCGGCAATTGCAAATTATGGTTTCTATATTACAGACATTTGGAAAAGTCAGCAGCGTTATGTATTTGAATTTTTGACATACAGTTTGTTTTACCTTTAAAATTAAACTGTTAACCATTAAAGTCATTACGTTAGAATGATTGTTTATGGAAGAACATGACAAGTTTATTTTGGAAGTATATATTCTTACTGCGAGGAATGATGAAAATGAGTGGAAATATGTACGCCAATGCAATATCTGTCAATCGTATTTCCTTAATCACATCGGGCGGAACCTCCAATCATTCTGGATCACTCTGTATTATAATATAATCCGTTATTGAATAAAAGTTATAAACTGAAGGACAATATGGCGGCACATTTATTTATTTATGAGACCTCAATTGAAATTTTATATAGGTAATCTGAAAAACAATGATAGTTACAAAGAAAAATTTTGTAGAATGCTAATATTTTTTACTTCCAGGAAAAATAATAGAATTTAATAATATTATTTAAAATGAATTTTCAAGCACAAAGAATGAATTCGGATATTTTTATGTAAATATTATGCGGACGAGATATTGAGCACAAAAATAAATCAGTTTCAAACTGCAATATGAAACTCACAGATTGATCCTAATATATAAGAAGCGTCATACAAAATGACTGTTCTGACGATTGAAAGCATAGGCGCCGACTTTTGGATTTTCGTGTGCGGGCTAAAAAGGGGCAACATAAAATTTACTAAATAAAACTTTATTTCTTAAAATTGGTACATAAATAAATAAAACTGTATACAAAAGATGTGAATTTATCATAAGATTTAAAATTTACCGCGAAACTCAACATAAGATAGATAGAAACATAAATTTAAATTATATGAATATTGAAAATATATACAAAATATATTTCACACGAATCTACAAAATCTACAATAATTTTCACTAAAATCTCATAATTTTAATATTAATATCCGATAATGCATTTTAAAACTGGCAACAGTGGCAACACTGGTGGCAGTACTATTTACTTGTCCGCACGCGTTAATTATTCAGTACTGTATATAATATAAGAAGTTGAAAATTTTATAAAATAAATAAAATAATACGCATTGTTATTTTGAATAAATACTTAATTGAACTTATTACTTTTTGTTGGTATTAAAAATAATTTGTGTGTGGGGGCAGAACTCCTTCACATTTTTCGCGTGAGGGCAGAGCCCCCTCAGATTTTTCCGTGTACCGTGCTCGAGCCCCGAAGCCCCCACGTAGTCGGCGCCTATGTATGAAAGCCCTCTAGTCGAACCTTTGGCACACGAAAGCAGGAATGGAATTTGTATTACGAATCTGTTTATAAAATTGAAGATATCGAATATAGGGTTGCGTGATTTCTGACAGCGAAAGTTCAAATCTAATCGAAGTCAACTTGAATAATATGTCTAATTTAATCGCACAAGAGTGTTCTTTGTCGCGCTCTCTCTAAAACAGCTTCGAAAACTCGTGAGGTGATGCCTGGTAAGAGCCTCTACGGTACAGATATATTGATATTGTTGAAATCTCCGACAAAAGAGGAACAATAGTGCAGATTTCTACTAAAAATAATGAACCGACTTCATGTTATAGATACATGGTCAATTTGGGTGAAGAAAATTTTATTGCTTTCTCAAAGAATGTCATCCCTCGGATTTGAGATTCTAAGTTTCCAACTGCGCTAGAAGATTTTTTGTGTTCGCCAAGGGGACAACTTTCATAACGGGATCTAGCAGCATCCTCTTTACCCTGGCAAACAGGGGGTGGAGTTTGAACGTTTGTAGTTGCCGTATAAGATGCGGCAAAAGTGTTATTTCGTATATTTTGTTTATAGTGTTTAGTTTATTTTAATTAATCAATCATACCTAATAATAAGTTTTTGTAAACGCGAATATCTAAATAAATAGTTAATGTGGGTCTATGTATACGGAGTATGCTTTTTTTTTCTGAATATAGAAAATACGAACTACAGTGTTAAAAATTTAAATTACCGATATATCTTTGTCTTTTAGATTTAGAGCAAAAAGTGTAAGGACGGAAGTTGTTCATAATTTAAAACTGCGTTTAGTGAGCTCAAAATTATT
This sequence comes from Harpalus rubripes, assembly GCA_963082715.1. NCBI lineage: Eukaryota > Metazoa > Arthropoda > Insecta > Coleoptera > Carabidae > Harpalus > Harpalus rubripes. The sequence continues at coordinate 51,753,083 of OY720450.1, read as the reverse complement.
GGTCAAATATCTTTGTATCTCGTAAAAATGCTAAATAATTTTAATAATTTTTGAGTAATTTTCAGTGTTCTTACATTTTTTTGCCCTAAAATTACTAAGAAAAAGAAATCGTTAATTGAAAATTTTAACATTGTCTTTCCTATGTCCAAAAAAAATAGTAGACACCCGGTATATACATGTATTCGGATCATCTTTAAATAAGTGGTTATCGTCGTCGGTAAGAAAAACAGCAACCGTTTGTACTTTTAAAAAGTATATTCGCTCACCCAGTATTATACGACATATGATACACTTACTTGAGATATTTCATGAAACATTTTTAAAAAATCAATAGAATAGTGCAAATGCAATTTAATTCCATACGGTATCTTCAATCCTGCAATTACATTAAAAGAGTTTCGCTGTAAACCATTATTTGAACTACATTTAATATCCAATTAAAAAATCTATATTTCATTTTCATGCTCTGTAGCATCGACCACTGCCCGTATTGCGTACTCCAACTTCGGCGCTCGTGCCAGCGTCGCTGATCTATAATACACGAGGTGCGGAGACGTCGCGGCGCCGGCAACGGTGGCGCCAGTCGAGCTAGAGCGCTGGCTAGGACAACGGAAATAGAGGACGAAGGAAAACTGTTATAAAGATGTTGTTGTCTAGCCTAGAAACATTGCCCACGGGCTGGAAGCTGGAAGATTTTGATCAAGCACAGGTCAAGGACAAACAAGTGTATATCAAAGGAAATTAAATTTATACTGAAGTGCAGGAGATTTTAAATTAAACTTACTTTGTCAGGATACTTGATGAAAATTCAATGCACAAAGAAAAATAGATAAAAGTTGAAATTCTAGAAAATCTATTTATGTTTCAGCGAATACTACATATATAATCGAGGGGTGAATCACTGTACAAATCACCTATAATCATATATATATATATATATATATATATATATATATATATATATATATATATATATATATATATATATATATATATATATATATATATATATATATACAGGGTGTAAATGAAATAAGTGCATTAAATTTAACCAGCAATGTAACTCGACGAGAGCAACAATATTTCTTAATAACTTTTTTTCTAAGTCTTTTACATTTTGAGTTAAAATTCTTTAAAGATTTGCTGAGAACAAATGGCTGCTGCCGTATTCAAGTGAGATACAAACAGCTCAAAAATTGTCGGTTATCGGTTACACGTACAATCACAGTAATTAATAAACGAATCAAGAGAAATAACATTATTATTAATTAATACGTAATAGTACAATTTTTAAAATAAATAAATTGAAATTTTGGATAACAAAATTATAAAGTTTTGTATTAAACCAGGCTTTTATTCACCTGTGAATAGTGGAAGACTAGGAGAAACGAGGTAACGAGACGAAGAGCAAAAGCATAGTTATTAGGTTATGAGATGATTATTTATCGTCGATAAACTATAATAGTTTAAATATGTTATTCAAAAAATGTAAGAACAAACTTTTGTCCAATTAAAAGAGGTACATGAGTACCAATAATTAGTCGTCCATTTATTGTTCCCACCCAAAGATATTTTAATGAAAATTTTTACAGCATTTTCGTCTGTCGAGATGTGTATTGTGCATAATAAATACACCTACCCACGTAAATTCAGTCTCATTTACCTAGTTTATCCCGATAGTTTCAACCCGCTTGAAAATGGGTTGAATCGACCCGGTTGAAGTTAGCGGGTTGAAATGATCGGAATAAACGCATTTTCAACCGGATTGAAATTTTCAACTCGACCCGAAAATACATATGGGTTGAGCTTATTCGACCGGATTGACTTTACGGGATAAACGCTCAACCCGATCGAAGTACATGTATGATTCACTATTGTTAGAGGTTATCTGTCAACTATATTTTAACAGTCAAATCGTATGTGATTAGAAATGAATTATGTCAAAAAGAAACATTTGGCAAAATCAGGAAGTAATGTATTTTCCATGAAGGAAATGAAAATTCTCGGTCTTATGCACGGAAAAAAGCTTAGAATACTCCATATTCTCGACAGCTAGCAAGACAATTTAGTGAAAAAGCAATATTTTTCTCAAAACTTACAATTTTAGAAGGGTTGCTTGAAAAATTATATTTTGGTATCAATTTAGTATTTAGTACCTCGTAAATATAATTGAAGTGCTTTTAGAGACTCTAAAATTTGCTATTCAATCTGAATTTGTAGATTGTAGCACGTTTTCCCACCAGTCAAAACTTCGTGTTTTATTTTTCATTCGTAACCTTTTATTTATGTTCAAATAGGGTTCACTCGACCCGCTATAACAAGAGCGAGATAGACGGTAGAGAGTTAACCTTGAAATTCGACCGGGTTGAAACTATCGGGATAAACTTAGTAATTAATGAACATTATGAGCCATTCTCAGAATTGAAGTCTGTTATGAGCTGAAAACATAGAACTTTTTGCACATGTTATGGATATAACTGTTGCTTTCTTTAAAATTGTCATATGTGACACTCCGTATTGTGATGTGATAAAGATGTACAAGATTAACAAATGTGCGAATTAAGAACAGAATGATTTGGTAATGATTTGGAAACGCTCCGTGTAAATGCGTTGGCAACTCCATGACACTGTCTTTATGTCAACCGTGATGTCAAGTAAAATGTAGTACAGATACGAGTAAAAAAATAAATAAATAAACCATAGGTAAGTAATTACAATGTCTGTGTACTCGCATTTTGACAGAATTTTACCTTATGTTATAAACAAGTTTATTACTAATGTCAAAATTTAATTGCAACAATTGACAGGAATGTTAATTGCTAAACAAAATTTTTCATAGCTATTGCTACTGCATTCAATTATCACAAAAATATTTGGAACGACTCTTCAATTTACGGGGTGGTAAAAATGCTAAAAAAATATGGGATTTCGAGAAAAAGTTATTAAGAAATATTGTTGCTCTCGCCGAGTTATATTACTGGTTAAATTTAATGCACTTATTTCATTTACACCCTGTATATATATATATATATATATATATATATATATATATATATATATATATATATATATATATATATATATATATATATAGTGTTTTTTATAAAACACACTGTGATAAAAAGTAATTTTTTAGTCAAAATTTTACACTGTCATATTTCGACAATACATTACTTACTGTTATTAAAAATGTTACAAGAACAAGACTGAAAATTTTTCAAAATTTCTTTCTTCCAAAAAACGATGTACAAAGTAGATATAATTTTTAATACTTAATCTCACACAATAACCCTGAGGATGGTTAAAATAAATAACCGAAAGCTTGGTTAATTGTAAAGAGTGACAATTATTTACTAGAGCCCAACATACTCCTAGACTGCATTCCCGCTATTTGTTTTCTTAACTATTTATATATATATATATATATATATATATATATATATATATATATATATATATATATATATATATATATATATATATATATATATATATATATATATATATATATATATTCATTACAATCGCTACCTACAATCACTACATTCATTTAATATCATTACAACCACGTTACAGTCAGTTACAATCCTTACAATCATGTACAATTACGCTACAATCAGTTACAGTCATGATTACAATAATGTATAATCTTAACAATCACATATTATGTGCAATGAAAATGCGCAAACCCATAGGCCGCAGTGGACAGTGTTTGCCTTAGTGAGGTGGACAGTGTTTGCCTTTGTGAGGTGAACATATTCACTATTTTCGCTAGTATTTTTGATTTAACTCAGTTTTAACTGTATAAAGCAAAGAATTATTGATTTCGGATCAGTCACTGTTAATATAAACTTATAGTAGTTTGTACAACAAGAGTGGATATGATGTCCATATCGCATGAGGATGAAGTTTGAGCACGACGCCGTAGGCGGAGTGTTCAATTATCCGAAGGCGATATGGACATTCCACTCGAGTTATACAGCATACTTTTTCTACGACTAACGGAAAGAAGGAAATTGTGAACTATAGAAATTTTAAATTTTATTGAACATTATGAATTAATATCATTTTATGTACTTGTTTTCCTAGGCTTTTTTAAAGACATTTGTTATTATAATAATATTTTATTTTATAAGTATACAATAGTTTTACATACTACTTACGATTTTTTATTGCCAAATCTAAAGGATAACCTTGACTTGGCAATGCGATATTTAATACCATTCTGATTTCCATTTTAATACGTTCTTTTTGAATACTTACAATTAATTTATAATATAATTCAATTTCCATCTAAATGACAACATGGACATGTCAAATATGACATTTGTATCGTTCTTCTTCTTAATCTTGTAATAAATGAATAGACAGTTGCCTGGGTTACACGACTTCAAGATTTGTGATTCGTGGATTTCATATCCATCCTAGTATGGATATGAAATTATATCCGCTCAGTTAACTAGTATTGCCTACATATCCATTCTGCTGATTGTGAAGAAATGATAACTTTTTTAAGTGGGAGTAGAAAAAATATTTATACAGGCTGCCCAGGATAACTTGACCAACATGGGGAACTCGAGAAATATAATAGATACGAAGTCTATTAAATTAAACAAAATTTGTTTGTTTGTCCTGTTTTAATGCTCGTTTTAATGGTAGACATTTTGTGATTTGAGCAAAAATGCATAGATCACTGTTTTACGAATATTTTTCTAATCTGTAATATATGATTTTGATTTGCACATCTTTAGGGGACGAAAACAATGTTTGTTATATGGAACAATTTAAAAACACTATTAAAAATGATAATTTAATTAATTTCATTGATAATTTCTTTATTCAGTTCTCAAAATTTTATAAAATCTTTTGTTATATGGACGTCGTAATAGGCAATGACATATTTATAAATTTAAGAAATGTTCAATGCTATATATGTTAAAAATAATGTCTATTAATTTCATAATTTTTATATTTTTTCAAAAATAAAAAATTGTAAAATTTATATTTTTGCCTACATCTAGTGACCTATGGATTGTTTCTCAAATAACAAAACGCCATTAAAATGGCCTTCTAATAGGGCAGCTATTTTTTTTACCTTCCGTCACCTTTAGGTAAGGAAGGTATTGTCTTTGGTCAAAAAATTCGATGATGAGTTTTTAATCAATAAGCACGTTTTAAGGTCCCTAGAATACGAATTTACTATTTTTACGATGATGTCTGTATGTGTGTGTGTGTGTGTGTGGATGTGTGTGTGTGTGGATGTGTGTGTGTGTGTAACAAAATTTTCGTCTGCGATAACTCTAATACTACAGTTTCAAAAATTATAATTTCTTCATATACTTCTTCGTTACATCCATATGAAGAGCTGATTAGATTTTGGTTACAATTGGTCAACCGGAAGTACCATCATTTGAAGATTTTAACAGTTTTTCTTGAAAAAACTATGTTAAATATCATTTTTTCACATTTAATGTTATTATAAATATTAAAGAATATTTTATTCTCTATACGATTTGACTGCATTTTATACTTAATATTAAATGGATATTGAGTTAAAAAATTATAAAGAAATTAAATTTCATAAAGTAGCCATACCTGTGGAAACAACTACTATATTAAGAAAATTCTGATTGAAAGATGTCAGTGTCAAGTGAAATTGACATAGTGTGTCTGTTTTATAATTTTACTGGAAATATAGGATCTTTTGCTTTCTGTATGGAATTTGTATAAAATACATTCAACTGCTTTAAGGTAATGTACAAGAAATAATAATAATAAATCTTTTATTTCTGCAGATACATTACACTGTATATAGAAAATGTCACAAAATAATAATTTAAGACATAAATTTTCTGTATGAAATTTGCATAAAATACATGCAGCTGCCGGAAGGTAATGTACAAGAAATAGAATATTTAGCAAGGAACTTTCCGTATGAAATTTGTACAAAATACATAGAACTGACGGAAGGTAATGTGCTGGTCACATCAGATTTTTTTCTTAGAGGAGATATGGTTTAATTTAGATTATCAAGAAATATAAAGACTTTGAGTGACTACTGTAGTCAAATATATTAAAAATTGTAAATTAAATAATAGTGATTAATAAAATAAATAATATTACAACATTCCAATCTATGCAAATATTGTACATTCTTGCATACAATCATTACAATCGTCTTACAATCCTTGGATTGTACAATCATTTGTACAAAATTGAAAGAGTGATTCACCCTAGCCCTAGTAAGTCAGTGTTTATCAGAATAGATTTCCAGGAACCCTTGGGTACCGTAAAGAAATTAAGGAGTTCCGCGAGACAAAATAAATTCTTTAAGTTATTAACTACATAAAATTTAGAAAAACATGTGACTAAAACAGTTTTTTCCATTTAAAAAATAATGACGTATGTCACGTACTTAACAGGGCCGCGAAAGGAAATATAAAGAGGCATTATAGTCTTATTCAGAAAAAAATGGTAATTTCTATCGGTTAAAAAAACAATTTACTGTACATTATTAAAAAATATATTACAAATTGTAGATCTATGATTAGATATCTGCAAAAATTAAATACAGAGAAAATTCTATTTTTTATTAAAGGTTAATTTGGTTATTTTTATCATTCTCGTATATCATGTATAAAATTATGATACATCAAACGGGTCGGGCCGGTAAAACACTTCCCAGCGACCCTGAAAAATATTAATTTTCCTTTAATACAAAATCTGAAATATACTATTGTATACAGGGTGTTTGACGTGTAAGTCCGGCACCAAGATATTTCGTTTATTTTGAGATATACAAAAAAATGTTAATAAACAAACTTAAACTAGAAAAGTGACCAGATCTCATCGACGTCAATTATGGACACTGGATATTAGACGAAAACGATTTGTTACTCCATTATGTTCAATTGTTTTAAACAACAAGAATTCAACAATTAGATTAGAAACAGTGGCTAATGAAACAATTGAAAAATATAATTTGGTTATTTTTAAATTTATTTTCACATAAGTAGCATTCAATCATTTTTCATATTTCCTTTTAAATATGCCATTAGCTAAATTTGATTAAAATATACAAAACTTTATACAATTTTATGAATTAAATTAGAAAATTAGCAATGAAGAACCTTAAGCTGCGTTCAGAGCTACCAAATTATAAATTACAATTAGCACTTACAATTAATACAAGCATTTTGACTTATGGCAAACAACGTTAGCGTTCATAGCGACAAAATTAAGGCGTTAAGTATAAGTGATAAGTGGTAAGTATACAAACCCCAAACTTTTCACTTACAATTAGTGCGACAGATATATCATCTTGTCTCTTTCTGTTAGAAACGTCAAACGGCATAGCGCATATAATCTGTTTTAAATGTATAATAATGCAGGATATTGTAATAAATAAGAATATAGAAAGGCGAAGAATCATATTTACCTATACTTGTCTCTTTTTACAGAATGTCTTTCATTTCTAACCCCATTTTTATCACAAATGAAAATATTATGATCCGAAATAGTTTTATTTGTCAATTATAGTGTTCTAGTATAGTGTTCAAGCAACAAATACTACTCTATTTACAATTGTTTAATAAAAATCATTTAATTCTTTTATTTATATAGATTGCTTCATCGATTTTTCAATGAGACTGAAGCTAGCAGCCGATTCGTAGCAGCCGATTCGTTAAGTAAAATACTTTGGACAACCCTGGTGCTATAATCCGTAACAACTTAACTGCTGTATTTACTATAAGATTATACACGTAATATCAAATGTAATAAAGTCATATTTACGGGGGTTGTTCTGCATATATCTCTTAATATAGAGCAACGTCGAAAAATTCAAATTTCAGGGGATGAGGGTAACTTATAACACATACTCGTATTATTTAATAAATGCAAGAGTAGAGTTGAGAAAATTAACCACCCTTACAACCTGTAATATTAACTGTAACAAAACCATATTCCAGGGTATATTTAGCATACATCCCTTATTATAGATTAACCTAAAAAGTTTCGAATTTCAGGGGATGAGGGTAATTTATAACACATTATATTATTTAAAAAATGCAAGAGAAGAGTTGAGAAAATTAACCACCCTTACAACCTGTAATATTAACTGTAACAAAACCATATTCACAGGGTATAGTTAGCATACATCCCTTATAATAGATTAACCATAAAAGTTTCGAATTTTAGGGGATGAGGGTAACTTATAACACATTATATTATTTAAAAAATGTAAGAGTAGAATTAAGAAGATTAACCACCCTTAAAGCCTGTAATATTAACTGTAACAAAACCATATTCACAAGGTATATTTAGCATACATCCCTTAATATAAAGGAACATTAAAAGCTTGAAATTTCAAGGGATGAGGGTAACGTATAACACATTATATTATTTAAAAAATGTAAGAGTAGAATTGAGAAGATTACCACCCTTACAGCCTGTAATATTAACTGTAACAAAACCATATTCACAGGGTATATTTACCATACATCCCTTAATATAAAGTAATATTAAAAATTTGAAATTTCAGGGGATGAGGGTAACATATAAGACATTATATTATTCAAAAATTGTAAGAGAAGAATTAAGAAGATTAACCACCCTGACAGCCTGTAATATTAACTGTAACAAAACCATATTCACAGGGTATATTTACCATACATCCCTTAATATAAAGTAACATTAAAAGTTTGAAATTTCAGGGGATGAGGGTAACATATAAGACATTATATTATTTAAATAATGTAAGAGAAGAATTAGGAAGATTAACCACCCTGACAGACTGTAATATTAACTGTAACAAAACCATATTCACAGGGTGTATTTAGCATACATCCCTTAATGTAAAGTAATATTAAAAGGTTCAAATTTCAGGGGATGAGGGTAACGTATAACACATTATATTATTTAAAAAATGTAAGAGTAGAAATGAGAAGATTAACCACCCTTACAGCCTGTAATATTAACTGTAACAAAACCATATTCACAGGGTATATTTAGTATACACCCCTTATTATAGATTAACCTTAAAAGTTTCGAATTTCAAGGGATGAGGGAAACTTATAACACATTATATTATTTAATAAATGCAAGAGAAGAGTTGAGAAAATTAACCACCCTTACAACCTGTATTATTAACTGTAACAAAACCATACTCACAGGGTATATTTAGTATACACCCCTTATTATAGATTAACCTTAAAAGTTTCGAATTTCAGGGGATGAGGGTAATTTATAACACATTATATTATTTAATAAATGCAAGAGAAGAGTTGAGAAAATTAACCACCTTACAACCTGTATTAGTAACTGTAACAAAACCATACTCACAGGGTATATTTAGTATACATCCCTTATTATAGATTAACCTTAAAAGTTTCGAATTTCAGGGGATAAGTGTAATTTATAACACATATTATTTAATGAATGCAAGAGAAGAGTTGAGAAAATTAACCACCCTTACAACCTGTAATATTAACTGTAACAAAACCATATTCACAGGGTATATTTAGCATACATCCCTTATTATAGATTAACCATAAAAGTTTTGAATTTCAGGGGATGAGGGTAACTTATAAGACATATTATTTTATAAATGCAAGAGAAGAGTTGAGAAAATTAACCACCCTTACAACCTGTAATATTAACTGTAACAAAACCATACTCCCAGGGTATATTTAGTATACATCCCTTATTATAGATTAACCATAAAAGTTTCGAATTTCAAGGGATGAGGGTAACTTATAACACATTATATTATTTAATAAATGCAAGAGAAGAGTTGAGAAAATTAACCACCCTTACAATCTGTAATATTAACTGTAACAAAACCATACTCACAGGGTATATTTAGTATACATCCTTTAATATAAAGTAATATTAAAAATTTGAAATTTCAGGGGATGAGGGTAACATATAAGACATTATATTATTCAAAAATTGTAAGAGAAGAATTAAGAAGATTAACCACCCTGACAGCCTGTAATATTAACTGTAACAAAACCATATTCACAGGGTATATTTACCATACATCCCTTAATATAAAGTAACATTAAAAGTTTGAAATTTCAGGGGATGAGGGTAACATATAAGACATTATATTATTTAAATAATGTAAGAGAAGAATTAGGAAGATTAACCACCCTGACAGACTGTAATATTAACTGTAACAAAACCATATTCACAGGGTGTATTTAGCATACATCCCTTAATGTAAAGTAATATTAAAAGTTTCAAATTTCAGGGGATGAGGGTAACGTATAACACATTATATTATTTAAAAAATGTAAGAGTAGAAATGAGAAGATTAACCACCCTTACAGCCTGTAATATTAACTGTAACAAAACCATATTCACAGGGTATATTTAGCATACATCCCTTAATATAAAGTAACATTAAAAGTTTGAAATTTCAGGGGATGAGGGTAACTTATAACACATTATATTATTTAATAAATGCAAGAGAAGAGTTGAGAAAATTAACCAGCCTTACAACCTGTATTATTAACTGTAACAAAACCATACTCACAGGGTATATTTAGTATACACCCCTTATTATAGATTAACCTTAAAAGTTTCGAATTTCAGGGGATGAGGGTAATTTATAACACATTATATTATTTAATAAATGCAAGAGAAGAGTTGAGAAAATTAACCACCTTACAACCTGTATTAGTAACTGTAACAAAACCATACTCACAGGGTATATTTAGTATACATCCCTTATTATAGATTAACCTTAAAAGTTTCGAATTTCAGGGGATGAGGGTAATTTATAACACATTATATTATTTAATAAATGCAAGAGAAGAGTTGAGAAAATTAACCACCTTACAACCTGTAATATTGACTGTAACAAAACTATACTCACAGGGTATATTTAGTATACATCCCTTATTATAGATTAGCCTTAAAAGTTTCAAATTTCAGGGGATGAGGGTAATTTATAACACATTATATTATTTAATAAATGCAAGAGAAGAGTTGAGAAGATTAACCACCCTTACAACCTGTAATATCAACAGTAACAAAACCATATTCACAGGGTATATTTACCATACATCCCTTAATATAAAGTAACATTAAAAGTTTGAAATTTCAGGGGATGAGGGTAACATATAACACATTTATTATTTAAAAAATGTAAGAGTAGAATTAAGAAGATTAACCACCCTTACAGCCTGTAATATTAACTGTAACAAAACCATATTCGCAGGGTATGTTAACCATACATCCCTTAATATAAAGTAACATTAAAAGCTTGAAATTTCAGGGGATGAGGGTAACATATAACGCATTATATTATTTAAAAAATGTAAGAGTAGAATTAAGAAGATTAACCACCCTTACAGTCTGTAATATTAACTGTAACAAAACCATATTCACAGGGTATATTTAGCATAAATCCTTTAATGTAAAGTAATATTAAAAGTTCGAAATTTCAGGGGATGAGGGTAACATATTATACATTATATTATTTTAAAAATATAAGAGTAGAATTAAGAAGATTAACCACCCTTACTGTCTGTAATATTAACTGTAACAAAACTATATTCACAGGGTATGTTTAGTATAAATCCCTTATTATAGATTAACCTTAAAAGTTTCGAATTTCAGGGGTTGAGGGTAATTTATAACACATTATATTATTTAATAAATGCAAGAGAAGAGTTGAGAAAATTAACCACCCTTACAATCTGTGATATTAACTGTAACAAAACCATATTCACAGGGTATATTTAGCATACATCCCTTATTAAAAATTAACCTAAAAAGTTTCGAATTTCAGGGGATGAGGGTAAATTATAACACATTATATTGTTACAGTTAATATTACGGGTTGTAAGGGTGGTTAATCTTCTCAACTCTTCTCTTGCACTTATTAAATAATATAATGTGTTATAAGTTACCCTCATCCCCTGAAATTCTAAACTTTTATGGTTAATCTATAATAAGGGATGTATGCTAACTATACCCTGTGAATATAGTTTTGTTACAGTTAATATTACAGGTTATAAAAGTGGTTAATTTTCTCAACACTTCTCTTGCATTTATTAAATAATATAATGTGTTATAAATTACCCTCATCCCATGAAATTCAAAACTTTTAAGGCTAATCTATAATAAGGGATGTATACTAAATATACCCTGTGAGTATGGTTTTGTTACAGATAATATTACAGGTTGTAAGGGTGGTTAATTTTCTCAACTCTTCTCTTGCATTTATTAAATAATATGTCTTATATGTTACCCTCATCCCCTGAAATTTTAAACTTTTAATATTACATTATATTAAGGGATGTATGCTAATTATACCCTGTGAATATGGTTTTGTTACAGTTCATATTACAGGCTGTAAGGGTGGTTATTCTTCTCAATTCTACTCTTACATTTTTTAAATAATATAATGTGTTATACGTTACCCTCATCCCCTGAAATTTCAAACTTTTAATATTACTTTATATTAAGGGATGTATGCTTAATATACCCTGTGAATATGGTTTTGTTACAGTTAATATTACAGGCTGTAAGGGTGGTTAATCTTCTTAATTCTACACTTACATTTTTTTAAAAATATAATGAGTTATATGTTACCCTCATCCCCTGAAATTTCAAACTTTTAATGTTACTTTATATTAAGGGATGTATGGTAAATATACCCTGTGAATATGGTTTTGTTACAGTTGATATTACAGGTTGTAAGGTAGGTTAATCTTCTCAACTCTTCTCTTGCATTTATTAAATATTATAATGTGTTATAAATTACCCTCATCCCCTGAAATTCGAAACTTGTATGGTTAATCTATAATAAGGAATGTATACTAAATATACCCTGTGAGTATGGTTTTGTTACAGTTAATATTTAAGGTTGTAAGGCTGGTTAATTTTCTCAACTATTCTCTTGCATTTATTAAATAATATAATGTGTTATAAGTTACCCTCATCCCCTGAAATTCGAAACTTTTATGGTTAATCTATTATAAGGGATATATGCTAACTATACCCTGTGAATATGGTTTTGTTACGGTTAATATTACAGGTTGTAAGGGCGGTTAATTTTCGCAACTTTTCTCTTGCATTTATTAAATAATATAATGTGTTATAAATTACCCTCATCCCCTGAAATTCGAAACTTTTAAGGCTATAATCTATAATAAGGGATGTATACTAAATATACCCTGTGTATATAGTTTTGTTACAGTTAATATTACAGGTTGTAAGGGTGGTTAATTTTCTCAACTCTTCTCTTGCATTTATTAAATAATATAATGTGTTATAAGTTACCCTCATCCCCTGAAATTCGAAACTTTTATGGTTAATCTATTATAAGGGATATATGCTAACTATACCCTGTGAATATGGTTTTGTTACGTTTAATATTACAGGTTGAAAGGGCGGTTAATTTTCGCAACTCTTCTCTTGAATTTATTAAATAATATAATGTGTTATAAATTACCCTCATCCCCTGAAATTCGAAACTTTTAAGGCTAATCTATAATAAGGGATGTATGCTAAATATACCCTGTGAATATGGTTTTGTTACAGTTAATATTACAGGTTGTAAGGGTGGTTAATTTTCTCAACTCTATACTCTTGCATTTATTAAATAATACGAGTATGTGTTATAAGTTACCCTCATCCCCTGAAATTTGAATTTTTCGACGTTGCTCTATATTAAGAGATATATGCAGAACAACCCCCGTAAATATTACTTTATTACATTTGATATTACGTGTATAATCTTATAGTAAATACAGCAGTTAAGTTGTTACGGATTATAGCACCAGGGTTGTCCAAAGTATTTTACTTAACGAATCGGCTGCTACGAATCGGCTGCTAGCTTCAGTCTCATGATTTTTCAGTAGATGTCACTTTCACAAGTGCTAATTCTAAACGTTATTTCGGATTTAAAACCGGTAGTTTTAAGACGCTCCAACCGATTACTATTTATAAGTATTAATTGTAATTTATAATTCAGTAGCTCTGAACGCAGCTTTAAAAAGAGAGAAACTTAAAAATAGACTGTTATGCCAATTAATTTCCTTACTTTGTTCCTTTAAAAAACGAAAAACGTTAATAGACAAAATAACGAACACATAGCACATATCATTGCTGGACAAAATGACGGACACTTATCAATGCTGGACAAGTCAAGCAAATGCTGGACAATCCAGCCTAAATGCTGGACGGATGGTCACTTCTAGACAAAGAGGCTCATAAGATGATCATAGTAGGAATTTTGTATTACTTTCGATTTTAAAAATAGAAATATAAAACAAGTTTATGGTTCGAAAAGCACTTCCACGTTACTGGAAAAATTAAAGTTTGTTCTGTAACATATTTTTGTTCCATTTGCTCATGTACGAGAACATTTTTGAATTTTAAATAATATATAGTTGTCTAGTCTATTTCCTTATTGATTTTTATTAAACAGTTAGTATATAACATATGTCATGTAATGTACATCTACACAATGTACACATGTAGTGTACCAATATATAGTTGAAAGTAGCTAGAAATATAGAATGATAGGTTATATGTTATGTGACCAATTTTTTTTGTAGTCATCTAATTTTACAGTTAAAATAACCGCATTTCTTAAAATTTGAACTTGGGGAATAAGTGGATAAATAGAAATATGGTCAAAATAAATTCAGTATTTATACTAAAATGTAGCATACAGCCCAAGCCCAACCAGTCGTACGTAACGGTCCACGCTGGTGTTGTGCACGGAGGGAGAAAGTATTCGTGGGGGAAAAAGATAGATAGTATGCGCGAGAAATACTGTTCGATATAAGTTTTTGTTAAAAAACTTACCATCACGCTATTTACTACATACAAGTGTAGCATGAGCCTGAAATGTAACAAATATTATTTATCCTTCACAGTTTATGCTTTGGTTTGCAATTTTCATGTCTTTACTGCATCAGATATAGTGGGACTGATCTTCGGTTCCGGTTCCGAGTAGAGGAACCGATCTTCAGTTCCAATTTCGGGTAGTGGAGTCGAACTTCGGATCTAAGTTATGGAATCGATGATTAGAATATTCAATTATAACTTTAAATTAGCCTCGCCATTCTTCAGAAATAAACATATTTTCTGTTTCATTTGTGAAGTATTTATTGAACGATATATATATATATATATATATATATATATATATATATATATATATATATATATATATATATATATATATATATATATATATATGACCTTGAGTTCATGTTTTGAGTTAACAATACCTACATAATGACAATAGCGGCCATAAAAATTAAGGGCCAAAGCAATGGATATTTCAATTATGTCCAAGAATTTCACTTATATAGCTACTTACACATTCTGCTCTAATCTTTACATTTTGATCTCTTATTTATGTAATATAAATGAATATATCTTATTTTCTGGATTTCAGTTCGATTCATAACACCATTTAATAAATTTAGGAGTGGAAATGGTGTGCCTCATAATTTGTCAAAAAAAATTGGTTATTTTTTTAAAATACACAATTGAATTAACTTTATGATTTAAAAAAATCGAAACGGGCTACAAAGTACAAATCCTATAGAAAATTAAACAAAGACGCCGGTCGGGCAGTTGGGGAAAAAGCACGTGTTCTTTAGAGAATTGCATTATATCAGTTTATAAGAATACCTGATACCAATTTTCTGAAATTGTTTACCTATTTCGTTCCTATTCCATAACTTATAACTTGGTTTTTATCATAACATATTGATTCATAATACGCAAATCTAAGTCACGGATTTTTATAATGTAATGTGAAATATTCAAAGATCTGAAAAGTTTCCGAGATGGATATTCATACATATATTGCTAGTTTCATAATCGAGATCCACCCTTTTTCGGTCCAAGGAACGGGAACCGATAAGTTTCGGTTCCAGAACCGAGAACCGTTGAGATTCGATTCCAGAACCGATGAGAATCGATGAGATTCGATTCCAGAACCGAGAACCGATGAGATTCGATTCCAGAACCGAGAACCGTTGAGATTCGATTCCAGAACCGATGAGATTCGATTCCAGAACCGAGAACCGATGAGATTCGATTCCAGAACCGAGAACCAATTAGTTTCGGTTCCAGAACCGAGAACCGGATAGTTTCAGTGTCAGATCCTAGGACCGGGTAGTTTCGATTCCAGAACCGGGTAGTTTCGATTTCAGAACCGAGAACCGGGTAGTTTCGGACTCGGAACCGAGAACCGGGTAATTACATATTCAAATAACCGGGTACCTGGGTAATTTTGGAACCAGAACCGGTTCCCACCACTAGCTAATATTATATTTTGAGGGTCTCTGAAGCGGACGCAATATTTCCCGGAGAAGGCATTGTGTGTCGCACATCTCAACTTATAATGAATTATATTTTGTCAAACCTCACATTAGGCATTGGGGTTTTCCACGATTTTTTATATTTTGTTTTATGAAACTTCCATCTAAACATTCTATACAAACTGAAAGTGATACTTATGTAGCTTTAGATTTTATTTCAATACCATTGCCAACATTTAATGAAGTCACTTTTATAAAATTTTAAATTCAATTTGCACGGTTGCGAAATGTTCAAAAGAAAATGTGATTATTATTATTATTATGCCTAAAATTAATAGGTCACTAGTCACTTTTGCGCAAGGAAAATCTGTTAAACGCGTATGGCCCGGTTTTTTATTATACCCCCTATGTAAAATGCGAGTAATACGTAGGTTTATTAATTCAATTTAATTTCGTATTTATGCACAAAGAAACTAAAAAAAAACTATTAAAAGTTAAATATTTAATTTCTGTATCCGAACGGACTACATGTACATTATGACACTCAATTTCAGAGCTCATACTTAGCAGTCTTCTTCCTACACCGATATAAGTGCGGACTCAGGTGATATCATTATACTGTGATGCATATTACGTATAAAAATACTGTTTACCGTAATTTCAAGGAAAACTGTACGATCTGATACTCCTGCATCAAACGTTTCCATTATAAAAGGTGCAGTCTTAACAGGTCTATATCAACAAATCCCAGGCCAATTTTACTATCAACTGATCTCCATTTAGGTACCTGACCGTTTGACTTCCTATTATAAAAGAAATAGAGCTGGTAGACTTTCAAATATGGAAGTCGAGTTTCGATTTTTAAAAATATCGATTTTTATCGACTAGTCAAATATACAAAAAAGTCGAAATAATCGAAAAGTTAAATTATCAAAGTCGAAAAAATCGTAGTCGATGTCTAAATAATTGTATTCAGAATATTTGAAAAGTAGAAATAATAAAAAAAAAATTGTCTAAAAATCTAAATATGCGTACGTCCAGTGCTCTGTCAAAAATCTCTAAATTATCAAAAAAATAAACTAAATCTATGTTTCAAAAAAGCTTGCAGAACCAGAGCTCATTTAATAGAAATACAACAATATTTGTGTTATATTTTTTCACCTGATGAAAACAACAGTGACAACACTGTTGCTAGTCGAAACGTTGGATGGTAGCGTGAATGGTGATTAGGAGATAATTAAGGAGGAGATGACTAGCAGTGTTTTAACTCTGTAAATAGACAAAAAATAATAATAAGACTGCTAAATTTCAGTGTAAAAAAATTGAAAAGCCAAATGCAAACTTCCGTGAAACTGCGTCTTCATGTTCATAAACGTACATATTGTCCGCCGTTCGTCGTACAAGATTTTAAATCATCTGACATTTAAACTTGAAATGATATAAGCAAAATATATGTAAAAGTCGAAATAGTCTAAATGCCTAAAATGATCAAATCGAAGTCGAAATAGTCTATATTCGACTAATCGATATCGACTTTTTATCTTCCGTCACCAGGAAGGTTTTGTCTTTGGTCAAAAAAATTGGTCATGAGTTTTTAATCAATAAGCACATTTTAGAGTTCCTACAATAGAGCACGGCACGGGCCAAAATTTTGAGGCTTGGCCCACCCGAAGCCCGATAACTTTTAAGCCCGGCCCGATTAAGCGTAAGTTTTTTAAAGAAATATAAAGCCCGGCCCGGCCCACCCATTTAAAAAAGCACAGCCCGGCCCACCCATTTAAAAAGCCCGGCCCGACTTTTTACCTTCCGTCACTTTTAGGTAAGGAAGGTATTGTCTTTGGTCAAAAAATTCGATGATGAGTTTTTAATAAATAAGCACGCTTTAGGGTCCCTAGAATATGTTTTACTTTTTTACGATGATGTAAGTATGTATGTATGTATGGATGGATGAATGTATATATGTATGTAAGTATGTGTGTGATGATTTTTTCGGATCGCATAACTCCAATATCACCCTTCCAAAAATAATTTTTGCGTATTCATTTTCTTTAGATCCATATTTTATTTATATTAGATTTTGGTTATAATTGGTCGACCGGAAGTACCCTAATTTGAAGATTTTAACAGTTTTACTTGAAAAAATGCTGTTAAATATCACTTTTTCACATTTAATGTTAAATGTTATTAAATATTTAAGAATATTTTATTCTCTATACGATTTGATTACATATTCAATGGATAGAGTTAAAAAATTATAAAGAAATTAAATTTGACGAAGCAGCCAGCTGTGCTATAAACATGGAAACATCTACTACATTAAGAAAATTCTGATTGACAAATGTCAGTGTCAAAGTGCAATTTACATAATATGTTTGAGTTATAATTTTCCTAAAGAAACTTTCTGTATGTAATTTGTACAAAATACATAGAACTGACTGAAGGTAATGTATTGGAAATATGGACTCATTTGCAAAAAAACTTTCTGTGTGGAATTTGTACAAAATACATAGAACTGGCAGAAGGTAATGTGATTTTTTAAGATAAATATGAAGCCCGGCCCGACCCGGTCCATTTACTTTAAGAGAGCGACCCGGCCCGGCCCGTTTACATAATGAGCCCGGTCCGGTCAGGCCCGTTCGTTTAAAAAGACCGGTCCGCCCAGGCCCGTTCAGTTACAAAACCCGGTCCGGCCAGGCCCGTATATTTTAAAAAGCCCGATCCGGCCAAGCCCGTTTATCTATAAAAGCCCGGTCCGGTCCAGGCCGACCAGACCCGTTCATTTACATAACTTGACTCTACTCAGTACAAAATTTATATAAATCGCGCAAGCCAAAGTTTCTAAGCAATTTTATCTATAGATATGTCTTTAATGTCAAATTTGAAATTTGGGATTGATTTTTTTCCATAAAGTTGTTAAGTGTTATTTTATTTATTAATTAATAATAAGTAATTATCTCGTATTTCAGTAATAATTAGTAAGTTTATTATAATTTACCATATCACACATTTTACAATAACTTATTGTCTTAATCGCAACAAAACCTTAAGAACACGTCTTTACGCTATTTATAAAAAAAATGCGATTAGCCATCTGTATTATATGCATCATTATGCAAATCTACATTTTCTTTAAAAATGCCATTTATCGATATCTAAGCGGTAAATTATATTATATATTATAGTATTTGGAAAACTAAAATTTCATAGAAAATAATCATCCTTCTCAAAAATTCTAGTGGAGATGAGCAACACAGGAATTAAATCACTTGTTTTATTTTGGCTAATGGCGACTAAAGCGGCAAATTTAACAAGGAAGCATCTGTGATGCATTGCTCCACATCAGTTAAATTAAAAATTAACGGTTGAGTTACAGAATAGGCTGCTAAGAATATGAAATGAGAGGTGAATCACTATTACCTGACACTTTGCCGCGGTTCTCGACATTGACTGGAATAAAACGTGTGACAAGACCATCACACTTGTAGCTCGGCCCGACACAAGCCCATCACAATTTAGGTCTGGTACGACTCGAGCCCGTCATAGTTCAAGCCCGGTCCAGTTCGAAGACCGATGATAATCACGAAAATTTGGCTCGGCTCGGCCAGTCGGGCCGGGTAGCTTGCGGCCCACTCTAACCGAGCTGGGCCTTGCAGTGCTCTACCCTACAATACGATTTTACTATTTTCAGGGTGTGTGTGCGCGCTATGTTAAATATCAATTCTCACAGTTGAAGTTATTATAAATATTAAAGAATATATTATTCTCTATACGATTTAACTGCATTTTTTACTTCATATTAAATGGATATAGAGTTAAAAAATTATAAAGAAATTAAATTTCATAAATTAGCCAGCTATGCTATAACTTTGAAAACAGCAGCTATATTAAGAAATTTCATTCAGATTGAAAGATGTCAGTGTCAAGTGCAATTGACATACTATGTTTGTGTTATAATTTTACTGGAAATACAGGATCTTTTGCTTTTTGTATGGAATTTGTATAAAACACATACAATTGTCAGAAGTAGGGATTCACCAAGCCAAGCTACTTGGCTTGAAATAAAAAAGTTTAGCTTGGCTTGAAACTTCAAGCTTTTTTATTGTTAGGCTCGGCTTGGGCTTGATGGAAACAAAGCTTGGCTTGGCTTGAAAACTTCAAGCTCTAAATATTTTAGGCTTGGCTTGATTTTCAAGCTTTATCAAGCTATTTCAAGCTTTATAAATGCTCATGCGCACAGTAGGTATATTGGTCTTGAAAATCAGTAGTAAGTGTTCGGTATCAAGATTTTAATATAAATATTCAATGTGAATTAAATTAAATATATAGATATACCGATAAATCCGATATATCGATGTATTGGAATATTGATGTATCAATATATCGATATGTAATGTCGATGTTTCATTGTATCGTAACGATGTATAAATCACGTTTTGTTTTACATAGATTTATTGTTGTACAATTGAAAAATATCTTCTTATGCGTAAAGATAAACAAAAAAATAATATTAAATTTATGAAACTTAGACCATGTGTTTTTTTCTTTGTAATTATTAAAATATAAAAATATTGAAATGTATATTTTATCCATTTATTTTATTTTTGAGAGTGAACAATCAACCTAAATTTATTATCTTTTATTAAATATTTAATTTTTATGTTTCTTTTATTATTTTAGTTGACGGCATTCATTCAAGTAGGCATATGCATTAATTAGACTTTATTGTATTTTAATAACAAAAATGAATAGGACGTAACTTCATAATGCTATTTTTACTCGAAATGGCCTCCCAACAAACTGTTAAAGTTTGTCATACTATATGGTTCATATTCACCCTGGATATATAAAAAATAACTCAAGACTCCAAACACGCAAGAACAGTGTTCAAATAAATACATAAATATTTTGGAATGTACAATGGGATGAAAATGACCTGAGACTGAACTTTTATACCTATTTCAAATTTAATATTTATTTTTAATAGTTATACATGTAATAATCTAACTTCCGCATGTAACGGTAACGACGATATGGATAGCTAGTTTATCCAGTTAGGTACCTTACCAAATATTAAATGATATCACAATTTACGAAATAATATTAAATATTGAATAATTAGTAAGTGAAAGAAAATAACATTTTGTATTATAAATCATTTTTCACAATTAATTTATTGATTTAAAATTGATGCCTAACGAAGATAAATGCTGCATAAGAAAATTGAGACTTTCTTATCTACGATAATAAACAAAATTATCTTTTTTAGATAACAATTATTACTGCATATTTATGTAAATTTACTTTTTTAATATTTGATACGTAAGTTAATCATAAATATAAGTATTTTAATTACTTTAATTAACAAATATAAACATATCACTGAAAAAAGAAATTTATAACTCCATCTGTGCTTAAATACGGGTACCTAAGTAGTAGAAGAAACTATTATTTTTATACAACATTAACCACAATATTATTTCACCTTTGGAAGAAGTTATTATAAACTATGCAGTTTGTACTTAAATATTAGCGCAAATGAAACTAATTATAACGTTAGGATTACTAAATGCTTTTATTAAAAATAAATTGGATGAGAATTTCCTGTTTTCTCTTTCATTTCTGCAACATAAGACTTTCGCTAATTATTTCTAACTTTTCTCAATTGCTTATCTTATGTTACTTTATTTTATTACTCACATGAGTGCGGTGAGATACGTAATCTAATAACTTTTTCTGAAGAAAGATACGTAATACAATATTTTATTATTAACTGAAACTGATAAAACAATAAAATTACTAATCAAAGTGGTATAAAATTGTAAATTTCCACAACCCGATAAAAATTGTGTTTAATTATAATTTATAATTAAAATTTTAGATATTATTCGGGATCACACTAAAATTATTGTGAATAAGAAAATCAGGCAGGCCGTGGAAAATAAAATTGGCATTCAGTTATTTATCTGTAATTTGAGTTACGCAATGTAAGTTATTTAGAACTTAATTAATCATTTTTTAAAGTATCGTTGAGAATGAACCAGACAGCACTTTCTTCAGTTTTCGGTGAAGAAGAGATTGATGCTGTGTAAGATTATTTTGAAAGCATTCCATAGGAAGATTAGTTGGGAGCGGAAGGAAAGAATGGTGAAGTGTATTATTATTAAAATTAGGAAACTATTTTGAACTTATGTAAAATAAAATTCTAAAATATATAAACCATGTGTCTTTTCTCAATAATTCGAGCGTGACCCTCTACTAATTTGTGATATATGATATCCATGTTTATGTATGCGCCTAAACACTTATCAATTGCATGAATTCGATGTATTTAATTAGATCATGTAAACCTAATTTGATTGTATATAACTGTAAATGAAACTACTACTATTACTACTAGTGTTTACAACATAAACAACTCTAACCTAAATACTATTTTAACAGCCATATTATTCTTGATAGTGAATCTAGCTTCCTGACCATGATATGTTATAATAATTAATTTATAAATTATTATATGTGTATATTTTTTATTTTAATTATTGAAAATACTTGGTTTTTAGTTTCACAATTAAATAAATAATTTATTATAGTTTAAAATGAACATTAAGGGTAATATGGTTACATAAGATTTCTGATTGAGTAATTACAATAATACGGAAGACGGAAACAACCAATACGTGATAATTTTGCAAATATTATTAACACTGACTCATGAAGTCATATCCTCAAGAACAATGATTGATAACTGCTGCAGTGACATAGAGATACTTCAATGAACGTTAATAAGTTTTAGAAAAATAACATAATACATAATACAGTATATTAAAAAGTTAATTAAAATACAGTTTCGAAAATAATTTTAAATTGCGGTATTTTCGACATACCTATATACAATTATACATTATGCTGATAATATTTTGGAGTACAAAAATAATTCAAATCCACATGAAAATCATAGGTTAACCCTGAGAAGAGTCACAACAAGTGCCGTGTTCTGACGTTATTAAAGCCCTTTGGCACGCGTAGGCGGGGGTAGTTTAGCCCCAGAGCAGAACACGCCCGCAGAAATATTGATCTGTCATCCCTTACCGAGTGCTACATAAAAACTACGTATATACTAGCGCCTGCGCAATGCTGCCAAGTCCACTACCCCACAAGAGAAAGGTAACATGTTCCGAGAAGATGTTTACCACCCCACCTGACGCAGCATGGGATTTAATTATGGTCCAGACTGTACCTAAAGACAATATTATCTTTTCAAATCGATAGCAATACGATAAATAAACACGATAGCTTTGCCGTAAGATTAAAATGCAGATGAATAAAATACAACGTACAGGAAATTGTTTTGGTTATTTGACACCAAAAAGAGCAAACCTGAGTGTTTTCTTGAATCTTGATCTCTATGAGTCATCATTCTGCACGTATAAGCAACTTTGCAGGGGTACAAGCATTGCATGACTCTAATGGACTTACTTGATAATGATCGCAAACAGCAGTGCGCAAAATAAACTTTTAACGTTTCTAGCAAGTAAATCAATATTATGATATTAAAATATGCTTCATAGAGGATTGAAGAATATAAAGAGAACTTTTACAAGTAATGTTTATGTTAATACTTACTGGCATTCGTTCATGATTTCCTCTTGTGTTCGCACTTGAACAGGCGCAAGTTTTTCAACATTTTCCTCGTAGTTGCCAAAGCATTTTGTGATTTTGTCGTCAAAAGTGTTTACAAGATCTTCCAGAGATCCGCTAAAGGTCTCTGTAAAGTTATCGGATACCGCATCCACTCCATTTGATAGTGTGATATTATTTTTGGGAGATTTAACACAATTGTCAAGTTTGTCATTAATCAAAATGTCCTCATTTTTCCCGAAAACATCATTCACTTCTTGATCTTTTAAATTAAGATTATTTAGGTTAATGTTGTTAAGGGTGTTTTCATTTTTAAGATTTGTGTTAGACTGAAATTCAATAGACCCCCAGTCATCGGCTTCTTCGAATTGAGCAAGTGGCGCCTCAAATTTGAGTTCCGCCATCTTGCTTACCATGTCCCTCATAGCGACCCGCACCACACTACGCACCGCACCAAACTGGCGCTCGCGCTCGTGTTGCGATCTGTCAACGTTGGCTGTGGCGGCGGTGTTTAGGAACAATCGACGTAACTGCAGCGGCGCAACGTACGCATGCGTGCGCGTCATATCACACGTGTTACTTGCAGCATCTCCTACAGATGTAGTGCAATGTCGTCAAGAGTTGCTGTTGACTCTCACGAGTGGAGAGGCTCTGTGTTATCGACGTTATCGATAGACCTGCGACCCCTCAAGTTCTTGCATATTTACATCCGCCAGCAGCTGTCGCTTGTTTATTCAAAATTCAAACTTGCTGACATAGGGCATGCGCCGTAATCTTATAAAGATACATGTAATAATCGTAATACATACATTATTTTTTCTACGTTCGTTCTATATGGCGATATATTAATGTTTTCAAAGGTTACTGATTTCTACGCTAGGGCTAGGTTTACTGACATTATTTGCATTTCAAAAAATAAAGACTGCTTCTTTTGAATAATTTTATGAAAGCCTGTTTTATATAATTTATATATTTATTATTTATTTATGATTTATACTTTTATTATTAATATTGTTAATATTAATATTAATATTATTACTATTATTCATATTATTATTATTATTAATATTAATAATAATATTAATATTATTATTATTAATAATATTATTATTAATATTAATAATAATATTAATATTAATTATTAATATTATTATTATTACTAATATTAATATTATTATTATTGTTATTATTATTATTATTATTATTATTATTATTATTATTATTATTATTATTATTATTATTATTATTATTATTATTATTATTATTATTATTATTATTATTATTGTCTATGGCCATGTGCCTGAGTTTCTGGTCGCGAATCTGGGGAACCGGGTTCGATCCCGACCGACGCCAAATACATCGAATTTTAAATGGTACATAATTGACCCCTGTGGTGCACTCTCCACGCCAGCAGTGAGTGCCCGTGAGATGATGCCTGGTAAGCGCTCGCACGGAACAAATATGTCATCATCATTATCGATATCTGCGTACAAAGTAGATTGGCACACCCAGCAATGGGTAATATGCCGTGATGATATATTTATTTATTATTATTATTAATTATTATTATTTTATAACCTGATGACGACTGATGATCTATAACAGTCGAAACGTTGTTATATTTTAAAATATATTTAATAACGACAATGCAAATCCAACCAGTACTTTTTAATAATAAATTAACATTGTCTACAACCTTCAGAATACATTATCATCCTTTACTGGATATGCCAATTTACTTCCGATATATTTCGGTAATGAGGAGATATTTGCACCGTCCGTAGAGGGTACTCATATCTGGTGCAGAGTCAGTACTACAAGAGATCAACGAGAGGTCACTTGTCAAAGAAGGCTAAAGAGGCTAAGCCTCCTTTACCATACGAATATTCTAATTTCATTATATATTTACTACAACCTTTTTGATTATTATATACATATTTTTTTATTACACTTTGTATATCTATATATAGGTCTGCCTCCGCCCAGAAAACCGCATCAATAAGAAAAATATGTAGGGTTTATGCATTCCATAACTGCTGAAAGTCTGGCCACGACGCGAATACTACCGTGCACCGTGCTAGTGGCGTCCGCTCTATCGTTTGCTAATAATTTTTATTTCTGAACTTCTAGATCTTTTAGATAAATAAATTCATTAATTTATATATATATATATATATATATATATATATATATATATATATATATATATATATATATATATATATATATATATATATATATATATATATATATATTCACAAGTCCTAAGTCCTAATGTGTTGATATATAAAAGTAAGTAACTGGAAACTTTCTATTCGAGTATAAATTCTAGTCTGCATATTCATGTACTAGAGATGTAATTATCGTAAATGATTAACGATTTATTACTACTTCATTCTTAATATGAAAAAGAACTGTGCTAAATAATAACATAATAAATCCGTTTAAAACAAAAAAAAAAAAATGACTGTTGATATAATGTGGTGACTGTAACAGTAACGTTTGTATTAAGTTTTGTTAAATTATAGTACTAATATAAAAATCAGTAGTTCAAATTTTCTCCATCCGACAACAGATATGTGATTTTGTATTCATTATTTGAGGATCAAGCATGCAAAACGAGTTAACTCCATTTTACAAATATTGGAGTAAATCGCAAAAATGTTCTCACTTAAAATTCCTTTGGGAATTAATTATCTGATTTAGTCCTTTTTATTGGTACTGTTAAGCAGTTTAAATACAGTATATTTGGGTGTTATTTGAAAAACACTTTTGGATTTAACACGGTTCGGTTGATCGGTGTTAAAAAGTTGTTACATTTTTGTGTTATTCTTATTTACCTATTCAAAAATTAAAAGAAAAAATAAAGAAAAAAAAATACAAAAAAAATTGAATATGGTTTGCTCAAAGATTGCTGTAACTTGGTATTTAACGCGATTTAGCAGTTTTGGCACCCATTTTCTATATAAACACAGTTAGCTTGATTCTGAGTCCACCAAAGAATTTAATTCATACCCTAAATACTGAAAATAAAAAAAGTTGATTTTGATCAAAAGTGGATACAACCTGTTATGCATGCTTGCTCCGCATGTGAGATACATTCCTATTTAAACTGAGTAATATACATAATACTAGCTTATTTTCATTTCATTATGAAATGAGATATGTAGGGTACGTTTATGTTTCATTTTTCTCAATACCTCAATAGTCTCTCTTACAGCATATGCCACAATCCACAATCCACCACCATCAGTACCACAATCTATTTTTTAGTGCACCCATTCATGGATTACAATAATTTAATATAGATAATAATAATAATAATAATAATAATAATTATAATAATAATAATAATAATAATAAATAATAGTAATCATAAAATTATATAAATAAATATAAATATATCATCACGGCATATTACCCATTGCTGGATGGGCCAATCTGCTTTGTACGCAGATATTGGTAATGATGATATTTGTACCGTGCGGGCGTTTACCAGGCGTCACCTCACGGGCATTCATTACTGACGCGTGGAAAGTACACCGTAGGAGTCAATTTAGTGCCATTTAAAATTCGAAATATTTGGCGTCGGTCGGGATCGAACCCGGTTCCCCAGATTCGCATCTTGCATTTGATATAAAAATGTAACATTATGGCCCAGTTGCATAAAACGTTGTTTGCTAATCATGTGTTTAAATACACATTGTAACCATGGATACGTATCAAAAATACATTGGAAAAAGAGCCCTGTCAAAGTTAACAACGTGATTAAAGTTAATGTTTTATGCAACTGGGCCTATGTGTGTATATGCGTTAAGTCTGTTTGACACGATCATAAATTGGTTTCAAATTGTATAACTTATGGTAATAAATTTGTTAAAAATAACAAATTATATCATTGGAAAAGACTGTTATAATCCGGGACCTGTTGAACCTGAACCGAAAACCCGAGTTTATGATGAACCCGAACGTGAGCCGCACCTGCATTTGTCAAGGTTAATAAACCTGAACCGAATTTAAACCGTTTTAATTTCAGATCTATTAAGCATATAACTAAAAACTGTAAATTCAAATTAAATTATTAATATGATTTTAAATCTACTATCATCTTTTTGTGTTTCTAATCATTTACCGCTCTGAACCGAATTTCGAACCCGAACCCAAAACCGATTGAACCCTTATTTTTTTCATTTTTTTGAACCGCTACTGAACCTGAACCGATTTTTATATTCTGAACCTGAACCGAACCTGAACCATATATACGTTTTGGTTCAGGTCTCTGGTTATTATCACAAATAGGATGTTATATTTCATCACACAAATTTCATTATAAATTATGATTATAATACTTATATCTGCTTGAAATGATTACAAAAGTTTGTTAACAAATTCGATAACAATTACACGCAACAAATAAATGAAATTTTACAGTAAAATATATGAACAAAGTCCAAATAAACTTTTGTTCTAAGAGAATACGATATTTTGTACAACTATCTACACTATAAAATTTATTCAATTTCTTTTATATTTTCTTGCATAGGAAAATTAAAATTAAAATATTTTAGGTTGCGAATATATGCGTCTTTTTACCTTCTATCACATTTAGGTAAGGAAGGTATTGTCTTTGGTCAAAAATTTCGGTGGTGAGTTTTTAATGCATAAGCACGTTTTAAAATATGATTTTACTATTTTTGCGATGATATTTGTATATATACAGAGTGTTCATTTTAAATGGGCTACTATTGCTATCTCGAGAACTATAAGAGCTACAAAGACTGTTAAATGGGCAAACAATTTCTATGTCACGAGACAAATTTAAAGAAAATAAAAATTATTGGTTTCGGCCAGTGGTTCTCAAAATACGGTACCTAATTTTTTTTTTTAAATGAGAACGTATATTATACTCGTTCGTTAGAGAATTTGATTCTAAATAAAAAGGTCCCGTATTTTGAGACACACACTGGTTGTAAAAAATTTTTTTCTTTAAATTTGTTTTGTGAAATAGAAATTGTTTGCCCATTTAACCATCTTTGTAGCTCTTATAGTTCTCGAGATAGCAATGGCGGCCCATGCGTGCGTCTCTCTCTCTCTCTCGATTATTTCCGATCCGATAACTCCAATACTACAATTCAAAATATTATAATTCTTTCGTAGTCCTCTTCTTCACATCCGTATGAAGAGCTGATTAGATTTTGGATATAACTGATCAACCGAAAGTACCCTCATTTGAAGATTTTAACAGTTTTTCTTGAAAAAACTCATTTTTTCACATTTAATGTTATTTATATAAATATATAAGAATATTTTATTCTCTATACGATTTTATTACATTTAGTACTTCATTGTCAATGGAAATAGAAATAAAGAAATTAAATTTCAGAAAGCAGCCAGCTATGCATTAACCATGGAAACAGCTATTATAATTAAGAAAATTCTGATGATGTCAATATCAAGTGCAATTGATATAGTATGTTTGTGTTATAATTTTATTGGAAATATATAATCATTTCTAAGAAATTTTTTGTATGGAATTTGTACAAAATACAAAGAACTGACGGCAGAGGTAATGTTCTGGAAATATAGAATCTTTCGCAAGAAACTTTCTCTTTGTATAAAATATATAGAACTGACGGAAGGTAATATGCTGGCCACATCTGATTTTTTACTTTTTCTTTATCACAAAGAACACTTATATATATATATATATATATATATATATATATATATATATATATATATATATATATATATATATACCGTATGTCTGTCTTAAAGGTGTACATAGGAGATTAACATGGGAAATCAGTTTTTTGCAATTCCCTGCTCGCCTAATTATTTTAAACAAAAATATCAAATAAAAGTTTTAGAGCATAAAATTCTGCATCTAAATCAATAAACAGAATTACCTTTCTATGCATTGTAACAACAGAAATTAAATATGAAAATATCAAAAATTACGTTGAAAATATCGACAACCATGGAATTGAACAAAAAATAAATAAATGCTTGACGTGTTTTCTGCCACAACTGGCCACAACGTAAGTTAACTTATTTGACGTTTCTGACAATTTGATTTTGTCTCTAGTTTTATTGTCTGAAATGATTAAAAAATGAACATTTATATGAATGAAGAGCTAAATTTGTGACAAAATTTGAAAAGACTGCTATAGTGTGTCTTCAAAAGATACACGTGAGCCGCGTCATCAGAACATGCGTTACTCTAGAGAGTATTGGGAATGATAAATGTTGACCCGTTCTGTATAGTACTAAGGTAGATGTATTGGAAATGAGTTGAGAGTACATAACAGCATCATACATAATTTTGTTACGCAATGTTGAATTTTTAATATATTTATATTATTTAAACAAAACTGTATTTTCTTATCTTTATTTATTAATTTTATATTTCTATTATTGCCGTAATTAATGATAGTTATTCAAATCAAATTGTCAGAAACGTCAAATAAGCTAACCAAGAAGTTAACTTACGTTGTGACAGATAAAACGTCAAGCATTTATTTATTTTTTGTTCAATTCCATGGCTGTCGATATTTTTAACGTAATTTTCGACATTTTCATATTTAATTTCTGTCGTTATAAAGCATGTAAAGGAAATTATGTTTATTGTTTTAGATGTAGAATTTTATATCCTAAAACTTTTATTTGACGCATTTTTGCTTAAAATAGTTAGCGAGCAGTAAATTGCAAAAAACTGATTTCCCATGTTAATCCCCTATGTACAGGCTGTCTCATTTTCGAAGTTTTTTTAAGGTATCTCGGGTAATATTAATGATAGAGCAAAACCGTTTGCCCATTCCAGGGTCAACTTTCCCAGAAATGTTTAATAGTCACTACAGGAAATTTCGATCTTCTTTTGTTTCTGAGCTACAGGTAAAAACTCATTTTTCGCTCATTTTGAAAATATCTGATATCTTATTTATTATACAAGTTAGAGAAAAAATGTTTTTACAAAAATTTTACAGTTTTTTAAATAGAATACAATGGCGTAATTATATTTTTTGAAAACTTAGTGATTCTCGAGTTATAACACAAACTTATGATTTTTTAAATGGAAATTTATGTTGAAAATAGTCTCATCTCTTTGCTTATTTTATAAGCTTTTCAATGATATATAACAAGTCTACATTCTTTTGTTTTAAACTTAAATAAGAAATAATTATTAATTTATTGGGTTGAAAAAATTGAAAATTATTAAGAAACAAATGAAAAAATCTATTACAGATCATCATTTGCATATTTCTAATAGTATTTGTTTCAGTTTTACTCATTTTTTCAATTTATTTACTTCAAAAGCATATTAAATCATCTTTTTCGGATTGTGTCAAAGCCAACTGTAACGTCGATAACTAGTAATTTAATTATCCCGAAAATAATTGGTCAAGAATAATTTTGAGAACATAATTAATAGATATTGAGTCAAAATAAACAAATGATGATTTGTAATAATTTTTTTCATTTGTTTCTTAATAATTTCCAATATTTTCATCACAATAAATTAATAATTCGTGTTTTATTAATGTTTAAAACAAAATAATGTAGACTTGTTATATATCATTGAAAAGCTTATAAAAGAAGTAAAAAGACGGGACTATTTTCAACATAGGTTCCCATTTAAAAAATCATAAGTTTGTGTTATATCTCGAGAATTATTTTGTTTTCAAAAAATCTAATTACGCCATTTTATTCAATCTAAAAAATGATAAAATTTTTGTAAAAACAATTTTTTTCTATCTATCATAATAAATAAGATATAAGATATTTTCAAAATGAGCGAAAAACGTGTTTTTGCCTGTAGCTCAGAAACAAAGGAAGATCGAAAATTCCTGTGGTGACTATTAAACTTGTCTAGAAAAGTTGCCCCTGCAATGTGCAAACGGTTTTGATCTATCATTAATATTACCCGAGATACCTTATAAAAACATCGAAAATGAGACACTCTGTACACCTTTAAAATAGACACACGGTGTATATATATATATATATATATATATATATATATATATATATATATATATATATATATATATATATATATATATATATATATATACCGGGTGTCTTAGGCCGACCGACACATGGGCGATTAACATGTAAAATTAGTTAATTGTGAATAGTATCTCCCCAGTGCAAGATATTAAGATGAAATTTTGCATGCTTATCCGGGGATACTATTTCTATGGATTTCAATTCAAATCAGTCAATTTACAAGTGTAATATTGGAATAAATTATAAAATTGTAGAAGTACCATGAATGTTATTCATATCTTGAAAATAATAGTATCTAAGCAACAGCTCTGATAGAGTAGGGGTAACGTGCGCGCTTCACAATTTAGAGAGTCGGGTTCGAAATCAACCGACAGCAATATTTATTTTTTAATTTTTTCTTTTCAAAATAATTTTTATTATTAATATGTTTTTAATCTTTTATTAATATTTAATTTAATAAAGTGGATACATTGTACGTAACAAGATTTATTTATTTAAAAAATATTTTATTATTTGCTTTATTGGTTTATTATAAATTAAATTTCTTCAAATTATAGTTAGCCCTGACGAAAACAAAAAACGAGAACATTTGATTTGAATAATCAAACGTTAAATGCAGATTTGTATTGTACTATCTTTATTTGTTGCTAGAGTTATTTAAATAATATGGATTTAACTACAAAAGATAAAATTCGTATTGTGAAATTATTTCACATTGGTAATAGCCTACAGCAAACTGCTGATGTATTTTCTGCCGAAAATCCAGAAAAAGTAGTTAATAAATCCCGTGTAAGGCGTATTATTAACAGATTTGAAGAAACTGGGTGTGTTGCTAATCACACAAAGCAGGAAATACAACCAATTGAAAATGAATTTGAAGAAATAATAATTGCGCGGGTTGAAGTGGAGCCTACTATTAGTTTAAGAAGTTTACAAATGGAATATGGAATAAGTAGAACAAAAATTGCTAGAATACTTAAGAAAAATGGATTTAGAAGTTACAAAGTAGGTAACCATCAAGAATTGCGAGACGGCGACGAAGAAAGAAGAGCAACTTATTGTGAAACAATTATGGATAAAGCCAATGAAAACAGAAACTTTTTGTACTCCCTCTGTTATACCGATGAATGCACATTTACTCTTCATAACGAACCAAATGTGCAAAACTTTCGCCACTGGTCAAAAGATAAACCAACTCTTCAAAATTTATCAAGAACACAATATCCCCAGAAGGTTAATGTTTGGGCGGGAATTTTGGGATCACACATTATTGGACCATATTTTATTGAAGGGACATTGAACGGTCCAAAATATTTAGATTTATTGGAAACAGTAGTTGGGCCTAGACTTACAGAATTAAATATGGAGAGGATATGGTTTCAACAGGATGGGTGTCCAGCGTATAACGTGCAAATTGTCAAAGAATATTTGGACAATTCATTTCCAGATTCTTGGATTGGTTTAAATGGACCAATTAATTGGCCGGCAAGGTCTCCTGATCTAAGCCCCTTAGATTTTTTTCTTTGGGGTCATTTAAAATCAAAAATTTACGGCCATTATGAATTGACCACTTTAGAAGACCTGAAAGCGGCAATAAGGAATGAATGTAGGCTTATTTCTAATCGACAGCTAAGCAACGTGAGACAGCAATGTTACGATCGTCTCGGATTTTGCTTAGCGCAAAACGGCGGCCATTTTGAATATTTATTATAATTTTTAAATTTTAATGTTGTAATTAGTAGGTACGATTTAATATTTTTTAAATAAATAAATCTTGTTACGTACAATGTATCCACTTTATTAAATTAAATATTAATAAAAGATTAAAAACATATTAATAATAAAAATTATTTTGAAAAGAAAAAATTAAAAAATAAATATTGCTGTCGGTTGGTTTCGAACCCGACACTCTAAATTGTGAAGCGCGCACGTTACCCCTACTCTATCAGAGCTGTTGCTTATATACTATTATTTTCAAGATATGAATAACATTCATGGTACTTCTACAATTTTTCTTAATTTATTCTAATATTACACTTGTAAATTGACTGATTTGAATTGAAATCCATAGAAATAGTATCCCCGGATAAGCATGCAAAATTTCATCTTAATATCTTGCACTGGGGAGATACTATTCACAACTAACTAATTTTACATGTTAATCGCCCATGTGTCGGTCGGCCTAAGACACCCGGTATATATATATATATATATATATATATATATATATATATATATATATATATATATATATATATATATATATATATATATATATATATATATATATATACACTGAGAGAAGTAGAGTGTTGATTCAAAAAGAATAACATTGATTCAAAATATTTTTCGTTTTCTATATGGCGAAAACAATCGCGTTTTCTGTAAAGAAATTTAAAGTTTTAAACACCAAGTTTTAGTTGAAACCGTAAACTACTTCAACGAAAACGGAAAATATTTTAATGTAAACAATTTATTTATTTGACTAAAACGTATACAGTTTAGTTGCAAATTAGTAAGTTCTTTATCCAAAATACATCATATTTGAAATCAAATGTTTATTGAAACAAAGCGTTTTGTACTGAAATATTTAATGTTTAATAAACACGAATTAAGTTTTCATATAAATGAAATATTTTTTCATAGGAATTGTAATACTTTTAAATGAAAACTGTGTTCATTTTCATGTAAAAATTAAAACGAACATACTATATTTTGAATGAAATACAATATTGTTTTGAAGAAAAACTTTTAAGTTTTAATAAAATAATAGGTATTTCCTCAGAATTTTTTTTTTTATATATAATTTGCTTATATTTATTTATAGGATATATACAGGTATACAAAAAATAATTTACACATGTCAATGTCGGAATTTGATACATTGAACCAGATGTGCTGGTTGAATTGTAATCACTTTCAGTCGGTGTTGTTACCTATATCTACAGATTCTAAGGAAAGACTATCGTTGTCGGAGATTATTTTAATATCCTGCAACTAATTTGAATATAAGTATATAAGTTCCGAATTAAAAACCATAAAAACACTTACATGCAAAGTATCAGAATTTTCGGGTAATATTATCATTGGTTTCGCTAATATTTTGTACGTGTTCAAATTTCTTAAAAATTTTGCTCTTGGGCCAATTTTTGGAATTATTTCCTTAATCATGTGATCACTCATTTCAAGTAAATCATTTTCATCTATTTCATGTTCTATACCAGTGAAAATTCGAATTAGTTGTGAAAATGCCGAGATTAGGAGCTCATTAACATCCATGTCGAAAAACACCACTAAAAGAACAAAAATGGTATTATTATCATTTCAAATTCAATAAATACATTTATAAATTATTTGAATTTATATTTACCGATTAATTCTGCATACAACTACACACTTTTACACTATTCAACAAAATTAGATTTGTTTACGAACATGTTGCGTTGCTGCCTGTCTAGCGTGTATTGTGCAGATGACGCAGTTCAAATATGTAGTGTTTGTACCACGTTTGTACTCTTGTTCAAACTGAGACTATCTTCATGTAAAACGTTAAGTTTTGTAATGAATACGAAAAATTTTGTAAAAAGAAGTTTATATTTTCATTGAAAATGTTTGGTTTTATCTCAAATAAGAACAATTTTGTAAGCAGAAGTATTGGTTTTTATGGAAAACATTTAGTTTTGAGTTGAGTAAGAAAAATTTTGTAAGGATACGTTTATATTTTGTACTAAACATGTTTACAAGTTCAACGAATGTATATAAGTTTTAAATTAAAACTATTTTATTTTTGTAAAAAAAATATACAGTTTTAATTCAAAATTTAATTTTTTTGTTTCAAATGAGCAAATTCAAATGAAAAAAGGCATTTGACTCAAAGATTTGATATATTGAAACAAAATATAAATTTAAAACTAAAAATATTTTTTAACAAAATTGCTCAAAAATTTATTTCAAAACTATATTTTTTTAATCAAAATATATTACTTTGAATCAAAATAGAAAAATTGAAAATAGTGAATCTATTTCATTCAAAACTTATATATATATATATATATATATATATATATATATATATATATATATATATATATATATATATAATATATATATATATATACCGTGTGTCTGTCTTAAAGGTGTACATAGGAGATTAACATGGGAAATTAGTTTTTTGCAATTTCCTGCTCGCCTAATTATTTTAAGCAAAAACGCGTCAAATAAAAGTTTTAGGGCATAAAATTCTACATCTAAATCAATAAACATAATTATCTTTACATGCTTTGTAACGACAGAAATTAATTATGAATATGTCGAAAATTACGTAGAAAATATCGACAGCCATGGAATTGAACAAAAAATAAATAAATGCTTGACGATTTATCTGTCACAACGTAAGTTAACTCATTTGACGTTTCTGACAATTTGATAAAACGTCAAGCATTTATTTATTTTTTGTTCAATTCCATGGCTGTCGATATTTTCTACGTAATTTTCGACATTTTCATAATTAATTTCTGTCGTTACAAAGCATGTAAAGGTAATTCTGTTTATTGATTTAGATGCAGAATTTTATGCCCTAAAACTTTTATTTGACGCGTTTTTGCTTAAAATAATTAGCCGACCAGGAAATTGCAAAAAACTGATTTCCTATGTTAATCTCCTATGTACACCTTTAAGACAGACACACGGTATATAACTACTGCATCTGAAAAAACAAGTGTTTAAAACAAAACCCCAGCCTACTATGTTTTAAGAAAATTGCTCTGTTTCATTATTTCACCAATAATATCTCAGAAACAAATAATTCTAAGATAAAAGTTAAGTAGAATTTTTTACTTATATATTTTACTGCAGAAGAATTCCTTTATATTTGTTCCGTGCAATTACGACACAAACAAACACCCTGTATAGATAGTTGCAAGGAAGGTCTACAATAGTTATTTGTGTATCAAGGTTGTAAAAGTAATCATTTTTGTGGCCGAGGCCAGCATTTCACGTGAAGCTAAAAAGGAACTTTTAAGCCGACATGCACACAACATTGTTTAAGCAACTATGATACGGTTATTAATTATTATTTAAAAATATATTTCATATCTGATTGATTTATGTCACTTGTAGAGTGCCATGCTGTCATTTCGACAACATTCGCAAAACAAACTGCTTACTGTGAAAATGATAATAAAATAACTACAATTAATAATTTGTTGAGCAAGAAAATGAGCTATAATTTATTTTTATTTATTTATAATTTAGCAATTCTCAACAGGGTTTGCATCCCAATTACAGAGAAGCACTTATTTACAAAGAAATATACACATATTAACAAGCAGTAGAAGGTAAATATACACATATATAATGCGGACGTAAAGTAGTATTTGATAGATGTTAAAATAAAGTGGATACTTTCCGATCGCCAAAGGATACTTAAAACAACCATTTATGTAATACCAGCCTAAAAATATATTTTTTTGGGTAAACATGCTCTTTTCAAATATCAATTTTCTTGAGCGAACAACAAAATAACTAAAAGGTTAGTAATTAACATTTAGTTGACTTTTAAAGCACAAAAGCTTTATTCCAGAGTTTATTCAGAGAGAATGGGAAGATAAATAACATACCTAGTCCTTTGGGATTTAAATGAAACGGCAAATGGATATTGATTTTGTTGTAAACTATGATACCTATTTATGCAATAAGAGAAAAATTTATATTATTTTGCGAACAAAAAAAAAAATTTATTAGGGAGAATTTTAAAGCAAGTTAGTATTTACGGAGATTTGTAACCATAGTACTATATACGTTTATATATGGACTAAACTCTCATATTATAATTAAATTACTTTTATCTTGTAATCTACTATAGTAATCTATAATTTATGCATCACGTATTAGCAGTGGCGTATTTACTATTTTCTTCTGGGAGGGGTCCAAAATTATGGTGACGGAAGGGATTCTGAAAAAAAGGCGCCACAGGCGAAAATTTTTTTTCACTCAAGGTCAAATGCCTTATAATTGAAAATTACATTTTTTCAAGGGATGTGAAGCTGCATGTATGTATTATCTGTCATTTAAATTTTCTTTTCAATGTCTACTATTATTAGTAGTGAAAAATTTAAACAGGATGTTAAAATTAACATGACGAGTTACAGATTACACACCACAAACATTTAATCTGGCTTGCAGCAATGTACAGTAGATGTCGTGAACCTACTTACAAAATTTAATTGTATTCACGTACGCTCACGGTCAGGATCTCTATCTCTTATCTTTTACGTACTCATTGCATTTTGCATTTGAAGCATGCCTCAAACAGCTCCTTGTCTAGCGTACGTATTGCTTACCGGAATGAAAGCTTTATCAAAAACATTAGGTATTATACTATTTATTCTTCGAGAGGCAAGCGTTACGAGGTGTAAATTAGGTGAACTGCATTACAAATTAGTTATGGTGGTGGTTTAAATTTTCCTTTGACATTTATAAAGACTGGCATTAACGAAATAAGTTTAAATTTAATTTACATAAAATTATTAATTTGTTAAAATAATATTAATAGTTATTTCTTGTCTGGTGAGGCTCTGCCTCACCTGCCACCTGCCTATCCAGACAAGCATCCACTGGAGTTTTGGAAATAAAAAATATATATTTCTGGGGGGGGGGGGGAGGGGTCCGGACCCCCTGGACCCCCGCCGTAAATACGCCACTGCGTATTAGATGCAAACAAATTTAAAATAAAATAAAATTAATACGCACGAGGGCATTTTCTAAAGAAATCTACCTAGCTATGAAAGAAGAAACATTGAACTTGAACAATACCTTATTTTTGAACATAGCTTCCTTCAACACTCACACCGACAAAAAAACATTTTGTTTTTTTGGAAGATCTGCAAAATAACTGTCAACAGCATACATTACCTCGTCGTCTGATTCAAATCTTCTCCTCTAAGAACTTTTTTTTCATATTTATAAATAAAAAGAAATCATTAGGTGCTAAATTGGGGCACCAATTTTTCAACTTGTTGAACATATTCTGCAGTTTGTGCTTCAAGTGGTCGGCCAGATTTTGGATCACCCTGTATCGAATCCCTTCTCCATCGAAACTGATTACACTAAAATTTTACTTTAAAATAACTTGGGGCATCTTGCCCATATACGGCCACTATTCGCTCATGAATAATTTTAGAACAATTGCCTTCTTTTGTTAAGAATTTTATCACACTCTGATGCTCCAATTTAGTTTCACTCATTTTTTAACTCAAAATTCAACGCTACCTGTAATAAATA
This sequence comes from Harpalus rubripes, assembly GCA_963082715.1. Taxonomy (NCBI): domain Eukaryota; kingdom Metazoa; phylum Arthropoda; class Insecta; order Coleoptera; family Carabidae; genus Harpalus; species Harpalus rubripes. Next base: position 51,713,853 of record OY720450.1, on the reverse strand, counting down.
ATACGATTTGAATGCAACTTACTATATGAACTTAAAAATGTCCCATAAATTTAACAACAAAAAATTGTTATCGTTCGTTTTTTGTTTCATGGCTAGGTAGATTTCTTTGTAAACTGCCTTGTATATATACAGGATGGTGACTTGGACGACGCAGTATAGGGGTTTCAATGGTAAAATTTTTGCTACAGAAAAAATGCTACTTCCAAATATGCTATTGTTTATAATTTTTCAATTTCCGGAACCGTAAAATAATCGAAAACAATAACAACATTTTTGCAAAAATCATTGCTGCCATGGAACATAATTTTTAACAAAAGCGCAAACATCTGTCACAGGTTCTTGACGTTTAATAGCATTTGTATATTAAGAGCGCAAAATGGGACATTGTCGATTGAGAGGTTGTTGACGCGCGACGCAGGAGCGCGGCATTCTCTCCAAATCGACAATGTCCATTTGCGCTCGAAACACACACATGATTTTTTCTACAGTCCTTCACCATAAAAAA